>CM024703.1:15221830-15821830 GCA_014182845.1 Corymbia calophylla
ACTCGAATTTTCTTAGGTCCATTGAGGTTAGTAGTATATGTTTTTTCTATTCATTTCTTTTGAATAGGTCTTTTTTCTATCCATTTATTCTGAACATGTCTCCAGACTTTAGGACATTTGTTTTCAAAATGTTCTCTTTCTCCACAGTTAGAACATTTGAGATGTTCTCGACCAACAGGTCTTACAAAATTCTTTTTGAAATGGTTTTTGTAGGCCTGTCAAGGAGGTCTCTATCTTATTCTTTCTTTGACCTTAGGAAAATCAATTAAGGAATCACTTTCCTTACAACACCCAAGTCCAGACTTATCATAGTAAAGAATCTGGATGGAAAGTATGTGTTGTAGGGTTTTTGATTCTTTAGAAAATTTTGTAGTAATGTTTAAAACTTCCTTTTTGAGAAATTCATTCTCATTTTGCAAAGACTCTCGATTTTCTTTTGAAATCAAAAGTTCCTTTTTGAGAGGTTCATTTTCATTCAATAAAGAATCTTGATTTTCCTTTGTTTCTAAAAATTCCTTTTTGAAATCATCAAATTTTCCTTTCAAAGAATAATTCTGTTGACTCAACTTGTGATTTTCCTTTTTTTAGTCGAAGATCCTTTTCAAAGTGGATTTTAAATTAGAACACAACTCATTTATATAATCTGAAATTTCTATAGGAATATCAGAATGACTAACCTCAATCTCTTTGTCTGAGTCTATGTCAATTAAAGTCTTCCCTGGTCCGAGTGCGAATGTGCCATGAGTGTAATTGCACATTCAGACTCAAGACTGGGAATGCATCGAATCGAACTCGAACTCAAGACTCGAGAATCGAATCGACTCAGACTCAGACAAATAGATTGAGGTTAGCCATTCTGATATTCCTACAAAAGTTTCAGATTATATAAATAAGCTATGTTCTAATTTAAAATCCACTCTGAAAAGGATCTCCGACTTAAAAAAGGAAAATCACAAATTGAGTCAACAAAATTATTCTTTGAAAGGAAAATTTAATCATCTCAAAACGGAATTTTTAGAAACAAAGGAAAATCGAGATTCTTTATTAAATAAAAATGAATCTCTCAAAAAGGAACTTTTGGAAACAAAAGAAAATCGAGAGTCCTTACAAAATGAGAATGAATCCCTCAAAAAGGAAGTTTTAAATATTACTACAAAATTTTCTAAAGGATCAAAAACCTTACAGCATATTCTTTCCATTCAAATTCCTTACTACGATAAGTCAGGACTTGGGTATCATAAGGAAAATGATTCTTTAATTGATTTTCCTAAGGTCAATGAGAGAATTAGATAGAGACCTCCTCGACAGGCCTACAAAAATCATTTTAAAAAGAATTTTGTAAAACATGTTGGTCGAGACAATCTCAAATGTACTAATTGTGGAGAAAGTGAACATTTTGAAAACAAATGTCCTAAAGTCTGGAGACCTGTTCAGAAGAAATGGATAGACAAAGCATATACTACTAACCCCAATGGACCCAAGAAAATCTGGGTACCAAAGAAAAAATGAGTATGTGTGTTTATTGTAGGTAAGTTTCAGAAGCAAGAAGAAATGGAACTTGAACAGTGGATGCTCGAGACACATGACTGGAGATTCAAGAATGTTCATTGGCTTAGAAAAAGTTCAAGGAGGAACAGCTTTCTTTTGGAGGAAACAAGAAGGGAAACATTATTGGATTAGGAACGGTCAAGATTGGAAGTCTAATCATCAACAATGTTTCTCTAGTTAAGGGATTAAACTACAATCTTCTAAGCATTAGCCAGTTATGTGATGTTGGTTTCAGAATTGATTTCAAAGAGAACTTATGTTCTGGAATCAGTAACGACTCATCTCAATCATTCACTAGATGAAGGCATGGGAACATCTATCTTTTGGATATAAATGAAAACACTGCCAAATGTCTCATTTCAGTTCAAGATGAAGCAAATCTCTAGCATCGCAAACTTGGACATGTCAGTATGAAACAAATTTCAAAACTACTCAACAAAAAGCTTGTTCGTGGACTGCTTTCGTTAAGCTATAAGAAGACAGAACTTTGCTCTGCATTCACTCTGGGAAAACAGGTAAGAAGCTCTTTCAAATTTGTGAAATAGGTTTCTACTAATCGTGTATTGCAGCTTCTTCATATGGATCTATTTGGACCAACTAGAACTCAGAGCATTGGAGGTAAAAGATATTGTCTCGTAATTGTAGATGATTATTCTCGGTTTATATTGATATTCTTTCTTACTAATAAAGGAGAAACTTTCTCTTATTTCTCAATATTTGCAAAAAGAGTTCAAAATGAGAAATGTTACTCTATTTCTAGCATTAAAACATATCATGGTGGAGAATTTGAAAATCAAGACTTTGCAGATTTTTGTGACAAAAATGGTATTCAGCATACATTCTCCTCTCCCTACATTCCAAAACAAAATGGAGTTGTACAAAGGAAGAACAGGTTCTTGCAAGAAATGGCTAGAACTCTGCTTATTAAAAGCAAGGTAGCAACTCGTTTCTGGGCAAAAGTAGTTTCTACTTCATGCCATATCATTAACAGAGTCTTTCTAAGACCAATTCTTGAGAAAACTCTATGAAATTTTCAAAGGAAGAAAACCAATTGTTTTATATTTTCGTGTTTTTGGTTGTCAATGCTTTATTCTTAAAAATGCTAACATTCATCCAAGCAAATTTGAAAAAAGGTAAGATGATGGTATATTTCTAGGATATTCAACCACTAGTAAAGCATACAGAGTGTTTAACAAAAACACTCAAACTGTGGAGGAATCCATGAATGTGAAGTTTTTGGAGCAAGATGTTTCCAACCAGAGTAAAACTGAAATCAAAGATTCATAACCAACCGTTGCTCCTGAAAAATCAACTCTCAACAAAGAAGCTGACTCTTCTAAGAAAACAGTCACAGAGGAAACTCAAGAACAAAGAATCATTCAACTGGATCCTACTCAATCACCAGAAGATTCTGATTACAGTGAAGTACAAAACAGAAACTGGAAGCATAAATCCAGTCATCCTCAAGAGCTAGTCATTGGAAATATCAATGAAGGGATTTGAACCAGATTGAAGAATAAAAAGGATACAAGCATTGTGGCACTTATCTCTGAGATTGAACCCAAAGGAGTAGACGAAGCCCTTGAGAATAAAAGCTGGATAGAAGCAATGCAAGAAGAACTCCAGTAGTTCAAAAGGAATGATGTGTGGGAATTGGTTCCCAAACCCAAAGGAAGAACTATCATAGGCACTAAATGGGTCCTCAGGAATAAAGTGAATGAACATGGTAAAGTGACCAGAAACAAGGCAAGACTTGTGGCCAAAGGTTACTCACAGTCAGAAAGAATAGACTATGATGAAACCTATGCACCTGTAGCAAGATTAGAAGCAATTAGACTATTGCTTGCTTATGCTTGCTATCAAAACTTCAAGCTATTCCAGATGGATGTGAAGAGCGCCTTCCTGAATGGGGTTATCAAAGAAGAAGTCTATGTAGAACAGCCTCCTGGTTTCGAGGAACTAAGAAAGCCAAACCATGTATACAGACTGAAGAAGGCTCTGTATGGTCTGAAACAAGCACCTCGAGCCTGGTATGAACGACTGAGTAAATTTCTACTAGACAACAGCTTCAAGAAAGGTATGGTAGACACAACTCTGTTTATCAAAAAGGAAGGTAATGATATTTTGCTTGTACAAATATATGTAGATGATATTATTTTTGGATCCTCTAATGAACGTTTGTGCAAGAACTTCTCAAAGTCTATCCAGGAGGAATTTGAAATGAGCATGATGGGAGAACTTACATTCTTCCTAGGACTTCAGGTCAATCAGTCCAAATATGGTACTTTCATCTATCAAGAAAAGTATGCTAAAGACTTGATTAAGAAGTTTGCAATGGAGGATTGCAAAAAGACTGAAACTCCAATGTCAACCTCCATCAAACTAGATCTGGATGAAATGGGAAAGAAAGTCGACCAGAAGACCTACAGAAGCATGATTGGTTCTCTTCTTTATCTTACTGCATCTAAACCTGATATTCTTTACAGTGTGTGCTTATGTGCTCGATTTCAAGTGGACCCTTGAGAATCACATCTCTCTGTAGTTAAGCGCATAATAAAGTACATAGCTACTTATCCACATTTGGGTCTGTGGTATCCCAAGGGAACAGACTTTACTCTTCTTGGTTACTTAGATGCTGACCTAACAGGATGTAAAGTGGATAGGAAGAGCACGTCTGGAACATGCCAACTACTAAGACAGATGCTGGTTTCATGGTTCTCTAAAAAGCATAACACCGTGGCTCTATCTATAGTAGAAGCAGAATACGTTGCCCTTAGAAGTTGTTGTTCACAGATTCTATGGATGAGACAGCAACTGAAGAACTACGGAAAAGAAGAATCTTGCACTGAAATAAGATGTGACAATACAAGTGCTATAAATCTCACCAAGAACCCGATCCTATATTCTAGGGCAAAGCACATTGAAATCAAGCATCATTTTATTAGAAATCATGTGCAAAATGATGATATATTTGTGGAATTTATTGATTCAAAGAATCAATTAGCAGATATTTTCACAAAGCCGCTGGACAAAGGTACATTCGATTCAATATGTAGTAGATTAAATATCATTAACCCTTTTGCATAAAGTCTATGATGATATGATACAATCTAGGATAAGTAATCGTCTGGATGGACCAATCTTCTAGGATGCACTCAGAAGGACTTGATGGTATTTTTGGAATTTAATTTTTGGCGTGTAAGTTATTTCCTTATATGATTGAACTTGGTAAGCTAATATTAGCAAATAATTGATTTGCATAATTTATGGTGCATTCCTATGTTGTCTGCATCTATTTTTATCAAGTTTAATATTTTTGAATAACTGCCATTTTCAGTTGTTTTCAAAAAGTCGTGTCCTTT
This sequence comes from Corymbia calophylla, assembly GCA_014182845.1. Classification (NCBI taxonomy): domain Eukaryota; kingdom Viridiplantae; phylum Streptophyta; class Magnoliopsida; order Myrtales; family Myrtaceae; genus Corymbia; species Corymbia calophylla. The sequence goes on from CM024703.1 coordinate 15,226,741, forward strand.
CATTTGCCTCTCTTCAAAAGGGTTTATAACTCCCAAAAAATCGAGTCTTTCACGTAGCTCTTCAGAAACCTCTTTTAGAAACCCTAAAGAAAAAAAAATTTTCTCAAAATCGAACCAAATCTTTTCGAACATGGCCTCGAGATCCTCCATGTCCATATCAAGGTCTGTGTCTCCATCTCCTCGAAGAAGATCAAACAGGATTGCTGGTAGAAGACCAAGGAATGTAGAAGGAGGATAGACGCACTTCATCTGACGCAAATTTCTGATGATTCCCAAAGACAATCTCCAACTGCATCGGCTCAAAGGGATGCAAGTCAAAATGTGGAATCTCTGAGGAATCCCCCAATAGAATCTGAGTAGAGGAATGTCTCCAGAAGAGGTATGTCTGAATTAACTCTACCTAAACCTGATAACCCTCATACAGTCATGAGAATGTATGAACGTTTAGTGCAAAGAGATGCTACTGAGGATGTCAAACTCTATTACTTGAGACAAAAAGGATATGCAAATGAGTTGCGTCTGGTTCAAGCTGTCCAACTTGATGTAACTAGTATTAACACCTAGAGGGGGAGTGAATAGGTGTAGAAGAACTTTATGCGCAAGCAATGTCAATAATTTGCAATCTACAAATAGAAATTAAATAGAGAGTAGAGAAGATTGTGAATACAGTTTATAGTGGTTCGGTTTTAGACAAGCCTACGTTCACTCTCCAGGCGATCAGCCAATAGGCTCGATTTCACTATGTGATCAAAGGTAATTACACACTCTTGAGTGTTAGCACTTGGTAATGATATGTCTCACAAAGTCACTCTCTTAGGTAATACACTAGGATCACTCAATTTCACACTTTGGACAACAAATGAAGAATAGAATCGAGCTTTGGAATATGTTAATCTTCTCTAGTCTCCTAGGTCTCATCCTATTCTTTTATACTCTCCAAGCCACACTCGACCGTTGGCTCTTTCCTTGAGAGTTTAGTCTTCCCTTTCTTGGACAGACTTTATAAGGCAAGTCTTTTCGACCGTTGAATGTAGATTAGATCTCCTTGGATTCTGTTCGCCCATACAATCAGAATCCGGGCTTCCATAAGTGCTCCATTCTTCTTTGGAAGTTGTCCATTGATTGATCCTACCAATTAATTTGATACAACAAAATCAATATAAATAAAGTAAGTGAAATACTTGACCGTTGGTGATCGATCCTGTAATTTCATTCGAGTCCGACGTACTTATGTTCGAGTCTGCTTAAGTTTTCCATCCGGTACGGTCAGACTCAGAAACTGCGTCTACTCGGGTCTTCAGTCTGGTACAGACAGACTCAGAATTTGTGTCTCTTCAGATCTTCCGTCTGGCACGGATAGACTCAGAGACACCTTATGCTTTTTCTTCTGCCATCAGCAGATTCAAAAACATATGCCACCCTGTGGCTTTTCCTTAAAAAGAGATATATAATTATCATACATAAAACGATTTGTTAACATCAAAATTAGGAGTTTTCTCAACACAACTTACAGAACAACAGCCTGCACGAAGAGAACGGGTTAGTGAAGCCAGTAGGAGCGGAAATAGTGTTTGGAGTGAAAAGGAAGATGATGAAAGAGTTTATAGAAACTTTGAAGTTAGAATAGGGATTGCTATAGTGGCTCGAACACAACAAGGAAATTGTTCCGGTCTAAAGAGCATAAGACATTTTATAACAGATTGCTTGAACGAGGAGTAATGAACCACAGAATTGTGGATTTTGATTTTTTGGATGCTACTGATATAAATCTGCGAGGTTGTTTTGAAAGATTGCGGATGGATCAATTCTGCATTGACTCTGCTGTTGTTTACCCAGAACTAACAACATATTTCTACTCCAATTTGTCATTCTTGTCTCCGGATAAATTACAGTTTAGTGTGAATGATAGTTTCTATGAGGTTAATGCAGATGTCTTGGCTGATATCATGAAAGTTGAGAGGGGTCCTTTCAAACCCATTGAAGTCATCTATGAGACTCTTTGTAAACATCTTACAAAGTCTGTTAGGGCTATTATCACCTATCCCTTTTTCACTTCAACAAGAACAATTCTGCATAAAATCATCATTAGCTGCATTCGTCCTAAGGCATCATCAAAGACTGATGTGGCCATATTTGAAGCAAAACTAATATAGGCAATTGAAAAGGGAGTTCTGTTCTCACTCCCTCATACTGTTCTTCTACACATATATAGAACAGTTTCAAAGGATTAAGGACAACTGCCCTATGGAGCTTTGGTGACAAGAATCTTTGAACATCTTCAGATAGATATACCTAGGAGATTCTGCACTACAGTTCTTCCAACAATGGCCATTGGACTTAAGATGATCAACAAAATGAGGCTGAAGGACGTTATGGAGACATGGAGAAGAAAGGAGAAGGAATTGGCTAAGGCATCAACCGCTTCAAAGAGAAAAGGAAAGGAAGTGGTTGCTGCTGAACCAAGTTCTAAGAAAATGAGACAACTTCTGCTGCAAAATGAAGATGATGAGGAGGAAACTATTTATGAGATTCTAGCAAATTTGAGTCAGACTGCACATAGAATGATAGAACCAGAAGCAGAAATGCCTCCACCAGAAGTACCAGCAGAGAACATTCTTAGTACAGAACCTCAACTTGCTAAGAATGTTGAGTCTGAACCAAAAGAAGATCCAGAAGAAGAAGAAGAAGAAGGAAAAGAGGAAGAAAGAAATGGAGTGGATGAGGGTTATATTCCTGAGGCTGATAACAGGGAATATGACAATAATCAACAGGGGCAACAAGGCCAGACTGAGGCATCAGTTCAGGGGGAGCATCTATCTCACAATGTTGAAACACATACCCCTGTAGCTTCATCTGATCAGGCTGAATCTCAAAAGATATTAGCTATACTTATGCAAATCAGAGATCAGCAGGTTGCTATGGAAACCTCCTTCAACAACAAGCTGGAGACTCTAAAGAAGAACACTCAGCAACATTTGGCATGAATGGAGGACACCATTCATTAGTGCCTCACAAGGATTGAGGAGTCTGCCACGGATATGGAGAATTTTACCTTGTTCGGACCCCTAAAAAAAATCTTCCTAAACACACCATCTTCTGGTCTATTTGGTTTAAAACTTTTTGTCGAATTTTTGTTAGACTTTGCTTACTCTTTTCAGGATATTGACTTTTTGACAGTGACAAAAAGTTGGAGAGTAATTGCACAGATATACATACTGTTTGATATGGTTGATCTGTTACTATTTTGACTGGTTGGTTGTTGTTATGAATGCATGAATGAATCATCATCTGATATCATTTAACTGGTTTGATATTATCTTATGATCTAAGCATCATTATACTTGTCATGTTTTACTATGATTACAAGTATACTCTGCCTAACCATGTTTTACAGGAACAATAAGTCGTATGCATAAAAAGTTTTGTCACCATCAAAAAGGGGGAGATTGTTGAGAAAACTCCTAGTTTTGATGTTAACAAATCATTTTATGTATGAAAATTATATATTTCTTAAGAAGGAAAAGCCACAGGGTGGCGTATGCTTTTAAGTCTACTGGTGGCAGAAGAAAAAGCATAAGGTGTCTTTGAGTCTGTCCGTACCAGATGGAAGATCTGAGGAGACGGAGTTTCTGAGTCTATCCGTACCAGATGGAAGACCCGAATAGACGCAGTTTCTGAGTCTAACCATACCAGACGTAGAACTTAAGCAGACTCAGAACATTAGTTTATTAGACTCAAATGAGACTACAGGATCAGATCACCAACGGTCAAGTATTTCACTTACTTTATTTATATTGATTATGTTGTATCAAATTGATTGGCAGGATCAATCAACGGACAACTTCCAAAGAAGAATGGAGCACTTATGGAAGCCCGGATTTTGATTGTATGGGCGAACAAAATCCAAGGGGATCTGATCTACCTTCAAATGGTCAAAAAGACTTGCCTTATAAAGTTTGTCCAAGAAAGGGAAGACTAAACTTTCAAGGAAAGAGCCAACAATCGAGTGTGGCTTGGAGAGTATATAAGGATAGGATGAGACCTAGGAGACAAGAGAAGATTAACATATTCCAAAGCTCGATTATGTTCTTCATCAGTTGTCTATAGTGCGAAATTGAGTGATCCTAGTGTATTACCAAGAAGAGTGACTTTGTGAGACATATCATCACCAAGTGTTAACACTCAAGAGTGTGTAATCACCTTTGATTACATAGTGAAATCCAGCCTATTGGCTGATCGCCTGGAGAGTGGATGTAGGGTTGTCTAAAGCCGAACCACTATAAACTATATTTGCAATCTTCTCTACTCTCTCTATTTAATTTTTGTTTGTAGATTGCAAAAGCTTGATATTACTTGTGCGAAAAATTCCTCTACACCTATTTACCCCCTTCTAGGTGTTAATACTAGCTACATCAACTAGTATTAACACCTAGAGGGGGGTGAATAGGTGTAGAAGAATTTTATGCACAAGCAATACCAATCTTTTGTAATCTACAAATAGAAATTAAATAGAGAGGGTAGAAAAGATTGCAAACACAATTATAGTGGTTCGGCTTTAGACAAGCCTACATCCACTCTCCAGGCGATCAGCCAATAGACTAGATTTCACTATGTGATCAAAGGTGATTACACACTTTTAAGTATTAGCACTTGGTGATGATATGTCTCACAAAGTCACTCTTTTTGGTAATGTACTAGGATCACTTAATTTCACACTTTTTCAAACAACTAATGAAAAAAAGAATCGAGCTTTTGGAATATCTTAATCCTCTCTAGTCTTCTAGGTCTCATCCACTCCTTATATACTTTCCAAGCCACACTCGACCATCGGCTCTTTGCTTGAGAGATTAGTCTTCTCTTTCTTGGACAGACTTCATAAGGTAAGTCTTTTTGACCATTTGAAGGTAGATCAGATCCCCTTGGATTTTGTTCGCCCATACAATCAGAATCTAGGCTTCCATAAGTATTTCATTTTTCTTTGGAAGTTGTCCGTTGATTGATCCTGCCAATCAGGTTGATACAACATAATCAATATAAATAATGTAAGTGAAATTCTTGATCGTTGGTGATCTGGTCCTGTAGTTTTATTTAGAGTCTAATGGACCAATGTTCTGAGTCTGCTTGAGTTCTCCGTCTAGTATGGTCAGACTCAGAAACTGCGTCTCTTCGTGCCTTCCGTCTGGTACGGATAGACTCAAAAATTGCATCTTTTCGGGTCTTCCGTCTGGTAACGACAAACTCAGAGACACCTTCTGCTTTTCCTTCTGCCACAAGCAGAGTCAAAAGCATATGCCACCCTGTGGCTTTTCCCCCTTAAGAAATATACAATTTCTTGCATAAAATGATTTGCTCACATCAAAATTAGGAGTTTTCTCAACAGTAGAGAGCCATAAGATCATTCTAAGTGAAGGACTTCCCATTCTAAGCATGTTTGTCACCATTTGGTTTAAGTGCTTGAACTCTATAGCTCATGAGCTTGTAAATCATCTAATTTACTTATAGTTATCTTCATTTGGATGCTATTAGATCTAGGGAAAGATTAGGCTAATGGTTTAGAGCCATAAGATCATTCTCTGTGAAGTACTTCCCATTCTAAGCATATTTGTTACCATTTGGTTTAATCGCTTGATCTCCACATCTCATGAGCTTGTAAATCATCTAATTTACTTATAGTTTTCTTCATTTTGATGCTACTAGATCTTGGGAAAATTCGGCCAATGGTTGAGAGCCATAATATCATTCTAAGTGAAGGACTTCCCATTCAAAGCATATTTGTCACCACTTAGCTTGTAAATCATCTAATTTACTTATAGTTACCTTCATTTGATCTCCATTAGATCATGAAAGCTTGTAAATCATCTAATTTACTTATTCAAAGTTATCTTCATTTGGATGCTATTAGATCTTGGGAAAGATTAATTTACTTCTAGTTATTTTCATTTGTTTAGAGCCATAAGATCATTCTAAGTGAATGTCCTCCCATTCTATGCTTGTTTGTCACCATTTGGTTTAATTGCTTGATCCGCAAATCTCATGAGCTTGCACATCATCTTATTTACTTATAGTTATCTTCATTTTGATGATATTAGATCTTGGGAAAGATTCGGCCAATGGTTGAGAGTCATAAGATCATTCTAAGTGAAGGACTTCCCATTCTAAGCTTATTTGTCACCATTTGGTTTAATCGCTTGATCTCCACATCTCATGAGCTTGTAAATCATCTAATTTACTTATAGTTATCTTCATTTGGATGCTATTAGATCTTGGGAAAGATTAGGCCAATGGTGGAGAGACATAAGATCATTCTAAGTGAAGGACTTCCCATTCTAAGTTTGTTTGTCACCATTTGGTTTAATCGCTTGATCTCCACATCTCATGAGCATGTAAATCATCTAATTTACTTATAGTTATCTTCATTTGGATGCTATTAGATCTTGGTAAAGATTCGGCCAATTGTCGGGAGCCATAAGATCAGTCTAAGTGAAGGACTTCCCATTCTAAGCATATTTGCCACCATTTGGTTTAATCGCTTGATCTCCACATCTCATGAGCTTGTAAATAATCTAATTTACTTATTGTTATCTTCATTTGGATGCTATTAGATCTAAGGAAAGATTAGGCCAATGGTTCAAAGCCAGAAGATCATTTTAAGTGAAGAACTTCCCATTCTAAGCATGTTTGTCACCATTTGCTTTAATCGCTTGATCTCAACATCCCATGAGCTTGTAAATTATCTAATTTACTTATAGTTATCTTCATTTGGATGCTATTAGATCTTGGGAAAGATTAGGCCAATGGTGGGGAGCCATAAGATCAGTCTAAGTGAAGGACTTCCCATTCTAAGCTTATTTGTCACCATTTGGTTTAATCGCTCGATCACCACATCTCATGAGCTTGTAAATCATCTAATTTACTTATAGTTATCTTCATTTGGATGCTATTAGATCTTGGGAAAGATTAGGCCAATGGTTGAGGGCCATAATATCATTCTAAGTGAAGGACTTCCCATTCAAAGCATATTTTTCCTCATTTGGTTTAATCGCTTGATCTCCATAGCTCATGAGCTTGTAAATCATCTAATTTACTTCTAGTTATTTTCATTTGGATGCTATTAGATCTTGGGAAAGATTAGGCCAATGGTTTAGAGCCATAAGATCATTCTAAGGAAGGACTTCCCATTCTAAGTAAGTTTGCCACCAATTGGTTTAATCACTTGATTTCCACAGTTCATGAGCTTGTAAATCATCTAATTTACTTATAATTATCTTCATTTGGATGCTATTAGATCTTGGGAAAGATTAGGCCAATGGTTGAGAGCCATAAGATCATTCTAAGTGAAGGACTTCCCATTCTACGCTTATTTGTCACCATTTGGTTTAATCGCTTGATCTCCACATCTCATGCGCTTGTAAATCATCTAATTTACTTATAGTTATCTTCATTTGAATACTATTACATCATGGGAAAGATTCGGCCAATGGTTAAGAGCCATAACATCATTCTAAGTGAAGGACTTCCCATTCAAAGTTTATTTGTCCTCTTTGGTTTTAATCGCTTGATCTCCATAGCACATGAGCTTGTAAATAATCTTATATACTTATAGTTATCTTGGTATGGATGCTAGTAGATCTAGGGAAAGATTAGGCTGATGGTTGAGAGCCAAAAGATCATTCTTAGTGAAAGACTTCCCATTCTAAGCATGTTTGGCAATATTTGGGTTAATCGCTTGATCTCCATAGCTCATGAGCTTGTAAATCACCTCATTTACTTGTAATATCTTCATTTGGATGCTATTAGATCTTGGGAAAGATTAGGCCAATGGTGGGGAGCCATGAGATCATTGTAAGTGAAGGGCTTCCCATTCTAAGCATGTTTGTCACCATTTGGTTTAATCGCTTGATCTCCATAGCTCATGATCTTGTAAATCATCTAATTTGCTGATGATTATATTCATTTGGATGCTTTTAGATCTTGGGAAAGATTAGGCGAATGGTTGAGAGCCATAAGATCATTCTAAGTGAAGGACTTCCCATTCTAAGCATGTTTGTCACCATTTAGTTTCATCGCTTGAGCTCCATAGCTCATGATCTTGTAAATCATCTAATTTACTTATGATTACATTCATTTGGATGCTATTAGATCTTGGGAAAGATTAGGCCAATGGTTGAGAGCCATAAGATCATTCTAAGTGAAGGACTTCCCATTCTAAGCATTTTTGTCACCATTTGGTTTAATCGCTTGATCTCCGCATCTCATGCGCTTGTAAATCATCTAATTTACTTATAATTATATTCATTGGGATGCTTTTAGATCTTGGGAAAGATTAGGCCCATGGTTTAGAGCCATAAGATCATTCTAAGTGAAGGACTTCCCATTCTAAGCATGTTTGTCACCATTTGGTTTAATCGCTTGATCTCCACAGCTCACGAGCTTGTAAATCACCTAATTTACTTATAGTTACCTTCATTTGGATGCTATTAGATCTTGGGAAAGATTCGGCCAATGGTTGACAGCCATAGGATCATTCTAACTGCAGGACATCCCATTTGAAGCATATTTGTCACCATTATGTTTAACCGATTGATCTCCACATCTCATGAGCTTGTAAATCATCTAATTTACTTATAGTTATCTTCATTTGGATGCTATTAGATCTTGGGAAAGATTAGGCCAATGGTTGAGAGCCATAAGATCATTCTAAGTGAAGGACTTCCCATTCTAAGCATGTTTGTCACCATTTGGTTTAATCGCTTGATCTCCACATCTCATGAGCTTGTAAATCATCTAATTTACTTATAGTTATCTTCATTTGGATGCTATTAGATCTTGGGAAAGATTAGGCTAATGGTTGAGAGCCATAAGATCTTTCTAAGTGAAGGACTTCCCATTCTAAGCTTGTTTGTCACCATTTGGTTTAATCGCTCATGAGCTTGTAAATCATATAATTTACTTATAGTTATCTTCATTCGGATGCTATTAGATCTTGGTAAAGATAAGACCAATCGTTGAAAGCCATAAGATCATTCTAAGTGAAGGACTTCCCAGTCTAAGCATGTTTCTCACCATTTGGTTTAATCATTTGGTCTCCAAAGCACATGAGGTTGTAAATAATCTAATTTCCTTATAATTATTTCCATTTGGACGCTATTAGATGTTGGGAAAGATTGGGCCAATGGTTTAGAGCCACAAGATTATTCTCAGTGACAAACTTCCCATTGGAAGCATATGTGTCCTCATTTGGTTTAACCGCCTGATCGCCATAGCTCATGAGCTTGTAAATAATCTAATTTACTTATAGTTATCTTCATTTGGATGCTATTAGATCTTGGGAAAGATTAGGCCAATGGTTGAGAGCCATAAGATCATTCTAAGTGAAGGACTTCCCATTCTAAGCATGTTTGTCACCATTTGGTTTAATCGCTTGATCTCCACATCTCATGAGCTTGTAAATCATCTAATTTACTTATAGTTATCTTCATTTGGATGCTATTAGATCTTGGGAAAGATTAGGCCAATGGTTGAGAGCCATAAGATCATTCTAAGTGACGGACTTCCCCTTCTAAGCTTATTTGTCACCATTTGGTTTAATTGCTTGATATCCACATCTCACGAGTTTATAAATCATCTAATTTACTTATAGTTATCTTCATTTGGATGCTATTAGATCTTGGGAAAGATTAGGCCAATGGTGGAGAGCCATAAGATCATTCTAAGTGAAGGACTTCCCATTCTAAGTTTATTTGTCACCATTTGGTTTAATCGCTTGATCTCCATATCTCATGAGCTTGTAAATCATCTAATTTACTTATAGTTATCTTCATTTGGATGCTATTAGATCTTGGGAAAGGTTAGGCCAATGGTTGAAAGCCATAGGATCTTTCTAAGTGAAGGACTTCCCATTCTAAGCATTTTTGTCACCATTTGGTTCAATCATTTGATCTCCACATCTCATGAGTTTGGAAATCATCTAATTTACTTATTTTTATCTTCATTTGGATGCTATTAGATCTTGGGAAAGATTAGGCCAGTGGTCGGGAGCCATAAGATCATTCTAAGTGAAGGACTTCCCATTCTACGCTTATTTGTCACCATTTGGTTTAATCGCTTGATCTCCACATCTCATGAGCTTGTAAATCATCTAATTTACTTATAGTTATCTTCATTTGGATGCTATTAGATCTTGGGAAAGATTAGGCTAATGGTTGAGAGCCATAAGATCATTCTAAGTGAAGGACTTCCCATTCTAAGCATGTTTGTCACCATTTGGTTTAATCGCTTGATCTCCACATCTCATGAGCTTGTAAATCATCTAATTTACTTATAGTTATCTTCATTTGGATGCTATTAGATCTTGGGAAAGATTAGGCCAATGGTTGAGAGCCATAAGATCATTCTAAGTGAAGGACTTCCCATTCTAAGCATGTTTGTCACCATTTGGTTTAATCGCTTGATCTCCACATCTCATGAGCTTGTAAATCATCTAATTTACTTATAGTTATCTTCATTTGGATGCTATTAGATCTTGGGAAAGATTAGGCCAATGGTTGAGAGCCATAAGATCATTCTAAGTGAAGGACTTCCCATTCTAAGCATATTTGTCACCATTTGGTTTAATCGCTTGATCTCCACATCTCATGAGCTTGTAAATCATCTAATTTACTTATAGTTATCTTCATTTGGATGCTATTAGATCTTGGGAAAGATTAGGCTAATGGTTGAGAGCCATAAGATCATTCTAAGTGAAGGACTTCCCATTCTAAGCATATTTGTCACCATTTGGTTTAATCGCTTGATCTCCACATCTCATGAGCTTGTAAATCATCCAATTTACTTATAGTTATCTTCATTTGGATGCTATTAGATCTTGGGAAAGATTAGGCCAATGGTTGAGAGCCATAAGATCATTCTAAGTGAAGGACTTCCCATTCTAAGCATATTTGTCACCATTTGGTTTAATCGCTCGATCTCCATCGCTCATGAGCTTGTAAATCATCTAATTTACTTATAGTTATCTTCATTTGGATGCTATTAGATCTTGGGAAAGATTAGGCTAATGGTTGAGAGCCATAATATCATTCTAACTGATGGACTTCCCATTATAAGCATAGTTGTCACCATTTGGTTTAATCGCTTGATCTCCAAATCTCATGAGCTTGTAAATCAACCAATTTACTTATGGTTATATTCATTTGGATGCTATTAGATCTTGGGAAAGATTAGGGCAATGGTTGAGTTCCATAAGATCATTCTAAGTGATAGACTTCCCATTCTAAGCATAGTTGTAACCATTTTGTTTAATCTCTTGATCTCCACATCTCATGAGCATGTAAATCATCTAATTTACTTATAGTTATCTTCATTTGGATGCTATTAGATCTTGGGAAAGATTAGGCCAATGGTTGAGAGCCATAAGATCATTCTAACTGAAGGACTTCCCATTCTAAGCATGTTTGTCACCATTTGGTTTAATTGCTTAATCTCCATGTCTCATGAGCTTGTAAATCATCTACTTTACTTATAGTTATCTTCATTTGGATGCTATTAGATCTAGGGAAAGATTAGGCCAATGCTTAAGAGCCATAAGATCATTCTAAGTGAAGGACTTCCCATTCTAAGCATGTTTGACACCATTTGGTTTAATCGCTTGATCTCCACATCTCATGAGCTTGTAAATCATCTAATTTACTTATAGTTATCTTCATTTGGATGCTATTAGATCTAGGGAAAGATTAGGCTAATTGTTGAGAGCCATAAGATCATTCTAAGTGAAGGACTTCCCATTCTAAGCATGTTTGTCACCATTTGGTTTAATCGCTTGATCTCCACATCTCATGAGCTTGTAAATCATCTAATTTACTTATAGTTATCTTCATTTGGATGCTATTAGATCTTGGGAAAGATTAGGCCAATGGTTGGAGCCATAGGATCTTTCTAAGTGAAGGACTTCCCATTCTAAGCATTTTTGTCACCATTTGGTTCAATCGCCTGATCTCCACATCTCATGAGTTTGTAAATCATCTAATTTACTTATTTTGATCTTCATTTGGATGCTATTAGATCTTGGGAAAGATTAGGCCAATGGTTGAGAGCCATAAGATCATTCTAAGTGAAGGACTTCCCATTCTAAGCATGTTTGTCACCATTTGGTTTAATCGCTTGATCTCCATAGCTCATGAGCTTGCAAATAATCTAATTTACTTATAGCAATATTCATTTGGGTGCTATTAGATCTGGGGAATGATTAGGCTAATGGTTGAGAGCCATAAGATCATTCTAAGTGAAAGACTTCCCATTCTAAGCATGTTTGTCACCATTTGGTTTAATCGCTTGATCTCCACAGCTCATGAGCTTGTAAATCATCTAATTTACTTATAATTATTTTCATTTGGATGCTATTAGATCTTGGGAAAGATTAGGCCAATGGTTGAGAGCCATAAGATCATTCTAAGTGAAGGACTTCCCATTCTAAGCATATTTGTCACCATTTGGTTTAATCGCTTGATCTCCACATCTCATGAGCTTGTAAATCATCTAATTTACTTATAGTTATCTTCATTTGGATGCTATTAGATCTTGGGAAAGATTAGGCCAATGGTTGAGAGCCATAAGATCATTCTAAGTGAAGGACTTCCCATTCTAAGCATGTTTGTCACCATTTGGTTTAATCGCTTGATCTCCACATCTCATGAGCTTGTAAATCATCTAATTTACTTATAGTTATCTTCATTTGGATGCTATTAGATCTTGGGAAAGATTAGGCCAATGGTTGAGAGCCATAAGATCATTCTAAGTGAAGGACTTCCCATTCTAAGCATATTTGTCACCATTTTGTTTAATCGCTTGATCTCCACATCTCATGAGCTTGTAAATCATCTAATTTAATTATAGTTATCTTCATTTGGATGCTATTAGATCTAAGGAAAGATTAGGCCAATGGTTGAGAGCCATAAGATCATTCTAAGTGAAGGACTTCCCATTCTAAGCATGTTTGTCACCATTTGGTTTAATCGCTTGATCTCCACATCTCATGAGCTTGTAAATCATCTAATTTACTTATAATTATCTTCATTTGGATGCTATTAGATCTTGGGAAAGATTAGGCCAATGGTTGAGAGCCATAAGATCATTCTAAGTGAAGGACTTCCCATTCTAAGCTTGTTTGTCACCATTTGGTTTAATCGCTTGATCTCCACATCTCATGAGCATGTAAATCATCTAATTTACTTATTGTTATCTTCATTTGGATTCTATTAGATCTTGGCAAAGACTAGGCAAATGGTCGGGAGCCATAAGATCAGTCTAAGTGAAGGACTTCCCATTCTACGCTTATTTGTCACCATTTGGTTTAATCGCTTGATCTCCACATCTCATGAGCTTGTAAATCATCTAATTTACTTATAATTATATTCATTTGGGTGCTATTAGATCTGGGGAAAGATTAGGCCAATGGTTGAGAGCCATAAGATCATTTTAAGTGAAAGACTTCCCATTCTAGGCATGTTTGACACCATTTGGTTTAATCACTTGATCTCCATAGCTCATGTGTTTGCGAATCATATAATTTACTTATAATTATATTCATTTGGATGCTATTAGATCTTGGGAGAGATTAGGCCAATGGTTGATAGTCATAAGATCATTCTAAGTGAAGGACTTCGCATTCTAAGTATATTTGTCACCATTTGGTTTAATCGCTTGATCTCTACAGCTCATGAGCTTGTAAATCATCTAATTTACTTATAATTATATACATTTGGATGCTATTAAATCTTGGGAACGATTAGGCCAATAGTTGAGAGCCATAAGATCATTCTAAGTGAAGGACTTCCCATTCAAAGCATATTTGTCCTCATTTGGTTTAATCGCTTGATCTCCATAGCTCATGAGCTTGTAAATCATATAATTTACTTATAATTATCTTCATTTGGATGCTATTAGATCTTGGGAAAGATTAGGCCAACGGTTGAGCACCATAAGATCATTCTAAGTGAAGAACTTCCCATTCTAAGCATGTTTGTCACCATTTGGTTAATCGCTTGATCTCCACATCTCATGATTGTGTAAATCATCTAATTTAATTATAGTTATCTTCATTTGGATGCTATTAGATCTAAGGAAAGATTAGGCTAACGGTTGAGAGCCATAAAATCATTCTAAGTGAAGGACTTCCCATTCTAAGCATGTTTGTCCCCATTTGGTTTAATCGCTTGATCTCCATAGCTCATGAGCTTGCAAATCATCTAATTTACTTATAATTATATTCATTTGGGTGCTATTAGATTTGGGGAAAGATTAGGCCAATGGTTGAGAGCCATAAGATCATTCTAAGTGAAAGACTTCCCATTCTAGGCATGTTTGACACCATTTGGTTTAATCGCTTGATCTCCATAGCTCATGAGCTTGCAAATCATATAATTTACTTATAATTATATTCATTTGGATGCTATTAGATCTTGGGAAAGATTAGGCCAATAGTTGATAGTCATAAGATCATTCTAAGTGAAGGACTTCGCATTCTAAGTATATTTGTCACCATTTGGTTTAATCGCTTGATCTCTACAGCTCATGAGCTTGTAAATCATCTAACTTACTTATAATTATATGCATTTGGATGCTATTAAATCTTGGGAACGATTAGGCCAATGGTTGAGAGCCATAAGATCATTCTATGTGATGGACTTTCCATTCTAAGTATATTTGTCACCGTTTGGTTTAATCGCTTGATCTCCACAACTCATGAGCTTGTAAATCATCTAATTTACTTATATTTATATACATTTGGATGCTATTAGATCTTGGGAAAGATTAGGCCAATGGTTGAGAGCCATAAGATCATTCTAAGTGAAGGACCTCCCATTCTAAGCATGTTTGTCACCATTTGGTTTAATCGCTTGATCTCCACAACTCATGAGCTTGTAAATCATCTAATTTACTTATAATTATCTTCATTTGGATGCTATTAGTACTTGGAAAAGATTAGTGTAATGATTGAGGGCCATAAGATCATTCTTAGAGAAAAGCTTCTCTTTCTAAGAATTTTTCTCACCATTTGTGTTAATAGCTTGATTTTCAGAGTTCATGAGCTTGTAAATCATCTAATTTATATAAAAGTGTCTCTGTTTTGATGCTAATAATACATGCGAGGGATCATATAATCGTTGAGAGCCATAAGATCATTCTAAGAGCATTTGGGTTAATTGCTTGAAAGTTGAAGTTCATGAGTTTGCAAATCAACTAATTTACTTATAATTATTTTTATTTAGATGCTGTTAATATTTGGGAAAGATTAGAGTAATGGTTCAATGCCATAAGATTCTTCTAAGGGAAGAACTTCACATTCTAAGAATATTTGTTGCCACTTGGGTTAATTACTTAATCTTAGGAGTTTACGAGCTTGCAAATGATTTAATTTACTTACAATCACCTTCATTTTGGTGCTATTAGTACTCAAGAAAGATTAGTGCAACTCTTGAGACCTATAAGATCATTCTAAGTGAAGAACTTCCCATTCTAAGAACATTTGTTGCAATTTAGGTTAATTGGTTGACCTTGGAAATTAACGATCTGGAAAATCATCTAACTTACTTATAATTATCTTCATTGATCCTATTAGTATTTTGAAAAGATTAGAGGAACTCTTGAGAGCCATAAGATCATTGAAAGTGAAGAACTTCCCATTCTAAGAATATTTTGTCCCCATTTGGTTTAATCGCTTGATCTCCACAGCTCATGAGTTTGTAAATCATCAAATTTACTTATAATTATCTTCATTTGGATGCTATTAGATCTTGGGATAGATTAGGCCAATGGTTGAGAGCCATAAGATCATTCTGGGAGAAAAGCTTCTCATTCTAAGAATGTTTCTCACCATTTGAGTTAATAGCTTTATTTTCAAAGTTCATGCGCTTGGAAATCATCTAATTTATATAAAAGTGTCTCCATTTTGATGCTTACATGCGAGAGATTAGTATAATGGTTGAGAGCCATAAGATCATTCTAAGAGAAGAAATTGCCATTCTAAGAACATTTGGGTTAATTGCTTGATCCTTGGAGTTCATGAGTTTGCAAATCATCTAATTTACTTATAATTATCTTCATTTAGATGCTATTAATACTTGGGAAAGATTAAAGTAATGGTTCAATGCCATAAGATCCTTCTAAGGGAAGAACTTCCCATTCTAAGAATATTTGTTGTGACTTGGGTTAATTACTTAATCTTAGGTGTTCACGAGCTTGCAAATCATCTAATTTACTTACAATTATCTTCATTTTGATGCTATTAGTACTTAAGGGAGATTAGTGCAATGATTGAGAACCATAAGACCATTCTAAGTGAAGAATTTCACATTCTAAGAACGCTTGTTGCAATTTAGGTTTATTGGTTGATCTTGGAAGTTAACGATCTAGGAAATCATCTAACTTACTTATAATTATCTTCATTGATCCTATTAGTACTTTGAAATGATTACAGCAACTCTTGAGAGCCATAAGATCGTTCTAAGTGAAGAACTTCCCATTCTAAGAATATTTGTCACCATTTGGTTTAATCGCTTGATCTCCATAGCTCATAAGCTTGTAAATCATCTATTTTACTTATAATCATCTTCATTTGGATGCTATTAGTACTTGGGAAAGATTACACCATTGGTTGAGTGCCACAAGACCATTTGAAGGAAGAACTTCCCTTTCGTGAATATTTGTCAACATTTGGGTTAATTGCTTGATCTTAGGAGTTCACCAGCTTGCAAATCATCTAATTTATTTACAATTATCTTCATTTTTATGCTATTAGTACTTGGAAAATATTAGTGTAATGATTGAGAGCCATAAAATCATTCTAAAAGAAAAACTTCTCATTCTAAGAATGTTTCTCACCATTTGGGTTAATAGCTTGATTTTCATAGTTCATGAGCTTGTAAATCATCTAATTTATATATAAGTTTCTTCATTTTTATGCTAATAGTACATGCGAAAGATTAGTAAAATGGTTGAGAGTTGTAAGATCATTCTAAGAGAAGAAATTGCCTTTCTAAGAATATTTGGGTTAATTGCTTGATCTTTAGAGTTCATGAGTTTGCAAATCATCTAGTTTACTTATAATTATCTTCATTTAGATGCTGGTAATACTTGGGAAAGATTAGAGTAATGGTTCAATGCCATAAGATCCTTCTAAGGGAAGAACTTCCCATTCTAAGTGTATTTTTGTTGCCATTTGGGTTGATTTCTTAATCTTAGGAGTTCACAAGCTTGCAAATCATCTAGATTACTTACAATTATCTTCATTTTAATGCTATTAGTATTTGAGAAAGATTGTTATAATGGTTGAGAACCATAAGATCATTCTAAGAGAAGAAATTCATATTCTAATAATGTTTGTCCCCATTCACCTAATGGTTAATTACTTGATCTTCAATGTTTGTCTCAATTACTTGATCTTCAGTTTGCAAATAATCTAATTTACTTATAATTATTTTTATTTGGATGCTATTTGTATTTGGGAAAGATTATAGTAATGGTTGAGTGCCACAAGATCATTTTAAGGGAAGAACTTCCCATTTAAAGAATGTTTGTCACCATTTATATTGCTTGATCTTGGGAGTTTACAAGCTTGCAAATCAGCTAATTTATTTACAATCATCTTCATTTTAATGCTATTAGTACTCAAGAAAGATTAGTGCAATGATTAAGACTCATAAGATTATTCTAAGTGAAGAACTTCCCATTCTAAGAACGTTTATTGCAATTTATGTTAATTAGTTGATCTTGGAAGTTAACGATCTAGAAAATCATCTTATTTACTTATAATTATCTTCATTGATCCTATTAGTACTTTGAAAAGATTAGAGCAACTCTTGAGAGCCATAAGATCATTCTAAGTGAAGAACTTCCCATTCTAAGAATGTTTGTCACCATTTGGGTTAATTCCTTGATCTTGGGAGATCATGAGCTTGCAAATCATTTAATTTACTTATAATTATCTTCATTTTAATGCTATAAGTGCATGGAAAAAATTAGTGTAATGGTTGAGAGCCATAAGATAATTATAAGAGCAGAACTTCCCATTTTACGAATATTTTTCGCTATTTAGGTTAATTGCTTGATTTTCGGAGTTCATGAGGCTTTCAAATTATCTTTCAAATTATCTTATTTACATATAAGTATCTTCATTTTAAAGTTATTAGTAAATAGGAAAGATTAGTGTAATGGTTGAGAGCCATAAGATCATTCTAAGTGAATAACTTCCCATTCTAAGAATGTTTGTCGCCATTTGGGTTAATTGCTTCATCTTGGAAGTTCATGAGCTTGCAAAATTATATAATTTACTTACAATTATCTTCATTTCTTCATTTTACTGCTATTAGTGCATGGAAAAGATTAGTGTGGTAATTGAGAGCGGTAAGATCATTCTAAGAGAAGAACTTCCCATTCTAAGAATATTTTTCACTATTTGGGTTAATTGCTTGATTTTTGGAGTTCATGAGCTTTCAAATCATTTAATTTACATATAAAAATCTTTATTTTGATACTATTGGTATAGAGGAAAGATTAGTGTAATGGTTGAGAGTCATAAGATCATTCTAAGAGAAGAACTTTCCATTCTAATAATGTTTGTCACCATTTGGGTCAATTGCTTGATTTTTAGAGTTCATGAGCTTACAAATCATCTAATTTACTTACAATTATCTTCATTTTGATACTATTAGTACTTGGGAAAGACTCGAGCAATGGTTGAGTGACATAAGATCATTTTAAGGGAATAACTTCCTATTGTAATAATGTCTATTGCCATTTTGGTTAATTGCTTGATCTTAAGAGTCACGAGCTTGCGAATCATCTACTTTACTTATAGTTTTCTTCATCTTGATCCTATTAGTACTCAGGAAAGATTAGAGCAATGTTGGAGTGCTATGAGATTATTCTAAGTGAAGAACTTCCCATTCTAACAATGTTTGTCACCATTTGGGTCAAGTACTTATTTTTAAGAGTTTATGAGCTTACAAATGATCTAATTTACATATACTTATCTTCACTTTGATGCTATTGGTACTTGGGGAAGATTAGAGTAATGTTTCAGAGCAAGAAAATTATTGTAAGTGAAGAACTTCCCATCTCCGCAATTCATGACCTTGCAAATCATCTAATTTACTTATAATT
This sequence comes from Corymbia calophylla, assembly GCA_014182845.1. Classification (NCBI taxonomy): domain Eukaryota; kingdom Viridiplantae; phylum Streptophyta; class Magnoliopsida; order Myrtales; family Myrtaceae; genus Corymbia; species Corymbia calophylla. The sequence goes on from CM024703.1 coordinate 15,245,896, forward strand.
ACCTTCATTTGGATGCTATTGGTATTTGTTGACACCTAATTTTTAGTCGATGTATCAATAAAGGTAAAAAAAAATTGAATTAGGGATTTTTGGTCACGATATAGCCCATTTTTCGAACAAAAAGTGTCACTTTTTGAATTTTGTTTGTTGGCCTAGCTTTAAAAAGCAATTTCATTTCCGTTTTACGTAAAAACCCAAAAAGTCAAATGCTTGACTTTCGGATTGACTTTTTGGTCAAACTTTTAACCCTGAGTCAAATTTTAGCTTTTTGCATAAAAATATTCCTTTCAAGTCTAATTTCACTTTAGAAGTGAAAATTCTGGAAAAATTCAAAGATTTAGCTATAAAATCGAATTCCTAGTGAAAAGTTAACTAAATTTTGACTTTTAGTCAAACCTTTGACAAAAAAAATTTAAAATATAAAAATCACCAAATTACTTGATTTTAGTTTTAATTTGATTTTAGCATCAAGAATTTTGCGAAAATCAATTAAGAACCTCATTTTTCGAATTTTTCGATTTTAGGTTCAAAATCAACCAAAAAAAAAATTACTTTTGTTCAAGTCATAATTAGGCTTAGTTTCTTTTATGACATTTGATCTAGAGATAATTACCCATTCACTTGGTCAATCAATATCAAGATTGGACAAAGTGAAATGTTAATTGATATTTTTGCCCCTAATTAAGGGTTCGGGTCTATTCTACATGATTTACGAATGAATACTTTCATTATTTCCAATTTTGTAAGTTAAGTTCAAATTCAAGGTTAATTTTGGAAAATTCATTCATCAACTTGTCAATTTGGGAGATTTAGCTTACTTGGCCTTAAGAAAATAAGATTGTTAAGCTTCAATTTATGAAATTTAAATTGACCCCTTCATGACTAAAATTTAATTTGATGGATTGAGGTTCAATTTCGACATTGGCCCTCAATTTAATTTTAATGTAAAGGTCATGTCATTCATTTAAGTCAATTTGAATGCAATAAGTCCCTCTAGGCATGGCTAATTAAGTTAAGAGGTGTCTTGCAATTTTAATTGAATCCAATTTCAATTAATTTGCAAATTTCGACCAATAATTAGGTGAAATTGCCCATTTAAGTCTAGAAAATCCAATTTTGTATACCCATGGTGTAAGTCCAATATTCTTCACATTATTTAGGTAAGTAGACCAATATAAATTGCCGAAGTGCATTTATATGGTTTAATTAGCCTAATTTGGATCAAAATTGAATCGTTTCTCTTCAAATTGGACCATTTCTCTTCTAACTAGGTAAGATTTTCTTTCAATTTAGTCCACGAGGGACTAAATTGCATAAGCCTATTAGATCGAACCAGCCAAGAAAGGACTAAACCGGTCGAACTGGCGAGGATTGGTCCCATCGGTCAGACCGGTCGTCGGCGGAGGAGGCCAATTTGACCCCCCCTTGTCGGTTCTTGGCCAATGACAACCACCATTAGGTAGCTCATCCCATGGCCAATTTTCCCATGTCCTCATAATTCTCAAATTTTGCAAAAATGCCTCTATTTTCGTGAAATTACAAAATCACCCTTAATTAGATCCTTAATTGCAAAAATGATTTGGACATTGATCTTGTGAAATCTCAACCATTTAAATGAGTACATACTTAATTCTAAATTTGCTTAAAGGCTAAGGAAGTTTGTTAGATTTATAAGATTAATCCTTAGCCATCAAATCAAATTGATAGTTAATCTGACGGCTAAGGATTGGATATCAAAGGGAGATATAAAAGAAAATTTCCCTCCAAAACTTAAAGGAGGAGTTCATTTGCTGCATTTCAAGGAAAAAATACAGAAAACTCCCCTTCTCTTCCCCTATCTCCCTTTCTCTTTCTCTCTCCTCAACTGCCGCCTTCATCACCTCTTGGGACCTCATACCGGTGCCATAGCTCCTCCAGTCACCTCCTTCGACGTCTGCCGTTTCCTCCTCGACTTCTTGCTAGTCGGAGCTATTGAGAAAACTCCTAGTTTTCATGCTTACAAAACATTCTATGAATGATATTTATTTCAATCTCTTTAAGGAAAAGAACTCGAAAAGACATAGGCTTTAAAGTCTTCGTAGCGAGAAGACAAAGCAAGAGATGTCTTAGAGTCGACCGTACTGTGACGACGAAAGACTCGTCCGGACCGAGATTTAAGTCTCGGCCGTACCGATCGAGATTTAAGTCTGACCGTACCAGACTGAGATTTTAAGTCTGAATGAACCAGACTGAAAATCTAGGCAGACTCAGGACTTAAGACCGTCAGACTTAAGATGAACTTATACGATAAGATCACCAACGGTACAGTATTTCACTTACCTTATTTATGTTGATTCTGTTATACTAATCTGATTGACAGGATCAATTAGTGGGCAACTTCCAAAAGAAGAATAGAGCACTTATGGAAGCCCAGATTCTGTTTGTATGGGCGAACAGAATCTAAGGGGATCTGATCTACCCTCAACGGTCAAAAAGACTTGCCTTATAAAAGTATGTCCAATAAAGGGAAGACGAAAACTCTCAAGGAAAGAGCCAACGGTCGAGTGTGGCTTGGAGAGTATTTAAGGATAGGTTGAGACTTAGGGGAGAATAGATGAACATTATTCCAAAGCTGTTTTCGTTCTTCAATTGTTGTTCACGGTGCGCATTTGAGTGATCTCGGTGTATTACCAAAAGAGAGTGACTTAGTGAGACGGATCATCACCGAGTACAAACACTCGAGACGTGTAATCACCGTTGATCATATAGTGAAATACAGCCAGATTGGCTGGTCGCCGGAGAGTGGACGTAGGCTTGTCTAAAAGCCGAACCACTATAAACAAATGTTTTGCAATCTTCTCTCACTCTCTCTACTTGGTTTCAATTCGTTGATTGCAAAAGTTACATATATTTGCGTGGTTAATCTCTCTACACCTATTCACCCCCTCTAGGTGTTTATACTAGTTATAACAATTGGTATCGAGCCTCGTGCTCGAGATCTTGAAGTGTTTATTACTTCGAGTTAAAGATCCTCTATGGCTAGTATTCTTGCACCGAGGTTTGATTGAGGGGCGAGCAACACTCGTCCTCCCTACTTCGACGGCAAAGATTACAATATTTGGAAGAATAAAATGAAGGCCTTTCTCGGATCGAAAGATCCACTCGAATGGGATGTGGTTGAAAGGGGAATTGATCCCACCGACAAAACCGAAAAAACATCAAAGAGAAACGATGGGAAAGAAACGGAAACTTCAGCCACCATCTCTCCAGAAGAAATGACGAAGAGACAAACTCTCGATGCTAAGGCTATCTACTCTCTGTATTGTGCTTTATCACCTAATGAATATAATCGAATATCTTCGTGTGATATAGCTAAGGAAGTTTAGGATAGACTACATGTAACATACGAGGGAACTGATCGTGTCAAGGAAACCAAAGTAAATATATTACTTGGTCAGTATGAATCTTTTAAGATGAAACAGGGAGAATCCATCGGAGACATGTTCAGTCGTTTTACAGAAATTGTAAACGGTTTGGCATATCAAGGACAACCTGTTCCTGGACCAATGAAGGTCAACAAACTTCTGAGAGGACTGTCAAAAGATTGGAACAATGTGAAGACATCTATCAGAGAAACTCTGCGAATTTCACCTTTGACTGTCGATGAGCTCGTTGGTACTCTGCAGTCCTATGAAGCAGAACAAATGAACGAGGAAGTGGAATCCGAGGTAAAAATCCATTGCTCTTAAGTCTAACATTGATTCGATGTCACGATTTCGAGGAAGAACCGGATGACGAAGAACTTGCACCTTCCGATCGAAAAGTGAGGAAGTTAAACAAGAAAGACGGGGAAGTTCAACAACGAAAAACAAAATGACAATAATCTGGACAACGCAATCGATGACGAGGAAGATTATGCCAAAGATGTCATTTGTTTTGAATGTAAGAAAAATGGTCATATTAAACGAAATTGTCCCAAGCTCAAAAAGAACAAAGGGAAATTCGAGAAATACAAAAGGCCACAAAGCTGAAACATGGAGTGACACGAAGTTGAGGAGGACAAGTGAAGACGAATATGGCAACATCTCTTATGGCTCATTCGGACTGAGACAGACTCAGGATCAGACTCAGATTCAGACAGAGAAATCGAGGTAAATCATTCCGATATTCCAATAGAAATCTCGAGATTACATAAATGAGCTTTGTTTAAATTTAAAAACTACCTTGAAAAAGATCTCCGGTTTAAAAGTGAAAAATCGTAAGTTGAGTCATCGAATTGTTCTTTAAAAGAAAGATTTGATGATCTCAAGAAGGAATTTTCAGAAGCTGGAGGAAAGTCGTGACTTCTGTTTTGAATGAAGGTGAGACTCTCAAAAGGAACTTTTAGAAATAAAGAAAAATCAAAGTTCTTTACAAAATGAGAATCTATTTCTTAGAAAGGAAATTTCGAATATCAATGCAAAGTTTTCGTAGGGACGAAAAACCTGCAAAGCATATTCTTTCTATCCAAATTCCTTATTATGATAAGTCGGGACTTGGGTTTTGCAAGGAAAGTAAATCGTTAATTGATTTTCCTAAAGTTAAGGAAAGAATTAAACAGAGACCTCCTCGACAAGCTTACAAGAGTCATTTTAAAAAGAATTTTGTTAAACCTGTTGGTCAAGCAAATCTAAAGTGTTCTAATTGTGGAGAAAGAGAACATTTCGAGAATAGATGTCCTAAAGTCGGAGACTGTTCAAAAGAAATGGATAGAAAAAAAGCTTATACTACTAACTTCAATGGACCCAAGAAAATTTGGGTACCAAAGAAAAAAATGAGTATGTGTGAACATTGCGGGTAAGCTTTCGGAGTAAGAAGAAATGGTATTTGGACAAAGTGGATGTTCAAGACATATGACAGTGACTCAAAAATGTTCGTTGGATTCGAAAGAATCAAGGGAGGAACAGTTTCGTTTGGAGGAAATACCAAAGGAAACATTATAGGATTGGGAATCTGTCAAGATCGGTAGTTTAATCATCAACAACGTTTCTCTAGTCAAAGGATTAAACTACAATCTTTTGAGCATCGATCGGTTATGTGATGCCGGTTTCGAATAAACTTCAAAGAGAATCTATGTTCGAACAAGCAATGATTCTTCACGACTTTTCGGACGAAGGCATGGGAACATTTATCTTCGGACATAAATGAAGACACCGCAAAATGTCTATTATCGGTTCAAGATGAAGCGAGATATGTGGCACCGCAAACTTGGCCATGTCGGCATGAAACAAATTTCCAAGCTTGCCGGCAAAAAGCTCGTTCGTGGCTTGCCTTCACTAAGTTACAAGAACACGAGCTTTGCTCGCATGTACACTGGGAAAACAGGTAAGAAGCTCATTCAAATCTATAAAAACATTTCAACTAATCGTGTGTTACAACTTCTTCACATGGACTTATTTGGACCAACCGAACCCGAGCATTGGAGGTAAGAAATACTGTCTTGTGATAGTAGATGATTACTCTCGATTTACATGGGTATATTTTTTAGCAAATAAAGGAGATACCTTTTCATATTTCTCAACATTTGCAAAGAGGGTCCAAAATGAAAAAGGATACTCCATTTCAAGTATCAAAACAGATCATGGGGGAGAATTTGAGAATCAAGACTTTGCAATTTTTTGTGACAAATATGGTATACAGCATACTTTTTCATCTCCCTACACTCGAACAAAATGGAGTGGTGGAAAGAAAAAAATAGATCTTTGCGAGGAAATGGCTAGAACATTGCTTATAGAAAGCAAGGTGGCAACTCGGTTTTGGGCGAAGCGGTTTCTACTTCTTGTCATATTATTAACAGAGTATTTCTTAGACCAATTCTTGAGAAAACCCCTATGAGATTTTTAAGAAAAGAAAACCTATTGTTTCCTACTTTCGTATCTTTGGTTGTCTATGTTATATCCTTAAAAATATTAATCATCAACCTAGTAAGTTTGAAGAAAGGTCAGATGAAGGTATTTTTCTGGGCTATTCAAACTCTAGTAAAGCATTTAGAGTGTTCAACAAGAACACTCAGACAGTGGAAGAATCCATGAACGTAAAGTTTCTGGAGAAAGAAGTTTCAAAACAAAGCAGTACAACTATTGAAGAATCGAGATCTTTTGCTCCCGAAAGATCTCGGTCTCAACAAAGAAACGAGAATCTTCCCGGAAATAGTCAAAGGAGCAACTCATGAAGAACAAGTAATTCGGCGTGATATTCTGCATCGGCGAAAGATTCTAATAATGATGAAGTTCCAAGCCGAAACTGAAGCATAAGTCTAGTCATCCAAAGGAACCGGTGATTGGAAACATCAACGAAGGGATTCAAACCGATCGAGAAACAAAAAGGACACGGGTAACATTGCATTGATTTCTGAAATTGAACCAAAAGGAATTGATGAAGCTCTAGAAAATGAAAGCTGGATAGAGGCAATGCAAGAAGAGCTTCAACGGTTTAAGAGAAATGATGTATGGGAATTGGTGCCCAAACCCAAAGGAAGAACTATCATTGGTACTAAATGGGTCTTGAAACAAAGTCAATGAACTTGGAAAAGTCACTAGAAACAAGGCAAGGCTCGTGGCAAAAGGTTATTCTCAATCGAAGGAATAGACTATGATGAAACCTATGCTCCGGTTGCAAGACTAGAAGCAATCGACTACTACTTGCCTATGCGTGCTATCAAAATTTCAAGTTATATCAAATGGACGTGAAAAGTGCTTTTCTAAATGGGTTTATCAAAGAAGAAGTCTTTGTAGAGCGGCCTCTGGTTTCGAAGAACCAAGAAAGCCGAGACCATGTATACGAGATTAAAGAAGGCACTTTATGGTCTCAAACAGGCACCTCGAGCATGGTATGAACGATTGAGCAAGTTTCTACTAGACAATAAATTCAAGAAAGGTATGGTAGATACAACCTTGTTTATTAAGAAGGAAGGTAAAGATATACTATTGGTACAAATTTATGTAGATGATATTATCTTTGGTTCATCTAATGAGCACTTGTGCAAGAACTTCTCAAAGTCTATGCGGGAAGAATTTGAAATGAGCATGATGGGAGAATTGACATTCTTTCTAGGACTTCGGTCAATCAAACAAAACGCGGAACTTTTATTAATCAAGAAAAGTATGCCAAAGACTTGATTAAAAAGTTTGGAATGGAGAACTTGCAAAAGGGCGAGACTCCAATGGCAACCTCCATCAAACTAGATCAAGATGAAACGGGAAAGAAGGTTGATCGGAAGAATTATAGAAGCATGATCGGTTCTCTTCTCTATCTTCTTTGCATCTAGACCGAGATATTCTATATAGTGTTTGTCTTTGTGCAAGATTTCAAGTAGATCCTAAAGAATCACATCTTTCTCGTTAAAACGTATAATCAAGTATATAGCCACTTATCCACACTTGGGTTTATGGTATCCAAAAGAAACAGATTTTACTCTTCTTGGCTACTCAGATGCAGACTTAGCAGGTTGCAAAGTAGACAGAAAGAGTACTTCAGGAACATGCCAACTTATAGGGAAAATGCTGGTTTCATGGTTTTCCAAAAAGCAAAATACTGTGGCTCTTTCAACATGAAGACGAGAATATATTGTACTTGGAAGTTGCTGTTCACAAATTCTGTGGATGAGACAAAGACAACTAAGAGACTATGGAAAGGAAGAATCTGTACGAAATAAGATGTGATAATACGAGCGCTATAAATCTCACCAAGAATCCGATTCTACACTCCAGGGCGAAGCACATTGAGATCAAACATCATTTTATTAGAGACCATGTGCAAAATGGAGATATATATGTGGAATTCATTGATTCCAAGAATCAATTAGCAGATATCTTCACAAAGCCGCTGGACAAAGGTACATTCCATTCAATATGTGGAAGATTAAATATTATTAACCCGTTTTTATAAATTCTATGAGAACAGGACAAAGTCTGATGGAAGAAATCGTCTGGATAGACTAATCTTCGAAGAAGATTGAAGAAGGAAATAGTGGTATTTTAGGATGGTATGTTATTTCCTTATTTAAATATGGTAAAACTTTAGTAAGTTTTTGATCTGATTGATTGATTTGCATATTTTTGGCACATGTCTATAATGATTGAATATTCTTGTCAAATATAGAATAACTGCCTTGTTAATTTGTTTTGGGTTGCGACTGTTCATTTGTTCTCTCAACGAAGGGTATAAAAAACGTCTAAAAGTCGGGTCTTTTCCTCACAACTCTTCAAGAACGTTTTGTCTACAAACCCTAACACAGAAAAACGCTTTCTAAATCAATCTTCTCCAAAACCTACATTCTTCGAACATGGCTTCGAGATCCTCCGTATCTAGATCAAGATCTCCATCTCCAAGAAGAAGATCAAACGGGATTGCTTGGGAGAGGAGGAAGAAGAGTCGACGAGAGGGCAAACACATTTCGACCTCACACGAGACTTCCGAAGATACTCAAGGACAATCTCCAAGAGTTTCTTCTCAAAATGACCCAGGAATCTCCAAAAACTCTCCGCCCACAATATGAAGAAAGGAATGTCTCACGAAGAGGTACGCTGGTTTAACTCTACCGATACCCACCGATAATCCCCATGCGTGCGAGGACATACGAAAAAATGGTTCTAAGAAAGGTTAGGGATGATGTCAAATTATTCTTTTTGAGAGAAAAGGGGTATGCGAATGAACTCCGTCTCATTCAAGCGTGATGGACCACGAGAATCACTATCTACTCGTACGAACGAGTAAGTGATAAAGGGAGAAGCGAGAGATAATGTGAAGGAAGATGATGAGAACATATACGAGAAATTTCGAAGTGAGAATGGGAATAGGCTGCTGTGTAGCCGAAACACAACCGGAAATTATTTCGTTCCGAGAGCATAAGACTTTCTTCAACGATCGATGGATCGAGGAATCATGAATCACGAAATTGTGGATTTTGATTATTTGGATCTTCTTTGAAGTAAATCTGCGAGAGAATGCTTTGAAAAATTGCGAGATGGACCAATTTTGCACGATTCTGCTGCTGTTTATTCTGAATTAACAGCATATTTTTACTCGAACTTGACATTTCTATCTCCAGACAGAATGCAATTCAGTGTGAATGACAGGTTCTATGATGTTAGTTCAGACACTCTAGCCGACATTATAAAAGTTGAAAGAGGAGCATTCAGGCCAATAGACGTCTCCTATGATACAGTATGTAAGTTTCTTACAAAATCTGTAAGGGCCACTATAACTTATCCTCTTCTAACTTCGCAAGAACTATTTTGCATAAGATCATTATCACCGCATTCGTCCAAAAGCCTCATCAAAGACGATGTATCTAAATTTGAGGCCAAACCGATGTGGGCTATTGAAAGGGGATCTTGTTCTCACTTTGCCTCACACAATAATATTGCATATGTATCGGACGGTGTCAAAGGATAAAGGACAGCTACCCTATGGAGCTTTAGTGACAAGGATCTTTGAACACCTAAAGATAGACATACCGAGGAGATTCAAGCACTAAAACTCTTCCCACAATGGCCATTGACATGAAAATGATCAACAAGATGAGGCGAAAGATGTTGCGAGACATGGAGAAGAAAAGAAAAGGAAATGGCTAGAGCGAGACAAAAAACGAAAAGGTAAAGAATCGGCCGTTCTTCTGAGCCAAGTTCTAAAAGGAGAAGACAACTCCTACCGGTAGATGAAGAAGATGAAGAAGAAAGTATCTCCGCAATTCGGCAAATATGCGTCAAACTTCTCGAGAATGTCCGAACCGAAAACATAAACACATGCGAGAAAACATTCTCGGCATTTAACATGAGAAGAATGATGAATCTCAATCGGAGGAAGATCCGAGGAAGAAGATCCGAGAAGAAGAAGAAACGAATCGAGGAGGAAGAAGCGAAGAAGAGGAAGGAAGGAGATCGGGATAGGGAAAAAGAAAGGGATCAAGGTCGAATGAAGCATCAAATCGGGGGAGCATCCTGCGATAATATTAACATTCAAGTAATCTGCACTTCATCTGGGAATGCCGATTATCAAACAAATCATAGCACTCTTGCTAACGAGATCGAAATCAGCAAGTAGCAATGGAAACCTCCTTCAATAACAGATGGAGACTCTCGAGAAGACGGTTAATCAATGCATTGACAGGATTGAGAAGTGCATCGGATATGGAGGATTTCACCCTTGTTCGAACCCCAAACAAGAAAACTTCTTAAAAACATCTTCGCTTTAGAAACCGGTTTGTTTTTTAACGACTAACTCTTTTTGAGGTTGACAAAAAGGGGAGAGTATATATGGCTATCTCGAGATATGGTTAATTCTGGTTAAATCTAACAATTACGAGCTTTTGCATCTTGTGCATGACATAGTTGGCTTTATTAATGCATGAAAGTTCGATTGTCTATACGATATTTTATTATATGCTGATTAAACTGAATCATGTTGAGCTGTGATATGAAGATATGTTGCTGGTGGATTGTCTATACAGGGTTGATATGAGCTATTCTTATGAGTTGAACAGAATAGTTGGAAGCAGGCTCTATCTAACCATATTTTGCAGGGACATTAAGCCATATGTATGAAATGTTTTGTCACCATCAAAAAGGGGGAGATTGTTGAGAAAACTCCTAGTTTTGATGCTTACAAAACATTCTATGAATGATATTTATTTCAATCTCTTTAAGGAAAAGAACTCGAAAAAGACATAGGCTTTAAAGTCTCGCTTGTAGCGAGAAGACAAAGCAAGAGATGTCTTAGAGTCGACCGTACCCAGACGGAAAGACTCGTCCGGGCCGAGATTTAAGTCCGCCGTACCGCATCGAGATTTAAGTCGGCGAGTACCCAGTTGAGATTTTAAGTCCGAATGAACCGGGAGGCGAAAATCTAGGCGATTCGGGACTTAAGACCGTCAGACTTAAGATGAACTTATACGATAAGATCACCAACGGTACAGTATTTCACTTACTTTATTTATGTTGATTACGTTATACTAATCGATTGACAGGATCAATTAGTGGGCAACTTCCAAAAGAAGAATAGAGCACTTATGGAAGCCCAGATTCTGTTTGTATGGGCGAACAGAATCTAAGGGGATCTGATCTACCCTCAACGGTCAAAAAGACTTGCCTTATAAAAGTCTGTCCAAGAAAGGGAAGACGAAAACTTTCAAGGAAAGAGCCAACGGTCGAGTGTGACTTGGAGAGTATTTAAGGATAGGTTGAGACTTAGGGGAGAATAGATGAACATTATTCCAAAGCTGTTTTCGTTCTTCAATTGTTGTTCACAGTGCGCATTTGAGTGATCTCAGTGTATTACCAAAAGAGAGTGACTTAGTGAGACAGGATCATCACCGAGTACAAACACTCGAGACCGTGTAATCACCGTTGATCATATAGTGAAATACAGCCGATTGGTGGTCGCCGGAGAGTGGACGTAGGCTTGTCTAAAAGCCGAACCACTATAAACAGTGTTTGCAATCTTCTCTCACTCTCTCTACTTGGTTTCAATTCGTTGATTGCAAAAGTTACATATATTTGTGTGGTTAATCTCTCTACACCTATTCACCCCCCTCTAGGTGTTTATACTAGTTATAACAGGAGCATCATTGTAGCTACCTTTGTTCCTTCCATTCAAGCCGATACCGATCTTCTCGTCCCGCATCTTTGCCGGCCAATTCAGGAAATCCAGCAGCTTGATCGGCAGTGCGATCACTACTGATCATCTCCCTAGTGTATCCTCGACCGTCTAGTGGTCGGGATTTGATCGAAGAGCCACTGAAGAAGCTTTGGTGGCTTTACTTCTCCTTGGCGACACCAATCGATCCAAACCAGATTGGTTTCTTCAAGGCAGTGAACCAATGGTGAACCGACCCCAATCCCGCCTATTCCAACGTCCCTCGGCGAGTCTCGACTGTCTTTGAGCCATTCTTGAGGCTTTTTTCTGTTGTTTCATTGATTTGATCACAAATCGGAGCTTGGTTGAACCAAAATCAAGCAAAAGGTAACAATCTAGGCTTGAATTCGATGAAGCGAGGCTATGATTAATAGCCGAGGCTAGGATTCAACTTAGGATCTGCGATTAACTTGATTTTGATAATATTTGGCTGTTATGAGATTGTTTGAATGTTTGATGATCATATTTTTGAAAATAAACATGTTCTGCAATTTCGGATTACAGTATGCGACCTTCTGTTTTGGTGATTTTCACCTCTTAAACGTTGTTGAATGCTCCTAGAACCTTCTAGATTTTTGTTGTACATTCCAAGAGCTTCAATTTGGTATATTATGGCACCTGAGATGATTTGTTTGCTACCTGAAAACTTGTTCCAGAGTTCGGATCTCAATTCTAGAAAAATGAAGGAAAACAAATTTGTAGATTTTATCACTTGTTAGCAAATTTATCCATTTTTTGTTGAATTTTCTATTAGGATTTTTGAGTCGCATCCTTCATGAAATTTGCTCCATATAACTTAATCTGCAACATATCTTTTTGTGGATTGATCGTGATTAATTGGAACATTATTCTCTAATTCGGCTTAATGATATTTTAACAACTGATATGTTTGGATCTAGAAATTTACTTCACCATGAAAAATGTTCCAAATTGTGTTTTTTGCAATGTGTGAATTTTTTAGAACTTTCAGAGCATGTTCAGGTGTCGAGAATGCATGTCTTGACCCCTGCGCGTGTTGTTTTCTTGCAATCTACAACATTGTTGAATTTTGGTGGATTTTTTTGTGATGATTCAGACTTAGTTTTCTGCATGAAAGATGTTCACATGTGTTCTTGCCTATGTCATATAATTTTTTCATATTTTTCTGAACTCATATGATAGGCTAAAACCCTTGTAATCTGAACTTGGGTCCTGTTTTTTAATTGACCTTTTTTGACCTAGATGTCTTCATGAAAGTCATAATACATTGCATTATCTTTCCAACAAGGTTAGAATCATGTTAATCGAACTTCATATGGTCAGTCAATCACATGAACAAACTTAATTTCAAGGTTATAATCAAGATTTGGGTCAATTGCATTGTCTTTGTCTTGATGATTTTGTCACATACTTCATGTGCTCATTTAGGCATATGTTTCTTAATGAAAATGCTCATGGTTACCTAGGTAATCTACATGATTTTTATCCAACTTTTGTCATGTCATATAATTACCTTTAAGCCATGCATTTTGTGACAATATTGCTGCCTTATATGATGCCATATCGCATGTTCATGCAAACATCACAAAATGATCACAAAATTGACTTTAATCGAACTTGACACTTTTTCGGAAATTTTAAAGCATTTCTCGAGCTTTCTAATGATACCAAGTTTGTCTAATTTTCATGTCAATAGACCATTTTTCCATTTTTACAAAATTTCCCTGAAACTTGGAAAATTTGTAAATTCGGATTGCATGGTGGTGCAAATTTGTGTTTGCAGATTTCCATTTTTTTTCTAAATTTTTCTGTTAAGATTCAGGGGTTGAGTCCTTCGCGAACATTATTTTCATCCTGCGGACTATCTTATGTTAAAATTTGGTGATTTTTTAACATCATTAACGTGACCATATTGCCATGGAATTGCCTCAAATTACTGCCGTCCTATTCTGTTTCACTACAATTGATAGAATTGCACGATTTTTTTAAATTCATACATTACTTATCTCATGAAACTTTCTTCATAAAAATTGTTCCTCGTGATGTGTTTAGTGTAGCATAAAATTTTTAGACTTAGATTGATTCATGGATCATTTTCAATTGCTTGTTTCTTGATGATATGTTGTGAATTCCTCTGTTTTGCCATCCATGAACTGATTGTGTTCTAGGATTTTTAGAAATTTATGCATGCAGAACCGACCTCCAATGTCTTCATGAATTTTTATCCTCATATCATGAACTTTGTCCATAAAAAGTTTCAGAAAATAAAAATTCTATTGAACGACCATTTGACGCATGTGATTGTGCTTGGCGTATGTTGAATGAATAAAGTGACTCAATGTCAGCTCACTAATTGTTTGATTGAGTGAGAACTAAAGTCTTCAGACTTGGTCCCATGTTTACTTTCAAGTGCTATACATGTGATTGCAAGATACTCGCGCAAACTCAATGCATGCTCGTGGATTATACTTAGGGTTATGCATTAAAACCTGATTTAAGGGACTTATGGTGTTAGTCACCATAAGTGAAAACTAATAATAGCCATAGCCCGTGTCTGATAATGAATGGGGAAAGGATCTAATGGCATGTCGTATGTGTACAATCTCAAAGGCCGATCCTGAGACCAACTTGAATCAATTGATTGGATGATTCTTGTTTTATTCCTTGCCTTGTTTTGTGTGCTTTTGCTTGATTTAATATTTGTTTCAAATGCAGCATGTTTAGATGGCCTTAGATCATAGTTATAATAGATGAAGAAGGCGGTCTTGAACATGGCGATAATCGATGTCCCTTCCCACCCTTCTTTTTTTCATATCATTGCTTTGATACTCTACATATGTCTTGGGTTTTCTTTCATGTTGTATAAAAACATGACAAGTTGCGGGTTTCCTTTCTTTCTTTCCTTCCATTTGTCTTTTATTAGGTTTACATGTCTAAATTTACCACTTTCCTTAGATGTATACTTACTACACTGTAATTTCAATTCAAATCGTTTGCTTTTCTTTTTCATTTTTGTAGAATTAGAATGGCACGAAACCAATATCAATGCATGATCACCTTTATGTTTCAAATGGCATGAAAAAGTAAAAAGACACACATGATCACTTTAGGCAAACACGATGATTATTAGATACCGAAAGGGTGTTAATAGAAATATTAGCATGATTTAAGTCCTCAAACCCTAGATCCATGGTTGTGTAGAAATCGAGAGGATTCTCTCGACCCTCGATTGGGTTTTCTAGCCAACCCCCCAAAAATTGAGGCTAGTGGCAATTCCAAACATTTTATTTTAGGTTGTTAAGCAACTTAGATAATAAAAACAAACCTGTTGTGCGGGGTATGAATTCTCAATCAAGGCCACCACGGTTTAGCATACTTGTTGCTACGACCATGGATGGGATGATGTGATGACATCCGTTCATGAAAGTACCTTCACGTGAGAGCGACCATGAAGCATGGATCTTGATTAGGATTCATTGAGGTTTAGCATATTTGTTGCTACGACCATGAATGGGGTGAGTTGATGGCATCTATTCATGGAAGTACCTTCATAAGAGCGACCAAGGTAAAGAGACCCCTAAACTCACCTTCACTTTTGTTCGCAATGTGAAAGTTGGGTCACGACACCCTCCCATCGTCATGCGATGTATGAGTTTGGGAGAGCTCACCACCACATTCAAATAAACTCATGTGGGGTCTCTAATGTACCATGAGAGAGATCTCGTGATCAAGTACCTCTAAACTTCGTCCCTCCCAACAAACGACCATTGCCGAGGGCTGATTGCGACACTCACATTCTCGATTGATGGACCTCTAAAGACTCTTGTTAAGGATGATGTATTTGAGCTGTTTTTGGCATGATATGCCTTTTGAGAGGACTGTTACTTGAACAAATATTTCTAAACTCACCTTACACTTGACTTCCCTTTATTAGACATGTTGTGGTGCCGAGGTCAAGTCGCAACAGTGGTTTGTGCACCCGCATGGTCATCTTGCATGTTAGGAAGTAATAAAATGGATTTAAGCTACTTGTCATACATTTTTTTTTTTTCATAAAAAGAATGGTACCGAAAGGGCATTAGAAAAATTTAGCGTAACCAAGTCTCATACCCATAATATCAAGTTCGTAGGAATCAAGTATTTCTCCCGATACTTTATTTGGATTTCTAATCAACCTATCATAAATTGATTAGTGGCAACTCCTGAATGAAAGTGGTTTGCATGTTAAAAACTTAAATCCTAAGTTATGAATTGATATGAGCTTGGAAGAACTTGAATTAAGCCTAAGTTTAATAATCCATTAGCCTAACCGCTAGGTGGTGCATCGCGAGAATAGGTCGCCACATGGCATGAACACGATTGGTATAAATCCAAACTCATTGAATTTGTGTCATTTAAAAAAAATTGTCATTCTAATAGCTAAAATGTAACCACAATGTAAGAACTTTATAAGAACTTGTATTTTTACTAATGAAATCTTATAAACTTTACATACAAATTTGAATTCAATTTTAAACCTCTCAATTAAATCAATGCAATCATAAACTTTTGAGAGAAATATAATCAAGCCCTTCTAACTAAATCTTATCTAAAACTGCTAATGTGGTGATACTATCATCTTCGGCCATCCTACTATCATAGCTAGTAATTTAACGTGGGTAACTTTACTTGAAATGATGTCATTTTTTTAATTTTCTGATTTTTCCTTTTTCAAATTTTTTTTCTCTCCTTTCGTTACTGTTTCTCATAAAGGTTGACTCGTCGTCCGCCATTTTCTACTATCGGAACAACCTCACAATCATCTCCATTCATCCCTCATAACAACGTTCAATGATGCGTGGACCACCATGATCATAGTCATCCATCATCATCTTTGCCGTCAATCGCTGCCACAACCCTTCTCTTTCCACCATCTCCTCACCATAAATCTTCACCACCAATGCCTCTGATCTCGATTGATGATCCCTCGCCTTCAATTTCCACTCGCATGGCAGCGGCTCATTACTGCCGTTGTCAAGTGAGCCCAAGGTCTCCATTGAGCGGCACCAAGCGCAAGATCCGAGGCTTGCAATTGATCCAACCTTCTATCTCGGCTTAGGCTCGTTGCATTGCAGCCGCATCCCCTTTCCCAGATGACGGCAATGACAAGCAGGTAGATAAAGCAAAGACACAAGGCTTTGGAGTTTCAATTCTGGTTGAAGAAGGGGGAGAAGAAAAGGGCAAAGGAAAGAAAATTAAGCAAAACTACATTATTTTGAGTGAACTTATCCCATCAGATCGCCAGCCGTGATATATAAAATGGTCGGTGCTCGACCAACGATAACAAAATTACCATGTTAGCAATTTTTGGCAAAATTTGACGATGGAATTTGATTGTATTTTTACCAAAGGTTAACAACTACATTAGTCAATTGAATGATTCAAAATCATGTTCAAATGTGTGTAATAGGTTCTAGACTATATATAATTGTTTTTCTCCTGATGAACTATTAAAGTGTCCAACTCAACAAAAAAAATATTAAAATGTGATTGGGTTGATCTCATCTATATTTACACTCGTGAACAGGATGTTGAACGGCAAAGATTTTAGAACACTCTTTAGAAATTGATAGGTAACCCTTTGGGTACTTACAGAAGTATTTTATCACGCCCTCACTCCTTTTACCAGAGGAGTGGGAACAGCAATCATTCCCACAACATCCCCATTCTCATTTCAATGTACTGAAAAGTGACCTTGAATGATTCCTTCACTTAAGTGCCCACAGGCTCCCTCTTTTTCTCTCTCTTCCCCTTCAATCATGCTCACTTTTCTCTTTTTATACCCACCCACACAGAAAAAGCGAGAAATCACGCCTTCCAAAAGGAAAAGTGAAAAAAAGAAAAATAAAAAGAAAAAGAAAAGACACGAACTTTGACTCTGAAACGTCGCTCCATTTTTTAAAAACACACCCACTCCCATTCCCTTGCTCTTCCCGCTTATTGCTCCCCTAAAACATGAACACCCATCCCAGATCTTCTCTCCCTACCCTCTTCTCCTTCTCCTTCTCCGCCATCACCATCACCATCACTACTCTTCTCCTTCTCTTCCTCCCTCATTCTCTCTCCTCACCACCCAATGACACCAATGCTCTCACTCTCTTCCGCCTCCAGGCCGACACCCACGGCCACCTCCTCTCCAACTGGACAGGCTCCGATGCCTGCTCCGCCGCCTGGCGTGGCGTCCTATGCTCCTCCTCCTCCACTTCCACGAGCGGCCGCGTCACTGCTCTCTCCCTCCCTTCCCTCAACCTCCGCGGACCCATTGACTCTCTCTCTTCCCTGGACCAGCTCCGCCTGCTCGACCTCCACGATAACCGGCTAAACGGTACTGTCACGCCCCTCGCCAACTGCACCAACCTCAAGCTCCTCTACCTCGCCGGAAACGACTTCTCCGGCGAGATCCCGCCGGAGATATCCTTTCTCCGGCGCCTACTCCGTCTTGACATTTCCGACAACAACATCCGGGGTGTGATCCCGGGGGAGCTCCGTGGCCTGAGCCGCCTACTGACTCTCCGGTTGCAGAACAACCTGCTCTCTGGCGAGGTGCCGGATCTCTCGGCGTCGCTCAAGAACCTGAAGGAGCTCAACCTGACAAACAACGAACTGTACGGGCGTTTGCCAGATGGACTACTGAGAAAGTTTGGTGT
This sequence comes from Corymbia calophylla, assembly GCA_014182845.1. Classification (NCBI taxonomy): domain Eukaryota; kingdom Viridiplantae; phylum Streptophyta; class Magnoliopsida; order Myrtales; family Myrtaceae; genus Corymbia; species Corymbia calophylla. The sequence goes on from CM024703.1 coordinate 15,264,213, forward strand.
TCGGAGCTTCGTCGGGAACGAAGGACTATGTGGATCGAGCCCGTTACAAGCTTGCTCGTTATCTGGGACTTCACCACCGGCTTCTTCCTCTCAAACAGTACCGTCTAACCCCAGCTCCATGCCTGAGGCACCAGCAATTGGACAGGCTCAGAAGCATCGACAAAAAGGACTGAGCACAGGGGCTATAGTGGCAATTGCCCTCGCGAATTGCGTGGCATTACTTGTCGTGACATCTTTCGTGGTTGCTTATTGCTGCTCAAGAGAGAGGAATTCGAGCTTCAAAACAAATGGAGAGAGTACTGGGAAGCGGAGAAGTGGGAGTAGCCATGGAAGTGAGAAGAGAGTGTATGCTAGTGGAGGTGCGGATAGTGATGGGACAAACGCTACTGATAGGAGTAAGCTTGTGTTCTTCGAGCGGAAGAAGCAGTTTGAACTTGAAGATTTGCTCAGAGCATCGGCAGAAATGCTTGGGAAAGGAAGCTTAGGGACAGTGTACAAGGCTGTGCTTGATGATGGGGGTGTCGTGGCCGTTAAGAGATTGAAGGATGCCAATCCGTGCATGAGGAAGGAGTTCGAGCAGTACATGGACGTAATTGGGAAGCTTAAGCACCAAAATGTGGTCAAACTCAGAGCTTATTACTATGCAAGAGAAGAGAAGCTCTTGGTATATGATTATCTCCCAAATGGAAGCCTGCACTCACTGCTTCACGGTCAGCATAATTTTATTCTCAAATAACGTTTCATTCTGAATTGACTAACTCTGGTCAGCATAATCTTTATCTTGTTCTTCTTACTCTTGGCTTTAAACAGGAAACAGAGGTCCTGGAAGGATTCCTCTGGATTGGACCACAAGGATTAGCTTGGTCCTTGGAGCGGCTCGGGGGCTAGCCTGGATCCACGAAGAGTACAGTTCAGCGAAAATCCCCCATGGAAACATCAAGGCTTCCAACATACTCCTCGACAAGAATGGCTTTGCATGTGTCTCCGATTTTGGGCTCTCACTGCTTCTGAATCCCGTTCATGCCATTGCCAGATTGGGGGGATACCGAGCTCCAGAGCAGGCAGAAACCAAGCGGCTCTCTCAAAAAGCCGATGTCTATGGCTTTGGCGTCCTGTTACTGGAAGTCCTCACCGGCAGAGCTCCATCGCAGTATCCATCCCCAACACGGCCTCGTGCCGATGAAGAAGAACAGGCAGTCGATCTGCCCAAATGGGTGAGATCTGTGGTGAAGGAGGAGTGGACAGCTGAGGTGTTCGATCAGGAGCTTCTTCGCTACAAGAATATCGAAGAGGAACTCGTGTCCATGCTTCATGTGGGCTTGGCCTGTGCGGCGGCTCAGCCCGATAAGAGGCCTTCCATGGCGGAAGTGGTAAAGATGATCGAGGAAATTAGGGTCGAGCAGTCACCCTTAGGAGAAGACTACGACGAGTCGCGAAATTCGCTCTCTCCTTCGCTTGCCACAACCGAAGATGGGCTTTGAAGGCTCGAAGTGATGGATCAGTTAACTGGGTTGTTCCGTGATTGGCTTCTGTTTGTTTTTCGCATTGTCTCATTGCTATTGCATGCAGTCTGTCCTGGGTTTAAGTTTGTAAAATTGGCTTAGCCTATTGTAATTTTAATGTTATTCGTGGGATAATTTGGGGATCTTCACCAAATTTGACCAATTTGATCTACTCAGTCAGCCATTATTCACTGGAGATGTACATCAGTACTCAGTAGTGTCATCTTCTGATCGGAAAGCTTCATTTCTGTTCTTAAATTATGGACCGCATTGACTGAACTCTATATACATTATTGATTGGATAGTCTCCCATGTAGAACCAGAAGAAAAATAATTCATGAATGATGTTGGAAACATTTAAGAAGCATATTGAATGGTTAATATCATTTTTTGATGTCTAAAAATATAGGTATGTATTTATTATTTATTAAACCCTAATTGCTCATTGCCAAGTGCATGCTAGGGCGAAGAGAGGCAGATATGATGGTTTAGGCTTTTGCGATTTCGATTTCTTTATGGGGCACAAGATATGGCAGGTCACTTTTTGAGAAATGGTAATCTGGTAAATAACAAAAAAAAAAAATGTTATCTGATGTTAACTGTAATGTTAAGTCTAATGACGAAAGTCAAAGAACAAACGGCTCAAAAAAAAGAAAGACAAAGAAGATGCAATGATAACTTTTCCACATAAAGGATATTAAAATTGAGATGATTTTTCTTTTTCAATTTAAGACAAGACAGGGAAGGGGCAATCAGCACTAATGACTCATTATGACAATTATTATTATGATCTACATCGTTACAAAATATTCGAATTGAACCATAATTATTTTGCAGTCCCTGCTATTTGAAAGTGCAAGATTGGCCGGTTCCTCATGAGATGTACTGCAACATGAGCCATTCAAAAATTTAATTTCAATATATCGGATTTGTGATTTCATGGAAGATAGGCGATTCTTTTATTGGTGATAAATAGAGGTAGGTTGTTTGTCGTTCTCCTGTTCTATCTTTATGCTGCTGCACGTCAAGTTGTCAACCACAGTTGCTTTGGCAATGGCTTTGCTTGGCTTTGAAAAAGAAAAATTAAAGTTATTCCCGCCAACATCTTGTCTGATAAAACGGGGGCAGAATTATGAGCTCGTGAAAAAGCAAACCGCGTTCGACTTTGACCTGGGCGGGGCATCATCCATGTTGCAGGTAGTACCCGCTATCTTTGCTGGTTAGTCCGGGTATGTAAACCGCATAAAATCATCAAATCCCGAAATATTAGAATTATTGCTAAATAAACATCAACCTTGTAAAATATTTTTACAATGAAGATATAAAATGGAGTTTCAAATACTTTTTATTCCATATGAATACAAAAAGGAAATTAAAAGATAATTGACACAACAAATAAAATAGAAAAAAGAACAGAAAGGTACAGGAGAGAACGCCATCAATGGTGTTGTCCACAACAACAACCGTCCTGGGGGTGTCACCAACCCAATCCCGCTGGATCTCACTTTCCAAATTGCCAGATCTCGACTGAAGGAGATCTAATATCCGAGGACACTTGGACGACCTCATCTCCCAACTGCCATTGTAAGATCAAAATCAATTTTATGCAAGTCAACTCTTAATATTTGCATAAACATCATACCCAAAATCTTAAAACAACATAACTTTCACAATATCATAATAGATGAAAGTCATACATTAATCAATGATGTTTTCTTGTAAAGAAATCAATCGTAGATGAGAAATCCTTTAGAAAAATAGGTTTCTCTCTCTTGACCCCTTAGACTTTATGATGTTTTTGATGGGAAAAAAACTATTATTCTTTCTAGAGTTAAGGGAGGATCAGTTTCCAATTAGGACCTTTTATAGTCACACCATCCATCAGGGTATACGGTAATTAGAATATACCTTTGTATTGACCAATAGAAATTTAGCACTTAATAATTGTTGAACCTATACCACATATGGGCCATTAATCATGTGGACCACAATAAAATTCAACATTCTCCCATTTGACGAGTGCGGGCCTGCTGAGTGCTGCAACTAGCGCAAAAGGAAAGACTTTGGTGCCAAAACTTACAAATGGTACACTTAAGTGCCAAAATCGGAGCAAAATGGATCACTTAAGTGCCAACGGCGAAAAATTCCGGCCAAATTGCCACGTGTCCATTTTCCGACGAGTTAATTTGCTTGACATGGCATTTTTTTTTAAAATAAAAAAATCCACGTGGCATTTTTTCAAAATAAAAAAATCCACGTGGCAATTTTTTTTAAAAAAAATTGTCCATGTCAGATTTTTAAAAAATTAAAATCGATTTTTTTTTTTAAAAAAAAAAAAAAAAAGGGAGGAAGGGACCGGCGAGGGCTGTGCAGCCCTCGCCGCCGCCGCCCGTCGCCGCCCCACCTCGCCGGGAAGGGCCGGCGAGGGTGGGCGAGGGTCGGCCGGGTCGCCCACCGGCGGGGCCCGGCGACCCCCGGCCGACCCTCGCCCACCCTCGCCGGCCCTTCCCGGCGAGGGCGGGGCGGCGAGGGCGGCGGCGGCGAGCCCTCGCCGATCCCCTCCTCCTTCTTCTTCTTCTTTTTTTTTTTTTTTTTTTTTAAATAAATAAAATCGATTTTATAATAATATATATTTTTAATTATTTAATTAATAAAATTTAAAATCCACGTCGCGCAAAAACGACGTCGTTTTGCGCTGATTTTTGTCGTTTCAATTTCCGGCGAGCCACGTAGGCAAAAAAATTAATAAAAAATTGCCACGTAGGATTTCCCGGCGAACTCCGGCGACTTGGCACTTAAGTGATCCATTTTTTTTAAAAAGTGGCACTTAAGTGTACCGTTTGTAACTTTTGGCACTTAAGTGTCCCTTTGTGCCAAGTTGTGGCACTCCCGCTATACTTATGCCCCCATTTGACCATGTGATATTATTCAACTTCAAGGTTTAACATTAAAACATAATGTGCAAGTATAAGCTAAATCATTTCTCAAATTGGCCACATCATAAGTCATCCTTAAGCAATAACTTATAAGGATCATGGCAGTTGTATGTCATTAGTTTGACACAGTCCCTTCCATGTTCAATAATGAGAGATAACATAATGGTCCAACAATAAAATTTTTTAGTAACAAATCCCGTTAATATCATGACCCGCCCTCGGTGACAGTCGATGTCAGGAGGGGTGGAGTTTAGGGGTATTTGCTCGGGAGCTCACAACAAGCCATATCAACCAAAGGCGTCATTACCTTGTCTTCGATTTTGACCCATTAAGTTTGAAGTCTACATGCACTAGGTTCTCCCATACCCATACCCCACGCAATAGTAGGAAGGTGTCATGACTCGCTTCCATAAGAACGGTACACCTCTAAAAAAAGGAGATTGGGTGTGAAAAATGAGTTTGTGGGTATTTTTACCACGATAGTCCTCTCAATGGTTCATTTGTCGAAAATGATAGTGTCAATTCACCCTCTTCAACTACACCACATCAGTTTGCTAAATCTTGGTGAATACTTAATGAGACCCATACTCTGCAACGATAGGTTCATTTTATTTTCTATGTTGATTAAACAATCTAAAATAAGACTTTAGAAATTGCCACTAACCTCATTTTTGGGGCTGGCTAGAAAGCCCAATCAAGGGTCAAGACTACTCCATCAAATTTTATGCAACTAAAGATCTAGGATTCAGGGACTTGAATTACGTTAATATTTCTATTAATGCCCTTTTGGTACCTAACAATTGTCGTGTTACCTAAGGTGATTATGCATTTCTTTTTACTTTTTTGTGCCATTTGAAATTAAAAAGAGTGATCATACATGGATGTCAGTTTCATGCAATTCTAATTCTACTCAAAAAGAGAAAAGAAAGGCAAATAATATAATTTGAAATTGTATTGCAGTAAGTAAACACCCAAGAAAAGCGATAAACCTAGCCATGCAATCCTAAAATGAAAAGGCAATAAATCAAGAAAAAAAAACCCGCACCTCGTTAGGTTTTTATACAACACAAGAGAAAACCTGAAACATATGTCGGACATTGAATGAATTATACAAGAGATTAGGTTGGAAATGACATCAACCATCACCACTTACAAAGAAGAAAAGGTTGGAAAAGACATCAACCACTATCATCTTCGGGATTGCCTTCTTTCACTTATTCTAAATTTAGCTTAAAGCTAAAACAAGTGGACTACATTTGAAACAAACACCGAATCATGCAAGAAATAATCAAAGCATTTTAAAAAATCAAATAAGTGACAATCAATCTATTTAAGTTGGCCTCAAGGTCAACCTTTGAGATTGCAAACGCAACGTGCCATAAAAACATTTCCCCATTTACTATTAGACACGGTTTATGATAATTAACCATCATTAGCATTCACTCACAATGACTAACACCATAAGCTCCAAAATCAGGTTCTATGTGTGTCCCAAGAAATTCCACGAACATGCATCAGGTTTATACAATTATTTAACAATCACGTACACAAAGCTTGAAAGAAAACATGCAAGCAAGTCTGAAGACCTTGGTTTTCATCCAATCAAATAATTAGTAAACCGACACTGGGTCAGTTCATACATTCTTCATGCACCAAGCTCAATCACACGCTTCAAATAATTGTCGAATGGTCTTTTTGTTTTCTGAAAATTTTTGTGCTTAAAGTTTAGGAAACAAGGATCAAAAGTCATAAGACATCAAAGATCAGTTCTGCATACAAAAATTTCTAAAAATCCTAGAATACTATCAAATCACAAAGGACAAAACAGGGGAACTCACAGCACATGCATCAAAGGATAAGCAATCGGGGATGAATCCATGACTAATTAGCCTTACAAAAATTATGACACATCAAGTACTCAATACGGAACAACTTTCATGATGAAAGTTTCCTAAGAAAAGCTACATATGAATTTATAAAAATCAAAGGACATAGTACAATGCATGAAAACAAAACAGGGTGGGTAGTGAGGTTGCAGTGAGGTTCTAAGGCAAATTCATGGGAATTTGGTCATGTTAAGGATGTCCAAAAATTCTCAAAATTTGTCACAATCTAGACATGTGAAGGAAAATTAAGTTCTGTGAAGAACTCAACCTCAGAATCATCACCAAAACATTCACACAAAATTGGCAAAAGGCAGGCACACTTGAACCAACAAGCATTCCGAATTTGCAATTTTTCCAGATTTCAGGGTAACTTCACAAAAATGGAAAAGTGGTCTATTGACATACAAATTAGGCAAACTTGTCATCATTAGAAAGCTTAAAGAGTGTTTTAAGACTTCCTAAGAGGCCTCAAGCTCAATTAAAATTGATTACATGTCCGATATGTGGAATTTGTACGAACATGTAACATAAAAATATTTAGGGCAGCAATCACACTAAAAAAATGCATGGCCTGCCATTCCTATATGACATGGAAAAAACGGGAGAAAAATAATATAGATTGAGTGTGAAACATGGTCATTTTTCATTAAAGGATTTACACGTAAATGTGATCACAATGCATGGTACAAAATTAGCGAAAGCCAAGTAAACACAAATAACATGCATAATGACATAACCAAAATCTCACTAATACATGTAATTATGTGAAATAATGACGTCCATTTGTAATGATTTATACTTCCCTAAAATTATATTGAGATGTGTTATGACTTTCATGAAGATAGTATAGTCAAGAAATCACAATTACACATCCAATTACACACAAATGCAAATTCGGACTACTATAGAGCAGGGGTGACCTATGGACGATTTTATGGAGTTTTCACCGAGTGAATGTTGTCCAAAAAATCTGAAGAAAAAAGATATGTCATGATTAACATCCATATGAGTAGATGTCTATAAGGAATCATCTTGAAATGAGCTCTAAAAAGTCAATGGAAAATTGGCATACAGAGAACCATGACTCGGGAATGAACTGAACAGCATGACTGAAGGACGATTTTTGATGAATATGACCTAGAAATACTCATCCAAAAATTATGAGAAAAAAAATATGTCACAACCATTATCCACACGTGCAACTTTCATGAAGAACTCAAAGTCTGAATTTGAACAAATAAATAAATAAATAATTCGAGAAATAGCATCAAGTAGTTAGGAATCACAAACAGGAAAGGCTAGCGCGGACGTTTGGAGGTTGGTCAACCTAACTAATTAACTCCAAAAATTCTAGAAAAAATATATAACTTAGAGACATGTGTTGCGATTGATTTTTATGGGAAATCAACTTTAAAAATCGAATCACAAAAATCAGCAAATAGTCAGAATACCGCAGAGGTCAGAACATCACAGAACACAAGGAATGCAGCTCCACATGGCAGAACACACCACAGACTTTCATAGAGGTTTTCAAGGAGTAAATGACGTCCGATCAGGACGTCCTATACATTGTTAGAAAGTTTGTCAAGTTGACTTCGAAAGTCATGTAGACATCGAACACAGCAAAGTGCGTCTTCAAGCTCATATGAAGTCATTTACCATATCAGTCATTTTGATGCACGAAAATTGCAGAACAAGCCTAAACATTAAATCAAACAAGTACAAACTATGATCAATCATCCAAATCCATCCTATAACATCTTAAACACATCACAGTAGCTGTGATCCTCATCAACCCTGACCTAAGTTACCACACCCCAACCCTCGAGCACATGACAACCCCCACTCTCTTTGGTCAAATGTAGGGGTGTCAATAATTGAACCGGAAACCGAAAACCGAACAAAAATTTCATGCGTTTTCGGTTTGGTTCGGTTAACCAAAAAAAATCAAATTATTTCTCCCGGTTCAAAATCTATCCAATTCGGTTAACCGAACCAAATCGGTTAACCGAATTGAACTGGCTTTCAAGATGCAAAACAAAAATCCCGATTCAAAATCTCTCTCGCTCGGTCTGTCTTGCCTCCATCTCCGGCACGATCAGCCTCCGCCTCCACTTCCATCTCCAGCCGATCGGCCTCCGCCTCCATCTTTGGCGCGAGCCGTCTCCGCCTCTAACTTGATCGCCTCCACCTCCGCCTCCAACTTGATCCATCTCCGTCTCTCTCTCACTGACTCGCTCGGTCATTGTCGTCTCTCACTCGATCCGAACGGCTCCCGTCTGTCACCCTCGCCCGGCTCTGCTCACCTTCCTCCTCTGAACCCATGTCGGATCCCGCTTCTGGGTTCGTCCTCCCGAAGCCAAAACCCTAGCATCGAGCCCGAATCCGAGCTCGGTTCAGGTACTTGAACAAGGAAGCGCCCGATCCCCAGATTCACTGGCCATGGTTCGTGGGAAGAGCTCGAGACGATTCAGCCCAACGGGTTCGGGTCGGATCGGGAGTTCGAGGAGCCGGATGGCGGAGTGGAAGCGGAGTGTGTGCAGGAGGAGGTCCTGACTGGCGGAGGAGCCGGTGGTGGCAGTGGTGAGCCGGAGTTTTGGGCCCAGCAGAGGCCCGGGAGAGAAGGGTCGGGTCACGTTTCGGTGTTGGAGGTGATTGCAGCTGATGAGAAGAGGTCTGACGTTGAGTACGAGGTAGGACAGATTGATTTGAATTGATGACTTTTGTCTTTGGAGAAATGGGCGGTCGCTTGGGTGGACGCTTGAGGCTCACGTTGTTGCTTTGTGTCAACTGATGCAGCATTGTGTGTGTAGTCGATTGGAATTTCTTGATTTGTCGGTTCAATTCTTGGATGCTTTGTGCAGTTATCGCAGGAAGAAATAAATTTGGAGAAGTTGCAGAGAATCGCGAGTAAGGGGCTTCCTGACGAGGGGGGTTTGCGTGCCACGACTTGGAAGGTGAGAACTTAATTTGTCTAAATTCTTCAAGCACTTTGCTGGTTCGTAGTAATGATTTGTGTGTGCAGTAAGGGAAACACGTAACAAAAACTCGAATTGCACCGTTCATAGTGATAATTTGTGTGTGCAGTAAGAAAACATGTTACAAAAACTCAAATTGCATCAATTGAGGGGAGAAGGATAAGTCATTTTTCAGCTTCTTGTGCGTACTTAAATTGCCTAAGTCTAGAGGAAGTGCTTTTTTCGTATAAATGGTTTGTCATGGAGATTGTTTTACTGGATACCCATTCCTAACAGCTTTCTGTGTACATTATTCCAATTGTGTGTGCTCTTACATATGAGTTCACCAAAAGGATAATTCGATGGATACTGCCTTGAATATGTGCGACAAAGGATATTGCCATCAATCTAATCTTGTTATCTTATGTTAAAACAATATAGGGCAAATTCATTACCTAATTTAGGCTTTTGAAATTATAGATAATAGCTTGGAGCCATAATCCTTTTCTCCTTACATGATTGAAAGGTGATCAATATTGCACTTCGTTTGTGACCTTGAAACAAAGACTCTCAACAAGGACTATTCGATTCTTATGGTGCATAAATATGACTTGCTTTGAACTGTATCATAACCTAATTAATGAACCAAGTAAGTCTACCCTAACATGCCCACTTTTCTCAAGCAGCTCATCTGATTGTGGTACCACGGTGGATGGCATATCCAATCTAGGTTGCCATATACCAAAAACCATGAGGTGAATAAAAGCATATGCAAGACTAGGAGTTCCTGAACCTTTCACATAATTCCTATTTACTTGTACCTGAGATTTTCAAGATAATGTGTGAACTTGATCTGCAATTGAGTGAGCGCTTTTGGAAGGATAAACTAGGCACTTTTTTTTCGGTTGAATGAGATATACACTTTGAAGATGTGCATTTTGTGAAATCTCTGTTTAATCTGCTCTATTTTAAGCAGCTGCTCCTTGGCTATGTTGCCCCTTCTCGCAACTTGTGGCAAAAGGAGTTATCGGAGAACCGACTGAAGTATGCCAAGCTTAAAGAAGACCTTCTTATAAGTCCTGTAAGCTGCTTTCTTCCTTTCTTTTCTTAACTTGTATCACCGGAATCATATGACTCTGAAGTTGTGATGTATGAAAATCTTGATTCTAGGCACTAGGGGTGTGCATGGTCCGGGTGGGCGGTTCTCACCCTAGAACCGGGAACCGCCCGCTAAGGACCGGTTCCAAAAATTTGGATCCGAGAACCACCCGTTGGTTCCATGGATCCACCCGAAAACCGGACCGCCGGTCCGGTCCGGTTCCCATGTGGATCCATGGAACCGGTCTCATAAGCGATTACGCCTACTCAATATGCATTAATGAACCGGTTTTTTGACTTTTGTTGTGCTCTTCAAGACTTCGACAATAAGAATTGCAATGGCTATTTGGAAAATAGGAAATTAGGGCTCCAAATAGAACAATAAGAATTATAAATATGGGGCTTCAAAATTTTAATTTTTTTCAACCACAAAAAATTATTTATTTTATAATAAAAATTAATATATATTATTATAATACTGGTCTAGTCTGGATGGGCAGGCGGGCGGATCCGCCCATGGAACCGGGAACCGAACCGGTCCCTTTAGGAACCACCGGTTCCGGACCGGTCCGGTCCGGTTCCGGGCGGTCTGGGCGGATCCCAGTTCTTTTGCACACCCCTGCTAGGCAGTCAGAGTTTGCTAGAAGGAAAATTTTAGGTTTCAGTCCTTGTGAAACGGAGGCAGGGAGTGATGTTGATGGGCCACTTCGCCGGCACCAAATCTCTCAGGAAGATCACCCTTTGAGTCTTGGTAAAGCTAGCGTTTGGAATCAGTACTTTGAGGTGCATATCTTTTCCATCATGTGGGGTTCGCTCTGTCCTTCCTTGCCCTATTCTTGAGCTGATGTTTACCGCAATAGAGACGTGTGTTTGTAGAATACAGAAGTTGTAGAGCAGATAGACCGTGATTTACAGCATAATTGATGTTCGATTTGAAAAAAAAGTCAGGAAAAACCGAAAAACCGAACCGAACCAAAATTTATGTTCGGTTCGGTTTGGATTTTGGTTCGGTTCATTGCATTTCCTTATCGATTCGGTTCGGTTTGGTTTTCTGAGAAAACCGAACCGAACTGAACCACTTACACCCCTAGTCAAATGAATGCGATGTCTCGAGACGCATCGCCAACTATTCTTTTTATCTTTCAATTAAACACGTGCAAAAGCGATAAACAATCCCCAATCAACACAACGAAAGGGATAGTTAGGAAAACCAACCAGGAACACATTCATAAGTACCACTTTATCTATTTACTAATTAATCCTAGGAAGTTTACATGTACAAGTCCTTACAATAAGCGACTTCCTATTAATCCAACAAAAGGAACTAGAAGGGCCAAGGTTAATCTACTTTTTCCAAACATGACCACAAACCGCACCACTTGTCGGTTCTCCATGCTATGGACTTAAAAATGGTTAACAATAACAAATGAGATATAATCAATAAGTTAAAATCTTAAACCTCAATTAGGAAGTTCTCTCGCCTCGGGGCGCCTTAACGTGCACCCTATTATCTATGGCGGATCAATAGCAAAATGACCTACGCTTTGCCTTAACTATATGTATAGGTCTTCAATCATGATAGTAAATAACAACCATCAAATGCAATTACAGGCATTCTCACCTTGTCTTGGAACACGCCACAATTAATCACATGTCAATTTCAATGCATCAAGGAAACTTCATGATTAGAATACAAATCAACTTTTCATTGCACAATGCCTATCACACTCGACATATATCCGTCCAATTGGATCATGGATAGTGTCGACCAGGCTTGACCCGATTCGGGGCCTTGACTAGTTCAGCCTAGCCCGAGTGGCAGGAAGGCTTGGAATGGGTCTGGTAACCATTCCGTTCCCAAAATCGAGCCCGTTGAGGTTCAGATAATAATTTCTAATTTCTTATTGGATCTCCTCCCCTCTAGTCGCTTACAAGCGTCGACACACCCAATAATCAGTTTGGTCATCCCACGCCCACACTCAAGTTGAAGTGGAAGCCGAATTCAACCGGCGCCCGTCGAACCCCGCGTTTGTACTCATCCTAAACCAAATTCGGCAGAGTTCATCACGTCCCTAGCCTGAAATTCTAAGACAACCACAACGATAGCCATCCCGACTCTCAACCGACCCTTTCCAAATCCAGTCCCAGCTGGAATGATGACGGCACAGACAAATCCATCACATGTAAGTCCAAGACTCGCTATCCCGCACCACAAGAGTCGAGTTAGGGGCAAAGTGCAGAGAGTATAGAGGGCAGGACTCTTACTTGCCTTGAATTAGAGTCGACGGCGTTTAAACGATGAGACAGTGTGCGGCTTAGCATCTTCGGGCAACTAGAGATGGTGCGAACGAGCTGGTGTCGCTGGGGGTCACGCGTGCGAGCTCGTGGCTCTGGCGTTGCACGGCCAAGTATCAAGATTCGGTGGGGGCGGATGAAATGAAGAAAGGGAAGAGAGAGTGGTCGATGGTGCTACAACTGAAGAAGACTTAGCTGGTCTTTAAATTTTCTCTCTCTCTCTCTCGCATGCTTGCTCTTGATGGTTGATGGCCAAGTTGGGGATTACTTGTCAACACCAGCTAATTTACTTAATTAAGAAGGAGGTGGCGTGGTTGGATTTGGTGAGAATTGGACCTAAATTCAGCCACCTCCAATAATGTTTACTTCACTATTAAGAAGGAGGCGCGGCTGAATTTTGGAGACAAGTGGGCTCTCGCTTGGGCCAGACTTCTTGTCTCCTCATGGGCCAATGGAAGTCCTCAAGAAAATCGCTGGTGGGCTTGGTTAATTTGCGGGTTTGGTGGTGCCGATTCCTTTGGATGTCGTTACGGCAAAATGGCGAAGCGTTGTAATGTTGATGCTATGACCGTTGATGGTGCTAAGTGACAATGCGATGATGCGACATGATGATGGCATAGTACGATAGTCTGGTTAAGGGGTCAATTCCAAAAAAAAAACCTAAACTTTAGGTTCAATCGCAAATATATCCCGAACTTTTTTTGCTTAAGAAAAATCACAAACTTTAGATTTAATCCCAAATCTGTCCTAAACTTTTCTTTTATCTTAGAAAAAACCATAAATTTTAATTTTAGTCCCAAATCTACCCCGAATTTTGTTTTATCTAAAAAATAGAGTCAATATTATGAAAAATCCCAAATTGGTACACATATGACAAATTTATCCAAAAGTTAATTTTTGACCACCAAAACAAATTACCATCTATTAGTTTCCGTTAAATTTTACAATCAAATTACTAAATTAAATAACACGTCACAATTAACGGGTATACTAATTTGGGGTTTTACCCTCCGTTTGTACTAAAAAAAAATCACCAATTTTTAATATGTTCTCAAATATACCCAATGGTCCAGTCCTAACTTAACATGGCATTTCCACATAGATAATAAGTACACATAAGCAAGATGTCATAGAAAATTATTTTCAAAATAAAACCATTTTATGACATAAAAAATTAGGGATTACTAATATGGCTTTTGAACAGAGGCTAACGAGGGCAAATTTAGGATTAGAGTAAAATTTGATGATTTTTTTTTTTACAAAAAAAAATTGGGATAGATTTGGAAATAGACTAAGAGTTTGGGATTTTTTCTAAGACAAAAGAAAAGTTTGGGGCAGATTTGGGACTAAACCTAAAGTTTGGGGTTTTTTCTTAGACAAATAAAAGTTCGGGGCAGATTTGGGATTGAACCTAAAGTTTGGGATTTTTCTTGAGACAAAAAAAAGTTTGAGGTATATTTGGAACTGGACTTAAAGTTTGGGGTTTTTTTTTTAATTGACCCTCTGGTTAAGTGAAAAATCTGGATGTCACGCTCGTCTTTTACACACACGGCACATCTTATGAAAAGGAAACCGGGCATAAAAGGCGAATTTAGGGATATATTTACCGTGATAGTCCTCTCAAAGGTACTTTCACCAAAAAGATGGCGTCACTTCATCTTTTTGGCTACGCTGTATCGAGTATACTAAATCATGGTGAGTCTCTTCGAGACTCATACCCCGCATGATGGGTTTATCTTTTGAGTTGTTATTAGACAACCTAAATATCATCTAGGAGTTGCCACCAGCCTCGTTTTTGGGGGCTGGCTAAAAAACCCAATTGAAGGTCAAGAGTGATCCCTCGATTTCCACAAAATCAAAGATTCTAAAGTTTTGGGACTTGGGTTACGCTAACAAGTTTATTAGTGCCCTTTTAGTACCTAACAATTATTGTTTTACCTAACATGTCGATGCATGTCTTTTTATCATTTTCATTCATTTAACATAAGAAAGGTGATCATGTGTGGATGGTTCATTTCATGCAATTCTAACTCCAAAGAACATGAAAAGAAAGTGATGCGTGACGGGAACGAAAAGGTGAGAAATTCGTTTCTTGGGCAGCGCCTTATGGAAAGAGTGAATGGATAAATGTGTATTTGGATAAATGGAAGATGAAACGTGCTGGTGATTTCTATGAATATGGGAACTTGCTGGAATGTGGAATGAAGGCAAAATGGGGTGTATTAAGGATGAAAACGAAGCTAGGATAGATGTAGTTCACCACCAAGGCCTAAAGGAACAATCCACCAGCCAAGGATAAAGAACTTAAGGCTCACCACCATACAAATGGATAAAGAACCGAAATTTGAAGGAAATGACTCACTTCAAGAGGAAATCTCATGTATTACATATCGGTGTGTCCTCCATACGAATTACATCTCTATTTATAGCCATACTAGGACAAAGTACTAAGACTCTTACAATAAATGCAGCATACTCTACTTCTTACATCTTAGCCTAGGAATGAAGACTAGGCTCCCATTCTTTCAAACTTACAACAAAGACTCTGAAATTCTAACCTTGCATTAAAGACCCTCTAATGTAAGAAGACAAATTGAGTACACTCTACTCATACTCTTCAGCCTATTAATGTAGACTAGCTCCCATTCTTTCAAACTTGCAATAAAAACCCTTTGACATTCTAGTCTTACATTAAAGACTCAAGAAGACATAACACACTAAAGTAATTAAGACACAAGAAGACAAACATAGCACACCATACAAAGAGGACACAAGAAGACAAACATAGCACACCATACAAAGATGACACATCCATTGCTACTTCAGCCTTGCATTTAAGCCATAAATCATAGGCAAAAGCTTTCTTATGTGCCATGAATCCATTGGACCATGTTGAGGACGAATTTGCCATGTGCTTCCTTGATTGACAAATTGGCTTGATGGGTTGGTGAAGCTTGAGTTGGGTTGGACATAAGATCATTGGAAGATTTATGTTTTGTTGCCCCCGCATCAGAAAGGCACACGATTAAAATTGAAATGACAGTGTGGGACAGTTAACACCTAAAGCAATTTAAGGTAAACCATGCAAAGTCTAAACATACAATCTTAATAGTACAAGAAATGAAAGACCTGCAACTCGTTGGGCATTTATATAATACATGTAGGAAACCAGAGACATGTGCCAAGTAATGAATTATACAAAGAATAAGGTAAGATTGGACATCAACTATTTCACCATCTTCACATCTTTGGGATCGCCATCTTAAACCTATTCTATCCTAGACTAAAGCTAGGAAGAGAACTAACAATCCACAAACATATCATTCACATATAATGCAAGACATCAAGCAAAACACTGAAAGTATTCAAAGAAATGCCAATACATCAGGAATGACCTCGGGATTTGCCTTCGGATTGTTTATGCAAAGGAGCCATTCTTATAGAAATCTAATATTGTGTTCTTCATCAAAGTTGTAGAGGACATTTTAAATTTTGTTTTAACATTAATTTAATTGAATTAAAAGCTTATTAGAATGTTCAAAAGGGCCTGTTTAGAGTGCATTAGCCAATCTGTACCTAAGTTCTTGAATGTCCAAGTGAGTTGTAATTTCAATGAAGTCAATGTCCTTTTCTCAAAATCTTCAAAACACAAAAGTTGAAGTTGATAATTGTTGACATTTAATTTTTAGCCAACATGTCAATGAATGTAGAAAAATCGAAATTAGGGTTTCCGATCATGATGAGACCCTTTTTCAAACAAAAAGTGTCAATTTTCATTTCCATTCTTTTAGGATGCCATTTTTAGATAATTTCCCAGCTATTTCCTTCAAAAACCCGAAAAGTCAAATAGTTTACTTTATGGTTGACTTTTAGTAGGCCCTTTGACGAAAAGTCAAACCCCCATGTCAAAAATTGACTTTTTGCACAAACAAATTCCTTTTAGTCCCAATTTGACTTTAGCATGAAAAATTTTGTGATAATTGATTAAGAACCCTATTTTCCGAATTTTTTTATTTTTGGTTCAAAATCGGCCAAAAATAAAATTACTTTCATTCTAGTTATGATTAAGCTTAGTTCCTTTTATGACATTTGATCTAGAGGTCATTACCCATTCACTTGTTTAATCTATTTTGAGATTGGACATGTGGAAATAGGAATTCTCATTTTTAGCCCTAATTAGGGGGTTTGGATCGGTTTTACATGATTTGGGAATGGTCACTTCTATTCGACTCATTTTTCTGAGATAAATCCATCTGAGGTTGATTTTGAGAAATTCATTTGGGAATCTTTCAATTTGAGGAATTTAGCTCACTTGAACATAAGAAAACCAAGCTAATGAATTCCGATTGATGAAATTCGAGTTGACTTATTTGAGACTAAGGTTTAATTTTGAGAATTGATGTTCAATTTCACTATTAGACCTCAATTCAATTTTAATATAGAAGTCACACCATCAATTCAAAGTCAATTTGAATGCAATAAGTCATTCTAGGTATGGACAATTAGTTCAATAGATGTCTTGCAATTTTAATTGAATTCAATTTCAATTAATTTGCATTTTTGGGCAAGATATTACATAAAATTGTCCAATTTAACCTAGGAAGTCCAATTATGCGTGCCCATGGCATAGGTTCAATATTTTCCATCTTAATTAGATAATTAGGCTAATAATAAATTTCCGGATTGCATTTACATAGCTTAATTATGCTAATTTGATTAAATTGGACCGTTTCTCTGCAAATTAGAGTGTTTTCCTCAAAATTAGATAAGATTTCCTTGGCGGACTAGATTACATTTAATTCAGGAAGGGAAAGGGCCAAGCTGCCTAATGGGCAGCCGAACTAGTTTGGATCGGTCTAATCGACCGCCGACAGAGGAGGCCAGTTCGACTATCCTTCAACCGGTTGTTGGCGGCCAGCGACCACCACATGGTGGCCCATCATGTGACCAACTACCCTATGCCCTCCAATTTTCTAGATTTTATAAAAATACCCTTGGATTTTGGGAAATTACAAAAATGCCTCTAATTAGGCCTTAATCACAAATTTGATCTAGACTGTCGATTTCGCCAGATCAATCTCGAGACTCATTCCAATTGGTTCCCTAATCCATTGCAAAAGCTTATGGCTAGTCCACAATCGATCCATGACCGAACTTACTCAATCCATGGCCAACTCCCGATCATTAAGGAATTGCCTAGGATTAATCGATCCGTGACCAATACACGGTCACAAAAAATCAACTCATGATCGTCCATGGGCAATATATGACTCGGCAAAATCACCTACAACTGGGACATAACCGATTAGAACTAATCCATGGTCATCCGTCAATCCATGATGGCACTCAACTATCCCATGATCAATCCTACCGAATAACCATCCCATGGTTGAATGGCTCGGTTTCCCTCACATGGTCAGTGGGTTGATACATGGCCAATCCCTCAGTCAATCCATGATCGATTTCTCGATCAAACCATGACCGATCCTCATTCACCATTCCAATTGACTGATCGATCATAATCGATCTTTTGGACTGTCCATGGTCGAGCCTTACCATCAATGAACCAAACTTATTGCCGTTCGTCCTAGGGTCAGAATTGCGAATGTTATAGACTGTGTTTTAGCATATTCAACCGAATTAAGCCAAATGTCGAAGTGATGCTGTCTTTGGTGGGTACGATCTCTAGAGGGCTACCATGGTAAGAATACCTCTAAATTTACCTTTCACACTCGGTTTCCTTTTTTATAAGACGTACCGTGTGCGTGGAGACAAATCATGACACCATTCCACTATTGCACGGGATTTTGCAAAATGTTTCTTTATGGATTTATTTGCAATTACACAGAGTCTTTATCCTTAGTTGCAAATTCTCAAAACTTAAAACGTGTTTAGCATTTGAATTGCTTTGCTTTTTATTCATTTGATTGGCTACATTACTTTTACATTTAAACAACCCTAATTGTCTTGAATGAGCAAATGACCCTTTTTGGTTCACTTTCCATTGGTCGATTGTATGAGAACCAAGGTCTCATGGCCTAAATGCATGCCTCTTCTTTTTGTGCATGTGATTTTGTAGATGAATGTTAGGATTGGTGCATGTTCTGGGGGAAAGCCAAAGGAATAAGACTAAAACCCTAAACTAGGGACCATTTGGATCTAATCACCATTTACCAATGATCAATAATGATATCAATTAGTGGTCTCAGGATGGCTCGATATGCATGAATCTCAAAGGCCGACCCCAAGGCCACTCATTACTACTTGAATGCATTCCTTAGGTTCATTGAGTGCCTTTGTTTAGATCATTGTTTGTCCTTGTATTGAATGAAATGTGTACTTGTTGCATTATTCATTTTGTATGAATTGCTTACATAGCTTAGTTTAGCATTAGCTTATTAAGATGACCTGAAATGGGCACGGCCAAGGAGACTTGAACATGGTGGGCATGGCCGATGTCCAATAAGGCCTTTGTTCATTCGTACCATTCATTCCATGACATATGTCTCGGGTTTCATTTGTATTGTATAAACACCCGATGAGTTGCGGGTTTTCTTTCCCTGTACTTAGATTAGTTTATCTTTTATATTGCTTGGGTGTTTATTTTCCCGCACCGCAATTTCATTACTCGTGTGGTTTACTTTTATGTTCTAGTTCGTTAGTATAAAATGGCACGAACAAACCATCCATGTATGGTCATTTTTCATTTTCAAATAAACTTGCACGAAAACATAAAAAGAAATGCATGACCATGTTAGATAACAACCAAACCATTTTAAGTACCAAAAGGGCATTAATAGAAATATTAACGTAACCCAAGTTCCCGAACCATTGAGCTATGGTTTCATAGGAATCAAGGGGGTACTCCTAACCCTCAATTGAGCACTCTAGTAAGCCCCCCAAAACGAGGCTAGTAGCAATACCTAGTTCTTTATTTTAGGTTGTTTATAATAAAAAATTGATGATCTCGCTGTCACACGAGATACAAGATTGGGAGATTTTACGTTCATGATTGATGGACCTCTAAGGACAATTTTCAAGGATAATGTGTTCGAGTCATCCTTGGTATGATGAGCCTTTTGAGGACCGTCACTTGAACAAGTATCCTAAACTAGCCTTTACGCCCGTCTCCCTTTCTAATTTAAGATGTAGCCGTGCTGCCGAGGCCGGGTCATGACACCACCACCTCCCCGCGCATGGGCACTGACTCACCAATGACCACCGGCGTCCTCCCTCGCTAGTCGTAGCCGCCGTTGCACCAAGCCCCCACCGAAGCTGCCCCTTTCAGCCATTTTCCTCTTCAGGCCCAAAAGGGTGTTCCACACCGGTGAGCGGTCGCAGCAACTTCAGCCGGCTGATCCAATGACAAACGATCGTCCTTTGGTGTCCCAAGCCTTGCGACGTCACCCTCCAATATGTCCTCGAGGCCGCTCAAGCAAAAAAGCCGCCGGAGCTCTTCATCTTTTCTCAGCTCTAGCTCGAGTTCATTTCTATCTCATTTAATCCGATTGTCACATTGACTCAACGTGTTCATTTTACTTAATCACCGAGCAATCTTTCGCTGAATTGAGAATAACAAAGGTAGGCGCTCTTAAACCTTTTTTAAATGGTGTTCGATGAGTCAAGAGTCTCTTTTGTCGATCACATGATCGATCACAAATTCTTGGGGCCAGAACGCACTCTAGAAATAATTAGAATTGATGCTTGTAAAATGTGGAACTGATTGTAGCTAGATTCTGAGGTTCCGTGATTTTTGTGTCTGGATGAGCATGCGTTCAATGAGTATATTTTAAGCTATTACTCTTCGTTATTCCGCGAAGTGATGAACTAGACATTTGATGTACACATCTTAAGCTTCATTTTGATATGCTATGCATTCCGAGAAAATGTCATTTGCTAGGCTAATTTGGCCCTGAAATTTATGGTTAGAATTTGTAAACTGCTAAAATGATGAACTCTCCCTGTTTTGTAAACAATGTCTATCGGTTCATTATTTATTATAAAATTTTCGAGTCAAAATTTCGAAAACTCATCTTCATCAAAGTTGAAGAACACGAAGAGTTACATCACATGTAGAAAAAAATCGATCCGATGTACTAAAAGTCGACTCTAAAGCAACGGTAGTTACGAGGATAGACAAAACATTCCGAGCCACCATAAATAATATTTTATATTTTGAGCCACTAGTCTTCCACCATATCAAAATGTCAAAATCAATAATATTTTCAGTTTTATCTTCAAGATATTGATCAAACTCAGATTTGTTGGAATCGCACAATTGTTGGTTCAAGTGCATAAAGGTTTTCTGTCAAGCTGGGGGGTCATACTTCCTCCTCTTGTTACCTTCGTTGTCACCGGCATCGGCATTGGAACCACTACTACTAACACTTAAATTTTGGACATCAATATTCTGATCACTTGAATCAAAAGAAAATTGCTCATAAAACTCAAACAAGCGCTCCAATGCATCCTTCACCTTATAATGCATCTCATTGACTTTTGATTCATCCATACAAGAAACTCATATAGTTCAACTTGGCTCTAGGATCCAACACAACTGCAATCAACACCATCATATTCACTTAGTCTAAGCTCCCATAATATTTGTCGAATTTTTCTTTCATTTTCATACCAATAGCTTGAAGCTTAGGATCCGAATCATCGACCACATCTTTCAAATATTTGTACAAAAGAGATATCCCCTCAAAATAGTCATTGGAAGTAACATATGAACTCCCCGACATTTGATTGGTGGCATCATAGAACAGTTTTAGAAACTCCAAAAGAATAACATCATTTTCCCAATCATCATCTTGAGAAAGATCATGGTTAAGCTCACCGGCAAAACATAAATCATCTTCTTCCAATCTTTCAAAAGCTTTCCTAAGCTTTGTGGTGGTGTCTAACATGAGATAAGTGGAGTTTTATTTAGTGGCTACATCAAGAATAACCAAACCCTTGTAAGTGATCCTTTCACTCTTAGTGCAAGATTGAAATGTTTGGGCTCTTGAGAGAAAACTCTTCACATACTTAATCACATTTCGGATACATGCAATAGAGCCACGTACCATGCTCAAGTCATCTTTCACAATCAAGTTCAATATATGAACCATGCACCTCATGTGTAAAACACTACCATCTAATATCGACATCCTTTCTCTTGAAAATCGTTCCTTCAAATAACCTATTGCAACATCATTCAAACTAGCATTATCCACAGTAATTGTTGACACTTTCTTTTCTATTCCCCATTCGTAGATACATTTCTCCACCATTTTTCTAATCTCTCTACCCATGTGACTATGCATCACCACAAAATTGATGATTCTTTTATGCAACTTCCAATTTTCATCAATAAAAAATGCAGTGAGACACATATAATTCATGTTTTGAATGGAAATCCACAAATTAGTCGTGAGTGCGATCCTAGACTTAATCTTACCGAAGTAAGTCTTCAAAGAAGTTCTTTCGCAGAAATATAACTTCATGCAATCTTTAGCTTCTGTAAAATGTGATAAATGCTTGAAAAGATGTTGTAACTCATTGACATATTCACGAAATCCAACATGCCCAACCAAGGAAAAAGGTTGTTCATCAATTATAAGGAAGCAAGCAAGCATTTGCCCAGAACGTTCTTGATTAAACGTCCATGTTGATAAAACACTACTGGTACTAGAATCTCCTCCTGTCGTACCAGCCACATTTATTTATGTGGAACAAAGAATTTATGCCTCTTATCTACATTGCAAGGAAACTTTTTGTATGTTGTCAAGTGCTTTCTCATTGCGAAAGTACTGTTAGAAACACATTACTTATGCACAAACTTACAATAAATGCACTACACCTGATATGTCTGTCCATTCTCATCTTTGATTCTTGCATAATAATTCCAACACTCAAATGTATATTTTGTATCACGAGGAGGAAATTGAGAACCAACTACCTTGTTTGTCGCACTCATGATCGGGATGACTCTTCTTCCTTTTCATAGCCCGAAAATTCTAATTTTGTGATTGGAGTCATATCATTACATTCCTCCACCTCCATTGACATGTTATCTTGATATATCAACTTCACACATACATAAAAATAACCGAATATAATTAGAATTTTCAAAATAAAGATTAAACATTTATAAAATAACAAAACAAACTTTCAAACATAAACAACAGTATGATAGAAAAGCCTAATTTAGATGAAGCCAAAGACTAATCATGTAGAATCAATACAAGTGGACAGGTAATCAAATTCTGGATATTGATCATTAACCATGGAAATTCCATTGGAACTAATGTTAACCATTAGACAAAAGCCACCTAAGAGGCTAGGATGTTCTTCCCAAATATAATATCGATTAGTCATCCCATTTTTGATATTATCAACTCAACCAATCCAGAGGTAATCCGCCCCTATTCTTAGTTAGTAACATAAAAAAAAGGGTACTCAAGATTCATGCCTACGTGGCCTCAATTTCCACAAATATCGACCACTCTTCGACTGTTGGAGCTTTGAATAACCTGCAACTGAAAACAGCATCTTGGTATTAGTTGAGGGAAACCACCAAAACGCTAGAGACAATAAGCACTACAAACCACATTTTTAATAGCATACCTATGCTCAAGTGAGTGGCCAGAGTTGGCAGGATTAGATGGGGAGAAGGCAATAATCAAGAGGGAGAATCCGCAAGTGACGGTCGTGAATCATGAGAACATATCTCGAGAATCAAGTAAAATAATGATCCAAAGAAATCCTTTTTTGTGCTACTTTATGTCTCCCACCACACCTACAAAAATTATTCAGATAACATGATCAAGAATTTAAAAGATGTAGCAAAAATTGAACTTTCATTAACTAATGAAATAATCGCTAATTGATTTCAAGACAACCAACAGAAATATTGACAGCAATCTTGACACATTCTCTGAGATAAGAGAGGGTGTGATAGACATATAAGGCTTCAGCATGAGAAAAGCTTCCTAGCATACAAAGCTGTGGCGTGTGAAGGAGTGAAAATGTTTAATACCAGCACAAACAATCTGAACTGAAGCTTTGTAGTTAAACCTTTCTTCTCTTCTTCAAACTCTTGGATCTAGCTTGCAGAAAAGAAGGAAAGCAAGTGAAAATATAACTTGGAACTTTTCAACAAAAATGACTTAAGCAGTTGATTAAAAAATATAATATGATTCAAGTATTTTCAGTATTATAAAATGATTGCTCACCTGAGCCCTTAATTTTCTGATTGTAGATTCTTGAGCAGCTTGTTTTTTGGAAAGCTCCTCACCTGGTAAATGAAAAAAGTCCCTTTGTATGTCATTTATGTATATACTTGCTAAGTACAAAGGAGACTGCTCATTGCAAACAAACAAAAAATTCAGAGAAGATTGCGATAGAAATCATTAGAAAATCAAAATGTATAACTCTAATGGAACTAAGATAAAAAAAATAAAAGTCAGTAATCATCATTAGAGAGAGAGAGAGAGAGAGAGAGAGAGAGAGAGAGAGAGAGATTGCCTAGGAAGCTTTTTCCCAATTTTGCAAAAATCATTTTCTGTTAAAGGTTATGAATCTATTGATCACCTTAGATAGTTTTTTTCAAAATCATATACATCCAGTAGAGGAGGTAGTTTGATTAAGCTCATTTGTAAGCAAAAGAAGCAAATACCACAAATCCATTCCAAAATCACCGAGATTTCACCTTCATTTTTCTCATCAAACTTCATTTAGATTGAGATGATATAAATTACAATAACGGTAGACTATAAAAATAGCTGAAATGAACATCTAGTCCAAGAAGATCCGTGCGTTCAGTCCTTTACTAAATGGCATGTAAAGTTCTTCAAACTCGTACCTTCAGCCATAACTTGATTGATAATTTCATCTTTTTCCTTGAGAAGAGCGTCAACATCATTTTTTTTGCTCTGCTCTCTCCTGAGACTGAGAGTACCTCTTTCTTTAGTCAAAGCATAGACCTGTAATCAACATGTGACAACATCTAATAAAGCACAAATCACACCATGCTTCAACAATTACATGTATTTCAGAGAAACGTATTAGAGGACATGCTTCTAACTCTAGAACTGGAAACTACACCACTACTTGCCGTTGCAATTTTCAACAGAACCCCAAAACCCATTCTCCATGTACAATTCATCAAATTCGAAACCCTAATCCTAAGCTCCTCGGAACCTAACTAAAAGATTGAGCTCACCATCTTGGAGCTTTTAAACATTCAATGAACCGACCAAAAATGAAAAAAAGAAAAATTGATTGAGCTCAACTAGGGAAAACAATCCCACAGAGGAAAGTCACGGTTCAACATCATCAGCACAAATCAGCACCAAGCCAAGCAAGAAGTTGGCAGACTAAGAACTAAGAAGCATGTATACTGGTCACAGAAAAACTCAAATGGACAATGCGATTCACTATACACCAAATCAACCTTCTCGCAATAATCATACACAATGAACAGCCCGAAACCGACGGTATGGGCGTTCACAATCTTGTCCTTGAATTCATCGAATTTGCGACAGGCAAATGGAGAAGGAAAACAAACATACGCATCCAAATCGTCAAGGAGAGAGAGGGAATCGATGCTTGGCGGGCATAGCCGCGATTAGGGTTTGTTGTTTCTGGCTGCATGTCCATGAATCACGTATGGAGTAAGTGAGAGAAGAAGACTAACCAGGGAGAAGAAGATGCCAAGCACAATTCGCGTCGGACAGGGAAAGAATCCTAGCATAGGGGGCAAGTCCCGAGATGACAGAGGGGAAATCATCGGGGACGAGAGTCGGGGATGGAGGGGGAGAGACAACGGACTGAATCATTTTTGACAATTTGGCTTTTACTTTTTGAGTTTAGGGAACCGGTTCCGTTCCAGTTCCCGATTCCGGTTCTAGTTCCTATAGGAACCAGGGACTAAATCGGGAACCGCCAGTTCCGAAAAAATGGAACTGGGACTCCCTAGAACCGAGAACCAAATCGGACCCACTAGTCCGGTTCTCTGGTTCCCGGTTCTACTCAAGATCCGTGCTCAGCCCTAGGTACATACTCTCCATGACGAGAGTCAATAGAAAATAAATTACTAATAATCAAAGAATCATAAAGTTACAATTGCTCAAGGACTTGAGTATTTCTCACACCTACGTTATGTCCAAACCCATTGTATTTAAACAACTCAATTGGATGTAAATTTGACCCCAAAAAAAATATGGATGTAAAACTCATTGCCCATAAATCCATGTGTTCAGATCTGCTAGTGCGTCCAGAGCGAGTCCTCCATTCGGCTGAAATCAAAGAAGTTCACTATATGCTTGAAGACTTGTCTGTGCGATTTCTGAAGGAATTCCACTTGTGCTTTAACAAGTCAACGTCAAACACCCAAGGCCCACAAATCACGTGCTTCTCACTGATTATCGTGCGGCCAAAAAAAAAAATTAATGAAAAGACCAGAGGAATAACTCTAAATCTTTCACAAGTTGCCTTCAAAAACAGGGCCTTAATTCGAAAAAATGATAATTTCTTCCGGTAATTTTGGATCGACTTTCATACACGAGCTCAAATTAAAGACATAATTTAATAGGGTCTTAATTAGAAATTGCCTCGGATCAACATGATTGTTATAAGATAAAATCCGATATAACTTGATTCATTGACCGACACCCTACTAGAGATATTATAAAGTTGAGTCGTTTAGGACCAAACTCGATCTTGACTCAATTTGCATATTTGATGCTAGATGTTCAACTAGAATAGATCAGGATATAGTTTAAGCTCGAGCTCAACTTTATTAGGAAAGCAGGATATTTGATTTGATTTGATTACAATCAATTTCTGATGGAACTCAAGCTTGAACTTGAATTTGATCTTATAAAGTCTCAAGTAACGTGGGTACATTATGTAATTTTGGGGATGTTTATGTCTGTTTTATCTAATAAATATTTTTTTTAGCAAAAAAGAAAGACAATGAAAACTCGATTATACTCGCACGCCTGTGGAATTGGATATTAGTGAACTTGAACTTGACTAAACAAGATACTTGAATAACTCATAGCTCGAACTTCACTCGAAATCATACGAGTTCATCTGGAGCAATCGAGCCCAAACTACCTGTTTAAGTAGCTCGACCCAGTTCAATCTCGTGCCCTGCCAAGATGTTGCTTTCAGTTCCCACTTGCTTCCAAGGCTGTGGCAGGCCGACCCTAATTGAATACTAAATTGTGTTCTTTCAACTTTTCAACGCTTATGCCAGGTGCATGCAGATCTTAACGCCAAGCTCATGCCCCGACAAGCACAGCCGAGCAGAGCTCCCTAAGAATCTTCAGCCTCTTTCGCTCTGCCGATTCCATCCCATCCCATCAACTTTATCCATTAGGATACATGCATTTTAAATATCGAAAAAAACAATCGTCTTACTGTCCCGATATCAACGGATACATCATCAGGATCGCGTTTCGAACAAGACGTATTTCTTATATATTTCAGCGATTTCAATGACAGTTGTAGGAAACGCAATTTTATAATTGTTGATGCTTTCTATATTATATTTCTCTTTTATTGGGACATTTGAACTAAACTGGACAAATTTATTCACATGGTGGCCCATAAACCGCATAAAAAATATCGACTTCCTTCAATCCCGTGCAACAAGTTCAACCCCTGTAAAATCACATGTACGCCGGAGGTTCGGTAGATGCTCAGTAAGCTCATACTTATAATAATAATAATAATAATAATAATAATAATAAATAATGTGCATTTCACGCGCATTTGCTATTTATATCAGTCGTTCACCAGGAACGAGCTCGTCGGAGAAATCCATGTCATTTACTAATTGAAGCCATGACCGAACTGACTAATTCATTTTTCGTGTTGATTTGTGTCCTCTTGGCGTCCACTACTTTATTTGTTTCCCTTCACCGGAAAAAGTCCAGGTCACGCCGGCTTCCTCCGGGACCCTCCGGATGGCCTATATTTGGCAACATGTTCAATCTTGGGACGATGCCTCATCGAACCCTAGCCGGCCTGCGCGAAAAATACGGCCCGGTAATTTGGCTCAGGCTCGGCTCCATAGAGACCATGGTGATTCTCTCAAGCAGAGTTGCAACCGAGTTCTTCAAGAGCCAAGACCACAATTTCGCAGAGCGCACCATCACTGATCTCATGCGCTCTCAGGATTACCACAAGGGATCAGTCGCCTTAGCCCCATACGGCCCATATTGGCGGATGTCAAGGCGGCTGCTCACAGTGGACATGCTAGTTGCCAAGCGGCTCAACGAAATGGCTCCGATCCGGAGAAAATGCGTTGACAACATGCTGACGTGGATCGGGGAGGCGGCGTCTGCAGAGAAGGTCCGACTTGGAGAAGGTATTCATCTGGCGCGGTTCGTATTTCTCACGACTTTCAATTTGCTGGGGAATCTCATGCTGTCCCGAGACTTGTTTGATCCGGACTCGAAGGTCGGATCGGACTTCTTTGTGGCTATGGCTGGATTGATGGAGTGGACAGGCCATGCAAACATCGTGGACCTGTTCCCCTGGCTGCGGTGGTTGGACCCGCAAGGGCTGAGGAGGAAGATGGATCGGGATATGGGGAAGGCCATGAGGATCGCCTCAGATTTTGTGAGGGAGAGGATCGAGGAGAAGAAGATCGGCAGAGATGATGATCGGAGAGATTTTCTGGATGTATTGCTAGAGTTCGAAGGAAACGGGAAGGACGAGCCGGCCAAGCTTTCTGAGAAGCAAATCAACACATTCATACTGGTATGACCACGAACTTTTATTTTTTTTTTTAATTAAAAAAGAATGCCTATCACATTCATAGGAGAGGGATCCTTCGTACGTATGTTATGTGACACCTTGACATGTCCATCACAATACTAAACACTTTAGTAATCCACTCAGTATCTGAATCAAAAGCAATAGAGGTTTATCGTGTGAAGAGCACAGTAATAGAACTCCAACACTGAATTGGTCAATTTGTTTGGATAGACTACTGGTGTGTCGGTTTGTCTCTAGATGCATTAACTGAATTCTTTTCTTTTCTTCCCTAGAAAAGAAATTTAAGTGGAGGTTCAAAAAACTTGGTTTATATGTTTTTCTGGCACAGAAGAATAAAAGCAGTAATATTAATTTTAAAATGGAAATTCGCAAAATTCACTAAGCTAGCATAAATAAAACAAGAAGCTTTTGAAAAGTCATGGGTTGTCCTAATCTTTATAGAACTCTCTGTCTTCTTTCCTTCTTGAAGGTCATAACAATTAATGTGTCTTTATGCGAGAGAGAGAGAGGTACCCTTCTTCTTCTTCTTCTTCTTTTCTTTTTTTTTTGGGGGGGGAGTCGAAGCTGTTTACCCTTCAACAATTATAAGACAAAAGTCCTTAAAAGAGTTGGACGGTAGGATACACCTACCATTATCTCTTGGCATTATCGGTTTCGAAGGCTCAACCGTAGGCGCAAGGGGGAATCATCGAAATGAAATTTTCTAACTCTTTAATTCTAGCGTGCACAAAATTCTAATCCAATTTTCCTTGAACTAGCTGGGAAAGTGTCCATGAGTGAAAAAACTTAAAACATAATTCTTTGAAAAACGAAACCGCCGATCATAGGTTGGGGGAGCAAAGTTTTCTCCAACCAAGGACTTGAGAAAAACGAGGACCTTAAAATGAGATGAGGATTCTCTGTCATGTTTAGTGTTTTAAGTACTACCCAAAAGAGTATTGTGTAAAGTAAAAGATCAATGTTCCCCAGATTTAGGGTGCGTTTGGTACAGCATTTGCAAGGGGCTTTCAGTCCAATGCAAATGCTGAAAGCCCAAAACTACTTGGGGAAAATGCTATTGCGTTTGGTAAAAAAATTTTGCAAATGGACTTTGAGTTGAATGTGCGTTTGGTAAAAAAAACTTTCGCAATGGGCTTTGATGGGTATAATGGGTATAATATATGTATATATATATAATTTTTTTAAAAAAAATTGACCTAAAACCCTTCGCCGGTCCGGCGAAGGGCTACGGCCGCCGGCGAGCGGATCTGCGCGGCGGCCGTCCAATGGAGGTCGCCCGACCTCGGGCGACCACCGGCAAGGGTCGCGCGACCCGGCCGAGGGGGCCGCCGGAGGTCGCCCGACCTCGGGCAACCCTCGGCGAGGGTCGGGCGACCCGGGGCCGCGGGACCCGGCGACCGCCGCCCGGGTCTCGCGGCCTCGGCGGCCCTCGCCCGGGTCTCGCGAGGGTCGCGCGACCACCGGCCCCGTCGCGCGATCCTCGCGAGACCCGGGCGAGGCCGCCCGCGGCCGCGAGACCCGGGCGGCGGTCGCCTAGGTCGCGCGGCCCCCGGGTCGCCCGACCTCGGGCGACCTCCGGCGGCCCTCGGCCGGGTCGCGCGGCCCTCGCCGAGGGTCGCCCGAGGTCGGGCGACCTCCGCCGACGCGCCGCCGGCGCAGATCCGCTCGCTCGCCGGCGGCCGTAGCCCTTCGCCGGACCGGCGAAGGGTTGCCCCATTTTTTAATTAAAAAAAAAAATTCAGGGGTAAAAACGGAAATATCAAAAATCGGTGAGGGTAGTTTTGGAAAGGAAAAATATGGTTTCAAAGCATTTGGGGGATCTTTGAAAGCCCAAGGCTGGTCCCTAGTAGCCTTGGGCTTTCGGCATTTTGAAGCGCCGCCTTTCAATTGAAAGCTGGCTTCAAAGCTGAGCCAAACGGTTCAGCATTTCCCCAAGGGGCTTTCAGGCCTGAAAGCCCCTTGGGAATGCTGAACCAAACGCACCCTTAGTGTTTTAAGTACTTATGGATGGTCAGATGACCACGCAACTAATAAAAGATCACCGTTTTTACACGTGACTGTAGAATAATTGATTAACAATTTGAAATTGTAAATGCTAATTAGTTGCTTGAATATCCATCACTTAATTATCCAAACATCTCCTTATTTGTATAACACATCATCATACTCAATTTTAGAAAGTAAACTTCTTTATTAATAACTTCACTTGAAAGAAGATAGGCATTCTTCCATCAATATAACCTTTTAGCTTGATTGCTAGAATTCCTAGCCTTATAAAACATGTGTCGACAATCTGACATATCCTTTTGTGAGAAATATGCAAGTTTCTGAGCATGTAAACAAGGACAATACTAGACATACAAAAACCTGTTTATGAAATGATTTAATAAAAGTATTGTGTTAAATTATTAGCCTATTTGGTATAACTTCCCCATAGTAGCTTCATCTATGGAGATGGGTGTTGAGAGTTTAATACGATGTTAAGCAAACTACTCACAATTGAAGTACATTCAAAGATGCAATAATTTATATCGGCTTTTATAAAGGGGCATCATCAATTTTTATAAAGCAACAACAGCTTATATTAGCTTTAAGGAAGCTGGCCATCCAGCTTTGACTTGCTATGGTTTTTAAATAATATATCGCCAAACACAACTACGTTACTCTAAATCACATAACCACCGTCTCCCACTGGAGTATCTTTTTATTTTATTTTCAAATTCTTGTATTTAATGTTGAATAGAAGAAATCATATCTGGTTCAAACTTCTGTGAACACCCTGGATGATGTTTCTGTCAAGTCTACAAATGATGGTAATGAAACTTAGAATATGGTAAGACTTGTATACGATCCACCAAACGCAACATTTTACTCTGAAAGGGCTTGAATGGACTGCCCTCGGACGGGACTTAGGAATTTGAGGCTGCAAAAATTATTGCCTTACCCTAAAATGGTTATGGATATGGCTCCATTTGATGATTTTTTTTACATCCTTGCTACATACTCGCCTTCTGACATCACAGGAAATATTCTTGGCCGGTGCGGAAACAACGAGCAGCACTATCGAATGGGCGATGACAGAACTCCTACTGAACCCAGAATCCATGGTCAAAGTCAAATCCGAGCTGTCCAAGGTGGTTGGGTCCAACCGAAAGGTCCAGGAAACCGACATAGACCAGCTTCCCTACCTGCAAGCAGTTGTGAAGGAAACCTTCAGGCTCCACCCGCCAATCCCATTCCTTGTGCCACGAAGGGCAATGCGCGACACCGTCTTCATGGGCTACGACATACCGGAAAACACACAGGTCTTTGTAAATGCCTGGGCGATCGGTAGAGACCCAGACGTCTGGGAAGACCCTATGGCCTTTAAGCCTGAGAGGTTCATCGGATCGAAGTTGGATTATAAGGGCCAACATTTCGAGTTCATTCCATTTGGAGCAGGTCGAAGGATGTGTGCTGGCGTGCCCTTGGCACATCGCGTGCTTCATCTGGCTTTCAGCTCGCTTCTTCATGAGTTCGATTGGGAGTTCGATGGCCGCGTGGATCCAAAGACGTTTGATATGAGAGATAGGTTGGGGGTTACCATGAGGAAGTACGTGCCCTTGCTGGCGGTACCCAAAAGTAGATCAACGTGAGACTGGGTTCAGATCAAAACGTTTCCGTGTTTGCCTTTGTAATATTAGTCTGAACATTTCTTTGCTTCCATAAATCTACTGCTCATTGACGTTCGTTGTAAAAAAAAAAAAAACGTTCCTGTAATCCCAAGTCTAAGCAAGTCTAATAATAAGGCTATGTTATCTTTGAAATTATATCCGT
The DNA here is from genome assembly GCA_014182845.1 of Corymbia calophylla. NCBI lineage: Eukaryota > Viridiplantae > Streptophyta > Magnoliopsida > Myrtales > Myrtaceae > Corymbia > Corymbia calophylla. The sequence goes on from CM024703.1 coordinate 15,296,480, forward strand.
GCATCATTAGATGAATGGGTTAATACTATTAAAAAACCTGAAAATATTACACAAGTGCCACATTTAGCTTGTCACAACCTTCCTCAAGATGAACCAATAAGGGATATCTATTGGATTACTAGGTGGGTACAAGCGGTTTCTCGTTAAAGAGATGTTATCGTCGTTTTGTTAGGAGCATGAATACATGGAGAGAAAAATATAGAAGAAAACAAGCGAAAATTTTTACGTGGAAAACCCTTTCCAAAAATCAAGAAGGGAAAAACCATGGTACCGCACTAGACAATCTCTCCAATACCAGTATCAGCATTCTAAGCTTTAGCGTTACAACTATAAAAGATATTATCCCTATATATAGTAAGAGTCTAAGGCATACATAACTATGATGGAAATTATATGTATGCCATTAGTAGCAGTAAAAGTTTTATTATCTATTTTAATATATCAGGATTAGTGACTTATTAGGAAGTGCTTACCCACAATAATATTTTTATTTATTCAACTCCACAACTCCATCAATCTCTCACTTGGAGACTGATCTTCAAAAAACAGCAATAATCTTTCATAGTCTTCATCTTTCTATACCAAATTCTCCTAATGTGGCGCCCCCTCATCATTTGCCGTGGAGGCTAACTGAGACAATACATAGCCTCAATTTCTCAGTGGTAACAACCTTTATTAACATATTTGGATTTTCTGCACCAAGAATCTTCTTCAATGATAATGTCCCGCCATCTATCAATTAACGAATTTGGTGATACTTTAACTCAATGTGTTTTGTCCTTGGATGAAATACTAAATTCTTTGAAATAAATAGCACTTTGACTGTCACTAAAAAGAACATTGTTACCCCATTCCTTGCCTATCTCCTTCAAGAAATTTTTTGACCAAATCATTTTCTAACCAGCTTTAGAGATAGCAACACACACTACCTTGGTGGTTAAAAGAGACACGTTTGAAGTCTAGATATCCAATTGATTGCAATGCCACCTAAGGTAAAAATATAACCCGAGGTGCTCTTCCTATTATCCAAGTTATTACTAAGATCTGCTTCAACAAAGTCTTGTAAAGTTAATCCATTTTTTATGAAACATAATGACATACCTGAAGTGCCTCTTAGGTATCTTAATAACCACTTAACAACTTCTTAATGCTTTATTCCTGGATTTGTCATGTATCTACTCACAATTCCCACTACATGAGCTATGTTCGGTCTAATACATACCATAGCGTATATTAAACTCCCAACGGCTAACACATAAGGCACTTTAGCCATATACTCCCGCTCTTCATCTGTCTTTGGTGACTGCTTCTTTGAAAGCTTGACTTTCTAGGAGTATTTCTGTCCAGCACCTTTTCAATGTACTTTTCTTGAGATAGCTTTAAAATTCCTTGAGATCTATTCCACATGATCCTCATCCCAAGAAACTGATTCGTTGCGCCCAAGTCTTTCATCTCAAACTTTTTTAACAATTGCTACTTCAATATGTTAATCTCTCTCATGCTAAATCTTGCAATGAGCATATCATCCACATATAACAACAAAATAATATAGCAATAATCAAATTTTTTGAAGTAACAACAATAATCCATGTCACTCCTAGTGAATTTGTTACCGCACATAAATGTGTTAAATTTCTTGTACTACTATCTAGGAGTCTGTTTCAAGCATATAGACTTTTCTTCAATTTACAAACATAATGTTCTTTTCCAAAAACCTAAAAAACTTCTAGTTATACTGTAGATATCCTCCTCCAAGTTACCATTGAGGAATGCAGTCATAACATCTAACTGCTCTAGATATAAATTTTCAGCGGCAACAATACTCAATACTAGCCTAATAGTGGTCAATTTCACAACTGAAGAAAAAATCTATATATAGTCAATTCCTTCATTTTGCTAAAACCCTTTTACTACTAACATTGCTTTGTATCTCTTGCTGCCATCAGATTCTTTTTTGACCCAATGCACTCACTTGTTCTGCAATGTCTTTTTCCATTTGGTAATTGAGTTAACACCCAAGTTTTGTTCTTCTTGAGTGAATCCAACTCATCTTACATTGCTAACTTCCACTTAATAAAATCTCTAACTTGCACTGCTTCTGAAAAATTTTCTAGTTCACCAGCATTAGTCAAAAGTGAATAATGCAATGACGATGAATATCTTTGTACAGGTTTAGATATTCTACTATGTCTTCTCAAAGTGGGTTTAGGTGTACATGATTCTTGTTCAGCAACAATTTCAAGAATTTCAACTAGAACACTCTTAGAAACCTCCTCCAATTCAATCTCTCTATTTTCCACCATTTGTTTCTTCACACTAGATTCTACCAGGGATCTGTCCTTATCATTGAATATAACATTGATAGTTCTTATTGTTTTACTATTTTGTTCATCCCAAAACCGATAAGCAAAATAATCAAAACCATATCCAATGAAAAAACATTTTTTAGCTTTTGCATCAAGCTTACCTTTATTTTGACAATCTACATGGACATACGGAACACAACAAAAAACTTTCTTATGCAAGAGATTTATTTTCTTTCCACTCCATTGTCACAACCCGCTCTCGGCGACAGTCATTCATCGGGAGGAACAGTTTTTAGGGGTATTTACTTATGAAACGGTCCTCAAATAGGAAATCACATCAAAAATGACTCGAACACACCATCAATTATGATCTATCTTAATGATGTCTATAATCACAAGCAATGACTCTCATAAGCCCATATCCCACACAACAGCAAGAGGATGTCGTGACCCAACCTTCACATTGCGAATGAAAGCAAAGGTGAATTTAGGGGTATATTTGCCTCAATCACTCTTACAAAGGTATTTCCATAAACGGATGCCATCACCTCATCCCATTCATGATCATAGCATTGAGTATGTAAAACCTCGATGAACCCCAACCAAGATCCATGCTTTACGGTCACTCTTACGAAGGTACTTCCATGAACGGACGTCATCACCTCGTCCCATCTTGGTACATGACCACCTGTCTGGAAAAGTTTCATAAGATCGTGAAATTAACCATGAATGTCACCACAGACAGTAACTGGACTGTTGACAGGTTGCACATTGGACTCTTCTATAAGAATCTCTTTAACCTGTGATGTTATATGGAAAGTGCTAGTCAGTCGATAGACTTACAACATATTCATATTAGATAAGAACTCTATGTGGCAGGTGTACAATCCACAAGAAGAGCTCAGGTAGTAGATAAATTGAAGCATTTGCATGTGATACTAGTAATCAGTCTCCAAAGCATGTTAAGCAATCACAACACCACCTAAAATCAAGTCGACTTCGCCTTCCGTCCAACATAGTACATGTAAACAGTAAATAAATTATGCAAGATGTGATTTTCAATAGCTGTCCTTGTAGTCACCTAAACAAAAGTAAGAGAACATGCTGCATATATGAGCACCAAAGGCAAAATAATCAGCAAGTTCGGAAGGGTATATCCCAAATCTCACATCAGAATCAGAAAGTCATGCAGTTCCATTGTGTTTATATTCTTTCTTCTCTTGCAACATATGCTTATTCATTTGCAAAGACATCATTAAAAGCAAACCCAGCAATTGATATTGCCCACTATTAAAACATGAGGCTGCACTATGAATAGATATTAAGAATCTTGACATAAGAATACTGAAATGACAAATACACCTCTGAATATCCGCCGATTTAAAAAAAAACGTACTCAACAAATAATTCCTTAACTACACTTTTGTAAATCATAAGCTGTTGGAAGCTGTATGCTATATCTCCCATTTTGCCACTACTCGTGCACTACATCTATTCATAATACAGAAATCGAACGTGTTGAGCTAGTAAATCCTATCCAAGGGTTTGCTTTTTCACGTCGCGATTACTTGCAAAACCCAATCCAGCAAAATGAGAAATACCCCCCAAATTTCTTCAACTGTCTCTCTCAGCAACCACAAAGCACAAGCTGAACCGAACGACAACGGAGACAGAAACAAGACTCACCTGGGTTTTCACGGCCAATCAAGCTAGCAAGGTGCGGCGGCTGGGGTTGTGCGGGCACGAGCGGAAGTCAGAGATCGAGAAAGGTCCGATGATGGTGGTGGCCATGTGCGACGGCGCCGCCATGCGAGCGAGAGGACGAGCTGCTATGCGAGCGGTGAGAGTGAGAATGCCATGCGATTCGAGAGAGGAGACGTGCGATTTGAGAGAGGAGAGGAGAGGGAGAAGGACTGAGGAGTAGTTGGGTGGACTGAGGAGTTGGGTTCTAATGGGTTCTAAGTAGGTTTAACTTTGACCCATTAACGACTCATCTATTTTAGTCTTTTTAGTTTTAAACCCATTATGGGTGATTGAAAAAGAAAGCCCAACCCATTTTGACAGGTGTACTGGCATGTTACCCAATCAAGTCATTCAAGTGATCATTTGGATAAATGAAATGTGACCATTTCAAAACGCACATTTTCCAACCCCTTTTGTGGAACTTGTAATTAGGCAGGAGCCAAGGAGGCAACCAAACATCAAAGAGGGCATCATCTTAGTTTCATATTGACGGAATCGAATTTAGTGAATAGCGGGTTTTCTTTCCAAGAATCGATGAATCTTGTTGCATCAGCATATAAATTACCATCTCGATAACAAAATTTATCTTTGCTAGAATTGTGTATATACTAAGGGATGGTCCCCGGTTGTGCTTAGGCCGTCACTTTAATGCGTTGGGCCAAGCACGGCTCCTTATAACGGGTTGTGCTAGATAGAATAAATTATTTAATAAGGCATGTAGGGATGATTGGACAAAAATGAAATAGATAACATAGTACATAAGACTCAAACAAATTCATATCATTATAAAACCAAATAACACCATACAATTAGACTTGTCAAAATGGGTCATAAACTCATATCTTAACTCATATATGATAGGTTTAGTTATTATATGGATTATTTATATTCTATAAATGGGTCATAAACGGGTTTAAACATAATATAGATGTCAAATTGGTCATATATGAGTTTATAACTTACTTAAACTCAACCGACCTCTATGACTTTCTCTTCATACTCTCTCACTCTCACTCAATCTCGCACTCACTCACCAGCACTCTCACCTAATGTATATGAGTTTTCCTAAATTAGGTTAAATATGAAAGTGTTTGAATATTACGCATCACATCAGGTATAGGTTAAGTGCGGGTCAAGTATGAGTCACTAGATTTACGTTACATAGAAATGAGTCAAAACGGAATAAATTGAGCTATTTGGGTTGGCCATTTTCGACCCAACCCATCCATTTGACAGGTCTTCATATAACTTATAGCAATCGAAATACAAAAACATGAGAATCAGACTTACATAGACACAATCTTATAAAAAAAATTACAACCTAATAATTGAGAACGCTATACTAAACATATTGATATAAACACATCTTTTCATCATAGGAATACAAAAAAATGCACCTACATAAATTTCAAATTAAGAAAAATTAGTAAAATACAAATCTCAATGGACCATTCCAGGAGAGGCAACGAAGCTGCCATCGGGCTTTGACCATCTGGATGTCTTTTCAAGGGGCCTATTCCACCACTAGATTTCAAAGATAATTTTACAGCACAAGCCGTGTAGACGGCCTTCTTCTCACCATTGGGGAGGTCCACAATGTTAGCATAATGGGCCATGCATGGGCCGATCCATTAGGCCCAAGGACATGGGCCAGCCAAGCCCACCCAGGTTAGAGCTCGGGGTAACGGCCCTTTCTCCAAATGGGCCCGGCACGTCCAGTGGCCATTGCTAGTGACGCCAGCAAACTACGAATACGATGGTTATAGCAGAAATGAGGGGTTAATTACAAAAAAAACCCCAAACTTTAGGTCCAGTCCCAAAAATACCCCAAACTTTTTTTTGTCTCAAGAAAAACCCCAAACTTTAGGTTTAGTCCCAAATCTGCCCCGAACTTTTCTTTTGTCTCAAAAAAACCCTAAACTTTAATTTTAATCCCAAATCTACCCCGAATTTGGTTTTGTCTAAAAAAAAAAAGAGTCAATATCATGAAAAATCCCAAATTGGTACATAAATGACAAATTTACCCAAAATTAATTTTTCGATCACCAAAACAAATTACCATCTATTAGTTTTTGTTAAATTTTATTGTCAAATTGCTAAATTAAATAACGCATCGCAATTTACGGGTATACTAATTTGGGGTTTTACCCACCGTTTGTATTAAAAAAATCATCAATTTTTGACCTATTCTCAAATATCCCCCATGGTCTAGTCCCAACTTAGCATGGCATTTTCACATAGATAATAAATACAAATAAGCAATATGTCATAGAAAATTATTTTCAAAGTAAAACCATTTTAGGACATAAAAAATTAGGGATTACTAATATGGCTTTTGGACAAAGGCTAACGAGGACAAATTTAGGATTAAAGTAAATTTTGATGATTTTCTTTTGACAAAAAAAATTGGGATAGATTTGGGAATGACTAAGAGTTTGGGGTTTTTCCGAGACAAAAGAAAAGTTTGGGGCAGATTTGGGACTAAACCTAAAGTTTGGGGTTTTTTCGAGACAAAAAAAAAGTTCGGGGCAGATTTGGGACTAAACCTAAAGTTTGGGGTTTTTCTTGAGATAAAAAAAAGTTCGGGGTATATTTGGGACTAGACCTAAAATTTGGGGTTTTTTTTGGAATTGACCCCAGAAATGAGTCTTTCGGAGTGGGAGTGTACTCCACCTGTTTTCCGTGTCCGAACAACCTTCTTCCTTTTCTCATCCAACTACCCAGAATAAATAAAAGCAAAAAGTGAAGTGTCCCAGACGAAAAAGCTTTTCTCTCTCTCTTCCAAGAAACATATACGCGAACCCTACAAGCAATTTCCATCGAATCACACTTGGTGATACAGCGAAGATAACAGTACACTCCTCTCTCTCTCTCTCTCTCGATCTCTCTCTCTCTCTCTGTAGCAGACAGTCCGAAGCAAACCCTAGTTTCTTCACCAGCACTTTCCAAGATCCATCCATGGACGAGTAACTCTCTCTCTCTCTCTCTCTCTCTCTCTCTCTCTCTCTCTCTCTCTCTCTCTCCTAAACGTATGAACGTTTCTCTCCCATTTTCTTGCAGATCCGAGACATTCCCGAAGGACTACTACCCTCAGAACGCCGCGAGAAACCCCCCCTCCTCCAGCGACACCACGAGCGTCCAGGTGACCGCCCTCGATGGCATCGTGAACGTGAACTCCCTCTTCACCGTCGCCGTCTTCGTGGGGCTCTCCCTCACCACCCCAGACCAGCACAGCCTCGAGAACCCCGGCCACTGCGACGCCGGCATCGACGTTGTCAAGAAGCTCCTTGTCTTCGAGGTCGTCTCCTTCAGCTTCTTCCTCTTCTCCTCCCTCGTCGCCCAGGGCCTCAAGCTCGCCATCAACCTCCTCAACAGCAAGGACGTGAACGAGGCCCTCAGGGCCCATATCAACATCAAGGTCCTGAGGTTCGGGATGGTCGCCTCCGCCTTCGGCTCTGTCATGGGCTGCCTCTTCCTGATGCTGTCGATGATCAGCGTGATTGAGATTAGGCTCGGGATGCTGTCCTGCGGGAGCAAGTCAGCGGTCCGTGCGGTGATGGCACTGGTCGTGCTCGTCTCGTCCGCTCTGTTGGCTTATATTTCCACTGCCGTGTATGCTTTTCTTCATTGATGAGTGTGAGCGAGTGCTTCGAACCAATTGGAAGTAAACTTTTTAGTGTTTATAATGAGAAGTTGAACCGGATTTCTATCTCTTTTGAGTCCATCGTGCATGCAGCTTGGTTCATATCTGATTTTTTGCTTAAGCATTTCATGGGAAATTTTGATTCTGAAGAAGCGACTCATGCAGGATTTTGAATGAGGTACTCTGTTTCCCAATGCAGAGTAATTTTATGTATAATTAAGAATAGTTTGATGAAATTATGAGCAAGTTTTCAAAAGATCATAACAAACGCAATCAATCAAGCTGATTATAGCCCCCTTTCATTTTCTAAATCAGCTATATTAGCCTTACCATTATCTAATTCCCCTATTTTTACAAGATTCAACCCATCCTGCAGTTAATTTGCAACCTGAGGGGAAAAAGGCATGAACAAGATTAATGCAGTTACAAGAGACACATAAGGTGTGACTATTGGCTACTACTGACAGGAGCTCTCCTCGAGTCAATTTCTCTCACACTTTTAACTATGTCTTCGATGTTTTTCGATAGGTGGCCTGAATGCTCTTCCATATCCTGCAAAACCATTTCAAGCTGCTCGAGATAAGCAGTGGATCTCTTCCGCTCACGCTGTAGCTCGGCAGTCAATTCCCGAATTTTAACATCTTTCTCATCCTGAAATGTCACAGTAAATTAAATTAAGAATGCACCGCCAAATCAGCTGTCTAGCAATCAAAGAATGCACCGCCAAATCAGAATGGCAAATCCCAGGCATAGCATTAAGTATTTACTTGGAAAAGATCAAACCTCAGCTGATTTGGAATTCCAGAATGTCATTTCATACCAAAATAACAAAAACCCTCATATGTTCGGCAGTAGAAAGAAAGAATCAAGTCACCACAAGGATTCTTAAACAAGGAAGCATGGTCAAATGAAGCACATTTTGATGCCTTCAACATAACAACTTACCCTCGCTTGAGATGGGCATTCCTGTTAACTTATTTACATTAGTTTATCATCGCAATGGAACTCATTTAATAATCAAAATAAATCAGAATCATGCTGTCATGGTTCTGAGGCAACCAGTCCCTCAGTGACCTTTCCAGCAGCTCACCCTGATTATTCCAGAGCAATATGGGGCTGCTCTCGTAGGTAGACCTGTCCTCCATGTTATCTTCTATTAATTTAAATTAATTTCCTTTCAAGATATGTTCTTGTGATGCCTAGAAAAAGTATTAACAAACTAGAAGATAGTTGCTTCTGCAACAAACCCATTTTCAAGGGGTGTGACTGTGGTGAACTCCTCTAGAAAGACAAAGCAAATGCCGCCGCAGCCAGGTAGGTGTGACAAACCACCGGGAGGAAAAGGTAAAGTCTTGTGTAAGAATGCAAATTACTTTCTAACAACAGGCCAACGCTCTTCAGATCAGAAAATTGAATTGCTCTCTTTTTACCCCACTTGAACCCAAACCCTTCTTAGATACTAATTTGGCACCCCATGGTCTCTCCAGAAGATATGCCTTTTCACATCCATCTTACATTTTAATTTCCATGGAAAAGCAACAAGAAACCATTTCGATACTACAGAAATAAATATATCGTAGGCATGCTACACTTCTACTGTTTATTTTTCAGAATGGCATCGAACTCTTTAATACTAGATATATGCACAATCAGGATTGTTGGATAAGACCAGGGCAGGCATCTGGCCTTCCAAATAGCCAGGATTTAGGACAAGCGGAGCATAATAGAATTGATAGAACTGCATCACAAATCTACATGTTCACAAATCTTAACAATATCCTAAGTGTTACCACTATTTTATTAAAAGAGAATGCAAACACTAGCTTCAGTATCACACATGAGAAGCTATCCGCAGGCTCTTGAAATAATTGAATCTGATTCCTCGATTTGGAAGTATAAAGGACAACTAATAAGCTCCCATTGAGTGTAGTAGTGTGAGATAGTATCAGAGTACAGTAACCTATCGGCACAAGGATGATAGAAAAAGCTCTTGGTGAATACCATGGTATGACATGTGCTATTGAGTCCACTGCTTGAGAGTACCCTCATGGTGGTTTAGTCAGTTAAGAAAATAAAGTTCAGTTGCAAGTGGGAGACAGATTCAAGGGAGAACCCGGCAATCTTAGACTTTATTTAAATTGTACCATCCATATTTGTCAAAACTAACGAGTGCACACCTACATTCACGTGTTTGTATAAGCAAAAGTGAATGTCAAGGTATGGAAAATGAGAGCACTTACTGGTGTTTGAGAGAGAAGAACACTCCGACGGCTATTTGCTGGAGCAGATACCAGTGGATGGTTATGCTCCTTTATGAATTTCGTGACCACCCATTTTCCAGTTTTGTCTTTCTTGACCACCATCATTGCCTTACAGCCTTCTCTCGTGATAGCTCTTGGCTTTCTGTTTTCACTTCTCCGAGGCCTTGACTTACGGAAACCTTCTTTATTACAGACAAGCCGACGCCATACAACCTTTCCATCACGCATTGATCTTCGAAACGCATCAACACGCATGATGAAACCCATGTGTGTGGCATAAGTGTCATAAAAAACTTTTGCAGCTTCCTCAGATTCAAACTCCATACCAACATATGGCTCCATATCAGAACTCCCTTCATTTGGTGTTTCTTTTCCACTTGAACACTCAATTGCATCCCCATCCTCAACCACCAATGGCCGCTCATCCACTGCCAACATTACGACAGACCCATCATAAGATAAAGCCATACCAAAGCAAACAAGATCACCACCTGAACCCTCATACATCTTCTTTTTCCCCAGACATATCCAGGAACAAGATACATTTTAGAAGTTATAAAGATAACATATCCCAACAACTAGCACCCAGAGAGACTTCCAATTTCATAAAAGGGAACTAAGCAAGCTTGTTTTCTTCAAATTGGTACTGATGAATGAGGTAAAGATACCATGATAGTTTGCATTAAATAAAGATCTACAGCGCTTTTCTGGCAGAAAATATCAAAATTGCAATTGAAAAAAAAAACGGAAAATGACACCTGATTCTTAAGCGCGTATAGTTAAAATTCGATCATTGGACAGAACTTCCGCAGTACAATAAATATGCAATCTATGAACACAGCCAACCCATTAAACAGTTTATCCAAGATTCAACTAAAAAAAATTATCTTATAGTGACCAAACACAGCCAAAGATGAAACTTCTGTGAGGGGGAAAAAGAAACAATAGACAATAAGCTCTCAAGTATGCAATCCTAGTTTTGCCTCTCAGTCATCAAGTTTCCCCAGAAACAAGAAATAGAGGAGGAAAAAAAAACAAGAACGAACTTCACCGTCCCAAATAGCAAAGAACCTAGAGAGCTCCAAAAGCATCCTAATTTGTGAGTTTCCGCAAGTAATTACGGCCATTAACAGGAGATTCGAAGCTGAAAAAACACTAGAAGTGCACTGAATCAGGAAGTGTGCAGGAACGATAACTTAAGGCTAGAAGTAGAAGCAAATTTAGGAGCTTTACTTGAATTAATGGAAGTGCAAGGACTCCAATCCTTCTGCGAGGCTGCGAGAGCAAGTTGCGAAGCTCCCTTCAGAGTCCAGACAGGCCTCAGAGACGCAGAGAAAAGAAAATGATTGTCTTCAGTGGAAAGGCATTGAAAACCGCCTGTCTTGCTTTTGCTTTTTTTTTTTTTTTTTTTTTTGCACGTGAATACGTTTTCGATGAAAAATAAAAAGCAAATACAACAAAAAAATCTTAAATTATATTATTTGTGATAATTTTATCCTAAATTTTTTTTTGTCACCAAAAACTCTAAACTATACCACTTGTGAAAATTTTACCTAAATTTTTTTGTTACAAAAAACCCTAAACTATGTAAATCATGCATTTTTTACCGTCAAACTTTTTTTACTAAAAATCCTAAATTATGTCACTTGTGACAAATTTACCCCAAAATTTGTGACTAAAGGGCATTTTCATTCTTTTTCTTTTTCATTTTTCTTTTTTGCCTTTCCCTCTTCCCTCTGCCACCCTCGCTCAATGTTGACAAGGGCCACCCTCGCCTACCCAAGGCAAGATGAGGGCGGCCCTCACCAAATTCGACGAGAGTGACCCTTGCCTAACTCGGGCGAGGGTGAGGGCGGCCCTTGCCAGACTCGAGCAAGGGTCGCCCTTGTCGACATTGGGTGAGGGCAACCCTCGCCTAACTCCAATGCCGACGAGGGCGACCCTCACCGATTCTGATAAAGAGAAGAGGGAAAGAAAAAAAAAATGTAAAAGGACGAAAATAACCTTCAACTAAGAAGTTTTGGGTAAAATTTATCCCAAGTGGCATAGTTTGGGATTTTTGGTAGCACAAAAAAAAATTTAGGTAAAATTGTTACAAATAGTATAGTTTTGGGTTTTTTGTGGTTCAAAAAAAAGTTTAAAGTAAAATTGTCAAAAATGATATAATTTAGGGTTTTTTGTGACACAAAAAAAAAAATTCAAGGTAAAATTGTTACAAATGACATAATTTAAAGTTTTTGATGATATTTGCCCAAAAATAAAAGAGTAAATTGTGCCTTTTCTTTATCATTTTGAATTAAAAGGATCATTTGATGATCAATTAATATCAAAAAAAAATTTGGGGCATGATACCATGAAAACTCATCTAATTATCTGCATCCGTGGGACAAATTCTTTCAACTCTTCGTTTTTCCATGAAATCAGAATTAACCTTTGCTCTTTTAATCTATTCAATTTGTACGTATTAAACATTCTCTAATACTAATTATCGCCCACAAGGAACATGATGCGATTTTTTAAGCATTTTTATTTATTAATAAAAAAATAAATAAAAATATTATCATTTATCTTGGGTGTCCAACTTCAACCCACCCAGAAGTAGAAACATCTCATTCTCCATATTAGAAAAACGCAACATTACCAATTGTATACAACACAAAATTCTTCTGCATACGAGTTCTAACAGATGCTGGTTGAGGCAGCTCCATTGCTTCAGCAAGATTTTTTCAGTCCACACTCAAAGGGGCTGATTGAAACTGAGAGCAACTTCCAAAGAAATTTGATAGCAAAAGGCATCATAAAGATACAAGTTCCTCTGCACAATGCGAAGTACATAAGTGGCGAAAAATGGAGAGAATAAAATGATTGCATTTGAATGAGCGAGGAGTTAATTGGGTCCGGTTCCTCCATACAAATAGTCCGACGCACAATGATCGCCGAATACAATTGCGAGCCCATGATGGTTCAGTTTGCCATCAGACTTTTGCATTTCCAGATGTGCCTTCCCACAGTGGCTTGGCAAAGCACAGTAAAGAAAGCCAGGACGGAAGAGCAAAACCTCTGGTGTCATTCTCTCCTAAACCTCACCGAAAGCTCAACACTTACAGCTTAATGCCATTACCAGTTCTGTTTGCAGAACAGTAACAAGAAGCATGCCAGACTAATCCAAATTTAAGTATTCCTCAACCAAAGCTAACAGCTGACCTTAGAAATGCATCTCTTGACCACACCATACAGCTGCTAACATTTGAAATGCAGGGTAGGATGCTCTTTATAAACTATGCTGAAGGCTTTACTAAGTTGACAAAACTATCTTCTCCTTTTCTTCAACAGCGAAGCTGCATGCAGAAACAACCTGTCAACCTCATCAAGGTCTGGAGAATCAGTATCTTTTCCCAATGGTTTTGCGTTCCTTGTATCCACGGATATTTGATGCAAGTGATCCTCAAATTTCTCAGACTCTCCAGCAGTTTCCACAGGAAACTTATCGAATATGTCCAGAAACAGGTCCTCTTCCCCCTTGTCCTCAGAATCAGCCTCAGTTTCCGTCTCGAAGATATCAGATAAATCTTCAGAATCTGATTCTAAGCCCAAATCCATGTTAGATTCATCATCAATTGATTCATCATTTCCACCCAAAATTTCTCTCAGCTTCTCAGAATTCGCCAGCTGCAATTTTGATTTGCCTGTGGAAGATAAGCCTCCAACATCTGTTGTCTGGATTTCGCCAACCGACTCTTTATTAACCTCAACTTTGTTTTGAGCCTGTGCTTCAAGCAACTCAAGATCCTGTTCAAGTCTTGGAATATACTTTCTAACTGCTCTTAAACCGTCCCTGTATTTAGATTTATCCAGTGCCTGACAACAAAAAGAATTACTTTACAGCATGAACAAAAGCATCTTTGTAATACCAAAAAAATCAACCACGAAGCTTCCAAGATGAATATTTTTGTATCCTATAGTGCAATTCAAGCAAATCAGCAAAGTCAATTAAAAATAAAAAAACAAAAGCAAATCAACAAAGAAGAACACTTCTTGCAGACATTAATCAATCTATCTAAACACATGATATGAAATTTACTACACGAAACAAGATAAATAAGCTCTAAGTTTGGGAACCTTTTTTGGCAAAAAAGGAAATTGAGAGCTGAAATATACATTTGCTTGACCAAGAATGCCAGAATACAAAGTAATATTGATGCTGGAAAATGAATTTAGCTTGTACCCCAAAAAAAAAATCAAGTTGAGCTAACAATAACCGATTCAAAGCAATAATTTAGACTCCACAATATTTTTGAACATATTATAATCTTGTCTACATGATATCTGTTAAATCCTAAAGGTGAATTAAAAGCAGTAATAGATTTGATCACTTGATTAAACCAACAGTTTACCCAACTTGAACATTCTAGACAGATTCATTTTATGAGAGAGAGAGAGAGAGAGAGAGAGAGAGAGAGAGGGGTGACCTTCCTCCTTGATAAAGTTTCCCTGGGTGACATTATTTCTGTTGGCGGCTGACAATAATTCTTCCCTCGATACATAATTATAGTGTTTTCCTCATGAATGTCAAGAACTATCCCTCCAGTCAATCTAGCGAGTTCAGCAGCAATCTCCTTAACTTCCTCTGGCGAGAATGTTTTCACCACCACTTGCACCGTCTGGTGCTTCTTCCAATGCAAGTGCATGTTAAGTATTACACCTTGGTATATTCCCCTTCGCCCAACTGGCACATAATTTTTGCACTTAAGGCCCATCTTCAGAAAGAAGAAGTGCTCTTCCGGTGTCAAAATCTCAGGATCATGGGTTGGTTCAGATGATTCTGCAGGTTCAATCTTTTTCAAAGCTTCGACAAGCCTCTCCTCTTTCTTTTGAGCCTGTAAAAGAAGATGATGTATCTTTAGATAGGCGAGAGAGGAGATCAAACTGGATCAGGAACTAGAATGATTCTCCTTTACCTCTTGACAAGTAATTAGTAACTCAATTCTTGATCATGTTGTTACTAACAGTGGAGGTTCCTTTCACACCAAACCAGCCAATGAGACAGCCGGATGCAAGAAGGGAAGGAAGGGTCAATAGATAGGATATCCACATGCAAATGATGGGCTCTTAAAATCCCTTAATCAGGTGGTTTCCGAATTCGGTTATAGTCCTGAGCTAAAGAAGACTACTAAACTGATCTGACTGAAAACTATTAGCGATTCTTTTTGGTGTTCCATGATACATAGACTTCTCTAATGGATTCTGAGTGATAACTCTGTCCTCTATCCCCTATTCGACCTCCAATCTAATAGATCTTTCTACTTTTGACAAGTCACAACAGTATCATGACCTTATACTTTATTCCATTTTCCTAACAATAAGTTAAAAATACTACTTGAAATGTCCAGTATTTCTCAATTCACACTTCATCCTTTCCAAGGAACTCCATAACATTTATCCATGTCATATCACACAAGCATTCTTTTCATGATCCAAGGTATACAACACACTTTCTAGATCATTAAAAAGCAAGTAACTAGAAGCTAACATACATAAGACGAAAAGAGAAAATAATGAAAAGTTGGCCTGCTAATCTTGTTCGTAAGTTCCTACATTTCTCGAATCAACAAGTGGTAAATAGTATACCTTTCTGAGCTTGAATAAAATCTTCTCTTCCGCTGTCATCCTTCCATACTCTTTCTTCTTCTTCCATCTAAAAAATTTAAGCCACCTGACAACAGCTCTTTTCCCCTTCAGCTTTTTCCTCCTCAATTTAGTTTCACCAGATCCATCTACTGTGCCACTGCTTTCAGAATGGTTTGGCAGCTCTACAACTTTGTCCCCCACATTTGATAATGGACGCCAATGAGCTTTTAGACACCCAGCCAAGGACAGCCTTTTTCCATCACAGAGAGGCCGAATATCGAGTTTCTGTCTGAAAACCTTGAATAGAACATCATCCAAGCTACTGCAGTGAGGGATAGCATTCACGCAATACTCATATTTAGATTGAACTCAGTTCAATCGGTGAGTTAAGCCAGAAACATTTTAGCAATCAGGCATACATACTTTCAACATCAAAACGGAGACAGCAATATAATGCTATCCAATACATACATTACCATAAGAGACTTTGCAATCACAAAATAGAGGGAGAAGCCAAAAGAAATGTGAAAGACATTATGAGACTTTCCGGGAAAACCATTCATAACACTTGACTACTAATTAGTCTTAGCAACCCACATAAGATTTATGACGGTATCTCAAATTGGAATTAGAACACAGCCTAGCTACAAACAGAAGGCACACCATTTCGCGGCTCTTGAACGGACACGAAACAGGAAGTAATTATCTTATGTAAAATAACATCTGGAGAATCCATTCGAAGCATAACCACACGATACTCAACTCTTCTGCCAAAACATGAGCCGAAATTGCGGCAACTACAACAAAACGACTCACAGCCAAGACCAATCATTGCTTCAACTCGAATCCCAATTGACAGCTGCATCGGACAAAGCATAGGAACGGACAAAGGTCGTATCTTGTAGAAACTACGCGCTTAATTTCGGGGAACACGAGAGAACTGGAAGCGAAAGAGACGACACAGACTTCGATCAATTTCAGCGAGAGAGAGAGAGAGAGAGAGAGAGAGACCTGGGAGAGTGAAAATGGCGAAGAGGGACTTGGGGGAGAGAAAGGGGGAGGAGATTCTTGAAATCGTGGGGCCTCCTACAGAGAGCAACCGCCGCCATTGAAGAGGCGGCAAAAGCCCTGCGCGCCATTTTCATGCTTCCTCTTCAGTCTTCTCTGCGACAGCTTCCCTGTTGATGGACTCAACGCAGCTCCTCCATGAGATCGCTGGATCCGCTACACTTCAACCTTTTCGTCGTTTTCTTTGATGTGTCGCCGCCTGAATGAGTCGGGAGTGAGTCCGTCCCCGCCAGTCTGACGGGCTGGACTTTGCATCCGAGCCCTCGGATCGTCTTGTTTTCTGCCCAGAGAAATTTTGGGGGAAAATTATGCAAATATTTTTTAAATTTTAGTCTAATGTATTATGTACAGTATAGTATAGAGACTTTTAATTAGTTTAATATAGTCCCCAAAATTTAGCTCATTTGCAATGTCATCCCTCAACTTTTTATTTGCTTAATGCGAGACCTGAAATTTTAGTTCAATATTCAAGATTTGTTCTTAAAATGTTCAGAAATAAAATTGAATATACTACGTTGAATAAAGTAAAAGTCCATGGATTTCTCCTACTACTAGTGGGGTAACGGCTAGTTTTGGGATGTTGGGAGATATTATTATTGCTAGACCTAATGCTTACATTGCATTCACGGGTAAAAGAGTAATTGAACAAACATTGAATAAGATAGTACCTAAAAGTTTACAAGTGGCTAAATATTTATTCCATAAGGGCTTATTTGATCCAATCATACCATGTATCCTTTAAAGGGTATGAGTAAGGGTGTGCATGGTCCGAGTGGGTAGTTCCCACCCTAGAACCAAGAACCACCCACTAAGGACCGCTTCCAAAAAATTAAATGCGAGAACCGCTCATTGATTCTATGGATCCATCCAATAACCAGATCACCGGTTCGATCCGATTCTCGGGTGGATATATGAAACCGATCTCACAAGTGATCACACCTACTTAATATGCATTGATAAACCAAATTCGATTTCAATTATGTTCATAAGCACGTAACATTTAGAACTTTTGAAGTCTAACATGCTTTTATAGTCACCTCTTACTAAATTCTTGACCATTAGATGGTAAAAGAATGATTTGAAATTAGAACTAAAATGATGAAGTCTCTCGCATTACCAAATTGATTTTAATGTCAAAGAAACTTACAACAAAAGAACAAATTGATGTGGCATCCATGTTGGGCCAAGCAACAAAGTGTTATAGCTTCACTTTTGATTCTTTCAGACCAATCAATCAGATACGCACGACTTTGTTGAAGTCTCGAAGAGATGGATGGAGAAGATGAAACTGAGAGACACTATGTAAGTCATTTGTTTCTCAACCTTTGTTGTGCTCTTCAAGATTTCGATAATAAGAATTGCAAGGGCTATTTGGTGAATAGGAAATTAGGACTCCAAATAGAACAATTAGAATTCTCAACATAGGGCTTCAAAATTTTAATTTTTTTTCAACCAAAAAACTATATTTTTTATAATAAAAATTAATATAATATTATTATAATACAATCCAGGTTCGGTGCAGGTGGGCGGGCGGGAGGATCCGCCCATAAAACCATATTAGTCCCTTTAGGAAACACTAGTTTCGGGCCGATCTAGTCCGAGTTTGGGCGGTCCGGGCGGATCTCGGTTCTTTTGCATACCCCCTAGGTCTGAGTGAGTTATTTAAGCTTCACGTTTTTTTTCCTTTGAATTGAAATTCACTTATTAAGTTAAGTGGAGTCTTAAGTTAAATAGATAAAAAATTCATGGATAACATCGCACACTATATTAAAATCCATTGACCATTTGTGTAACAAGGAGTGGCTGATTATTTTTCTCTTCGTCAAAGTGATTGAATTCATATTCCTATCATTTTAATTTAATGGGCCATGTCTATTCTGATTACATTTAGGCAGCAAGCCCACTCAAATTAAGCGGTTGATATGATTTAATCAGACAAAACATGGAAATCCTATAAATAAATAAAATAAATAAAACTTCAAGGGATCATCGACCCTAATCACCCATTTTACCCTTTTAAAAATGAAAAAGAAAAGAAGAAGAAGAAGAATGCGGAGTCCATTTTCATCCACGTGGAGTCGAGTGCGTTGTCCTATATAAATCCTTTCATCAATTCGATTAACATCTCTTGACGTGATGCGATTTGGTCACGCTGCCACTAAGCGGCAACAAGAGGTAAAGATGACGAGAGTCCGACTTGGGACGAGACCACAACCATTCCATTGAGAGCCGGGGACCCTGGCGGATGCCGGGGTTCCGCCTCACCTTTTTCCCTTGTTTTCCTTTGCTAACCGAACCATTAGTTATTCCTTTTTTTTTAATCAATTTTTATTTTATAAAAACAATCCACGCTGAATAACGTCCTTTCTTTTTTTTTTTAAGGAACTCAAGTGCCTTTTATCATCCCTTTATATGAATTAATATTACGAAAAATATAAAATTAATATATTTACGATAAATTTATTTTATTTATATTAATAGATTGATAATAAATTTACTTTTAACTAATTTTTTAATTACTAAAAATCCGAAATGATTATATTTCTAACAAATTACACTTTGTTAATTTCATTAAATTGGATTATAACAAACAAAATCTCAATTTGACTATAAAATAAGATAAATTTATAACGATATATTAATTTAAAATTTTTTACGATAAAAAATTAATTTGATGAATTTATTATACTAATTTGATGTTTTCATGATATTAACCTTTGTTTTTTTTTCCATGTTTGTAAATAATGACATAAATTGCACAAAAAGGAAGTTAAAGTACAATCCTTGTTCTCTAAAGGATTCAAATTAAAAGTGCATCATGCGTCAAATGGCTGTCGTCCCGGTTCACTCAGACATCATGCGAATTCGATTTCCAAAGGAAAGCGAAATTTGCTCCGACCATGTGCCCAATATGATCATCTCAAACCAAACATCATATGGGCGAGTAAGTCGGAGTATAATGTCGCAAACGAAGAAATTGCCTCAAAACATTCATCTTTCCAATGGTTTAGGGACAGAGTGCGTTTGCTTTTTCCTCGTCAGCCTCTTCTTTCACTTCACAGCAAAGAGCTGCAAAAGAAGGACCGCGAAACTTTGACAACCGACAGATCTGCAGAAGGTAAAAAGAAAACCCTAGAACCGAATCACCGAACGAGCTTCACAAACGATTGGAAAAGAAGACAACTTTTTTCCCCGCGGGGCTAACAAAGAAAAAGAAGGAGCCCGAGCAAGAAATCAGCAACGGGAAGATGTGAAACGAGAGACCATGTGCCAGTAGTAAAAGGGCCTGGAAAATCAGCTGGGGGTCAGATCCAGGCGAGTGATACTGGTCGTCTTCTGTGTCGCAAGTTTTCTTTATCTAAATAATTGCCTGGATCGACGCGATCGAGATCCAGTCAAGAAGCTGACTTGCTTATGGACGACGCACGTAACGTTCAATGATGAAATTGCGCAAAAGAAAGACAAAGACGCACTGCGAAACTCGACAGGACCCAAGAAACTCGATCTGATAATGGAGGAGAAGCCCGGACGAAGAAGAAGAACGAGACAGAAGAGTGGCCTATGGAGGTGATTTATACGGAGAGGCAGAGAGAAGAAGAAGTCGATTAGGGTTTTAGAGGGGGCGTAAGATGGGCCTGGGCCTGAGTTGCTTGAAGGGCCCAAAAAGATATAGTTTTTTTTTTTTGTCATTAAAAACAAAAAAGAGATAGCCGGAAATTTTAATGTAGATGTTTAGAAAAATATGTTGAACATAGAAGTGCTACTCCATTCATTACGTACCTTGACGGCTACAGAATTTATTTACCAAAGTTCATTATTTATTTATTTATTTTTAATCCCTAGTGCAAAAAACTCTCTTTACCAGCTATTGACATGGTAATAATCTGCTTGAAAGCTGATTATTCACCTACTTAGTTACCATTTAGGAGTATGGCTTAAAGGGAAAACTTGTTATCATGCAAGTAGTGAGCTTGTACAGTGATTCAATTAGACATTATTCAGTCTGGAAAAACGATTCTAAGGGTTCGTTTGGTTCACATAATCGTTTTTGGTTTTCATTTTCAGCAAAATTGAGAATTAGAACTTTCTCGAAAACGTGTTTGGTTTTTGTGAATGAAGTTCCCAACTCGAACAGATGTCTTTTGACACATTTGGTGGTATTATCATTTTATAGATAAGCTGCATGATCATGTTCCCTCCAAATAAAAACATTGAAAACTACTTTTGCAGCTTTCAACTTGTAATTATAAAAGCGAAAACAGTTTCCCTTGTCATTCAGAACAGGTTTTCAGTTTGTAACCATATAAGTCTTCAGAATTATTCAGAAAACTGGACCATTTCTCTTGAACCAAACATGCCCTAAAGCAAACCGAGACTCGAACAGCTCAAATCTCAAGAAATTCATCGTCATGGAATTCACAATTCATACCTCATGTCAGCATCGATGCACATTACCTGTAATTTTGGTTAGACTCTTGAGCATGAAACTAAAGATCATAGGTAAGATATAGGATATGTTGACAACCGCAAAAAATTTCGACCATTGTAAAACTTATATCAGCACAAAATTTGAACATCATGCCAACCACACAATTTAGGGTCCAAAGAGCTGACTGAACCAAGGCATTAACTCATTGTTGCCAACCGTATTGTTGATTTCTATTGTTACCCAATTGGTTTAGGCTTCTGTTGGCCGTAGAACCTCCATACTGATTACTTTGAGGGAAATTCGAGGGGCCGCGTAGCCCCCGGGGGCTCCTGGACCCCCAACAGGACCAGGAGGCATACTGCATCCACCATAAGCTGAAGCCGTCCTTGAGTTGGATATGGTCCACCAGCATAGCCCCGGACTTGGGTGGCCCCAACCCCGTGATTGGGATTATAGTTTGTGCCCTGGGGTCCCAGCAGGGGGATACCTGTTCGGGCCACCTGGTGGACCCCGACCTGAGGCTTTCCGTAGTGGTGATGGCAAAGCGGGCTGCGAGTGGTTCACCGGATGGTTGGGTCCAGACCACTGCGAAGGATGAGATTGGCCCGGGTGCTGAATTGGCGGTAGGCGAGAATGGGGCAGAGGATTTGCCAATTTCTGTCTCTTCGCAGCCTCTTCATTTTGTCGCTGTTGCTGCCTCTTCTTCTTGGTCTGGAATTCATGCGATGATTCATATTTTGGCAAGCTGTGATTAAAACACCCATATCATATTATTGAAATTTGGATTATGCAAATCATAACATCGGTCAGATCTTTTTCTCATGATAGGGAATATCCAAGCATTAGTTAACTTACAAACCTTTTAGGATCACATGGTAGGGGGTCTGTCCAGAAATACTCTGCATCGAGCGCATCCTTGGCAGATATTCTCTATACCAGATAGAAAAGAAAGTGAAGACTATCAGTTGTATAGTAGAAGTGACTACTCATGCGCAGCGAGTCAGCCAACTTTATTAAATCAAAAGCTTAGAAAAGCACGGTCAACGATTTTACATCAGGGAATAAGAGGCACAAACAGGAAAAGAGAAGTAACTGAGACCCACAAATCTGCCAAATTATTGACTGCTCCTAAACAGAAATTCCAAGAAACCACTGCCTTGCTAAATGAACTTCCCAAAATTTAGCGATATATTATTGGTAAAAAAATGTAAATTTCACTTCATGGCATGGCACGCAGCCCCTGAGATGTTCTTGGATGGACGGAGCAACAATTTTCAAGGTACATCATAGTACTCTGCCATTGTGCTTTAGTTAACCTAAGCTAATGGAAAATATGATAAACAAAACAACAATATCGAAATTTGAGAATAAACCATCTAAATCATGGAGTAGTTCTTCAAATTAAACAGTAGTTCTAATTGATTATGACAAATCCACTTTCATGCCATCTCTTCCTTTCCTAATACATAGGAATTGAACAACACTTCCAACTGATAGAGTCACCTCCAAGATGCCACATGGCAAACATTTGTTTCAGACTAATATCCAAAAAATGAGTATACAAAGATATCTTTGAAGCTAGACTCAGCTCACATATTACTATCAGATGAACAATTCATGCTGTAAATTAGAGAGCAACCAGTCAATGCGAGCATCTCATGAGCTGATAATTGGGGATAAAAGGGAAAGGTTACCAGATACAAGCATATACCTGAGCTGGATCAAGAGTCAGGATTCTATCCAACAAATCTAAGGCATGACGGTCAAAGCTGTAAAAATGCGGGGAAGATAACAATTAATTGTCAAACTATATGAGGCCAAAAACAAAGATGAGAAATCAAATATGTTTGGCACAGCAACAACTAAATAATACTAGATTCTGTTTACATACTGTCTGAAAACCTCCCTGACGTGTCTTTTCATGGGCCTTGTTGGCTTAAAATTGTTATACCATGGTATCTTGGAAACTCCAGGCCAGTTGACTTCATCAGGTGATCCGCAAAGCTCAAAGATCTTGTTTAGTTGCTCAGGCTGCAGCAGCATCAATGAAGAGTTCAGGAAAACATCTGAATGGTTGTCGATTTTTTGCTGTTTATATTTCACTGAAGGAATGCCTCCAGGCATGCGCCAAGTCACCCAATTTAGCTAGTTCTGTCTGCTATGCCCAGTTTCCTACAATTGTTTCTCATCTTTCTTCAGCATTATTTACAAGGACAAAGGGGAAAAAGGTTTACCTATTCACGGAAGGTTTACACCTTGGCCAAACTAGAGAAAACATGGCCCATATTCACGCCCCTAAAATTCTCTTCCTATACAACAATGTCAATGCTAAAGCCATTTAAAGAACTGAAGGAGGAGGGTTTCCCCTTGGACCACTGGTTTATCTGGAATTTTGAATACCAAGTGGCATTTTCAAATGGAACTCACTGCTCTTTTTCACAATCTCTCATCTCTGACAATGCTGCTCTGAGTTAAATTCAGGATTTATAACCGTGTAACCATGGATTTGTAGCATATTTTCTACAGGATATCAAATTCTAAGAGTTCTGCTACTAAGGCTAACAATTCATTTATTAAATCAAAGTTACCTACAAAAGGGTATAACCATTTTAAGTAAATTACACACATAATCTATTTTGACTTTGAGTGAATAGTGCCAATTTCTCGTTGTCACTAAAATATCTTATGTCATTGAACTATTTTACTTCACATTTCTGTCATGGAAGCAAGCATAACGCTAGACTCTTTGATAGTCTCTTCCCATGATATCTTTCATCAACCAAAAAAAGAAAATTCAGAATTATTAATAAGGAAATACATTGGGTTGATCAATTTAGGGAAGAGATTAGTCCCGAAACTCATCAGAATTGGCATGCATAGGGTTATGAGATAATGAACATGGTGTAATGTTTGAGGAGAGACAAATGCATTTTAAGGTGGGTTGTATAGTTATAACACTTCCAGTGATATCCCCAATACCATCCCAGAGTTGTATCGCAAATGTAGACACCGCAAGAATAATCCCACAAAACCATTTATAACACTTCCAGTGATATCCAAAGCCAAAAGATATTGACCGATTTTCCACAGCAAATTCTCGGACTTTGTCCATGGTTACTCCAAAACTACTACATATGGATTCACAGTCACCAGGGTAAAGAAGGGTGGGCAACAATGATTCAAAACATATCATTGAAGGGAAGAGGATGTTATTAATGAGAAGTAGCAAATGCCACCAAATCATCATGTTGTAAACACCTGAAAAGCTTCCGAGTAAACCCAACCCCCAAAAAACGAAAAAAAGCTCTACCTAGGTAGACTTCATGAAACTCCAAGGGAACTTGGCACCACTCCCTCCTCTGACTCTCTCACCAAAATGCTTCTCTCGCTTCCTCCTCTCCCCATCCTCCCCCTCCAGCCAGTGCCTCTTCCTCTCGCCTTCCTCGACCATGCTCGACCCGCCCTGCTTGTTCGCGCTCCGCCGGTCCTCCTCGACGACCCGGATCGGGAACAGGTCCCGCGAGATCGACAGCGGGGTCCTGAGCGTGACATAGGCCTTCTTGTAGTCGGGCTTCGCGACCAGCAGCCCGCCCCGCTTCTTCTTCTTGCCCTCCATGTTGAGGGTGCGGACCTTGTCGACCTCGAAGCCGTAGAGGGACTCGAGTACGCGCTTGATCTCGATCTTGGAGGCCGACGGGACGGTCTTGAGCGCGATCTCGGTGATGTTGGTGAAGGAGGTCGGCATCAGGAGCTTGATGGGCAGGTTCGCGAAGTGGACGACCCTTCGCCCCAATCTGCTCCCCATTTCTTCTGGGTCAGTCTTGGTTTGGCCGCTCGAGCTTGGCAATTTCGGGCGAGTGGATCTTGAGGGGCGGTGACTATGGAGCGCCTTCTTGTTTTCGGACTTGGAAGTTCTGCAAGAGCAGGGGAACTGCAGAAGTAGACGATGACGATGGATGGGCCGGGCTACTACCGCATTGGGCCGCGAATTAGGGCCCAGAACTTCATTTTGGTAACGGTTCCGGAGATCTGCAGAAGGTAAACAAGAAAACCCTAGAACCGAATCACCGAACGAGCTTCACAAACGATTGAAAAAGAAGACAACTTTTTTTCCCCGCGGAGCTAACAAAGAAAAAGAAGGAGCCCGAGCAAGAAATCAGCAACGGGAAGATGTGAAACGAGAGACCATGTGCCAGTAGTAAAAGGGCCTGGAAAATCAGCTTGGGGTCAGATCCAGGCGAGTGATACTAGTCGTCTTCTGTGTCGCAAGTTTTTTTTATCTAAATAATTGCCTGGATCCAGTCAAGAAGCTGACTTGCTTATGGACGACGCACGGAGCGTTCAATGATGAAATTGCGCAAAAGACAAAGACGAACTGCGAAACTCGATCTGATGATGGAGGAGAAGTCCGGACGAAGAAGAAGAACGAGACAGAAGAGTGGCCTATGGAGGTGATTCATACGGAGAGGGAGAGAAGAAGAAGTCGATTAGGGTTTTAGAGGGGGCGTAAGATGGGCCTGGGCCTGAGTTGCTTGAAGGGCCCAAAAAGATAAGAGTTTTTTTTTTTTGGTCATCAAAAACAAAAAAAAGAGATAGAGGTTAGGATGGTCTCTAGGCGGCAAAGAGATTTGATATATATCGACTTGACGTGTTAAGTGGTACGACGAATTAATTCTATCATTAACGTTCGATAAGCTTACTTTAAACCGACAACTTCCTAAACAACTCTTCATTGAATTAGTTCTGCCAATTCTAATAACTTTAACATCACCTTTTTCGGTAATTAGCGTACATTTATTTTATTGTCATCTTTTCATAAAATTATAATCTTAAAAGGATGCAAATAAATTATGGCAACACATTAAATCATAAATAAATACCAGAAGTCACTATAATTTTTTGATGGAAAATGGTTAAAAAAATTGATTTTTTTTCTAAACTTAAAACACAATCGATCTTTGGAAAATAATAGTATGAACAATCACATTCACTCAACATTTTTCTTCGCTCCCTAAATCTGGTCAACTAAGGTGCTACTCTTATTGCGATGGAAATCTCATTGGCTTCGTTTGGCTGAATTTTCGTTTGAACAATCTGATTTTTATTTGAATAGAGCATATAGAAATCTTCAAAAATACCAGAACGATACACGCATTATCACATTCAATTTTTTCGTATCCTTTTATTTATTTTTATTTTTTTGGAAGCCATAATCAAAAGTGATGGGTTGATCGGCGTTCCTAAACAAGCTAGCGGTCAAAAGCGTCTGGTGGGACCCATTCATACGCGCTATCGTGGCCGTCCATCGTCTGCGATCGAAGCCAGCCGAGAAATCTCGGAGTCCGAAGCGGAGAAGGTGAACGAACGGTGTTGGAGCAAACACGTCAGCAGATTTCGGAAAATAAAATAATTATAAAGGAGAAGGAGGAGGAGTCACTTTCTCTAGATAATCATTAAAAAAAATAAAACCAATTCTGGAAATTTTAAACAAACAATAATCGCAACGCAATCCATCTCTTCCATCTGCATTCCTACTTCCCCCACTCTCTCGAAACCTCGCCGGATTCCACCGCCTCGCCGGTGGCTCCGCCGATTCCATCGCCGCGCGACCGCCTCCAGTACTCAATGGCCTCGGTTCCAGTTCTCTCTCCGGCTCCGTCCATTGCTCCGCCGAGACTTCGCGCCTCACTTCATCGCTCCGCAAGACCGAATTCCGTTTCTCCTTCTTGTTCCTCACCGTCTTGCTCGTGTTCGGTTTCGACTTCAATCCGCCGGCAACGGAGAGGCATCGGCAATGGCGGCTTATCCGCGTCCGCGTGCTCGACTTCGTTTTTCATAGGGAGAGTCGGACTGCAGAGACGAGAAGGCAATGTCTCGTTGCTCTCGTTCGGGAACAAACAGCACGTAATCTCCGAAGTCGATAGAACCGATTCGTCTCAGGTTTTGTCCGCGATGCTTCCGTTCGTCGTCGCTGCTACGGCGATTGCAGCTCTTGCTCAGCCGGCGACCTTTACTTGGTAATAGGTCTTTCTTTATCCGTTCACGCGAGGAACTTTCGGGAGACCACCGCTTGACTTTTCAGGTTTAATTGGTATCCATTTGAAGATGTTTCCAACCTCGGAAATAGTCCTCGTCCTGCTCTTCTCTGCAGTATCTGATCTTTGAATATATAATATTTGTATAAGCGTCTCCTCGTCTTACCACAAAAAAAAAAAAAGGGCTGAGGGATTATCATATGCAACGTTCGCTATCATTATAATATTCACTTAAACTTTTAAAAATCGTATTTTTACTGGGACCATTGATTTTGTTTTCGTAAGTTTGTGAAGACATAACTAATACCGCTCTGGTTCGTCAGTCTCTCTGTGATAATTTCAAACATGATACAATTTGTCAGAAGAGGAGGTTGAGTCACTGTAAAGATCTAGTTTTTGGATTTGTTTGATAAAAGGGCATTGGAACCAGTTGTTCAATGCACATTCTTCTTAATTGGCTTATTATCTGGTTTATCAGTTCATAGTTTGCCAAATTTAGTCGTATGGCATATGTTTTGTGCAGTTTACCATAACTGGCCGTGCTTCTTAATTTCAGACTATGTATGTGGCAGCTGTCTAATAACATGAAGGTTTTACAGGGTGTCCAAGGAGTTGTATGCCCCCGCTCTTGGTGGGATTATGTTGTCGATAGGAATCAGGCTCTCAATCGATGATTTTGCTCTTGCTTTTAAAAGGTATTTCTACTTTGCTTAGCTTCAGATGCCATCTCTATCAGCTCTTTTGCAACTTTGGTGGAAGTTGTGATTTCATCTGGTTTGTTTATTTATTGCAGACCTTTACCACTATCTATCGGGTTCATAGCGCAGTATGTTCTGAAACCGGTCCTTGGGGTGTTAGTTGCCCAGGCATTTGGGATGTCTCACATGTTTTATGCTGGTTTTGTCCTCACAGCTTGTGTTGGGGGGGCTCAGCTATCTAGCTATGCGAGTTTCTTGAGTAAGGGTGATGTTGCATTGAGCATTCTGCTCACCAGCTGCACCACTATTGCATCGGTTCTTGTCACACCTATCCTAACTGGCCTTCTAATTGGATCAGTTGTACCAGTTGATGCAGTTGCCATGTCCAAGTCAATATTGCAGGTAAGAGATGGTTGGGAGGGGTGAATACCTGTAATTTACACAAATTATTTCCTTCCTGCCCACAAAAATGATTGGAGATTTTTCCTCTGCATATCAGGTTGTTCTTGTACCCATCACTCTTGGCCTTCTGCTCAATACCTATGCAAAACCAGTCGTTTCTATTCTTCAACCTGTGATGCCGTTAGTTGCTATGGTTTGCACTGCATTGTGTATTGGGAGCCCATTAGCAATTAACCAGAGCCAGATTTTGTCTAGAGAGGGTTTGCGCCTGGTTCTTCCAGTGTTGACATTCCATGTGGTGGCTTTCACTTTAGGATACTGGATCTCCAAACTCCCAGCTCTGAGGTAATTTGCACCTGCCTATTCTGCTTTCTGTATAGTGAAAAAAGAAATGAAGTAGTTGTACTTATTAGCTAATCACAGAGCTGTTGATGTGGAGTTGAATCATTAGGCGTATGGACTGGTTCATGTAGTATAGATGCCACTGTAGTTCCCCTGAATATCTGGAGTGAAGGTCAATGATATGGAAGAAACACATGTTTCCATTCCACTTTATTTTAGCTTTGTCACCATGTTATCGCTTAGACGAATTGAGATTTGTCCAAGGGCTTTTATATTTGAAAGAAAAGCCCATTACTCTTTGCGAGAAAGAGATTTCTCCTTAGAAATCAGTTCTCTGCGTGCTTCAGCTACTCTGTTGTAACTTGAAATGTTGCAACCGTTAAACACTAGATCAAGAAGTCTACCAGAAAACAACATTGGGCTTGATCTCTTTCTCGGGATTAGGGTCAAAACTTGAAATTTAAAATTCATTGACTATGAAATTTAATGTAGTAGTCATGCAGTAGTAGCAAACCGAGGACTCCGAAGACCCACAGATAGGAGACTCGTGCAGTGTTATGATAGTCTGTGTGGGTTGGTCTTGTCTAAAGATTTTCTCTATCGATGGACAGAGATTTTCATCTGACTTGCATGTTTATTATGTATTTGACTTGTGATTCACATGTGTCCTGCTATAATTTCCGTGGGTATCATCAAGAGCATGATCAGCAGAAACCAGTTTAGTGTTGCATTTGGATAGATTTATTTTGTTTATGTGACCATTTTCCTCTTCATCAATCAACTGCCTGAGACTTGTCCTCTTTATTTCCTTGTAGGCAAGAAGAAGAAGTCAAGCGGACAATATCTTTATGCACAGGAATGCAGAGTTCCACTCTGGCTGGCCTTCTTGCATCCCAATTTCTTGGCAGCAGTCAGGCTGTCCCACCAGCGTGTTCAGTAGTTGCCATGGCTATCATGGGACTGTGCCTTGCCTCTTTCTGGGGCAGTGGTTCACGGATTAGGGACCTACCATCATTAATCAATACACGAATTGGTTCTTCAGTGGGGTTGCAACAATAGCAGAAAAAAAGCTAGCGAAGATCACGTCAACATATCTGGTACAGTGCAACTTGTTGAAGATACTGATAAGTCATGGCTTGAAGAATGTAATCAACACGAGGAAGGCCAGAGATGTGCCGGTACCTTTTTGAGTGTACCGCGTTCAGGTGCGAATACTTTGTACAGGTCAGCAGCCAAATTAGCTGGCAAAGAGAGTTCTAGAGTTAGAGGAGGATAATTTTGTCCACATAGACATTGAGCTTGCTATACAGAGGAGGAGGTATACATCACATTAAACCGAGCACATACCGTTGTAGCTTAACATCGCCTGCCTCTCACTCTCTCCCTCTCTCATATTATTCCAGTGTATTTTTCTGAATTTCTTTATTTTATCTTAAACTTCATGCCGTGATGCATAAGTCGCGTATACGCCAAAAGCATTGATTAAACTAATTCATCAACAAATTAAGTTGAAACGGGACATAAAATCATGGTAGGCTAGCTACGCTTTCGCTTGGCTCCAACGGCAAGAAAGTCTTATCCACTTGCC
Organism: Corymbia calophylla; assembly: GCA_014182845.1. NCBI lineage: Eukaryota > Viridiplantae > Streptophyta > Magnoliopsida > Myrtales > Myrtaceae > Corymbia > Corymbia calophylla. The sequence continues at coordinate 15,326,623 of CM024703.1, forward strand.
ACTGGAGCTTAAGGTTGCATATGGTAGTTATTTTATTTTTCTTTTAGAACTGTTTTTTATTCCAGATTTGTTTCTAGAATAGAAATTCATTTGGTAAAATAATTTCATTTTTCTATTTATAGAATAGAAATCTGTTCTAGAAATAGGTTTGGAATAAAAATCGGAAACAAAAAATTTTTACTTTTATATTTTTAGAATAGAAATAAGAAATTGTTTTCTCTTTTTTTACTTCTCACTCGAAGAAATTTTTTTGCTGTTCGCCTGTCACCATCACTCCCGCCCATGGTCGTCGGTCGCCACCGCCGCCCCCTCCCCTTACCATAGTGGAAAGTGAATATTTTCATTATCAAACGAATTTTTATTTTAATAATAGAAATTTTATGTCGTTATCAAATATATATATATATATATATATATATATATATATATTTTTTCGAAACTCATTCAAGAATAGAAAATAAAAATAGAAAATTTTATTTCTCTTTTAAAAATCAATTTCTCGCAAAAAATATTATCATCCGCTAGATCTACTATCGTTGTGAATCCAAGCATTGTGAAGCGAGAAAACAAAGTGGGGTTACAAGTGGCTTTCATGTCCTGTTATTTCAACTTTAGAAATGAAACTGCGATGATAAGTAGGCCGGAATATTCACGGAGTAGACATGAGGTGCAAGAGAAGAACGTTGCATTGGGCATATTCTTTTAGAAGTACCAACGACGAGGTTTGCCAAATTGTTTGGTTCTCCTCGTTATCACGGCCGACATTTGCCTTGTCCGTTTGAATGTGTCATTGACACGAAAAAGCTACGACGCACAGACTCGCTCCTATCTTTACAACTCAAGATATTTCATACATACAGGGGCTCCATTATTGTTTTCTACTTTTCTTGTTATTCCCCACATGATCATCGTGATCGGGTGTTGAGTTTCAGGTCAACTGTCCACATCCACAACGGTGATGGACAATGATGTTCTCGTCTCCTTCCCCGACCCATTGAGCTCTTGTGTGCTACTGCCCGCTCCTTTCTAGTCGACGAATTTCCGTCTTCTTGAGATTTGACAGATGGAGATGCTTCTCTGCAAGAGGCTCTGGTTTGGGATTTTTATGAATTTTAGTCCTCCGTTCTACCGGTGGAGCTATTCTGATCACAGATGAACCGCAGGCAAGGCCAGTTTCTCGAATGGAGGAAGAGAAATGCTTACCCTGAACCGTACTGCAGTTTTGCCCCTCACAGAGTATGAATGACGTTGATGTTAACTTTACAGAACACAACACCTGCTTTCTTGTGAAACCATTTTGGTTGTTTCAATGATGTTCATTCCGCGAGAAAAGTTTCTATTTAGGTTGGTCCAAGGTGATTGATGAACAGACCATGAATCGTGTGGTGTCCTGTCTTATGAATGAATCTTGAGAATCCAATGTGAATAAATTTCCCTGATTCGTGATTATTATCAATCGATTTGATAATCACCTCGCATATTGTACTTGAGTTGTAAATTATTGATCAAATTGCAGTTCAAAGAATCTAATTGGAGTTCCTAACAAAAACAAATCTTCTGTAAACCTAAATTCATGAGGTTGGGCAATTGTATCGCAAATCAAGCAAACTGATCAAAAAAAGAGAGTAGAATATCTCTCTATCACCGACGTTGCAAATAAACGAATAGAGCCATGAAATACAAATTCTGGGAGTTCTGCACTCTTAAACTTCTTGCAATAGGAAACACACTCTAATAGCTTGAAAATTTATGGAAGATCAATAAAAATATCGCCCAAAAAAGTTGCCAAAGATATTAGACGCACATTCCAAAAGCTTTGCCCTCTCAAAACTCTTGCAACATGACAGATTTGAAGAAACACGCTCTAATAGTTTGATTTTTCCTATTATTTTTATTTTATTGTGCAGGTTCTTCTTTTTTTTCCCTATTTTTTGGTCAATAGTGTGCAGGTTGCAAAAGGATAGAAGTGACGCAAAGCACGGGGAGGTATTTAAACAGAAAAGCTTCATGTATAGATTAGGTTATACAAAATTGAATTTAGGTGTACACTATATACTCCAAATCCTAAGATGCAATACACTGATCTCTGCAAACAATATGGAAAACCATATACAAATTGAAAGCCATAACAGCCAGAAGCTCACAAACTTTCTCAAACTTGGTCATAGTTAAATGCTCCCACATTCGGTAGAAGACTCAGAGCTAGAGTCATCCATGGTTGAATTTGAGGTTGTATCTAGCTGGCTTCCGGTCTCACTATCGGAAGTCACAGACGGTCTTTCTTCAACGGGTTGATTCAAGAACCAATGCATGATACTTGCAGTTAACGTCAAAATCATCTTCTGGTTCACCTGATAATATACAGGCCAATTAGCAATTGGTACGGAGATAACTAAGACAAAAATGAGCAGAGGAGCTGAATTTCAATGTACAAGTGCAGTCCGAAACCGCATAAAAATATAACCCACTTCAGTCTTCACACAATTTGTGGGCAACATTTCATATTACCTGCTAGCGATTGTGTGCAACATTAAAAGATCAGGAACCTAAGTGATCCTACAGTTCAAAGAGACCTCGGTGACTGCGTTTGGTCGGAACCTAATTTGGGCCACGACAATGACGTCATTCTTAGGAAGCAATATCCACTGGCAATTAAATTAAATTCAATATGCCATTTAATAGTGAGTTGTGGTAGTATGGCCGAGAGTAGCACCTAATATGTTTCGGGAGCACTGAACATGGGAGGGAGATCTTGACTAGAGCACATAATCCACCAGTCATAACACATTACTCAATAGAACTACTAATCCGTACCTCAGTTATATCTTCTGGAAGAAGAAATATCGAGCATCCAAGTTTCCTCGCGATGCTTATGATGTAGGTAGCATTCATCTTTTTCTCTTCATCTGTATTTGTCCAATAAATACAAGTAAATTAGGTATAGATTAGACACATTTAATATGTTGGTGATGATAATAAAGATCAGAAAGTAAAGAAGATGGAAGAAAAGATAAGAGAACACGAATTATGGATTGTTAAGAATTTGCTCAGTTTGACAAGGTTATCTATGTATTTACCCCTAAGAAAATTATGAACGGGGATATTCATGGAACTAATGGATACCTATAATTAACTACTTAAATTTGAAAAACCAATGTGGTAAAGTGTGGACTGACATCTGTGTTTAGAAAGGCAGTATAGACAATACCATGTAGCAAATTACCACCAAAATCCACATTGGAGTCCAAATTTTAGTTGGCAAATGCTGATGAGAGAATTATATTAGCTTGGTCTTGGTTTACCTAGAAATCTAATGTGCTTTTGTGTCGTAACGTCCTTGGAAAATGCAGTGACCGTAAGTTGTTCTGACCATAACTTTAAATCATTTCAAAAGCTCGCTGCTTCTTGAACTATCAGACACTAACCTAGTTTAGCCAGCAGCTCAACATCTACACAATACAAGCCAAATTTCTAAAGTAAAGCATCTGGACAGAAAATTCAAGAAAACAGATCTTAGAAGTAAACTCACCCGTTACTCCTCTCGTAACAAGACTCCAGTTTACAGCTCTTGGCTGCACAGCACTTAAAAGATCCAGGAAAAATATGCCATCAGACAAACTCCTATCCTGTAATGAAAACGTGATTAAGGAAGTACACTCCCATATATAAGATGGACAATGAATGCCAATGGAGACACCATCTAGCGCTCACTAGTCTCTTACAAGGAAGAATCTTTTCCTAATTTTCTTCCATAAATAATTTGAAAACATGCTCTTATCTATCTTCCAAGAGATTGATAAGAGACTGTTATTTGCAAATTATGCAGGCAACCAAATCAGGAACATTATAATAAAGCTTCAGATAGTAGTCAATAAATGCAGTCTATCAATTGCTAACATTTTGGGTTAGAACTTGAAAGTAGGAAAACACAAACTAGCACTCCATTGCAAGACACGCACAAGATGATGTATGCTATGAAGCTTGGTTATTGATTACCCATCAATTTTATATATCAATCTTGTTAGGATGACATCTAAAGATGAAAGATGTGATTACTTTCAACTCTAGATGCAGCAAGATGAAGGCATTCTATTTAAAAGCCTCCAGCATCAAGATCATTCCTGAAAAGCAAACGATCGAATGTGGAGAAAAGTTGTTAGGAGATCAAGGTTATATAGAATGTAGAGTACCTTAAAACTATCCATACGACTCTTACTTCCCATGTTCCTCACTTTGGTTTTGGCCCATTCTAGGATATCAGCATCAGTGATCTCCTTCCCATTAGAACGAAATCTCAAATTCTTTAGAAGTTGTAGGATGTTGTATCGCATAAGTTGCCATAAATAAGCTGAAAGAAGAAAAAAAAAACTTCTGAACTTAACATCATGATTTCCAAGATGCTTTTAAAATATATTTTAGAGTGTACTTGATCAAGTTAATTTAGCAGAGAGATAAAGAACATACCCAATATTAATTTCTTATTGCCCTGAACTATATCGTTGCCAGCAACATTAACCAAGGAAAACTTCAACTGTTTTCCTAATTTGACAACTTGGTTACAGTTCTCTACTTTCTTGAATGGCATTTTTATCGGAGGCTTATTTGCATGCTTCCAGTTGACAATTCCTGGTGATACTTTGTCCAGTGTTTCCAACAATACCCACCTGCAGAGGAAAATGAAATTCACTTGATCTCTGGATATAGTCGAAGTCTTTTACTCTATTAGAAAGCAAGATCACGCACGCACGCATGCACACACACACATTTCAGAAAATGTCCAGTGAAAATTGACTGCATAACAAATTCCATCATGCTTCTTTTGACGAACTATAAGGTCAAACAAAAGCAGTATCCTCAACAAGCAGAACTGCCACATTGAGGGTAGGGGGTTCTGGAAATTACAGATATGCTGTCCTTTTCGAAAAATCGATTAACTATCAAAACAATAATTACCCATTTCTAAGATCTTCAAAGACGTTGTCTATGTATGTTGAATTTCCAAGACTGTTTATCCAAAAGCGAAAAGCTCTTTCTTCTCTTGACACTTGGGTGTCCTCTGGCGAAGTTTCAAGAAAAGATATCTGTCTTGTCTGGGTTGACAGCCCATTCCTGCAGATCAGAGAAACAACTTTATCATGCAATGATCTTGTAGCAGCAAAAGAAAGGAGCCGAACTTTGAGTTGTTATTTCCCATAGATAGATAATTGTTGCTATTGATGAGGGATTGCCTCTTGTTATGATGCTTCTAAATTTTTAGTGACAAGTTCCAATGGACTTGTGTCCTTAATGAGACTAGCACACTTCGTAAACTTCCGCATACTTGCAACCTTTGATAGATCACAATATTGTTGCAGAAAGAATAAAGTAAATCAGTGGGAAAAAATGTGAACAGGTCCATTTCAGATCAATATCCCATATAGAACTTGAATGCATTATTGTGAGACTGTAAAACATACAACTTAGGTAATCTCTATGTTCCTTTCTATCCACGTTGCATTATGCAGCAAAGCAATATTAATTCATTACTAAAGCTGATAAATCATATATACCTGCTATAATATTAAAAAAGTATGCTTCATGAAGCTTCAAGGCTTCATTTAGCACAAATTTACATGAAAGAATGTTGGAAAGAATTTTTCCAATTTGATGTTCCCTGGGAATCCTTTGGTATAAATTTGCTTTCCATTTCAGTTTTCTTTCTTCCAAATGAAGCAAGATGACTACTCTTATAGTCCAAGAAAGACAAACCATATCAGCAGAAGCTCATAAGTATGAAGGCCTGCTTTTACCTATGTTGGAAAATATGTGCAACAAAAGCGAGATTGAGATTTGGAGACCCTTCAACAATATCTTTCGCAGTTAGGTATCTCTTGCAGCCCATCCTTTCTGCATGCTGAAGAACTAACTTTGCCCTTTCTAGAGGACTTTTTACTATGAATACAGACGAATCAACGTGCTCCGGAGCAAGAACATTTAAAAGGTGAGCATAGGCCTCAGCATCCTACAGCCAGGATATATATTACAGTCAACAAGAGCATCATCTTAACAAATAACGCTGAAATGGAAGTGACTGAGAATGTCACAGCGTTCATCAGGAAATAAATAAATAAACGAAGGAAAGAAAACTGTTACATTGGAAATGAGATAATGAAATTGCGGAACACAATTATATTTTGTAAAAGCTAGGCACAACAAATTTTGGAGAATTTAGGCTTTAGCTTTGACTTGTTCTCACATACCTTAACATCAGAAGAGAAGTTTGTCACTATTTTTTTGTAATTTGCTTTCTTCAACTGAAAATTCATCCATCTCAACAAGATTTTCTCAGGAGGTAGACTCATCAACTCTTCCACATCCTGTTGTTATTCAAGTTGGAAGGCATTGCATATAAGACAACAATTAAATATAGAGATAGCATGTGAACTACCTGTTGAGCAGCAAATTATACCTTACTATCTTCGACCAACTCCACCAACTGAGGTGTTTTCTTCAAGTTGAGATCAGCCAATAATTGTATCTGGAAAAAGTTTTCATGTTTTTAATGACTGATCAAATATATGAACTCAAACTTTTTACAAAGCATGTGCATGTAGAGGACCCCTTTTAGCAATCTTACCTTTATGATTTGTGAAATCACACCGAGGACAAGATGGCGCTGGACATAGAAACAAGAAATGTCAATGTATGCTGAACTCAAAGAGAGCAAGATGCCCAAGCTAACTTCAATGACTCAATCAACATATGAAGCTCTTATATGTAAAAGAAAAGGCAAGCATACATACCCTTCCTTCAATGAAGTCTTGAGTCCCTATATTTACAACAGTACATCCAATAGCCTTGGCAGAATTTAGGCAAAGTGTGTGATTTTCATTTCTTTCCCAGGGATTTAGCAATCTCTTAGTATTGATGGCACGCTCATCTATAGTCCCAGGAACTGCCACATTGATAAGCTTGCTGCAATAGAGGAAGTGGTCCAAATATCAAAATTGCCGACATAAAACCAGTAAGTGTAGCGGAGTCAAAGGGCACAACTAAAATTACCAAAGAAGAACGCCATCTTTTGCAATCTCGAAGAGATCATTGGTTGAAGGGTCTATAGGCAGATATTTCTTCAAGAATTCATCTTCCTTGAGGTAATTATTAATATGCTCGACATATGATGCCTTCTCAGACTCACTGATTGTGTGGAGCAGTGTGGTAGTAGCGGCCTTCAGAAACGCAGATGAACTTTTTGCACCACTACCTCTTCTGTCAGTCGCATGTGCTTGCAGTTTCGAGTAGACCTGGGATCAAAGAAGACATCATCATCAACTATAAATCCCATATAGTACCACTGCAGAGAAAATTATAAGAATCATATTTATCAATTTTGAACTCAAAACAGTAGTTTTGTGGACTAATTTTTGCAGACCATTAGTTATCTTCAGGAATCAAATGTAACATTTATTCCAAAATCTGGTGAAATTCTTGGATCAAATTGCTAGCACTTTTAAGTAGTATGTAGCTCCTTGACTTTAAAAGCCACAAGAATGGCCTTGTGGCCTTTCTGATAGATCGACTTTGCATTCTCTTGCAATTTTCTCATCAATCAAATAGTGCAGTAACACAAAATATTGAGCAGAAACTTCATTCATGATAATAGCAATCAGTCGATCCACGTCAAAAGCAAAATCCAGCTTATGTTCACGAAGGATTCACATAAAAGAGTAAATGTCAGATTCAAGATAAAGTGCCCTCGTTTTCGCGAATTTGTAAGTAATAAAGCTAAGAACTTTCTTACCCTGAGAAAGAGCTCGAAATCCACCTCCTCCTGCATGTTCTGATACAAATCCTGAATAAAAGCTTCTCTCTCATCCTCAGTCAGGCTCTCGCCGACTACTTTCAATCTCGACATCTTGGAAGGCAAGTCTCCAAGCGTGAGCTTCCCGCTCTCCCTCCTCATGCTTAAAAACTGCACCGATCAAGTCGTCACACCCACATTCAAAGCACAAATCTTTCCGATTCCAAACCAAAGAAAGCTCAAGAACATAAAGGGGAGCGAAAGCACAGGTCATCGGAAGAAGCGACAGAAACATATCAGCATCAAAGAGATCGTCGTTCCGACCTCGGCGGGGCACCGCGAGTGCAGATTCAAAACGGAGAAGGGGGAAAAACTCACGTGCGTCTTCAAGCCGCGAAGCTCGACTTGAGTGAACTGGTTCTGGAGCCATGGATCGGACACCAGAATGCCGACGTAACCGGACATGTCCGCGGGCGGCGGCGAGGACTCGGAGCTCGTGATGCGGAGACGACGATGGCCAGAACGAACTTCGACGAGCTTCTTCGCAGTTGCAGAGCTACGAGAAAGGAAGAGAGAAGTGCGGTTGCGGTGGCGCGTACGCGATCGCAACACCCCCACGCGCACGCACACGATCCCTCTCCGAGATGAGCTCCGAAGCCTCTCTCTCTCTCTTCTTTCGTCTTCCTCTAGAATCTAACAGTCTCCATCTATCTATCTTCTTGCTTCTTCCTTCTTTTTCTTGGTGAAGGTGAGCGACAGAGAAAGAGCCCCAACAAACTTGGGACGGTGCAGAGCTGTCAAGCGTTCAAAGTTCGGCCCCCCCTCTCTCTCTCTCTCTCACGAATTCAAATTACTCTCTCTCTAGTTCCACTTAAGATGGACCAGCCCTTGCCTGAAATTCTCTGAATGGACTAATTTGCCCTCCTTGGATCCTCCTGATTCGGAACTCTTTACCAATTAAAAAGACTTATATCACTTTCGATAAGTAATTTATTTTTAGGATTAGTACCATGAAAAACCCAAAATTGATTCTTTTACAACAAATTTTACCACCAAAACTCTAAATTTGTTCATTTATAACAAATTTATTTTATATTAGTACGAAAAATTGTAAATGGTATAGTTATGACAAACAAAAGTTAAAACTCCCAAATTAATATCAACTCAACAATTTTACAGTAAAATTTAACAGATACTAACAAAGGGTAAATTGATCACAAATATACCGATTTAAAGTTTTTTGTGGTCAAGAAATTAATTTAGGTTAAATTTATCATATATCAATTTGAAATTTTTCATAATATTAGTTCATATTTTTAAGAAAAATGTGCTAAGTATTTGATATTAACAATTTTTGACCATTGCCTTGCCAATGTAATTATAAACTTTCAATGCCGCCTCAACAAATTTTCTAAATGTTTTAGTTAGCATAGCCATTTTGTAGAATGGTTCTAGCATCAATAGGAAAGTGCCCCTCTTGAATCCTCCCATTTTAGATTATTTATAATTGACCAAATTAAATGTGTAAAACTAGATCGACGTGTAAGAAAAAGTTTTGTGTCGGAAGGAAAAAGCGCTTATCTAGTGATCCATGCATCATGATCATGTGATCTAGGTCATCTGGTAATGGTATTTTCAAATGAAACCAGTGCAATTTTCTTTTTCTTTTCTAATTTGGTTTTGGTATGTGAAAAGATTAATTTCTCTTTAAAAAAATGGATTCAGATTCATGAATTTCGTGCGTGGGAGGGTGAAACAAAAATCAAAAGTGCAATTATCACATGGAACTAAAAAAATGCAAAAACTATGGTTTCAAAAAAGCAATTGCGATAACCTATGATAGATTTATATAAAATTAATCTTTTTACCATCAAAAATTTCAAATTGATGCATTTATAATAAATTTATTCTCCGTTAGTTTCCGTTAAATTTTACTATCAAATTGCTGACTTGAATGAAAAATATATCAATTTGAAGGTTTTATCCTCCATTTGTTATAGATATAGCAATTTGTGATTTTTTGTAATATTAATTCAATTTAACGAAAATTAATGGAGGCTAATTTTATCACAAATAAATTAATTTGGGGCTTTTATAATTAAAAAATTAATTTATAATGATTTTATCATACGTATATTAGTTTAGGGTTTTTTAAAGTATTAATCCTTAAAAAAAAGTTCCCGGCATTATTAGCAAGAAAGCGCTAGGAAATCCGTTGAGGGGCAAAAATGGAAAATCAGTGGAGGAAGGGTGATATGAGGCAATACCACAAATGATGAGGTCCACGTGAGAAAGTATGCGGGCCTTTTTGAAAAGCGATAAGCGTTTTCGATAACATAACGGCTATCATGCTGACGTTCTCTCTCTCTCTCTCTCTCTCTCTCTCTCTCTATGGGGGGCTCGGATTTGTGCTAATATTTTATTAAATTATTTTGAAAATTTGCAGTCTTGAAAGAAGTTGAAATGAACCTCGAGCTAAATACACGTGATCACTTTTAAAGCGAAAAATCATCATAAATTTCGGGAAATGGTAGGGAAAAAAAAGGTGAGTGAACAATTTACATTTGAAGATTTTGAAATTCAAGTGTTTCGTTCGGAACAAAAGTCATGAATTCCATGAAAATTTATAAATAGATGAAAGTTAAAATGAAAAATCATTGGCTTTCTTAAATCATTGAGATTTTTGTATGATTCTCAAATTATGCTTCCTAGATTACATCTTGATTTTTACAAGATGGAGTTCCATGACCATCGTTGACTTTCCAAATATTTTTACAAATCTTGTCTCATGTCAATAAAAGGGAGTATGAATTTAACAACTTACGATCCTACTAATATGTACGCTTTGGCCACTTGTAAGCATGTTAAATCAAGAGCGACTCATTAGTATGGATTATAAATAACATAGGTGACCGTTATAGTGAAAACCATAAAGTTTGTTCTAAATAGTTACTTAATTGATGTTCTTGGTGCATTTATTAATAAAACTCTATAAATTATGGCGGTCTTCCTTTTCACATGGATCATGTTCTCCTTTGCCCACTGATTTAGCATTGGGTTATAATAATGGCTATCAACTACATTTATATTTAGTCTTGCATGATAACCATATTCACAACTTGTAACCCACCCGTCACAAGGGTGATTTCTCTGAAATTCGAATTGAAGGAAATTCAAGTGTTTCATTTGGAACAAAAGTCATAAAGTATGAATTCCATGAAAATTTATAAGTAGATGAAAGTTAAAAATGAAAAATCATTACAAATAGGCATATTCTTCATTGACTTTCTCAAATCATTGAGATTTTTGTATGATTTTCAAATTATGCTTCCTAGATTACATTTTGATTTTTACACGATGGAGTTCCATGACTCGACTATCCAAATATCTTTTACGAATCTTGCCTCGTGTCAATAAAAAGGGAGTATGAATTTAACAACTTACGATCTTGCTAATATGTACGCTTTGGCCACTTGTAAGCATGTTAAATCAAGAGCGACTCATTAGTATGGATTATAAATAACATAGGTGACTGTTATAGTGAAAACCATAAAGTTTGTTCTAAATAGTTACTTACCTGATGTTCTTGGTGCATTTATTAATAAAACTCTATAAATTATGGCGGTCTTCCTTTTCACATGGATCATGTTCTCCTCTACCCACTGATTCATCATTGGGTTATAATAATGGCTATCAACTATATTTATATTTAGTCTTGCGTGATAATCATGTTCACAACTTGTAACCCACCGTCACAAGGATGATTTCCCTAAAATTCGAATTGAAGGAAAATATAACACCTCCCCCCCCCTTCAAGCTATTGCTTTTCTCTCCCAACGGTGTCCAAACCATCCATGAACAAATGTTATATGATCCTTCTTGAGATGCTCATTTAGTTCACTCCTTGAATCTCAACCCCTTCTCCAGTTCAGCTCCAGCTTCTCCATGACTGTGACATGAGCAGATGGATACTCATTAATTGCAGTGTTCAATAGGGTCACATTACCCAACCATCCATACCCTTTCATGCTACAAACCTATCAGACCAGCCGACCAATTCGTCTTGTTTCCTTGGCCATTTTCCCTGATTTTTTCCATCTTTTTTTATCTATGTGAAGTTTATCCTTTCTCATCTAAGTCATAGGCAGATATTTCAGATCAAAATTAGGGACTTCACATCTCCAATGTAGCTTCGTGATGGGAATCTAATTGATCTTTTCAGCTTAGGATTATGAAAAGAAAGGTGAATAGTGGATGGTGAATAGTGAATAGTGAAGGGGACATCTGAACAAGGGAAACCAGAAAAGGTGCTCTCAAGAAAGGTGTATAGTGAGCGTAAGTGAGCCAACTAGAAAAAAGCAAAACGAAGATGGGAACTGTCCACGGAGCTGCATCAATTACCCTTTGTGAATAACACTGCACGCATCCCAATCGATGAGACCTCTTCAGTACTAAAACTCAAGAACTGTCCCAGTGATTTTTTTGGGAGATGGATGGCCTATACTACTCAAGCCAGTGATGATGGGACAATTTCTATTGTATTCCCCTAGCCAGGAATCTAAAAATGATAAGCCAAATGACAAGCTGTCTTTTTTATTTATTTTTCATATTAATCAACCCAAATAACCACAAAAGAGATGAAAAAAATAATACGAATGATCTCTAAACTTTCGTTTAATATGTAATGTCATCTTGAATTTTTAATTTATTTATTATAATCAATAAACTATTGATGTATGTTCAGTCTAAATTATAATCATATGAAAATATTTAGTATTGCCCTTTACTTAATTTAAGTTAATGGAATCTACTGATGTGGCTTCTGATCCTTTAAGATTGAACAATGGACAATAAAAAAAAAGTCACTCATGGATTATCTAAGTGAGATATTTATCGTAGATCAAGATATGATAATCCACATCATCCAATTATAATAAACATGTCAACATCCTAATTGTTTTTCCCCCTTTAAAGTAGATAGATAAAAAGATAGTTATATTTTCTCATAATTTTTAAGGATTCATCTCAGCATATAATAATTAACGTCATCAAATAATGTCTAATTTGTCATTTGAGTAAATGGAAGGATTGCATTAGACATATTAAATATTTAAAAATGATATTGTACATTACACCAAAGTTTTAATTGCATACACATCATTTCTCCAAATAAAAAATAAGGAACGATATACTTGAAATTTTGTATTTCCTCTCAATAATCAACGCTCGTGCACCTTTTCCCCAATACATAAACATCTTACATTGTGTGATTTTAGAGGTGCTCTAATGGCACAAGACTAAAGCTTAGATAATATATTACATGATTGATTTACACATGTAGCTTGTTCCATCACTTAAAATATCAACTTCAGTATATTTAGGGTCTATTTGGAATCTTGCCTATTTCTTTGTTTTTCTATTTTTTTTCCCTAGAATAGAAAAAGAACAAAAATCCATTTGGTAATACTAACTGATTTTTTTATTCCCCGAAATATAAAGTTGTTCCCGAGAATAGATTTATAGTAGAAATGATAAGTACAAAAAAGTAGTTTTTTTGTTCCTGGAAACAATTTCTAGATACTTATTTCTTGAGGACCACTTGTCACCTGCAGCCCACCGTCGCTTGTCGCTTGCCCGTGGCCATCGATTGTCAACTACCTTGCCTGCTCGCCGTCACTCGCCCGCCAGTCGCTGGCCTCTTGCCGCCACCCTTCATTCGACGGCATCGGTAGTGGCGACCGAAACTTGGCATGACCGTTAGTGCAACGATTGGCGACGACCTCGGGCGCCTCGGCCAACGACCGATGACCCTACGCTTGGCGTGGCGGGGTGATCGCCGATTATCACCGGTCGCCGCCCGCCGCCGTCACCCACCACTACCATCGGGGAAAAATTAAATAAATTTTTTTTTATTAGTACATTTTCTATTCTTTTTCTATTCCGAAAATAAGAAATTTCTATAATTATCAAACGCCCTGTTTTATTCAGAAATTATTTCAGGGAGTAGAAATAAAAAAAAACTATTTTTCAAAAGAAATTATTCTTAGGAGTAAAAATGTTACCAAACGCATCCTTAGACGAGGGAAACGATTCCAATGAACAACCATTAGACACGCCTATTTCCCTAACACTAGCCTATTTTTCTTCTTTTTTCTTATTACTAATTAATCCCTTTGCTTGCTAACATAGAATATCGAGTCAATGGCATGCGAGGACATTTTTCTCCCTTTTTTTTTTCCCTCTCTTTATTATCTTTTGGGTCCGGAGACAAGATCACAAGACAGTGTGCACGAGAGAGTCGGTAAGCGTTTCCTTTTCGATTAAACAACTTGTCAAGTTAAAAAGAAAAAGTAGGGCTGGCACGATGCATGTGATGGAGGGGCCACAAGGGTGTACGAGGGAGGGGAGGAGGAAGCAAAGTTATGGTGGAAGAAAAGGAAGCCTTTGTGAATGGATGGGTTGCCTTGCCTTCCTTCTATCCTTTGAGGTCCCATCATCACCTACTTTTGTTCATTTTCATTTATCAGTTTGGAGAGAAACAAGCAGCTCATTTCCTCTCTAATTTACCCATTTTGGGGATAGTTTCTCTCGAAGTTTTTCACTTTTCCCTCAGCAACGACATTGTTGTCGAGGCCAGTAATAGAAAGAATGAAATCATTCTCTCCAATGCGTTGACAGAACGATTCTATCAATGAGCTTTTTTATGATAAATTTTAAGCATTGTTTCTCGAGAAAATGGATAAAGGACAGCAATTCTTACCCTCGAATTGGAATCTGCCTAGAGAAACTTTAGCAACCATTCACACACCTTTTTTAGAGGATGTAAAAGAAGTCATTCCCTATAAATTGTCGCACAAAGCAGGAGGCACGTAATGATTTGACTTTTTCTCCGGGTCATTTTCCGAGTTTGACTAGAGATAATCCAATCTCTCTTTTTACATCAAGTACTTAGACCATGGTCAGAGTGACTTCCGCAATTAAGAAAGTGGGTATTCTCTTGTCGTCCTTAATCATCAATTATCTTTTCTATTGGGGTACTAATTCCATGATAACCATCTTCGCCCCCCCACCATGAGCTACTGATGACATTCTCAAATCTCATGTGGACCATCTGGCAAAGACAAGTCATGTGGCTAAATCAAGTTTTGTATTCGCTTTATCTCCTTTTCCTATATGTTAAATTGAGGTACTCTCTTGCATTGGTTCCTTCTCATAGCGACCCCATCATAACAAAGTGTGGTGATGGTGGTGGTGCCGAATCCCACTCGTTGGAAGTTTAGTCCACAAAATTATGTTATTCCCTTTCAAAAATTGAATATATATATATAATAGACAGAAAAGAAATCATTGAGAAAATATGGTAGCTAGCAATCCTTGCTGTGTTTGCTTCTAGTGCTTGCAAAATTGGAATCATGAAGGATGGTCATACAAAGATGTTATACCTTTGCCAATGAAATTGGGCCCTTCCCCCACATGGCCTTCCTTTTATGCCAATCTGATTTGGGAGATCTTCATCATGATTTTGCTGATTCTGGATATGGCATGGAGGAATGTCGTTGGAGGTGTAAAAGGATATGAGACTTCCTTATTTATCATGTGCCATTTTCTTTTTATGGTAGATCATTCAGTAAGTGATAGATTCAAACTAGTCTAAGTTGCACGAGGTTCATGCAATGCTGAGACCACCGTATGATCATCCTTGTTTTTTTTTCTCACCCATGCATGCCCATCATTGGGCAATTGAGAAGCAACCTCATGCTCTCTTCCATACTTGTTAAAAAAGAACCGAAGAGTCACTAAACTATATGAGCTGATGAAATTGAGGTGCTAGAGGAGCCAAGCCCATGCTCTATTCCGTACTTGTTATAAAAGAAGAACTAAAGAGTCACTAAACTAGACAAGTTGATGAAATTGAGGTGTTAAAAATGAGCCAAGCTCATGTTCTACTCCATACTTGTTAAAAAAGAAGGGAAAACCACTAAACTTTGTGCAATGCTGATATGATTATCCTTTGTGTTGATCTCATTCTCTACAGATAGAGTTAAAAAGAAGAAGTGAAAGCCACTATACTAGACGAGCTAATAAGAGGCAAGAAAAGCAATCAAGGAGCCGATGAAGTTGAGGTGCTAGAGGAGCAAAACTCATGCTCTACTCCATACTTGTTAAAAAAGAAGAATTGAAAAGTCACTAAACTAGACAAGCTGATGAAATTGAGGCGCTAGACGAGGCAAGCTCATGTTCTATTCCACACTAGTTAAAAAATAAGTGAAAGCCACTAAACTTCATACAATGCTGTTATGATTATCCTTGGTTTTGAGCTCATGCTCTGCAGGTAGTGTTAAAGAAAATGTGAAAGCCACTATAAAAGGTGAGAAAATAAATTGAGGAGCTGATAAAATTGAGGCACTAGAGGAGCGAAGCTCATGCTCTATTCCATACTTATTTAAAAAGAAGAATTGAAGAGTCATTAAACTAGACGAGCTGATAAAATTGAAATTGAGATGTTACACGAGCTAAGCTCATACTCTATTCCATACTTGTGAAAAAGTGAAAGCCACTATAAAAGGTGAAAAAAGAAATTGAGGAGTTGATAAAATTGAGGAGTTGATAAATTGAGGCACTAGAGGAGCGAAGCTCATGCTCTATTTCATACTTATTTAAAAAGAAGAATTGAAGAGTCGTTAAACTAGACAAGCTGATGAAATTGAAATTGAGATGTTACACGAGCCAAGCTTGTACTCTATTCCATACTAGTTAAAAAAGAAGTGACAGCCACAGTTATACAAGCTAATAAGAGGGTTCCATACTTGGAAAAAAAGAAGTGACAGCCACTATTATAGACAAGCTAATAAGAGGCAAGAAAGAGGATTCCATACTTGGAAAAAAAGAAGTGACAGCCACCTTTATAGACAAGCTAATAAGAGGGAAGAAAAGAATTTGAAGATAGACGCCGTCTGTGGGAATCGAACCCACGACCACATGGTTAAAAGCCATGCGCTCTACCAGCTGAGCTAAGACGGCTTTGACAATAGTTTTTCTATTTATTAATATATTATTTAATACTTTACTCAGCTAATAGGTCAAAGCATACCTGTGATCGTTGTTTAATGGTAATCACTTTTAGAAGTTGCATACCGGTAACGGGTCATCTGAAACTACTCCAGTGTCCATCTCTAGCTTTCCTTTTGATTTCTCTTGAACAAGTTTTGTGTAACTGCAAAGGAACTTCATTTATCCCCATCGTCAAGGGAAAAAAGAAAAGTGCTGAATTAATATGGTCTAATCTTCGGAAGTTCTCTCGTGAGAAATAGCCTTTTCATATGACTTGATGTGAATTTTTATGAGTTCGCTAGCCATCAACACTTAGGACACGCCCCAATCTTGACCTGTAGAATCGAAGACGGCCAGCAATCCTCGTGTCGAGATCCAAGTGAACTCTCCCGAGTCAGTTCCTAAATCCAAACATCTCAACCATAGAAATAAAACTGGAGATCTCATCTAAGTGAGGCTAGGGTAGGCCATGGCCCCTGATCTATCTCCTTGGATTTCTTGTGGCATGAAACAGAGCTGCATTCATGGGCGTAAAAGGCACGTTTGGGCCACTGGAATTTCTCAATGGAGATGGTTTCAGAGCCTATCGATGCTCGATCCACTTTTATGGCTGCAACATGATACTTTCAAGAAGAATACAAGAAGGTCGCAGTCATGGGTCGTTAAGCTGAGAAGGCCTCTACGTAGCTTAGGGACTACTCAAGATTAACGTAGGTGAAACAGGATTGGGAGCCAAGAAGATGATAACTCAAGCAGAGGCATTGAGGCACTAGGCAGCGAGCTCTTGCTAATAATCAAGATTCGAGCGCCTAACCTCTGTATCATCAGGCATTCGACACTTGATTAGTGGAATGAAGGGGACAAAGTTGAAGAGAATTAAGGCAAAAGGAAAAGCAATTTGCTCCTTGTTTCCCTCACACACAGCTTACCTCTCGGTCGCTTTACTGTTATGAAAAGTTGCAGTGCCACGGGCTTTGTTACCTTATCGTTCTCCTTTTCTCTTCTTTTCAAATCATAAAGAAAACAAGACATTTGCTTTTATCTGAAAAGAAGAATTTTGAAAAATTTTCAAAGACTTTGTTCCACGTCTAAGACATTGTGTCCAAAGGAACATTCAAAAGCAACCTAAAGAGAGATCTAATCCACATGTATATATAAACCCCGTTGAGATGAGGCTGAGTATCTAGTGACTAGTGAGTGATCAATTTCCATTATTACACACAACACCTCTTTGCTTTTGTCTCCAATGATGCATGTAAGGCAACAATCACCACTGTTTTTGCCTCTGCTTACTCATTTCTTTTGTTAGTTTCTTCGGTGATTGACTAATGCCCATATGAAATGCATCAAATGGTATTGTAGGGTAATTCCAAGAGGCAAGGGCCAGCTTTTGGGAGCTGGGACAGCTACGAAGGCCTTCCTTTCACTCAGTGCTTTGACTCAGGAAGACGGGTCGAGTCGCTTCGTTATGAGTACTGCCACGACGATCGCGACTTATATGTGGATGGTGGTCTTTACAAGAACGATGAAGTGACACCTGCTGTGATCGTTGTTCCTCGCCAGAGGGTAAGATAAAGAAAAGATAACATGAGCAAGTTATGCTTCTCTCTTGCAGACATGAACAGCTGTCATGACCTTTTGTTGGATTTATTGCCGTGTAATGCTAATGATTCCTGTTCACTCTGCTTTCGCCTTGATCCTTTGGATTTCGATGCTCATCCTATCTTCAATTTTCTTCATCTTGATACGAGAAATTACGCTTAATCACTTTAGTTTTCGTGTGTTTTGACTTAGAAATTTGAAAAGGGTTTTAATCTTTGGTTTTGAATGAGTCGACTTGAACTCACTCTCAAGATATTTAAGGAACAAGTTAACTTCACTTGCCAAAATACCATTTCTGGTAAATGTTTAAAAATCGAGTTCTTCTATTTTTGTAGAGTCTAGAATGCATATTTTAGAAGTAAATAATAATGTCACGTAGCTTGAGATGCACTTTATTAAGATCATGATCATAAACAAAAATAACCTAATGACTAGCGGAATGTACTGACAATTTTCTGTTATTTGTTTTAGACAAAAGTTCGCAACCCTCGTGCCAAAATAATGAAAGAAAAGCGATGGCTGAACGATCTTGAAGGGTCTCCAATGCCAGGATTTCACTTCAGGGCAAGGCCGAAACCTGTTGACGAAGACCTGTACAAAGTCCCAGCCGAACTCCTTCATGCCAAACCCAGGAAGGCAGGCTTTAAGACCATTTTCAATTAAAATCATCATCATTCAAGAATGATAATTTGATTACAATTAAGCCATGATTTGCTTGTTCCGTCACCATTTTTGAATTTTATCATGTTTAACTAAACTTCCGAATTCTTTTGAATTTTTCCTGCAGAAGAGAGGGTCGGGCTTCTTTTCCAGCTGCTTGATTCCGGCCTGCGCCTTGTGTTAGAAGCTTCCAACGATGAATTCTTCAGAATGCTTGTACTATGTATATATTTTTCTGCACTTCTATAGGAAATCAAGCCGTGTACTTTCTTTGGATGCAAGAAGTCAAGCTTTTTTGTGTTGGAATGGTAATTGAACTTAATCTTTTTTCCTCCTCTTCCTCTCCTTTCGCAAGTCACAACATTAAACTTTCTGACTTACAAATTGAAACAAGGAGATGAGCCCGATTGGACAATGACTCTTAGTTTCTACATGAAGAGATGATCATCAACTGATGTTTGACATTCAAGTTGAGGAAACTGGAAGGCTGACATGAGAAAACAAAAAAAATACTATGAAGGGTAGGTTTGATTTCCCTTCCACAAAAGAGGAGAAAGTCAAAAAAGAGCAAAAAGAAAAGGACAAATAGAAAAGCGGGAACGAACGTTTAATTTTACTTCTTAATTTTAATTTTTCAGTCTTAAGATTCACGGGAGAAAAAAGGTGTGAACTTTGCAATCTTCCCGTGACATTATCGAGACCAGCATGAACATGAAATTGACAAAAGTTCAGTGCACGCTGGTGACCTTTTCCTTTTGTCGTAGACTTTTGATAGCATTTCACGTTGAAACTAATCAAAAGCAACGCATTGAACTTCTAAAAACCAAAAGCAAAAGCAAGGAATAATCGGGAACCAAGAGGAGGCAAACCTAAGGATTTCAGTCAATCATCCCATTGGACTTGCAGTAAAATATCAGTCGAGTCCCGAGATCGTGGTCTCTTTTCTGATTGGCGAGCAGCGAGGGAGAGAGAGAGAGAGCCTTTTCACTTTACTTTCACAGCAAATGGCCTGCTTTCTCTTCCTTGTATTCACAGGGGCAAAAGCAAAAGCAATAGCTAGATGATGAGATAAAGTTCTCAATTCCGATACAAAATTACACTGAACCATATAATTATATTCCTCAAATCGCATACATTGGTATAAGGGAAGAAAGATGGTTAACACTTAACAGTCCAGATCCTCTGAGCACCATCCCAGAGCATGCCGTGCAAACTGCTCTGTCAATTCTGCATTGAGGTTGGCCTCGTCAACCACCACAAGTGAAAGTGACATGCAAATCACTGCTTTTACTGGCTCTGGCATGGGAACGAAGTGACTTGTCAAGGACACATTTGCCTGATATGCCCCTTTTAGCTGGCAAGATACTGAAGGTCTAATGGGAGCCATCAGTCACTTTCACTTTCCGAAAAGTATTTCTGAGCATCGAATGGCTGATACCGGGAGCTTGCATCTTGATCATCCGAAGGGGGTGTTGCGTTCATGGGTGCAAATGCTGCAATTGGCATGCCTAAATACATGAGAAGTTGCACCAATACACTATTGCAACCTGAAATTATAAGAACTTGAGGAAAATTCCAATTACAAGAAAGAGCCATCAATCTAAGTGCTGCCTTCAGAACGCACTAAGAACATGGGATTGCATCCACTCACTGTCCTTGTGAGCTTTTAGAATTTGCAATAACATAGTTTGCATAATTTACTCTACAAATAGAAAACCATTCTGGGACACAAGTTATTTTCCATTCAATTTTTTTTCTCAATCTTCTTATGGCTTTTTGAATATTACAATGAATGCTTCAAATTCACCTGCACTTGCATGCTTAAAAATATGGATGGAACCTAAACTGTCTTCTGCAACGAGAACATTTTCAATCCCTTGATAAGGTACATTCATTTTCTTCACAAAGATAATTCATTTTCCTGCAAATCGACAAAGAACACAGCTATGCTATTCAATCACATTTGCAATGTCATGGCCATCTGACATCTAAGGAAATGCTTGAACAAGAAAATAGGAAAAAGGTATATGGAGAAAATTTTCATCTTCTAGCTAAAGAAATTGAAGGAGGTAAAAATCAACAAAAAGAGTGAACCAACAGACATGATCAATAGCATCTATATCATGCAGGTAAAGATAAATTTTCAATATATTACTCATTAAAAGCATGCTGCTGCTGAAGCTTGAGTGTATCAGAACAAGTAATAACCATTAACAGAAAATATAGCTCATATGCTTCTTATGGTACTTTATGCTTATAAATGACCAAATAATTTTTTTTTTTTTGTGATAAATGAGATTTCATTAAGAAGGTACTGAGGGGGTACTGCCTCCCATACAAAACAGCTATAGGCAAAAGCTACCCAAATGCAACATTATGCATAAAAGACTGTTTCTAACATTTCCAAAAAGATAATCCATTTATAAATTAGCATAAATTGAACTTAAAGCATGCTACTCTATTTAAATGATTTTCTTTGTAATTTGAAATGAAGTAAAAAGACTTATAAACAAGCCTGTAGACAAATCACAGATTGATGACGTCACAACCAAGGGACTGTGTCTATAAAATTGGCCTAATAAACATGACTTCCACAAATAGGGGCAGATCTAAACTTTAGAAGCACGGGGGGCCAAAATGGTCCAACCATGAGGACCAATCTCCCATCATTGCTTGTTGAAATGAAAGTTCATTTTTGTGTTATTTCCATATAAAGTGTCCTAATATGCAAATTATTGATTTTGTGTGTTATGACACTTTGTGTGGGAGTTGCGAATTTGAACCGTAGATACAACTATGGCTAATTCAGGGGATTGATACCCTGACCAGAGAAACACTGAACCCATAAATTCTTAACTCATGAAATATTATTTTAAAACCATTGATTTAGCTAATTATTGGCTGAGAGCTAATTTCTAGCCACTTGATATCAAACTTTTTATCAACCCATCAATCTTATACCAATATGGTACAATAGAAAGTTGTCAATTTGATAGAACATCTTGATCAGAATTGGTCCATAATCTTAAGAGCCAGGATACTTTAAGGGTTTCTGTATATCGTTTTAGAATGGGAAAAATAAGAAGAATTCCTACTTTTGTAACCATGGATAATATGAGGAATAAAATTCAAATTTTTAACTTGGAATTCAAGTAGACTTGGTAATTCAATCTATTCATTGGGTCTCTGATTTCAATCTGTTAATTTGGAAGGGGTAATTCAAATTTCCATTTTTGTTGGCAAAATCTAATTGGACTGGCTTTCTTTGGGGTGAGAGAGCAATTGAAATTTACATGTGTGTAAGAAAACATAAAATAATGGGTAATGGCAGCTACAGATCAGGAGACTACTTGGCAAATATATGTTGTTTTAATGAAGATGAGATGTGAGAGAATCACCTGGCAGGGCTTAAAATAAAAGACGAAATTACTAAAATGACTTGGTCATCTCATTGGGAAAATAAAATGCAGCACTCTTTTTATCTTGCAGCCTCTATCAGGTACTCAATCTTTTGCTAAAAATCAACCAGATACGTCCATGCCCACAATTACAGACCCCATTCAGAGAGGTCATTCAACCATTTGGTGTTGGAAAAATATCAAAATGTGAAAATGGCCATTTAGCTCAGTGTTGCAATTTATTATTTCATTTAAATCCAAACAGTAACTTAAAGTGCTTTGTATTATGAATTGCATTTTGTAAATATGAAATAACAGGTAGATACCCAGAATATTTTACATAAACCCCCTCATTACTTGGTTCAAGGAACAGCTGGCTTGGGTGAAGTGGTATTGTGTATGTCCAATGCAACCAGCTCATTTCTCAAAACAAGAAATTTATGCTCTGCCTTATCCTTTGCCTAGCTAGACCATGATCCGCATTTTATAGTTAATGGGATAACAGGTGATAACCCGATTAGTTTCCATAAACCCACTAGTCTTTAATTCCAGGAGCAGCTGCCTTGGGCAACATAATAAGAATGTAGGTGCCAATGCAATCAGCTCTTTACTCAAATCAAAAAATTACATCTGCCCTATCCTTTTATATTATAGTTAATCCATAAAACAAGGTCTACCACAAGATTCACAAAAGTTCAATACCCTACAGACCCATCGCTGTCAAGAAAAAGATGACAGATCATATAGCTTGACTTCTTAAATGGGAAGTTCAAAAATTTACACTAAGGTGTTACCACATATCTCACAAACAATAGAAGTTGGTGGCAGACATGTATGTTACCTTGGGAGTTAAAAAAATCACTGGCAAACAGATCATAGATTGGTGAAACCAATGGACAAAAATGAATCATTCAAAAATTCAAACATGAACTTACCTTTCTCCCTTGTTCTTCTCTCTCTATCATATTCAAACTTATCTCGAATTTGATTAACCCTTTCCCATGAATCATTTTGTCCATTCCTTACAAATCCTTGCTCCTGCATTCAGAAAAATCTGCCGTCTTTTAGATACCTTATAATATAATGGACAGGCAGAGATTATTGACAAATCATTCAGAGACACAGCACCATAAGTTGCAAGAAAGTAACCATATGTGCCTTCATAATGATATGTTAATAAGACAAGAAGTCTGATTCCACACCAGTACCTTGACTTGGCCTGCATAAGACCTCCTGCTCCTTAAACATAAAAAAGATATACAACACAGTTATATTTGGTTCATACTATCTCTTGAAAGCTGAAACGAAAGCTATACTGTACTTTTCATGACTCAGCTACATGGAAACTTCCCATTATATGATTTGTGTCTCCAATTTTAGGGCTAACAGTTCTTTAAACGGCATCAATTCAAGAGGAGAAAATTTCATGCATATCATTGCCCAACCTGTATGGGGAAAAATCTTGATCATCATCCTCAGCAGATTCATAATTTGCATGATCTTGGGCAATCTTGTTTGAATACCCTTCATCCCAATACAGCCTCTCCCAATTCTCTCTAAGCTCATCATACAGTTCCATATACCTTTTGCACCAAGGCTCATGCTCCTGAATCATTACCCCAAGTCAAAAAAGATAATGGCAACGAGTAAAAGAAATCCAAACAACAAATTTTCAACACTTCAATTGACTCAGAGCATATAGTTGAGATTCAGACAAAACTAACGTGGGTTCTTTCAATTCTCTATCACAGATTGTTCACACAGTCCCAACATATACATTCACCTCCAATCTCGGTCAAATGCTGTAACATAATACGGATACAGGCGAGCAGTTCTGTTCATCATTACCATGAGCAGAAAAACTGAATGAGCACTCAACAGAACACCCTTAATAAATGGAAAAAAGAAAGCAATAATTTGAAGAGCCAGAGACCACGTAACCTACAAAGCCAAACATCATTTGCATAAAATCCAACAAGGAAATCAACACTCAACCGACCTTCAAGCTGAAGACTAAATCCAAAGCCTCACTCCCATCGACATTTCACACACTGCGACGACAAGGAACTATAGACACATTTCCCACAACACAAACACTAAAAATTCGAAGAGCAGATTGAGTTTCGGTACGGACCGCCTCCTTGAGCACGAGCCGAGTGCGGCGCATGAACTGGTCCCTGAGCTGCTTCCGCCGCCTATTGGGGATGTTGTCCCTCGGGATCACGAAACGCTCGCGCGGAGGCACGTTGTCGCCGATCTCGTGCATCTCGCCGTCCACGATCCACCACTCCGATTTCTCATCCGGCTTCCTGAGCGCGAGAGGCGGCGACTTCGGCCGACGCCGTGATGGGACGGCGTAGTGTCGAGGCGAACAGAGCGAGCCGGCGGCGGCGACGGCGGCGACGGGGAGGCATCGGCGAAAGGTGCGGATTCGTTTCACGAGGGATTGCATCGAAGAGTTGGGAGCAAGGTCACCGGACGGGCGAGGTTACTCTCTGTTCGGAGGGTTTTGTCCAGGTTTCTGGATTTTGGAGAATTTTACTCGTATTTTTGGGATTCTGGTAAGTGACGACTCGATTATTTTTAAAATTTTCCCCTCTCATTTTAGCAAATTTGCGGCAATGCGCCCCTATAACCAAATTTGTATCACACATTTGATTGCGTGACTAGACATGTTTTGTTATGAAATGCAAATTCATAATATATCATCTATGTATGTAAGAAAAAAATATAGGATTTACTAAAAGAGATAATAATTCATAATTACTAATAAATATGCATTCGACATCGATTTCAATTGAATCTTCATTGAAATTCTAATTTCTTGATATCGTATACTTTATATTTCAAAATTCTTATTCTATTGATATATGTGTAGTTATATGAAGAAGTTATCGTTCGCGAGTCATGTGTTGTGTCATAGTTAAAGATCTAAATATTATTTGGTCATAATCGTTGTCGAGGGATACGTTGCAACCCAAGTTCAATTCGCCGGGGGGCGGGGGAGATTGTCTAAATTGAAACAATGGGTGGGCAATTTGCGATAGCCCTAAAAACTTGGAGATATTTATAAACATTTTTTGGTCCGCGGGGTATTTATAATATATAGAAGGAGAGAGGCAGAACTGACGCCCATCTCGGAGAACTCGGTGGAATCCAACGGCTCTCCTCAAGTTCCCACAGTACTCGACGATGGACATAAAACCGCCATCGTTTCTTCTTCCCGCTCTTTCCACTTCGCGCTCGGAACTGCACGCAGCGCAAACGCTCCTTCTCGTAGCAGAATCGAAGGGAGAGAGGGCAGCATGTGTGGTAGAACTCGTTGCACCCTCAGGCCGGACGATATACCTCGCGCCACTCATCGCGGCGCTCAAACCTCCCGTACCATCGACATGGATCGGTATCGCTTCTCTCTCTCTCTCTAGGTTTCCCGATGTATGTGCGAGCGTGTGTGGGGTATTTGTTTGGGTTTGAGAGCGCCGGAGGCGCATCCGTTATTCGATTGCAGAGGAATTACTTCTGTCAATCGCGTCGATTGAGAGTGCGATTGGGCTATTCCGTAGTTTTCTGCTTTTCTGTTTTCAATGATAATAGGAGCCGTTATTCTAATTTTTTTTGGTCCGTGTTATTTAGCTCATTTTCAGACTTTTGCCCCGTCTCTTTGTAAAGTGTGGGAGTTTCAGCCCCTAAGAAATTGAGGAATCAAACTTCCTGCCTCCTCTTTTTTCCATGTAGAAAGGGTGGCCACTGGGCAATCTAATGGTTAATGGATTGTCTAATTAACAAAGCCATGCTGTGCTTTTTCTTCTTCTTCTCTTTTTGGAAAAATTTCGTTGAAAGCAAAGTCTCCGAAAACTTCTTTGGCATACTAAGCTTTGCATTTGTTCTCCAATGTTGCATGGAAGTGTTTCTTGCTGGTGAGTAAGTGTTAGGGCCTGTGCTTTATCACTCAGGTACCGCCCATGTTATAATGTCTCGCCGGGATGGAATTTGCCGGTGGTGCGGAGGGAAGAGAATTCAGACGGAGATGATTGTGTGCTTCACTGCATGAAATGGGGGTTGATTCCCAGTTTCACCAAGAAAAACGAGAAGCCTGATCATTATAAGATGGTATGAAGCTATCAGCATGCAAATCCTTATTTTTTTTATGACTCAAACATCTGTGATGTCACTGTTAGTTTGTGGACTTTAATGAAGTCTTACGGATTTTTTTCTTTGTCGGCAATGTTTGTTTGATTTCAAGAATAAAGTTAGAATAAAGTTAGAACTTGTTGGTTTACTTTGGTTTTCTGCATGTACAAACTTCCATCATATCTAATTTCTCTGTCACAGTTCAATGCTCGGTCAGAGTCCATAAATGAAAAGGCCTCGTTTCGTCGTCTCATTCCCAAATGCCGGTGCCTTGTGGCTGTCGAAGGGTATGTGCATATCTAATCCTTGCATGAAGTGATCTCTTGGTCATGGGACATTGTGGAGGCATATGTCTTTCTTTAGCTAGCAGTCTCTCTTTTGGGGATGACGTTAGTCTACTTTACTTTCTTTTTTGCTAGGTCCTTATATTTTACGTGAATGGAAATCAACCTTCCCTTTTTTATTTATTTTACGGCAATCAGCCTTTCCCTTTTAGTTTTTCTGCATCTGCCACATATATGTAATAATCTTAGTTCAAATGCGTTTGATGTAGTGGTCGTGGTCTCTTGTTAATTGTCAGGTCTGCAATCATTTTTCATTTGTTACTTGAGGCAGTGCCAAGGATATTGCTGAAATTAAGAGCTTTAGTTGAAGATATCTTGAGGACTCTGTTTTCTAGTTATGGCATGACTGGAACAGAAAAAAAAGAGGATAATCTAATGACTTCTTAAGCTAGGTCCAACCACATCTTATTAAAATTGTTAGGTTGTCTGGAGCATGGTTGAGTATTTCCCTTGCCATAGTTTGAACCTTTTCTTTATATTAACTGTAATGGGTTCTATTGATATTCTGAAGTATCTGATGTCTTGCTACTTCTGTCTATTCTCTGGAGCACATGTCATATTTATGGTTGGCTGGCATTTCTTTCTGCCTCTTTTAGAGGTTATGTCATAGGTACTGGAAATTTCATTGAGTGTGGTTTTTTTTCCCCTTCTTGTAGGTGGTTTAGCTTCTTCTTTTTTAAAGCTTTCTGCATCCTTTAGTGCATTAATCAGCTTGGATGTAATTTACAGATTCTATGAATGGAAAAAAGATGGATCCAAAAAGCAGCCATATTACATTAATTTCAAGGATGGTCGTCCCCTTGTATTTGCTGCTCTGTATGATTCGTGGAAGAACTCAGAAGGTTCATTACTCTGTTAAATATCAGTTGTATCGTGTAATGATTCATTGAGAAAATCCTTTCCTTTCTGTCTCTTGTGTGGCATGTTTTTCTTTTGAATTCACTTCCTACGTCCGGGCTACTTTGCTTGAATTCCGGCCCAGTAATGTACAATCTTCTGGTCTTCAATGATTAATTATCAACTTTTGTTTTGCTTTAGCTGGTCCTGCTCCTAATTGTTGAGTTTATTTGTCCGATTTCTCTTACTACTCTTTCTCTGGTGAAAAGGCAGAAAAGGCTAATTTAATCTAATTAGACCTGCTCGACTTTGTATGGACATACAATTCATAGCCAGATTACCGAGCAAATGCTTTTCTGCAGGTGAAATTATATACACCTTTACCATTCTCACAACTTCATCATCACCAGCTTTGCAGTGGCTACATGGTAAACAATTCCTGTTTTAGCTTTCTTATCTCTAATCACATGGTATCTCTTGTATTCTACAATGGCTCCTTTGATATAGGTATAGTTTTGAGTTATAATCAGCGAGCTTTCTCTTTGCCAGACCTAGCATAAAAAAGTGATTGGTCATGCTTTACAAAAGGGGCTTAGATGTATACTTCTTGAAAGATAAGATTTTGTCATTAGCTGGATATTGTGGTTTCTGTTCAAGATTGTAGGATACTAGGATATGGTAGGATTTAAATCAAGTGTTAGAACCTTTTACACTGAAATTAGTCCAGTGTTGTTTGGTTTCTTCACTACCCATTTAAGGTCCTAAGAGTCACCTTCTTGATCACATTTTATAGCAAGTTGAGCAACAAGATGGCAATGTTTCTTGTCATCTGTTTATAATAGCCTGAGATATACAATAGACAGTAGGGGCATGGATTATGCAACAATGATTTGGAGACAGGAGAGAGAGAGATCATGTATAGAGTTGCACTGATCTTGCACTGCAGACAGGATGCCTGTTATTTTAGGTGACAAGGAGTCAACTGATAAATGGCTAGGTGGCTTGTCTTCTTCCAAATTTGATACTGTGCTTAAACCATATTCAGAGCCAGATCTGGTAAGAGCTCCATGACTCTGGAAAGATTGGATGAGACCTGCCCCATGTAATGCACCCAGCTTATTGAAATTCTTTGTTTAGGTTTGGTACCCTGTGACAGCTGCTATGGGCAAGCCATCATTCAACGGACCAGAATGCATTAAGGAGGTAGGCTGAGCTTGGCTTATCCTCTTTGTCTGTGATAGTCACACAACAGTCTCATTTATGTAATAAACTTGTGATGGATGGTACACAAGGCCTTCTAGACTTCATGGATGGAGCACTTGAAAGTTGGCGTAAAAGTAATTTGTATTTGCTGCTTCATGTGTAATATGCCTTCAGTTTCTTTATTTTTCCTGGCTGATAATTGAGTCATTTTTGTTGCTTCTGTGTGCTTCCATGAGCGACTAATAGCTGATTTCATGGAGGTGTATTTTTTGTGGATGGTGATGATCTCCTGCTGTTTTATGTTAAAAAAGATGGTCAAATGGCCATATACTAGTTAACAAGCTAGTAAAGAGTCTATCCTTGTTCCTCTCCCTGACGACAGGATCTCTTGCACCCATTGGCATACCACGGAGATTTGTATCTATGTAACATTGTCTTTGCACAAGAGCAGACTTGACCCTCACAGAATAAACCGAATGGCTTTTTTTTTCCCTTTATCAACTATTTTGTCACTAGAAATCTTCTTGGTTTCACATTGGTTACTTTTCGCAGATCCAACTGAAGAAAGAGGACAAAAATATGATTTCGAAATTTTTCACGAGAAAGGAAATTAAGAAAGAAGAAGAAGCTAAGGGAGAAGAGAAAAGTTCTCATCATGATTCTGTCGAGAGTGATGTGCATACAAGCTTTAAAGGGGAACCTAAAGTTGAAGACTGCAATGAACTGTCATCACCGACGGATGAATCTGGTGTTGCTAAACATCTTGATGATGCAACAGGACAGGGCCAAGTCAAAAGGGACTATGAGGAGTTCTCGACTGATCTGGATCAAGGCACATACCAAACGGATGTGACCCATACAAGTCCACTGAAGAAGAAAAGAGAGGTTAAGAGTAACGAAGATAAACAGCCAACACTATTTGCATACTTTACCAAAAGCTAGGTCGGATGCTTTAGCAAGATTTGCACCTTCATTGACGTCCTCTGGCTGTATAATATTGTACTTGTTGTATGGTTTGTCAAGAGCTTACCTCCATTTTGTTGTTGGGAAGAGTTGTGGCTTGTATTGCCAGGTGATTGATATGTATAAGGTGCATTTTGCAGGGACATGAAATTCGGATGAATCTGTAAGATCTTTGGGACCATTGTTAGCTGTGTTTTTGTTTGCGACAGAATGCTGACCTAAGTGTATGCTATTTTTACTTTGCACTTTCGTGGCTGCGCTTGATTTTATTTCACATAATTTAATCCACGAGGTGGATGAGATTAGTTTCCCTAAGTTTATGGTGCAAATAATTTGTCAATTATATAAATTTGTCTGTATAATTACTAGTGTTGCATTGATTCTGTGTGGCCACTACAAAATCGAAATTGTGTAAGAACAGCAGATTCAGTACAGAACTATGAGCCAACACCCAGCAGATAGGTCAAGACATAGTGGGTCTTTGATCGATTGAAGCATTAACTTAAAGCATAGAAAATACTGTCTGAGTGGCTTCTTAATTGTGCAGTTTTGATATGCCATTATTATACAAATGTAAAAAGGGCAAGAAGAGGAAATTTTACAGTAGAACGAAAGTGCCGTTAGCAGTCAACACAAGGGAAACAGTTGCGGGCGCAAAATGGGTAGAGACCAGATACTATTGTCCATCAATCTCCCACTCCATGCTATCTGCATCACAATCTTCTTCAGCACCCGAAATGGGCTCGCCACTGCTCCCCACCGGACCACCGGGCGAGTCCCTAGACAGAACCCACGCCGCTTGTTGCCAAGCCGTATTGTGTTGCCCCTCCGCCTCCTCAGCCGCCGGCTCGGGCGGCACCACCCGGCCAAGATTGCGGAGTTTGACAACACAGAGGCGCTATTGGCATCCTTCTTCTCCATTTCCGATCTTGAGAGTGTTTGGCATCTTCATATCCAATCAAATCTTTATATAGTCCAGGTGCATCTATTGGTGTTAATCATTAGGATCATGATGGCTGCAATTATCACCATCATTATGTTTTGAAGCCTGATGCTAAAGTGAAGTGAGTCGCGGCTTTTGGAAGGGACTTCACCTTCTTTCGAACCTTTTCTTCTTGAGCCTTGTGGTAGCCATGATTACAAGAGATAGGCCTCTACTAAACTAAAGAGGAATTAATAGAAGATGCAAACAGTATGTATCAATTACCTTGGAATCCAATCATGACATGTGTATGATTGCACTACCAAACTTTAGAATATAATTAAATAATTTGTTTTCTTTAGCAGAGTAATTAAACCTAGAAAGTATTTTTCCCCTATTTACTTTAGTGGATCCAGCATGTTGAGGATGCTTTTGGCTCAATATAAGAGATTGATTGAATAGAACTGATCAGTTATATGTCCAGATAAATACTTTATATAAAAAGTTAGATTCCCTTAAGGTTTTGGATCTACTTTTCTAGAATTTATTCCATTTAGGTCACTTTCTCAATGGCATGATGTTTTAAGTAATGCTAGAACAAGACCAGTTTACAATTTGATATATGTGAGGCAATGTTCCATAAGTTGGACTTCAAACAAGGGGTTGTGTTCAATGCGTAATTAAAATCTGCCATATCATTTAATATATGAAATTTTGTATCCATGCATAAAGTACTAGGGGACTATTTCTTTCCATATGCTATTACCACCTCATACACCGTCAAATGTTTATCACACATATATTTACCTGATATTTGTGGAAGTGTCACCTCTCTCTCTCTCTCTCTCTCTCTCAGATGAAATCGAGTGGGAGAGAGAGAGAGAAAGGCAAAAAGCGGTAAAGATGTGGTAGTGAATGCCGCCAGTAACAGGGCGGTTGTGATGATGAAGTGGCGATGGCTAGGTGGTTGGCAAGAAAGAGGAGATAGGGAATGTGTGAAATACAGTTAGAATTTTCATTTGAGAACATTGTCAAAAAAGTTACAAACTTATTATACTTTTATCATTTTAGTCATAAACTTTTTTTGTATCAATTGAGTCATTAAATTTTTTTATTATACCAGTTGAGTCCATTCGGCTAATTTGGTTAAAATTGCCGACATGGACTCGATTATCCCATATGGCATGATTTGTGCTAACATGTATAATTTTTACAAATATTTTAACATTTTTTTTCAAATATTTTATATGTTTATTTTATTTATTTATTTGTCTTTTCTTTTCCTTTATTATTATTATTATTATTTTTTTTTCTATTTCCCTCGGCCGGCCATTGCGGGCCTTGTTGATGGTGGGCAGAGGTGGTTGGCCTCAGGTCTAGCATTGTTCCATACATCTTCTGACCCTAACAGTCTAGCATTGTCCCCTACATACATGCGAAACCCCGTGCGGAGAATGACACCAATGTGATGCCGAGAAAAAGGGGAGAAAAGAAGAACTTTGGGACCGAGAGGTTGTCCAATTTCGAGGTAATTGTCCGCAATATGAAGAACACGCGAGAGCAATACATGGACAAACTCAGCGACCCGATAAGAATTACGAGCCGCACAGGTGCCCTGCGACATGTACTCCTGCTGCTCCAATGTCCCCCATCCTCCAATGTCCCATATCTCTCTCCCCTTCTCTCCTAGTCCGATCATGTGACTCTTTGAAAGGTATACATCTGATTTGATAAGACCGCGTGAATCAAGGTTTTTGAGGTCCTAGAACCAAGAGCGTTCGCTTGTCAACACATGACTCCTTCCAACATGGCAAAACTGTTTTAGATAATTGAATACTATAGCGGGACCAAACAATGGCAAACATGATGTCTTCTAGCGCTTGACCTACACACTCAACTAACATGATCTCCATAACAAAATAGACATTTAAGCAAAACGAATAACCATGGCTGTGGTCTACTTATGTTAGCATGAATGCCAGCAAGATCCACCTATCTTCGTTCATAGGTTGAACTAGGAATTTTGTATGGAGGAGCACCATGCGGTCGGACTTGTCAAATGCCAATGCTACTCGTGTAATATAATTATGATCAGGTCACTTTTAAGTCTTATGTCATCACTTTGAAATCTCGGGCTCATATTTGCAATGAAAGAGACGCAGCTCGTGATAGGTCAAAAAAAGGGAAAAGAAGGCTAAGCTATGTCCAGTTCATGCATCCATAAAAAGGACATATCGTAACACCACCACATCTTAAGAGAGATTCAAAAGTGGCGTTGGATTTTAGCTCTAATAGAGTAACAAAATCTTTGAGGATATGTAAGTACCTCAAAATCCAGCCTTATTTCATCCCCATGCATAAATGGAGGGACAGGAGACCCTCTTTAAGACTTTACAGCAATATTTTCCAACCGACCACAAAGATTTGGTAATCCCTTTTCCCATTTTTAACACCCTCGTAACAAGTACAAAACAAAAGGGTCATTTTCCCAAAATCTACCGGAGAAGGATGAGAGATTTTATCCAAAATAGAGCTAATATCTAGATATGATTAATGGACAAGCTTGAATTAGCTGGAGATGGTACGACTGTCGAGTCTAAGAGTTTTTGTCAAGACTTACCCGTGATTTAAAAAGTTATTGAGTTTTCCATAAATATGGCCATGTTTGGACGGGCTAAGATTGATCAGTTAGACTTAAGAAGGAATTGCTTGTCTAGGATCATCCATTTTGCCCTTTAGACTAATCAAGTTTGAGCAGACCACCAAATTCGTGATCATATGAACCGATATCTAAACTTTTCGCCAAACTAGATTGTGAATATCAAAAGCATTGCAATAGGCCCATAAATGCTCCATCCAGCGAGATTGCGCCGATGCAATAAGATCACAACAATATGTTAAGAAAGCCACTTCTTTCGACATCGTGCGCAAATCACAAAACAAATAGTCTAACTCCATTGAGAGAAAGTAACATTTAGTCTATCATTTAGATCAAACAGAAAAGAAGCTCAAAATGATGAACCACCCTCAGCCACAACACACTGCCAGTAGTATCGCTATTGTCAACGAGGGTTTTGGTGGTGATAACTTCTTGATTCTTGGAGGAGGCCGATTTGGAGAGAGGGACAGGGTATTTGAGGGCGTTGAGCTCGACCTTGCGGAGGGCGGCTCTGCCCAAGTCGATGCCGCAGATGTCAGAGAGCCTGACCAGATAGAGCAGCACGTCCGAGAGCTCCTCGCCCAAGTGCACTCTCTCCTCCTCTTTCCAATCCGGAAGTCCCTTCGGGACCTCCCCTTTCCATTGGAATATCTCTGACAGCTCCCCGACCTCACCCACCTGTGTGAAGAATCAAAGACCAAAGGAAACACTAAATTAAGAACCCATTTGGCACTGTTTTGCCTGACTTGATGTTTTCTAGTTGTGCTATGAACATCTGGGAGGTGTTTGCCCCATACTTTAGCAAAATTGCAACGCTTCCTTTCACAACTTAAACCGTGAGCAAGTGAAAGATGATTGAGCAATGCTTGATCAACTTATGAAAGGACAAAAGTTACAGTGTGTGTATCACATAAGAGTCCTGAAAGAGAGTGCGTGAGATAAATGGGAACAGAAGGCCGAGATTATCTTCATTATCGGACACACAAACGCGAAAACGATATCGACAGTCCAATGAAGTACTCAGAAATAAGTGAAGGACAAATAGATAGCAAGATAAATAGAATATATCATTGAGCCAAAGCCAAGTGGGACTCACATAAGAGTCCAGCCAATCCCATCGACTATGATATGTAGTTGCCAATTATGCCAAACACCAAGTGATGGGTCCGTAAGTACGAGATCCATTGATCAAACGACCCCAAAGAAATGCTATTGAGTATGGACTTCAAATTCACACGCTTACGAAAAAACTGTAAATATATGCATACGGATTTATCAGATAACTTCGATCATTTATGAAGCAAAGAAGATCAGCCGAAAAAGTTCTGACTTTTGGGCCAACAATTAACACCCAAAATGGCAAAGCCAAGAAGACTAAGCAAATACCCAGAAACGACAGGCAAAAGACGAAGACCAAACAGAAAAAGAGTGATGGGACAGGAATTTTCTCAAACAGTCAGATCGGTTTATCACCCAACATATGAGATCGAAAATAATAAGGAAAGAAAGACCACCAGAGCCAAGAGGAGGTTTCTGGGGCTGTGAGACTTATCCCAGTCTCTCTCCTTGGCGAACTCGGCCTGCTTCTGCTTCAGAAGATCGAGGGTCACGCTCTGATCTCCCTCTTTGACCATTGTCTCTCTTCTTTCAAACGAGAGACTGACGACGTCGGCGATGTTCCCAGAGAAGCAGGGAGAGCGAAATTGTGTGTGTTAAGTAAAGGCCAAATGAAGCAATATGTTATGTGCAGTACTACGACATGAGCGATCCACGACAAGGGTTCTGGTGCAACGTTCTCGGGAAAGAGGAGTCTCAGGTATTTGGGGAGAAAGAGAGAGAGAGAGGACCCCAAAACAAGGGAGCCGAGAGCGTGAGGGTGCTGTCGTCTCAGTGCCAGTATTTAAGGGGGCAAAACTCGTACATCATTCCGAGGTAATTTAATTAGTGCAGGATTAGGTGACCAGCCATTGATGGGAAGGTTTTTGAAAGTGCTTTGAAAATTGCATCCCTTCTTTTATGGCAATTTGTTTGATTAAGTGATTTGTTTTACTCAATCAAGTCATTAATTTTTGGTAAAAATTATAAATAAGGGCTTAAATGCCCTAAAAAATGAGACCTAAAGTGAACCTTGTCTTAAATAGGGCATGAAGTGTCTTTATTTTATTAAATAATGGTGCATTTTATTTTAAATAAAGACCTAAAATGACAATGTTAATAAAAAAAAGGACTGACTTTATCGGTTGATCGAGGGCATTTTCGTCCTTCATATTTTTTTACTTTCTTTCCTTTTTTCTTTATTTTTTTTAAAAGGCTAAAAAAGCATAGAAAAAGAAAAAAATTAGATGGGAGGGCTAGCCCCGGCCTTATTGCCTATGGCCAATGCCCCACCGATGATGGGGCAATGGCCATAGGTGAGGGAGGGCTGCCAGGCCTCCCACCTATATATTTTTTCTTTTTCTTTTTTAGCATTTTTTCAGTATTTTTTGGAAGGAAAAAAGAAAAAGGAAAAGAGAAAAGAGAAAAAAGGGAAGAAAATAAAAAAAATGTAAAGGACTAAAATTCCCTTAACTAGCTAGTAAGGTCAAGTCATTCTTTTAAACTAACATGGTCATGACAAGCCCATATTTAAAACATAGTCCACGTTAGCTCTTATTTGAAATAAGGTTCACTTTAGTCCCTTATTTGAAAAATTGAGAGCACTTTGGGCTTTTAACTGGAATTTTTCTTCAATTTTTTTTTAAAAAAAGGTCATTAACTCTATATTTCAAAATTAATTACTAAGAATTTTTTTATTTATATGATTATAGGAAGATTGCCATTCATGAGTATCTCGAATGTTTATACATATAACTATACCTAGCTAGATGTTTATTAAATGTACCTAACATTTATCTTTCGTTACAGATACTCAACAATCATTCATTATTAACAATGCATAGTAAATAAGATTATGTTCATCTTTCAAACTATGAAAGAAAGATGAATAATTGTGATAAAATATTTAAATAATAAATCACATTTTATATAATAGCTTAAATTTTTAAGCTATGATTTTTAATATGATATAAGAGCTTGGTTTGGCTTAGAGTAACAACAAACCTCTCAAATTGATTTTGGGTCCAAATTTGTTGATGAATTAGGCTTTAATACCATATTAAATTTTGTGGGACAATTATTAACTGTTTCAAAAGCTTGAGCTGATAGGTAAAAAAGACCACATTTTGCGAAAGCATCTGATTTAGCTCTATCTACAAATTTTGCATTGGCACTATCAATGTTGACCCAAGTCATGATAAATTTTGGGTATAATGCGCTTCAATGGATCAACGCTGGAGTTTATGAATAAAACGGTTTCTTTGAAATAAGTTCTCTCATATTTCTAGATGTAATGATTGCTTTTCGAGATTTGCTGAGATATTGTGAGATACGATGATATATGATTAGCTTTAGTGTGATATTGTGAGATATTGCTTTTCGAGATTTGTTGAAATATTTGAGATACAATGAGATATGATTAGATATAATAAGATTTGATGATTATTTTGTTAGTTCTAAATGTAAACTTTCTTGATATGCTAGCCGTATTTTTGGAAAGAGCATAGATTATTATTTTTCCTATAAATAGAGGAAGTCTTTCAATTGTGACGCAAACGATTTGATGAATGAAAATTTGTGAGATTTTCTCTATGAAAGTGAGTATCTTTTGGAGAGTGGATTACTCATTCATCGGTCTCTTTATCCTTGGAGCGTGGATTATTCCTCGAGTGGTGGGTTTTTCTTTAGGCTCTTGTGGTGAGCTTCTCCTATCTCGAAATCCTTTATCCTTGGCGGGTGGTTTGTCCTTCAAGTCTTGGTGGTGAACTTCGTTGATTTCGATCTTCATCCTTGGTTGGTGACACGGCCTTTATACCTTGGTGACAATCGTAATCTATCATTTATTTTGTTTTATTTAACCTTCGATAGATCATTCCCATACACATCCTTTCGATACACTCAGCCCGACATCCTCCCTTGCGGAATCACTCACCTATGCACGCATCAAGTTGGTATTGAGCCTAAGGTTGAACTCAGTTTTGAGTGATTCCTTATGTTACCTCATTTCTATCTCACCTATTATTTTTGTTGTAAAAAAATGGATGATCTGGTTCCAAAAGGTTTAACTTTGGAGCAAGCACACAAGAAAAGGCGAGATCGTGCTATCCAGAATCTTCAACAACAAATGGAGCATGTCCTCAATCTTCTCGAGGATCCGGCGAGGCAAGGACAACCTACAAGGTGTCCTAACGATCGTCGTCAGCATGATGATGCTGATTCTCATCAACATTCGGGTGGTGATTCCAATTCCATTGGCAGCAATTATAGTGATTCTGATTATTGAAACCAAAGATGCAAAGGGAGGCATAAGGAGAATGAACGTAACATCAAAGTGGAGTTTTCGAAATTTTAGGGTAGTTTCAATTTTGATGACTTTATTGATTGGCTTCACACAATTGAACAACGATTCGACTTCAAGTCTTACTCGAACAACAAGAGATGCGAGGTTGTTGTCTTGAAGTTAACAAAATATGCTTCTCTATGGTGGGAAAATCTAAAGTATCAACAACCCAAGAAGGAAAATATCGAATCAAGTATTGGGAAAAACTCAAGAAGTTGATGAAGAAGAGGTTTTTGCCCGACAATTACAAGCAAGATTTGTTCCTAAAGCTAAATTCTCTAAGACAACAAGGGATGATCATTGAAGAGTACATTCGAGAATTTGAACAACTCAAGATGATGTGCGAAGTTCTAGAAATTCTGGAGCAAACCATCGCTTGATTTCTTGGCGGAATGATTTGGGAAATTGCTAATTTGGTTGAATTTCAACTTTATTAGTCCTTTGAAGACGTATGCAAGTTGGCCGTGAAAGTTGACGATAATTGAAGAGCAACAAGAGGTTTTCTTCCAAAACTTTGACAAAAGGGATATCCTACTTTAAGGGAGCTTCCTCAAGCAAGGTCGAGAGCATGTTGACAAAAGACAAAGGCAAGGAGAAATTTGAAGAGTCCACCAAAGAACTCCAAAAGAAACCTGAAGGTGACGCAAGTAAATGCTTTTAAGTATCAATGCTATAGGCATCTCCAAGTTAATTGTCCAAATAAGAGGGTTATTACTCTTCAGGAAATTGAGGAGATCAATTTGGCACTTCAAGAGGCTAAGACAATCTGGACCAAAATGGTTCTGAATCTGAAAAAGAAGAAAAGATCGTGAAGAAAGCTGATGATGGTGAGTTATTGGTCATCCGTAGAGCATTGCAAGTTAAAGTTTCTCCTAATGAGAATATGCAAAGGGACAACATCTTTCACACTCGTTATACTATTAACGGGAAGGTTTATTCGATCATTATTGACATTAGGAGTTGTATCAACGTCAGTTCAACAACCTTGGTCGACAAGCTGAAGCTTTCGTTAGCTAAACATCCTCAACCATACAAGCTCCAATGGCTTAGTCAAGGAAATGATCTTAAGGTAAACAAACAAGCTCTCATATCATTTTTGATTGGGAGGAATTATCGATATCAAGTTCTTTGTGATGTAATTCCTATGGATGCATGTCACTTGCTATTGGGAAGACCATGACAATATGATAGAAATGCCATGCATAATGGGCGTAAGAACATATACTCATTTAACAAGGAGCAAAAATGCATTACTCTTGTACCCTTAAATCCTTCCATGATACATAAAAATCAACCTTGAGAGGGAAACACAAGTAAGGAAAATCTTTTCTTGAGTGAAACACAGTTTGAGAGGGTCATTGGCAAACAAAAGAATGTTTATGCTTTACTTATGGTAGAGAAAAAGAGTGAGAAAGAGAATCATCTACATCCCAAAATGCATTCCTTGTTAAAATAATTTACAGATATGTTCCTAGAGGAATTGCCACTCGGATTACCTCCCATTAGAGGTATTGAGCATCACATCGATTTTCTATTCAGTGTTCCTCTACCTAATAAACCAGCATATCAATGCAATCTAGAGCAAACAAAGGAGTTGCAAAGACAAGTCGATGAACTTATCGACAGAGAGTATGTCTGAGAAAGCATGAGCCTACGTTTTGTTTTGACTTTACTCGTGCCCAAAAAAGATGGTTCATTCAGAATGTGAGTCAATAGTCAAGCCGTCAACAATACCACTATTAAATATAGGTACCTCATACCTAGACTTGATGATATGCTTGATGAATTATATGGCTCTATCATGTTCTCGAAGATAGATTAGCGAAGTGGCTATCACCAAATTAGGATGTAAGAGGGTGATAAATGGAAGATGGCTTTCAAAATTAAAAGAGGCCTTTATGAGTGGTTAGTTATGCCATTCGGATTATCAAATGCTCCAAGTACCTTCATAAGGCTTATGAATGAGGTTCTTCGTTTCTTTATCGGTCAATTTATTGTTGTTTACTTCAACGATATTCTTGTTTATAGCAGGAATGACGAGGAGCATATCTCTCATTTGAAACAAGTTTTTAATGTCCTGAGAGAATAGAAACTCTATGCTAAAATAAAGAAATGTGAGTTCTTCTCTCCAAGCATTGTATTCCTTGGATATGTGGTTTCTGAAGATGGGATCTCCGTCGATCAATCCAAGATAAAAGTTATGAAGACTTGGTTGGTTCCGAAGTCCATTTTTGATGTAAGGAGTTTTTATGGTCTTATTTCTTTTTGTCAATGATTTGTGACGGATTTCAATATCATCATGGCTTCTATAACCGAATGCATGAAGAAGGGTTCTTTTGAATGGACAAAAGTTACTCAAAAACGCCTTTAAAGTAATCAAGTAGAAACTTTGTGAGTCACTTTCCTAATTTTGATAAAGTATTTGAAGTTGAGTGTGAGCAAGAGGAGTTGGCATTGGTGTTGTTTTTGTGCAAGCCCAAAAACTTTTGGCGTATTTCAATGAGAAGTTGACCAATTCAAAGAAGAAAGCTAATCGGTATCAGAAGAAGGCTCAATTTCAACCGAGAGATCTTGTATGGCTTCATTTGAGGAAGAAGAGATTTCCATCTTGTCGAAAGGGTAAGATCATGCCGAGACCTAATGGCCCATTTAAAGTTATTGAGCGAATTGATGATAATGCTTATAAGATTAATCTTCTTGGAGAGTTTGGAGTTTGAACAGTTTTTAATGTGGGAGACCTTTCTCCCTTATTTGGACGATGGAGATTTCTCAGCTTTGAGGACGAATCTCAAACAACACGGGGAGAATGATGCAGAAGCATCCAACTTAGCTCTATTGACAAATTCAGTATTGGCACTATTGATGTTGACCTAAGCTAAGATAACTTTTGGGTTTAACGTGCTTCAATGGATCAAGGTTAAAGTTTCCGACTACAATGGTTTAGGGCTTGCATGGTAATGCTCCCGGGAACAATTGATTCTGTTCTTTTATTCCCGGAAGCAGATTTGGAATATAAATGCGTTTGGTAAATTTTTTGTTCCCAAGAACAAATTTGTTCCCCGTAATAGGTTTGGAGTAAAATCCAGAATAAAAAAAAAAAGTTACTTTTCGTTCCCGGGAACAATTTTGAGAATAAGTTTTTTTTCTCTCTTTTTTCTTTTTCTTTTTTTTCCTTCCCTTTCTTCTTCTTCTTTCTCTTCCTCCTCCCACCCCATCACCACCCCATTGCCGCCTCTGGGCCGCCGCCAACGAGCGGCCGGGCGAGGCTCTGGCGAGCCCATCGGACCTCACCTTGGCTTGGCGAGGCTCCGGCGAGCTCATCGGAGCTCACCTTGGCCTGGCGAGGCTTCGGTGAGCCCGTCAAACCTCGCCGGCGGCGGTCCAGGGGTGGTAGCCAAGAGGAAGAAGGGGAGAAAAAAGAAAAAAAGAAAAAAGAAAAAAGAAAATTATAACAAAAAGTATTTAAAATTAAAAGAATCAAAAGATCGGAAATTTTTACCAAACGCATTTCTGTTCCTGGAGTAAAAATTTTAAACAGTTTATCAAACACCTTAAATACTCAAAATTTGTTCTCGGGAGGAGATACACTAAGATATGATTAGATATAATAAGATTTGATGATTAATTTGTTAATGTCTAGAGATTTACTTTTCTCTGATATACTAAATGTATTTTTTGAAAGAACTTAGGTCATTATTTCTCTTATAAATAGAGGTAGCCCCTCAATTGTAACACAGACAATTTGATGAATGAAAATTAGTGAGATTTTTTCTGTGAGAGTGAATACCTTTTGGAGAGTGGATTACTCTTTATTGGTCTCTTTTATTCTTGAAACGTTGATTACTCTTTGATGGTGAGCCAAGAAGCCCTTTATCCTCGATTGGTGGGTTTTTTTATAGGCCATGATAGTGAGCTTCTCCTATCTCGAAGTCCTTTATCTTTGGCTAGTAGTACGTCCTTTAAGCCTTGGTGGTGAACTTTGTCGATCCCGATCTTCATCCTCGATTGGTGGCATGGCCTTTATATCTTGATGATGATCGTAATCTATCCTTTATTTTGTTTTATTTAACCTTTGATAGACCATCCCCATACACATCCTTCTAACACACTCAGCCCGAAATCCTCCCTTGCGAAATCACTCGCCCACGCATGCATCACCATATAAATATAAAGAGCATTTAGAACAAATTGTCCAACAATATGTCTAATACTTCAATAATTTTCTCATGCATGATCGAGAATTGTTTATTCCATACATAATGTGGAATGCCTAATGTTTTGTCCAAAAAATTAAAAAAAGAGGATGGAATAAATATTTGGACAATTGTTAAGGCGATCATTTATGAAAAAAGTATTTACACATTCACTGTTGGATGAGTATTCTATATATACAAAGTTAATTTTCTAATCAAATTCTTTTTGATAAATCCAATGATGAGCGTAAATTATTTACGTTATTTGTGGATTTGATGAAAAGTCCTAAAAGTTACGAGAAGTAATTTTAGATTTTCCTCTCTTTATCTTTCATATAAATTTAATTTTTTTTATCGTTTTCCACACCAATTCTCATTTCCTCCCTTTTCTATTACTTTTAACATGGTGTATTAGTGTATTAAAGACAAAAAACATATCCAGTTTTGGTCAAATGGGATCCTCCACCTTCCAAGTGTATTAAACATAATACTGATGGAGCCTCGAAAGGCAACTCAGGACTTTCTAGTGCAGGGGTGTTATCTAGAAACGAAGGGGGTGATTGGATTGATGGTTTGCCACATTCATAGGAGTTCATCAATACATGCTGAATTTCGGCTTTGTGGTGGGGACTCAATTTCGCAAAACAACTTGGATTTCATAACATCATTATTGAGATTGACTCTAAAACCATCATTGATCTTCTTAGTCTAGAGCTTATGATTGATAATGTTGGCCTTATTAAATTAAAGATATTGAGACATTGTTGTGTTCTCACTTTGAGTTTAAAGTGCAACATAACTTTAAGGAAGAAAATTGCTTCGTCGATTGACTTGCTAATCTTGGAATCGACAAATGCTTGGATATTAGTGTCTTTTCATTACCTCCTACATGTTTACTTAATGTTTTATTTGGTGATAAAATAGAGATTGTAGATTTATGACATTGAATTTTTTTTTTGATGCCCGGGAACCATCGTACAGCCGGCAGCCGGCGACATAAACACGGGGGCGTACTAGCTAGTGGCCCACCTCCCAGGTACCCCACTTAAGTCGCGCAATGGGGGTGAGGAGTTTCGAACTCCTACCCTCCGGCAGAGGGGTCAGAGCGCGAACTAACTCGTCCACCGTGGGGTGGGTATGACATTGAATTTTTGGCTTTAGCCCTTTTTCATACAAAAAAAAGCCATGAAGCTTTTACAAAATAGTCTTGTGCTCTCGTGGGTCCTGCTTTTGCTTATTGCAATATATTTCTCCTGAAGGATATATTTTGTTTGACACATATTTTAGTGACGACGCGATGTAATTGACTTACAAGTTTTATCTTACTTGACACAATATATGTTATACATATCACTTTCGATTAACTTGTATTAACACAAAAATTGACAACTTTTGGCTATAATTTACAAGTGATAGACTTAGTTGATATAGCAAAGTTTGGCAAACAACATAAGTCATAAATGAAAAGAATAATAGACAATCTGAAGAGCATCGACAATTAACTAAGAAAGTTATCAATACCAAACATCAATTATTGATGAAAACCTTCATTGTGAATGAGTTCATTGTCATTGTCATCGATATATAATTG
The DNA here is from genome assembly GCA_014182845.1 of Corymbia calophylla. Taxonomy (NCBI): domain Eukaryota; kingdom Viridiplantae; phylum Streptophyta; class Magnoliopsida; order Myrtales; family Myrtaceae; genus Corymbia; species Corymbia calophylla. The sequence continues at coordinate 15,370,392 of CM024703.1, forward strand.
CCAGTCACGATATTTTTGAATATATTTCTTTTAGATAAGTGTTACTAGATAATAACCACTTGGTGGTTATGTTTAGTATTGCAATTTTAGGATTTTTTGTAACTAGTTGTGGATAAGTGTTGTTGTAACTCTTTGTAATTGTGGATGGGATTGTGAATGGTTATGTTTAGTGCCACTATTTTAGGATACATGTTGTAACTTCTTCTAACCACAAATAGGATTAGGAAGTTATTTGTTTTGAAGATAGGATTATAAAGTTATCTTTTTAAAGTCAATAACCATTTGTAACATGTGATTGTAGTCTACAAATAGTCACACCATACTCTTTATAAAGAACCCCAATCAAATATAGAACTTGATGCTATTTGCAAATTTATTATTATCTTTACTTTTTCATAATTCAAATTAGTAGCCGCAATTGACTCCAATCTTTGTACCTTTAAGTTTTTGTCATTTACTTTTTTGTCTAAAATCAACAATAGACCCTTTGCAACCTTGGTTGATCATATTAATCCATGTTCTTGAAAAATATTTCATCACACTTTTAAGCGAAAAATCTTATTGGCATGCCTAGTAGATCTCATTTTCTTGATTCAAGGAGACTGTCAAAAATCAATAAGAGTCCAATAATACATCCTACAACAATAATTTAGTGCCATAAATTAGTAACGAAATTACTGCAAACTTTGAATCTTCAGTCGTTAATTGAGAGCTAGAAGGAGGCCAACACGAGGGGCCAAATCTTCTCTGACGTTACTTCAAATCCTTAGATGTTGGCTACCATGAAATGGTCATTTGAAGAGTAGCGAAATAATATAGCCAAGTATATATTGAGTCATATGTTAGATGTAATAGATTGATTGTCATTAATGTTGTGAATGATGTTTGTCCAATCAACCACCACCAGTCAATTCAACGGTAGGCTTATTCCTAATCCCTCTCCATTGAATGATGCTAATAGTGTTGGTCAAAACAACCAAATTGATGACAATAATTTGGCAAATCAAATTGGTTGATAGGTCGGTCAATTGCCAAATGTTGAAGGTGTAAGGCTAGTGGCTCCATTAGTAGCACCTAATGTGAATATTGTTGGAAAACACCAATGACATTTTGATGATCACCAAACTATCCTTATTACAAATAATTACAATGATAAATGCAAATGGTGAAATAAATTATCATCATCAATGATCATTCTTATATGTAAAAACGAGATAACTACGCAAACCACTGATATTATCTCTTGAACTAGAAATTGTCTTTGATCTTGATTTGGAAATCTCACTGTATTGGTTTAGCACTATAATAGCTTTTAGTGAAGTGTACAAGAGTAAGTACAGTGTTCTCATATGTCGATAGCATGATCTATCAAGTGAAGGGAGATACACTAACCATTTGTAATTTGCATTACCGATTACTACAGGAATCTAATTGTTATTTAGTTTATTAGTCGGAGAGTGGATATAAGCTTAGCTAAAAGTCGAACCACTATATATCATTGTGTGATCTACTTATTCTACTCTTGTTTACTTATTAGCATCATATATACTGATTCATTTTCACAGCATCATCTTGAGTGTCGATTGTTTGATATTTCACAAGAGATTTTATTAAGTCACTGCTCAGTCTAACAACCTCCCTTTTAGGTTGCATTATTAGCCCCAACAATTGGCATCATAGCTTCGTTGCTTGATTATTCAAGTGCATTACTTCTAAACATAAAGATTTGTTTATTTGTTTGACCTTGGTAGTTTTCTTGCTCTCCATGCTTCCAATAAGCAACCTTATTTTGACGGGACAAACAATGGATATTGGAAGGAGCACATGTAATCTTATATAGAAGCTACTCATCTTCAAATGTGGGAAGTCATTAAAAATGGACCTCCTGCTCCAACATGAGTACTAGCTCAGCCTGCTCAACAAGAAGGACAAAATACTTCTGTAGTTGTAATACTTGCTACCCAAGATAAAGCTTAACCAGAAAAAACTCAGAAGAGACAAGCTCTTAATGCTAAAGCAAAACATATGCTTTACTATTCTCTCCCTCCCTCCACTTTAATAGATTTTCTTCATGTGTTATAGCTAAGGAAATCTGGGATCAACTCCAGGTAACATTTGAAGGAATGGATCGTGCATGAGAAACCAAGTTGAACATTCTCCTAGGAAACTATGAGTTGTTCAAGATTGAGTTTGACGAGAGTGTCACTAAAATATTCACAGGATTCACTGCCATCACGAATGGTCTTGCTCATCATTGAAAATCTTCTTTAGTTTGAAAAAGGTGAATAAGCTCCTAAGGTCACTACCAAAGGAGTGGAGTCAAGTGAAAACTTCTATCCATGAAACCATGAGGATCCAATTTATCTCTATGGATGAGTGAATTAGAACTCTAATGTCATACGGAGTTGAATACCAAAATGAGGATTCAAGCTCAAAATGTAACGAAGTCATTGTTTTCAATTCTAACCAATGTGATGTAGGTGATTTGACAATATTTGATGAAGATGATGATGAAGACATGACTCTTTTCACTAGGAGGTTTAATAACTTGATGATAAAGGGAAAAAACTGCAAAGGAAAGAGGCAAACAAAATATTTAGAAGAGAAGAAGAAGCACTACAAAGCCAAAGATGAGTGAAAATCAAAAGATGTAGTTTGCTATAAATGTCGAAAATCAAGGCACACCAAGCTTGACTGTCCACTTCAAAAGAAGAAGAAAGGAAAGTTTGAAAAGAAGAAGCATGCACTCAATGTTGAAACCTGGAGTGACATTGAGTGTGAAAGCAGTGAAGGAGACGTTGATCATGCCAATATATGCCTCACGGGAGACTCTGGAAGTGACAGGGAATCGACAAAAAGAAGTTAATCAAATGGTATATGGACAGCAAACATTCATGACATGTGATTGGAAATGCTAGTACCTTTCTGTATTTAACCCAAATTGATAATGGTTGTTAGCTTTGGAGAAAAAGGCAAAGGAAGAATAGTCGGTAGAGGCACCACCAAAGTGGGAGAACTAATCATTGATGATGTAGCCTTAGTCAAAGGATTGAGACACAATTTGATAAGCATCTGTTAGCTTTGTGATAAAGGATACGAGATCAACTCTAAAGATTCATCTTAGACCTTCTCAGGAAAAAGGTATGGAAATATCTATTTGTTGAACATTGACGGTGAAACTACTCACTGCTTATTTTCCATAAAAGAAAAGCAAAGATATGGCATAGAAAGCTTGGTCACATTATCTCAAAGAAAATCTCCGAACTAGCTTAAAAGGAAATGATAAGGGGTCTTCCAAGAATGAGGTATGAGAAAAATGAACTTTATAATACATGTTCTCTAGGTAAGCAAGTCAAAATTTCTTTTAAACCTATAAATACCATTGCTACTAATCGAGTATTACAACAATTTCATATGAAGCTCTTTGGACCTACAAGGAATACTAGCCTTGGTGGAAGCAAGTATTGCCTAGTGATTGTGGATAATTATTCTAGATTCACTTAGGTAATGCTCTTGGTTCACAAAGATGAACATACAAATCCTTCGTGAAAATTGCACGAAAGATTCAAAATCTTTAAGGATATGTAAACAAAAAATATTGTAAGTCCATGAGTAACAAAATCTTTAAGGATATGTAAGTATCTCATAATCCCACCCCATATCATCCCCCATGCAATACATGAAGAGACAAGAGACCCTCCTTGAGAGTTTATAGTTCTATTTTCCAACCGATCACAAAGATTTGGTATCCTCTTTTCCCATTTTTTACACAATTTTGACAAATATAAAAGTACAAAAAAAAAATGGTCGCTTTCCCAAAATCTACTAGAGAAGGATGAGAGTTTTCCCCCAAAATAGAGCTAATATCTAGATTTGATTAATGGATGAGCTTGGACTAGATGAGTATGGTACCGATTGTTGAATCTAAAAGTTTTTGCCAAGACTATGGCTGTGTTTGGGCCGGCCAAGATGGGTCAATTAGACTCAAGAAGGGATTGCTTGTCTAGGCTCATTCATTTTGCCCTCCGACCAAATTGGGTTTGAGTGGATTGCCAAATCTGGGATCATTGAACCAATATCTAGATTTCTTGTTGAACCAAATTGTAATCATATCGAAAGCATTGCCATAAATGCTCAATGTATTGAGATTGCGCGAGTGTAGTAAGATCATGCCAATATGTTAAAGAAAGCCACTTCTTGCGCAAATTACATAACAAAGAGTCGACACACTGACCCTACAAGGAACTCTTGGTATGGGGGAAGTGAAGAAGAGTTGCCAACGTTAAGCTCTTTTTACTGTGGAAATCATTCCTGATAATGGGGAAGAAAAAGATACATTACAAATTAGGGGGCCTTACGGTGGGGAAGGTAGACTCCATGTTAAAACTTTGGTCTTGGCTACCGTCGGGTAGGTAGGATATAGTAGCCTGCCGCATCTGAGATAAGTGAGGAATCCTACTACTCTCTTGGGCTCAATGTAGTGAGATTGCGAGAGTGTAGCAAGATCATGCCAATATGTTAAAGAAAGCCATTTCTTGCGGAAATTACACGACAAAGAGTCTAATGCAGAGACAGTGACATATAGTCTATTATTTAGATGAAAAAGAAAATAAGCTAAAAATGATCAACCACTCTCAGCCACAACAGCGCCAGTAGTATCACTATCGTCAACAACAAGAGTTTTGGTGGTGATAACTTCTTGATTCTTGGAGGAGGCCAATTTGGAGAGAGAGACTGGGTATTTGAGGGCATTGAGCTCGACCTTGCGGAGGGCAGCTCGGCCCAAGTCGATGCCGCAGATGTCGGAGAGCCTGACCAGATAAAGCAGCACGTCTGAGAGCTCCTCACCCAAGTGCACTGTCTCCTCCTCTTTCCAATCCGGAAGTCCCCTTGGAACCTCCCCTTTCCACTGGAATATCTCCGACAGCTCCCCAACCTCACCCACCTGTGGGAAGAATCAAAGACCAAAGGAAACACTAAATTAAGAATCCATTTGGTACTGTTTTGCCTTATTGACTGTGATGTACTTTAGTTGTGCTATGAACAGCTGGGAGGTGCTTGCCCCATACTTTAACAAAAATGCAACGCCTCCTTTCGCAACTCAAACCGTGAGCAAGTGAAAGATGATCAAGTAATGATTAATTGACTTATGATAGGACAAAAGTTACACAACGCGTGTATCACATAAGAGTCCTGAAAGAGAGTGCGAAAGACAAGTGGGAACAGAAGGCTAAGCTTATCTGCAATATCAGACATCCAAACGAGTAGACGAATTTGACAGTCCAATGAAGTACTGAGATATAAGTAAGAACAAACAGATAGCAAGATAAATAGTAAATATCATCGAGCCAAAGCCAAGCGGGCATTCCTTTGCATTTTGTCTAAGTGACATACGAATGCCGACCGATGCAAAAATCCAGTAAATCCCATAGATTATGATATGTAGTTATAAATTATGCCAAACACCAAGTGATGGATCCGTGCATACAAGATCCATCGATCAAGTGACACCAGAGAAATGCTATTGAGTCTGGATTCCAAGTCTACAGAACTGATTCAGACGCTTATGAAAAAACCATAAATATATGCTAACGGATTTATCAGATAACTTTGATCTTTTAAGAAGCAAAGAAGACCAGCGAAAAAACTGTGATTTTTGACTTTTTGGCCAACAAATAATCACCCGAAGTGGCAAAATCACGAAGACAAAGCAAATACCCAGAGAGGACAGGCAAAAGACGAAGACCAAACAGAAAAAGAGTGATGGGACAGGAATTTTCTCAAACAGTTGGATCGGTTTATCACCCAACATATACGATTGAAAATTGCAAGGAAAAGAAGACCACCAGAGCCAAGAGGAGGTTTCTGGGGCTGTGAAACTGATCCCAGTCTCTCTCCTTAGCAAACTCGGCCATCTTCTGCTTCAGAAGATCGAGGGTCACGCTCCGATCTCCCTCTTTGACCATTCTCCTCTTTCACACGCAAGACTGACTACCACGGCGACGATCCAAGAGAGGCACAGAGAGAGTCAGAGAGAGAGAGTTGACTAAAAGCCAAATGAAGCGATATGTCATATGCAGTACCACGATACGAGCGATCGACGACAAAGGGTTCTGGTGCAACTTTCTCGGAAAAGAGGAGAGGAGTTTCAGGTACTTTTAGAGAGAGAGAGAGAGAGAGAGAGAGAGGGGACCCCGGAACAAGGGAGGCGAGAGCGCGAGGGGGTTGTCGTTTCGGTGCCATTTTATAAGGGGACTAAGCCATCATTTTGAGGTATCTAATTAATCATTCTTGTTTAAGGTAGGATTAGGTGACGAGCCATTGATGGGAAGGTTTTTAAAAGTGCTTTGAAAATCAAATCCCCTCTTTTTAGGAAAATTTAAATAAGAATTTAAAGTAAGATTAATGTTTTAAAAGAAGACCTTGAATTAATATTATTTGGGATAAGCACTTAAAGTGATCAAATCAATCTCAAATAAAGATCTAAACATACATGCTGGCAAGCAAGCAATTTTTTCCAGTGAGCAGAATAGGGGCATTTTTGTCCAGAAAATTATCTAGATAAAAAATTGCAACTCCTAAAATTGAAAAACCCCGAAGTTTCTTCTCATATTCTTGCTCCCCGCACCTTTGCATCCCTCATCCTGCTTCAACGTTCATACCAGATCCAAGTTCCACGTTCACTAAAAACAAACGGTATAGGAGCTTCAACGTTAAAAAAGACACAAACCCATCTTTAGAACAGGTTATCGTGGCGGTGCAGAGAGTTCTCCTTTTTTTTTGCAGCATCTCCCCGTTTTATGAGAGCTCTCCTCTCCTAATTTAGGTCTAGATCTGATTTTTTCTTCACTAAATCCATCCATCCCTGCTTCTCCCACGCCCCGCCCTCCACCACCTTCTCCTCATGCAATTCTGACCCTTCTTCCTCCTCCAACTTCATCAGTAAGCTCAATAATTATAGGTGTTAATTGCCAATGGTGACCGAGCTCACTAACTATGTCATCCATGAGCTCTTTGTTGCGCTCATCATTAGACTGCCACCTCGCAATCCCCGTGAAGCCAACCATGTTCCACGGGCTCACGGTGAGGCGCTCATGTGGGACGATTCATTCTGTTGGAAAGAGCCGACGCTCACCCTTGCAGGCTGTGCTTTGTTGATCCACCTTTCAGATTTATCGCTTGCTATATGGGATTTGGCTTTGTAGCCTTTTATGCACCTCTCATGTATCATTTGAGAAATGAGTAGGATTTTCTTTTGATTAAAAAACAAATATTCAGAAAAGCTCAGTCTTCCTTCATCAGCGACATCTAAAACATAACTATCATTGTGAATCATAACTCGAGCTCCCAAGACAGAACCCTCCGCTTGAACATTCGAGAGAGAGAACATTTAAGGGCAACGACTAAGATCTCTTCCATAAAAACAATTCGCTTCTAGAATTGCTGAGTTTATTGCCGCTCAAATACGACCAAAAACAAAATACCACATCCAAAATCCATCAGTGGGTGAGGCAAAAGTTAAGAGAAATCATACAAGCAATCTCTAAACAAGAAGATGGGAGAAATTTTGGAGTTTTTTGTTTGTTGGGCTTGCAATTATTCAATTTTTTGTGGACAAAAGTTTTCCTATTCCGGTCGCTAGAAAAATTACATGCTTGTCAATCGGCGAACTAGGCCCTCATTTGAAACTAATTAGCCACTTCAATCATTTATTTGAAATTATATCGACTCTAAGCCCTAAAAATAGACTCACTTCATGTCCTTATTTTAAAATTTTCCTTCCACTTATGAAAATATGTTAAATTAAGTGATTTGCTTTACTCAATCAAGTCACCAATTTTTTACTGCAATAATATAGGTCACCAACTCTATATCTCAAAATTAATTACTAAGAATTTTTCAATATATAATTATAGGAAGATTTCCATTTATGAGTATCTCTGAATGTTTATACATATAACTATACCAGACCAAAAAATTATTGAATGTACTTCAAATTTATCGTTCATGACATATACTCAAGCATCATTCATATTTAGTAGTGCATAGTAAATAAGCAACTGTTTGTCTTCTGACAAATTAAAGAAAGATGAACAATTGTTCTTGCATGTTCGAGAATTATTCATTCCATGCATAACGTGAAATGCTTAATGCTTTGTCCAAAAAGTTAAAAAATAAAAGAAAAAAAGGATGAAATAAAAATTAGGATAATTGTTACGTCCACCATCAGTAAAAAAAAACTACTTACACATTTACTGTAAAATGAATATATTCGAAGTTAAGTTTCTAACCAAAATTTTCCGATATAATCCAATGACAATTGAAAATTATATCTTTCATCCTCGTTGGATTTAATTAAAAGCCCTAATACGTTTGGTTGTCCAGATTTCTAACTAGGATAGGATTGAATATAATAGGATGTGAAATCCAAGGGATTTTACTATATCCTATCCATGTTTGATATGCAGTAATAAAATTGGATATATTCACATCATATCATATATATTGTTTGGCACAAATGACATATTAATATAAATAAACCACAAAATTTTACAAACGAATATGTTAAAAATTTCTTGCAACACTTTTATCTACTTTTATTTTTTTACTTTTTAATTAATTTTTATTTCTTTCTTCCCTTTCCATCATTCTCTAATAAAATTTTAATAAATAGAAAATTGTACTAATACACGTAAAACACTAAAACACCTAAAATATGTAATGAATATATATTTATATATTGAATTTATATTATATGATAGAATTAAATTTGAATATATAAATAAAATTAAGATTAAATTAAAAAAGCAAATTGTTATTTTTTTATTTTGAATTTTTATATTAGAATGCAAATATTAATCATATTGAAATATAATTTAAGATTTGTTAATTTAAGAAGACTTTTCTATTATAGACATTAGAAATCCTATTTATCTTTATCCCACCTCTATCATGAGATAATTTTATCTAACCTATATTCTCTTTTTATCTGACTATATTCTATCTTGAGCATGCATCAAACATATAATACAATAAATTTTATCCTATTATGAATTTTCCTGACCACCAAACACAATCTAAAAGTTCCAAGAAACAATTTTAGATTTCCCTCTCTCCCTCTTTTATATATATTGTTTGAAATAGACACGAGTAGTTTTGTCTTTTAGTAAAATTGAAACAAAAGAAAAAGAAGAAAAAAAGGAAAGAAATAAATTTTAAGTCAATAGTGGGATCTGCAAGAGATAATATAGTCAATTCAACGTGAAAATATGTGTCAGGAGCAGAAAATGGGGAAAAATACCATGAGTCTTATTTTTTCGTGCCCTAAAATAAACTGTTATTATCATAGTAAGTTAAAAATTGCCATTAATCATTTCTCTTTGTTTAAAGCATATTATAGTGATGACACAATGTAATCAAACTATAAGTCTCATGTTATTGATGTAATAGATGTTATACGTATCACTTTCGATTAACTTGTTATACATAGATGGCACTCTAAGACGCTAACATAGAAAATAACTCTGAAATAAAAATTTTCTTTGTTAAGTGATATTCTTTTAATTATGCTTTTAACGAACTAGATAAGTTAGCCGTTTAGGACTATTACACGAATGATCCGAGGTAAATAGGGAGTTTAAAGGGTGCCATACTTAGGCTCGCTTGTTTAGTGAAAAATGTAGCAATGTTTTCTAATATTAACCATTTTTATTGTTAAGAAAACGAATTAATGAAAAGTACTTTGATTGTTAACAATAATCTATGCCTAACTATTATTATTGATAATGAAAGTGTTTTTGGTTAACATATTTTCCTAACATTTTTTTTAAAGTGTTGAATTTCTACGCAATAACCGGAGTCTCAACTTTATCGAGTACAACTATTTTCTCCGGCTTAAAAAACCAAAAGAAAAACCACCACTAGTTTCAGCGATCATCATCCGGTGGAAACTTACTGAAGCCGAAGCTAGGAAAAGTTATGTAAATATTTCAGGCTCCATTCCTTCCTCAAAAATTGAATGATTTGAAATTATTGTCCTAAAAATAATTACTTGTACCGTTTGAACTAATTAAACAATAAAAATTATTTTCATTATCGGTAATATTTTATATTTAAATATTTTCGTGAACCGTAAAGATATTTTTGCAAGCAATACAAATGATTATTTTTTAAAATAATAATAAATTTTAAATTATTTAATTTTCACGAAATAAACAGAGTGATTATTATACTCGCCACTTTGCTTGTTTGGTGGATTGAAAGAAGATTAAATTATGGATGTTGCAGCTACAACGAAAGGTAAAACGTTGGCGACTTATTAGGAACTTTGTATTATTCATCTTCGGTGGAGACAAAGATATTGCACACACATAGTTGCAAAATGACATCCTAGTAAACGCTTATGTATGATATCGACCATGTTCTTGTTTTACGTCAATACAAAGAATGAAATATTGTAGATATATCTTGTTTTAGCCTTTCTTGTTTAATGATCCAAAGACATGAGTATAGAGAGCCGACTAATTGGAGGTCGATGGAACACACTACAAGCACAAGCCCCATGTATTGGTAATTGTCGATACTTGGTTCGATTAATTGACATAGTATAATTATTTGGATGGTTGTCCAAAAATTCCTAAACTTATTGTACGATGGCTAATTTAATCATAAAATTTTCAATTTTGTGAATTTAGTCATAAATACTTTCGTGATTTACCAATTTAGTTATTTTAGTTAATTTTGGTCAAAAATCTCTAACATGGACGTCAGGCGTCCTACATAGCATGACCCACAATAATCGGTGCTGATATGGACAATTTTTGCAAAAATCTTTAAATTTTGGATCTTTTTCTTTTGTTCCTTTTTTCCTATTTCACTCCACTTGTCATCGGCCACAAGCGAGGGCTGCCCTCACTTGGGGCTGCTTGGGTGAGCCTATCCCTAGCATCCTCTAGCCGCCCTTGCTTGGGACCACCTGGGTGAGGATCATCCTCACCCAGGTGGCCCAAGGCAGGTGGTCGAGCCCTATGACCTCTAGCTAGGGCTATCCTTGCTTAGGAGGCTCTAGGCAAGCCCTTGTTAGAGGCCGTGTAGGCGCAAGGCTCAAGCTCTCGCCAGCCCTCACTCATGGTCATTGAACTTTGTCAGCCATCGTCAAGGCTTGGTAGCCAGCAGAGATAAATAGAAAAAAAAAAAAAGAAAGGAAAAAAAATAAAAGAAAAGGAGAAAAAGAAAAAAAAGGAAGAAAGGGAAAAATTGAAAATTTTGAAAAATGTAAAAAAAATAAAATTTGTCTACGTTAGCACCAGTCTTGTCATATAGGATGGCCGGCATCGGCGTTGTCAATTTCTAACCAAAAGTGGTCGGAATGACTACATTGATAATTTTTCAAAAATTTTATGACCAAATTAATAAATTTGGAATTGAACTTGCATGTATACAATAGGTTTGTATCTTTTTGAATAATTTCCCATACTCATCTATACGGGAAAGTGACTTTCCCAATAGAAATTTATCTATAACATGTTGATATTCTTTATTATATTGAGACATAGTTGTGCTCATTAGTGCCAATGAAATCCTTGGATCTAACACTAATAAACAACCTTTTGGCTTTTGCTTTGAATTATTCATTGTACTTTCTCTTACATGGAACGGAAGTTATTTTAACTTCTTCTTGTACTTCCAACTGGTAAAAAGCCATTACAATTTGCACCACTTGGCTTAAGAAAATGGTACTTCACTAGGCAAAACTTGAAGGGAATCAAAGCACACCATTAAACAAATTGCATCACAAAGTGAATTCAATACTCTGTTGTTCCTTCGCCATGATTAATTGCAGACATAATTTCAAGCACACATTGCTAGAAGGGAAAATTGTCCAAAAAATCTTAAATCTATTGCACTTTTACCAATTCAGTCATAAATTTTTTAATTATGTCAATTGAGTTGTAATCATTTTCATTTTTTGCAAATTGAATTCATTTGGCCGATTTTGGCTAGAAATTGTTGACATAGATATCGACCGTCCTATGTGATACCGCTAGAACTAATATAGATAATTTTTGATAATATTTTTCTTTTCTTTGCTTTGCTTCTCATCGGCCGGAGTTGTTAAAAAAAAGAAAAGAAAAGAAAAGAAACAAAAAAAGGAAAAAGGAAAGAAAAAATAACAAAATATTATTAAAAGTTATTCATATCAATATTGGCCATGTCATGTAAGACAACAATGTCCACGTCAGCGATTCTTGCTCTAAATTGATTGGATTGACTCAATTTACAAAACATATAAATGTTTATAATTCAATTGGCACAATTAAAAGATTTATGACCGCATTAACAAAGGTGCAACATGTTTAAGACTTTTTAGATAATTTTCCCATCATGAGAAAGATCAGAAGGAGAGAGAGAGGACTTGGGTGATATCATAATTATTTAATGTTAATTAGGGTCGAGATTAAGCACATTGATGTAGAGTACAACTTATATCGAACTGAAAGCTTTGCCATCCCCATAGTTAATGGTAGCAATACGATCAACTTCACAAATAAAGAAACTAATTCCAGTACTTGATCGCTATGGACATGCGCGAGGCGTGTGGATTATATAATATACGGCAGATCATAATCAATTCTTTGCACTAGATTACAATCAGATTCTCTCTCAATGATATTGGTCTAGAATAATATTGAGGGCGTTCAATCTTTCGATCAATTGATTTAAAGTATGCTATCGACCTGGAGAATGAGACTAATTAAAGTATGGGTTATGTCCAGCACGCTAGTGCTGGTGAAGGAAATTAATTATGATTAGTACCGTAATGTGTCATGTGAAAGAGAGAGAGAGAGAGATGCTGTCCATGAAAGTGGGAGCGAAGGGAATAATATTATTTGGTAAACATTCCTTGCCCGTGACATGAGGATAGAGTTTTCCTTTAGCTAATTAGATCGGATTCACTAATATCCGGAGATATCTGCATTTGAAAGTCCATGAATTTGAGGCTAATCAAACTTGCCCTTGAGAAGAGAACTGATATTTTGTGTTCTCTAATCAATCGAAATGATAATTTTTAACTCTTAAATTTCTTTAGTTGGAGGACATGTTTCAACCTATAATACATACGATATTTGTTCTTTCATCATGTTCAAGAGTTCTTTCATGCGTGTATATACATAAAATAAATATGAATATTTTCCTGCTTACGTTCAATTTAACCTATCAACTTTGCATGAAATTTGAAGGGTTTTCTTTGGGGGGTTGAGAAAATCCTTTAGCAAAAGAAAAGCAACTTCCTTGTGCACGATCATGCCTTCGATTTGTCCTAGACTTCGTTAAGTTGCAACTCATAGGTCTAGCATGTGTGGCTCATGCCAAGTTGAAATACTTACGCGCAAGTAAAAAGGAAAGAAGCATATGATAAAATTATCAAAGGAAAAGTCATACCCAATATTTAATTCATCCATTAATTAAAGTACGGATTAAGTATGCCCTGCAAGTGCTAGTGAAAAATATTATTTATCATTATTGTCGTTAATGCTTCATGTGAGAGAGATTGGTCTCCATAAAAGTGGGAGGGAAAGGAATAATATTACATAGTGGGCATTTGTTTTCATCTGCACCCCATTATTAATTAAGAATTAATGAAGGAGCTGTAAAAAAATTTAATTGATTATTTGTTATCTAATTTGTTTTAACTTATACACCATTTGCACAAGAGGTCTAGGGACTGTGTGGAAGTAATATGTTATGAATAAAAAACGAGAACGATGAAAAATCCAAGAAAGAATATGAAATGGATAGCTTAAATTATTGTCATTGGCAGAATGAATTATTAGAAGGTAGAGTAAAAGAAAAGCGAGGGTGGAAGACAATTTGAACATATAGAGCAAGTCGGACTCCGTGAAAATGGGAGTGAAGCGAATCAAACTAAGGTGGAATCTGAACCAATTAAGGTTGGGCCAAACCCTGCTGTTGCTTATTAACTATAGAGCTAGATCTGAAGTTTCTATCTGCTAATGCATGAATATTTTTTTTCCTTCTACTTGTGGATAACTATAGTATTCTTTACTTTATTTGATTACTCACAATAGTGTACCTAGTGAGGTAGCGACATGTAAGCCAATGTACCTATCATCATGTGTTTTCAATACCAAATGAAGATCATTCCACGTTTAGGCTGCTCACTCAGATTTTGGCTTGCATCATACCTGATTCATAAGAATAATGGAGTATTTCATAAACCCAAAATTACCTACATAAGAAGGGTTTCCCTCACCATGAAAAAAAAGAAAAATGCTACGAAATTACTTACTATCTCCAACACTAAGGGCTTATTTGGTAACCGGCCAAACATTATTTAATTCTATTCTTTTGCTTCCTAGAACAAAAAAAGAATAAAAATCCGTTTGGTAATTTTTTTTTTACCAGGAACAAAATCTAAGAATAAGAAAAAAAAGTCACTTCCTTGCTTCCAAGACCAACTCCAGAATCAAACTAAAATCTTTTGTTTTTCTTTCGCTTTTCTTTTTTTTCTTTTTCTTTTTCTCCTTCTTCATTGCCAATCATCGGCCACAGCAACGGCCGCCGACCAATTGGGCGAGGTCCAATGAGCTCGCTGGAGCCTTGCTAGGTGAGGGCGAGGCTCACTTGGCCAACGTCTTGCCTAGCCACTAATGAGGCTTGACCTTGCCCAATTGATGCAAGATCGGCCTCACCCAACCGTCTTGAGACTTAGCCTCCCTAGGCCAAGGTGAGGTTAAGCCTCGTCAATGGCTGGGCGAGATGTCGATGGCCAGGTGAGCCTCGCCCAACCACCGGCGAGGTTGCCAGACCTTACCCAGCTAGTCACCGGCCATCGCCATGGCTAATAACAAACAATGAGGAAGAACAAGAGGGAAGGAAAAAGAAAAAAGAGAAAAGAGAAAAGAGATAAATATAATAAGAGTACGCATGGTAATGATTCTATGTTTGGGAACAAATTCTACCTAGAAATAATTCTTTTTTTATTTTGTTCCCAAGAGCAATTTTTGAATATTTGAAAGTGTTTACTAACTATCCAAAAATTTTATTCCCGGAATAAAAATACGTTTGGTAATATTCATAATTTTTTTATTTCTTTTAATTTTTTTAATATCGTTATTACATTTTCTTTATTGTTTTTTTGTCTTTTGTCTTTTGTCTTTTTCCTTTTCTTTACTTCTTCCTCCCTTGAGGTCGACAAACAGCTAGGCAAGGTTTGACGAGCTCACCGTAGCTTTGCCAGGCCATCGGTCAACCTCTCCTAAGCGGTGTGAGGTCAATCTCGCCTTGGCTTGCCCTGGCTTGGTAAGGCTGAGCCTCACTGGTGGCTAGGCAAGGCTTGTCTCACCAGATCTGGGTGAAGAGAGCCTCGCCTAGCTAACGCAAGGCTAGGCCTCACCAAGGCAAGGCAAAGACAACCTTGCACCGCTTGGGCAAGGTTGACCCTCGCCAATGGCTAGGCAAGCCTTTGGCAACCTTGCTGGACCTCGCCCAGCCACTCGCCAGCGTCGTCCATAGTGGCCAACAAGTAGTAATGGGGCGGTGGTAGGTCGGTCATAGGCTGGGGGTAAAAGAAAGAAAAGAAAGAGAAAAAGAGAAGAAAAGAAAAGAAAGAAAATAACTTGGACTTGATTCTTGGAATTGTTCCTAGGAATAAGAAACAACTTTTTTTATTCATGATTCTGTTCCAAATTTATTTCCCAGAACAAATTTGTTAGCAAAAACAAAAATTTTACCAAACGGATTTTTAAACACTATATGGCAAGTTGTCAAATAGAGCCTAAGGGTGTGTTTAATTATATTATGTTCCGAGAACAATTTCTATTTAAAAATCATTATTTTTTATTTTGCTCCTTAGACGAATTTCTAAGCATTTGAATATATTTGGTAACTGTCAAAAATTTCTACTCTCAAAATAGAATTGCATTTGATACAACCCTTAATTTTTTTTTATGACTTAGAATTTTTTTTTAAAATTTTAAATGCTTTTATTGTATTTTTATCTTTAATTTTTTAATAATTTTATCATATTTTTAAATAAAATTTATTATATTTTTTAATATAATTTTATGCTATAGTTTTATTATATATATTTTTAAAATAAATTTTGAATAATTTTATTATATTTTTGTGACTCGACTAGAGGAAAAAGAAAGAATGAACATGGTTAGGCTTGATTCTAGGGTTGTTCCCGAAAGTAAAGAAGTAAAATTTTTTAATTTTTTGATTCTGTTTCAAATCTATTTTGGAAAATAAATTTGTTCCTAAAAACAAAAAGTTAACAATTGGATTTCTGTTCTTTCTTTTATTCGAGGTATAAAAGAATAGAATTAGACATTGTTTGGCATGTTCGGTTCTAAAAGTATTAAAAAAATTTAATTCACAAAAAAATTTAATTCACAAAAAAATTTAAGGGTCATATCAAACGCATTTCTATTCCATTTCTATTCCCGAAATAAAAATTTTGGGCGGTTAGCTTATCAAACGCCTTTAAACGCTAGACTGTCTAAGCGAATGTATAAAAAAAAAATAATTTCTGAACAAAAATTATTCCCGAAAATAAAATAGTTACCAAACGCACCCTAAATCAAGCATGTCTCAATATACACACCACATCCTAAACATGTCTTATCAGTTGCATTCATTTCGAACTAATCAATGCATTCACCCTTGATGAAATAATGCACCTAAATTGGATCTCACATGCTTTAACTCTATTGGAGTTTTGTATTTTCACGACTAATGGTGAATGGTATATATTTATGTCGCATTCAACGTGGCCCACACATGTCAATTTTTAAGCAACTTGGGCATTGTATAACTCCTGATTATTCCATTTACTTTAAAAATTGACTCATCTTTTGGAATATTGGAGGACTTTACCTACTCAAGTCTTCTTCTTTTGGTCCCCCAATTTTTTTGTTTTTCTTCCGTTTTTCTTCTTCTTTTTCTCCTCCTATATGTCTATACTAAACGATACTTGTCTTTGCTTGAAGATCACGCAGTATGCTAACATAAAATATTGCTAGTGGGAGGTGGAAGGCAGTCAGATGTGCCTCCCGAAATGTTTTAATTAATAATGCCAATGAGCAGAGAGAACATATCGGTGGATTTTGACACGTTAGATAGGAGATTATTAAAGATTTCTCTGATCTGAAATTAGATTACGATAAAGAGAGAGCCTCTCGTGGTTTTATCACTATCTAGAAAAGAAAAAACCACCGACTTAGAGGATAACAAGGACCAGTTGTTCTCTCTCACTTGTCCTTCTGTTTTCCTGGGTTCACGGGCACACATTAAAAATTTAGAAGTGACAAGAGGTGAGCGACGGGATTGGTTTTGCAGGAATTGCTCAACGGATCTTGGAAGACAATAGCTGCAGCTTGTCTTCGAAAAATTTAGAAATGATGATAGCAGGGAGTGATTGGTTTTGCAGGAACTGACACTAGAGGAACGCACCCAACATGAAGACAATAATAACACTGTATCATTCCAATCACGGTGAGGAACACAGTACTGAAGATATTGAATTTATTAGAGGTTATCTTTTGTGTAATTTATATATAATCGAAACTAGGGCACTAGCACGTCTAATTTTTTTTTTTTTGAAGATATATTTTTATTTCAACTTGCTCTGAATGAGTGCTTTTATTAGTTTTCCACAATTAATTTTATCTACTAATATGTTTGAAAAAAAAACTATTCTAATTTTTTTGAAAATTTTCATTTAAAAAACAAGTTAGTTTCTTTTTTGAAAGAAAGAGGCCCGATGGCCACTCTTAGGTCATGTCCATACTTCTTAACCCTTCAATCAAACGTCAGATTGGAGAAATTACAACCTTTTTGTCCCCTTTCCCTTTAAACTAACTACTAAATCAGATCAAACTCATTTAGCTTTTCGAATCTCAAGGACTACGAATAAGAAGCTATTTCCTAGATCAATATGCCAAATTCCGCCCTAGTCTTAGCTTTTCCGTCTGCTATATTCTCTAAGGAACATGCATGACTTTCCGACATCACCGTCAAATGGACAAACACTATCGAAACCGAAAGTGTAAGTGCTCAAAAAGCTGAAAAGATTCCTTAGGTTTGTGCTTTAAAATGGACTGCATAACCCATGACAGTCAAAACCCGTGCGAATTCTGTATGGTGGAATCGGTGGTGTCAGATTCAATTGCCCAGAAACCCTTGCAAGAAGCAGAACTGAGGCGGGTCGGGTTTAACCCAAAACAGGAAACGGATCATTCAGTGGGCCGGGTATGTATCAGGGTCCAACATGATTGGGGCTCAGATTTGTGAGGATTGGACCGGTACAAGTCCAAGTCAGATCTGAATGGAGCCTATGTTGAGAAGCGCAGACCTTGTTTTTCTTTCCTTCTTTTTTGTTAATGACCATGTAAAACCCGCGTCGTTCTCACTTGTACCGGTGGTTTTGGCGTGAAAAACCACTGCTGCTCGTCGGGCGAGAGGCACTTTCATTTAATCTCGGTTAGAAGATCAAATTGGCATTTTTTTAACAATTATAACATGACGATCATCATTGCTTTTCCAATAACGAGTAGATACTCAAGTTCATTCAGACCAAAAAAGAAAAAATCTCAAGTTCATGGTTCCGGTGTGATCATTGATTTTGTATCGAATTGAGTTATGATGGAGTACGATAAAAAATATTATTTTTACAAATTTGAGCTAACGCAATGGTGTGAGATATAGCAAGTTAACGTGTGTGTATATAGGGAATTCGACCAAAAAGAAAAAAACATATATGTAGGGAAATAATGTTCACCATCCAAACAAAATCTACTACATTATATTGTAAATTAGAATCGATGAAAATCAAAATTCATAATTAGAAGAGTATATTTTTTGGGTATAAGACAGTAGTAACCTTTTCTTTTTAGCTACAGTAAGAGGAACATCATTTTATGTGCTGATTATATGGCCGACGTGGTGTAACAAACCAAACACATCACTGACGTGATATATACCTTCGCATTTCAATTGTCAAAACTCTCCCTTTTTATTGGCCAATTCCTCAATGTTGTTACCCTGTGGTCTAACCGTCACACAAAGTGTTATTTGTATGCTTACAACACATGGAGGTTTGGCATCTTTCTAGAGGATCTTTGATATAGAGAGAAAAACGACAGATAGGCTTGTAGGTCATGAAGAATGTTCGATCTTTTCTACTCATTGCATCTAGTGTCAATCCTTTTAACTACATTCTCAACCATTAAAAGAGGACTTGATTTCTAGAGTTTAGGCACATATTAAAAATTGTAACTGAGAGAACAATGTTAGCTTTTGATTGCACATTCAATATTAGACTTGTGGGTGAATTGGGGCTGTGCAATTTGGGTATGTTTCTGATCCTCTCTTCTAAAAGATCGTCAGATCCACCAGATTGAATGACAACATTGGTCCCACCAAGAGTGCATGCATCTGGTTCACCAAATTGACGGGTACAATAAAGATCTAACGTCGTGTTTGTTTTTATAGTGTTCGCTACAAAAATATGGGTTGGGAAGACAAAATGAGTTTGTAGCTAAACCCCATTTTCTTATAGTGCAAATATAAAATAGCATGATTGAAAGGGTTAGGTGTCTTTCATGTGACAAAGGAACGATGTCTTGTGGTCCATCGAGAGATAAATGTCCAACATGACCAGTGTACGTGAATGAAGCATCTCTCCCATTACCAAAACAAGCAAGTGGCTCAGCAATGGCTGAAAATGATGGATGTTGTACTCCTAAGAGGTATGCTTTCTCAATGACCCTTTTAGAATCTCAGGAAGAAAAAGAAAAAGAAAAAATCAGAAGCCAAAATGCACTCAACCATTGAACAATGCACAATAATGATGGGACATTTTTATTTGTTTATTTTTTTTCTTTTTGGTACACTCAAAGAAAGGACCCTTCTCGTAATTGATGGATCCTTCTTGGCTTCATTAAATCCATCTTTGCCATTTTCTGCAAATGAAAACAAAACTCAACCAAAGCCCCCCCAACATGTGACTCCTCCTAAGCATTATTATGTCTTCTTTCTTGGGACCACCTTCCATGTGACCAAGACCAGAGAGCACTAATTAGAAGAACACACCCTCTTTTCCTCCCAAATGGCCAAAGCGAAAAAAAAAAACTAGCAGCTCAAAAAAAATTGTTTGGAATATCCTCTTCTACTACATTTTTTTTTCCTTCTTCTTCATATTGATGATTGAGTTTTTACAGTAGAGGAGTTTCCCAAAGTCTTGCAGAAAACTATGTCAAGCACATCCTTTACTTCCCTCATGCATGTAAACCCCTAGCACGAATAAAGTGTTAAATATCTTGCGTCATCATATGTCATATCTTATCGAAACATCGAAAATGATTTATCTCAAATGCCGGTTAAATGCAAATGTCCATGCCATTTGAACTTGGTTGGTGTCCAAGATGTCACCTTTTTTCTACCACTGCATGAGACCCCATGGGACTTTTCCTTAGAATATGATACTAAATGCATGACAAGTACGAAAAATGTGCATAACATGAACATGAGAGCTAGAAGCAAAGTCATTTTGGAAAAGACTTAATCTAAAATATCAATGGAAAACTTCAACCTAAAAAATACATTTATAAATAACAGAGGTAAAAGCAATCGCAAATAGCGTGAGTGAGTGCTGGTCTATACTATTCTCGCTATCATATCTAGTAAACCACACACTTTTGTATCTTTGACAGCATATTAGCCGCTCAATTTTACTAAGATAAGCTCCTCCAAACAAAAAGAAATTGTGCGGCTTTAAAACTATTCTAGGGTTTTAGTCGTCTCTGAGGTTTATGGTATTCCATGTGCATTTAAGGTTAAGAAGAAGAAGAGGAGGTGGAGAAGCAGGAGAAGGCATTGCAAGATGGACATTAGGAATATTTATTTATTTTCTTCTGCATTTTGGTTCTGACAACAGAAGCACATTTGCAGCACAACAAAGACAAGTAATTATGTCCAAAACCTAAACCAGAAAGATAAGAATAACACGTGAGAGACTTCCTTCTTTCAACAACAATTTCGCTACAATAATCAATAATTCGATTGAACCATATCTGACCCTCAAAGAACCAAAAAAAAAAAAAAAAAAAACCTCAAAAATTTGGACAGCCACTTCTACTTAGCTACTCACTCTCATATGCAGACAATATAAGAAACTTTAAAGGAAGAAAAGAAAGGGAAGCATCGAGAGCTTTTTCTTTTTCTCTTTTTTCTCTTGGGTCCGAACCCTCATTACCCAAGCCCGAGATTAATATAAATTTATCTAGTTATTATTTACCTATGACAAACGCATCTGTAGTGGTAAGCACTGTTAATGGGATCATTCCCTTCAACTGGAACTTGTTCCGCCCTGCATCTGAACTTGCAACCTCTGCATTCATTGTATGTGCATATTGGCCTGGTCGACCCAATCATTAATCTCCTTGAGTCCCTATATTTGTTCCCATCTTCTTTGCCCTGTAGCTTCATATCCCATTAAGAAAATAATTCAAAGAATTGTTATTCAAAAAAACAAAGAACACTTCAAAAGCAAATTACTAATAATAGCAAGTGTTAGAGTACGTAGTACAAAACACACTGGTGCCGTTGAAAATTAAGTTATAATTTGCTTCGTCATCATGTGTTGTTAAGTTTAAGTTGACATTTGAAAGGTTTAAGCATTTAATAAAAGATTGGTTTATGTTCATGTCGTCAACACTTGCAAGAGGTTTCTAAGTGCTCACCTGCAAACGCACGGCCTCTCTGTGTAATGAAGCTACATGATATTCAGGACTAGCTCTTGAATCTGAAACACCAACAAGAAAGACTTATCAACTCATCTTGTAATGAAAAGATAGGACATTCGAGAAAAAAAGTGTTGAGATTGCAAAAGAACTAAGCTTATAACACAATCATTTGGAGTATCTGCCACACGCTGACAAGGACCTTGTATAACGCAAGCAGCAAGAATCAAGCTGAAGAGCAGCAGCAGAAAGAGAGGTACTTTAAGTTTAGCCATTCTTGAAATGCGAATCAGACCCTCTCTCTCGAGTTTCAAAGCGAGGGGTTTGAATTTATGTGAAAGATAAGTGGGAGAGAGAGAGAGAGAGAGAGAGTGAAGGGGAGGGTTGTGGTCAATTACTGACCATAAGAGATAGACTGAGCTAAAAACCTGCAATTGTTTCAGAGAAGAGACACTCCTTCGACACCGAAAAAAGAGAGGTCCCCTACGTACTCCAACCGACAGATTGCTTGGTAATTCCAGGACCCGCATGCAAAAGACAAAAAAAAGAAGTTGAAATGAATTGAAATTTGATCGCCAAATTACTAAATTGCCCGTCGATGGGATACAATAGTGATTTTTGTTAAAGGGCAAGAAGGGGCATTTCTAGATGGAGAATCTTGTGTTAAAATTGAAAAATTCTTTTGTGGGTTTGTCATCATCATGTGTTGGCCCCCGAGAAGCAGCTTTAGGAATTGCCTAGAGAGAATAAAGAGTGGAACATCCTGGATGGACATGGAAGCCATGTATGGGCTCTCTCAGAGTGAGATATGCAATGTGTCATATAATTCAAGAATTTAATGCTGTTTCCAGTGCAAAATAATTGCTCCACCTAGAGGAAAAAATATTATAGTCTTTGCTGTGTGCAGTTCTATTGCTTGTTATGCTAGATGATAGTACATAGTTCTGTGTAACACTACAACTCATTGTTGCTTGTTCAATGAAATGTAATTGTTCTTTTTATTACATAGGGACTTACTTACCTAACCATTGTTGCATCGGAAAGGAGAATGCAAAATGTGGTCCTGACTGTGGACTCACATGCGTAAAAAAGAGCATGACAAAGATCAAGATGCTGCTGCTGAATCCATGAAGACAGAGGCACCAGTGGAAATGATATGACACTGATTGTACTTAAAGCCAAGCACAGGACCACCATCAACTTGAACTTTTGTGTTAAAATCACGGTGCTTCTTTGAAGTATCATCCAACAAAATACTGCCACTTCGTACTACAATGAAGGTCCTCCATAGTTCAATTGAAATTGGTTTGATCGTTACAACAGCAATGTCCGGATACATCAAAGTGCAACTCAAAACTAAAAATCGAGGCAACTGATTTTATTTATTAGATACAATTACGATCAGCTCATCCCTATCAATTGGTACTAAATGTTACAACTATAGAGAAATGTAAACATGCAACTTCCATGAAGAAAAAAACGATTCATAAAAATTTGGTGTAAATATGTGAAGAAGCATTTCAAACATATCAGAAATGATCAGTGGCCTGCTCTTCCATGGGCAACGTAAGCTTACAGAATCCAGAACATGTCTCCGAAGTCGCTACAAATCCTCAAAGCCATTCACTTTGCAACAAAAGGATGAAACTAAGGAGTTCCAAACAGGGACTTCCGGTACGTTCCCCCGGCTGACCATCTCCTCCAACCATGCGACAGCTTGATATTGCCTGCCAATAGCGCAAAGACCTTGTATAATTTTACTGAAATAACCACCACGAGGAAGATGCGAGTTGATAATCATCTGCTCCAAGACTTTGCTTGCTGTCCCAAATCGACCTTCGTGACAGAGCCCATCCAACAGAATTTCATAAGATTTCTTGTCAGGGGTGCAACTTAACTTTTTACGCATCTTTTCTAGATATTCAACGGCCACAACCGAATACCCTTGATTACACAGTCCTTCAAGCAAGATATTGTATGCTCTTCGTGTTGGAACAGAGTTGTCCTCCACCATCTCCACATCAATGACCCTTGCTGCTCCTTCCACTTCACCCTTTCTGCATAGAGCAGCCAATTTTGCTTCATAGGTAGAATTCGGTGGTCTAAAGCCTTTTGTGCGCATCTCAGAAAGCACCTTTTCTGCCTCTTTAATCTTTCCTTCACTGTACAGGTAAACAGCCATGGCACTATAGCTAGCAGAACTGGGGATGCTGCCCTTGATCAAAAAATCATTAATGGAACACTTCACGATCTCTACTTCTTCAGCTTTGTTACATCTTGTAAGATCAAGAGGCTGAAGATGCATTCTAGGTGCTTTGAGTCCCTTCTTTAAGATTTTTCTAACAATTTCTAACGCTTCTTGAACATGGCCATTATCGCATAATGCAGACAATAGGGTTCTATAAACAGCAATATCCTCACCACTTCCCTTTTGGGATATCCTCCAGAACATTGAGTACAGCAAATGGGTGGCTTCATCCAATTTCCCATCTTTGCACAGCCCTCTCATGAGAATACCATAACTCTCTCTGTTAGGATAGCAATTTTGGTAATCCATCTCCAGGAAAATACGAAGCGCGAGATCAGAACGCCTTCTCTGGCATAGAGCATCCATGAGCAAATTCAAGGAATGGAGACGGGACTTCACTGCCCATCCATGAGAATTCCGTAAGAACAGATGATAAGCATCTTCAAGCCTGGATTCTTTTACTAAAATCTCTAGAAGGGCATTGAAAGATTCCGTCCAGTTCACACAATTAAACTGTGGAAGAATTTTGAAAAGACCAACAGCTTTGTCAAGCAGTCCATGTTTCGAATAGGTGTTAATTGCAGCTGCAATAGTAAAATCTGCACACTCACATGAATCCTCCTTCATTTCATTGATCACCTCTTCCATCTCACTAATTCGGCCACAGTTTGCTAGAATCCCAATTATGTTGGAGTATACTGGACCATTATGACGATAGTTTGGGTACTTATGTCTAGCTTCTCTGAAGATTTCAAGAGCTGTAACTGGATTTTTCTGGCACTTTAGTATCTGAGAAAGCTGAGTAGGATTCAGGAGTCGTGGCCATCTCACAGGCATGGTATTCACAAATAATCTATGTCAAAAGATGGGGCCCTCAATTCTCAGCACACATCAACGTCATGGCAAAAATCCTTCAGAGCAATCCTACAAGTTAATCTGTCAGTAACTTCGCAAGGCCCAGTGAAAGCAGTAAGCACAGTTTCCTGCATGAAGCTAAAAATCTTCTACTAAGAGGTTGAAATTTGACACTAGATTATGTAATTCTAACAAATATGAGTTGCTGGAGATAACTGTATTGCTAAAGAATCTCAACGAATAGATCACCAATGCATTCTGATTGACTGACTATGATCAACCATTCCATAATCACCCACGGGATACCTAGGTAAGATAAGCGTCAAGAGTATTAAAAACTCTGATCAAGATTCACCTGATCAGAAGGACATTTTAAGAGCCAACACTGATCAGCAAATGGCCCACATGCAAGTGCCCTAGAAGCAAATCTGATGTTTCCTACAATCACTGGCTCCCTGCAAGGGCATATCAAGAGTTACACAGTGACTAAATGCATAAGAATGGCACTCCTAACACAAAGAGATTGGTCAAGCCAACTGGGCAGATTGTTTACACTGCAGGAAACTGGATTAATCGCGTTGTACCTCATAAACCTAAGAGTTACCCTATCATGTTTGGATGTTGATTCAGATCATCCTGACATCCCCACGCTCAAAAATCCAAAGCAAATATACAGAAGGATTTACCTACAAGCCAGTAATGCAGACAAAGGAGAAAGACTTAACAGGCAACCTGATTTTTGCCAAAATATTCTAGGATCCTGCAGCACCAATTTCCCCTAGTTCTTACATATTGAATAGCTATATAAAGCACCAACAAGTGCAGATACTTTGCCAAATTCAGTACCCTGATTGAGGACTTTTATCGAACATCATCAAGGCAATGAAGAATCAAACACATCGAAAGGGGTGGATGAAGATTGGACATAATGTTAAGAGTTGACGAATCATAATTTCAAAGGGCGATTTCTTATCTTCGGCGAGATCATAACCACTACACTGGCTCTACTAAATCGCAACCCGACACTTCAAATTCGGCGGCAATAAGTGCGACCACCAGTAAGTTCTTCCGTCCAGTGTTTTCTCTTTAAATTTGTCCACTGTAAGTAAATTTTCATCCATTTTCTCGACAATTGGCAGTTAAATCATCAAACTTGACACCATCCACGCAAACCCAGACTCTGCAAAGTTGGCACAAGAACCAAATTAAGGAGCAAACTTGAAAGAAGTGGAACTGACCCGCGGTTCTTTCCTCATCCAACGAGCGAATCGAGTGCGTCCGCGGGCGCGCGCGGGGAGAGAGAGAGAGAGAGAGAGAGAGAGAGTTAAACTTATGACGCGATACGGGAAAATAACGTGGGTTCTTGCTTGATCTTGAATCTTCAAATTAACTCCCTTACGGTATGTTAAAAACCATAAGTTTCCAACCATGTCGGCACATTTTAACACATACTTTTGTGACATTAAAAATATCATATTATAGTCACTGTGATATATTTATCCTAATTTTTTTCTTATGACATCGAAAACCCCCATTATATTTGTGTGAAACATTTATCTTCTATCAAAATTCAATCGAATTATTTTTCAATCAAAACATATTGTTTTTTATTTCACTTAAGTCATATAGATATCGTGTCAATACAATTTGCTTTCTTTTATCAATGATGGCAGATTTTTAATGGTGCCCATCGATCGAATATTGAAATAAAGTCCGTAAATTTTGATCCAATATGTAATATCGTCTCTAAAGTTTAATAATATATGTTATCTAGTCCTTGGATTATACATTGCCCCTAAACTTGAATAATATAAGAATAGTATTGAACAGTCATATACAAATGGACTAACTTAAGCAACGACATTGCACATTAGACTAAAGTTGAGGTACCACATTGAATAAATTAAAATTTTAGGGATTATATTACACATTAAGTAAAAATTTAGAGATTATTTGTGTCATTATCCCTTTGTTTAATCTTGAATTGACTCCTTTTATTTGAAACAAAAATGATCATTGGACTCACCTAACTCGTGAAGTCAATTTGTGGGCCTAAGTACATCATTCGTCTCCTGGACTCAGATGGGCTCGCCCCAAGCTTGAAAATTTACATATGAAAATTCATTATTTTCTAATTGTGAGCAAATTGGAGCTAGATATTCAACAACAAGAAATAATTAATCAAATCTAATCTTCCGATCATTAAACCCATTTCGCTAATAATAAAAGTAGCATCACATATCATGTCACTTCGTTGAGGATATTTAGTAAAAAGATTTATCTGCACAAATCTTGCAATTATTTCATTGCTCGAAAGAAAAGGTAGCATATCAAATTCAACAAATGGCATAGAAGATTGGACTTGAATAAATCCTTAAAAGACTTGAGGGAGAAAAAATAGGCAGGAGATTCACTCTAGAATGAGAAACCTCGCAATGTTATCTCTTATATTCCCTAGTTGGTGTGCATGAAAAATGTTCACCTACCAATGAGGGGTACGAGGCGTGCGGATATTAACACGTTAAAAAATGAACGTAGCCTGGCTGGACGTCCCATTAGGGAACTGTCGTAGGTGGCCCTCGCAGGTGGGCAACCACCTACGTCAAATTCTGTAATTACTTCATTGCACAAAAGAAAAGGCAGCGGATCAAATTCAACAAATGGCATAGAAGACCAAAAGGAAGATGGGCTTGATTGAAAGGATGATCCATTTGTTTCCTAGAGTTTGCTTCTCCAAGGACACCCAATATTTTTAGATATTAGCACGATCCACCCCCTAGAATTTTGTGCTTTTCCTTTTTTCATATTTTGTAGGATTACAGCCAACTGTTTTAAAAGGTAATAACTATTTTAAAAGCTTAAGATATTAGATAAAAGTGTAATTTATTATTTAAATATTCTCATATTATGAATCATTGCACACAATTGCTCTTCTGTTGGTTTTTCTCTGCACTCGTCTTGCTTTTGTTGAACGATGTATAAAGGGAAGAGAATATTATGCGAATCATTGCAAACATCAATAGCAAAATCCCACTCTCATGCATGCCCAAGTGGCCATGGATCACACAGGACTTGGGATGAGAATGTGAAGGGAATTGCTGTTGCTGTCTAATGACCCTACTGCTTTTTTTATGAGTGAAGCAAAAAGGAAGCACTTCATGTGGCTGGTTTTGTCTACTCTTGCCCCATCGTTGGACCATTTGAAGAAACAATCATAATAATGCCCTTTCATAGTACCAGAGGCAATGCATTATGCAATTGTTGAATGGTAAGGCTGTAGAATCAATTACTGGACACAAAGGCATAGCGCGTGAAACTTAATGGATGCCCACATTATTCTTACATAGTAATCTTTTCCTGACTTGCGTCTTTGGTATCGGAGCTATTGATAACTTTAACAATAGCAAGTAATTTGTGTAGATTTAGTCTATGGAAAGACCAACTTCTTTATAGTCTTTCCACTAGCGATGTTACTGTCATTTCCATCGAGCGGAAAGAAAAACGGATAGAGCTCGTATCGAACGTAACAACTGGTATACAAAACTCGACAACCCTTCCGACTATTGCAGATATCTGGGAAATTCCCGACAGCAATGGCCAAGCACTGAGCACAGGACAACCTGGGCAGATCTCTGGTGCATTGGACCAATGCATAGAGAGTGATGAATGGGGTGAGCTTAGTCTCGCCTTTCCCGAGCCCTCTATTCTTAGGCACGACCGCATCGGCTTCGACACTGTCCATCTGGGTCCCTAGCTCTTTATTGAACTTTTGAGGGTCTGTTACGTTCTCAACATTGATATAAAATATCCCGAAAGACGTGTCGACCTCGCCAATGAAAGTTTTGTTGTTGTACCGTAGAAAGCAATAGTCGTACCAGATCCTCGCATCGGCCTGGTCTGGGCAGAGCTGGCGGATTTGCTTGCCCGCGTCTTTGATGCAACTCGAGCAGTCATCTTGGCTTACATCTCCTCTGCATTGTGCTAGGCCATATACCTTGTCATAGCCTGAGCCGTAAGAGGTCGTAAGGAAGCCAGTTGATGGGGCTTTCGATACCAACTCGATAAGGACATGGTCGATGTTCGACCAAATTGGACTGGCCTTGCTGATGACCGTGTCTTGGTTGCAGAATTGGCCCAAGGGATCATCAGATTGGGCATTAGAAACGAATGAGAGAACCAGGAAGAAGAAGAAGAACAGGAGATTAGTTAGAGAAGTCATGATACAAAGTTGTGTTTCAATTTCAATTGGAAATTGTGACTTCTGCAACCTTTTTTTATCAGGTAAAAGTGGTGGGAGTGGATTGAGTCAGTGGGCATTGAGACGGCAGGCATATTTGACTGAAATAATTGATCGCCCGATCATGTTGGCTTTGAAAATCAAGCAATAGAGTATTGTTTCTAGACGGTCTCTGGTTTTACTTTTCTAGTATCAATGGATCTGATCATTATAATGCTTTCTCAATAATGCTCAATCCACAGATCCACTGCACTTGCACAACCTTGTCTGACTCTTAATAGCCATAACTTTCAGAAGAAAGATCTCTCAGAACAAAATTCAGGTTTCTTCTGAGGGTAATGGTGTGCAGTTTGCTGTAATGTTCTTCTATTCATGAGCTAAATTTGATTGATTAGGAGTTCACCCTTGAGATGTCAAGACCTCTAGAAGACACGACTCAGCTCGGCCTAGAGGTGTTTTGACTTTTTTCCAGTCCCAACCAAAAATCACGCCTTAAAGTCTGAGGGTGGGTTGACTTGTGTGCCTCGCTATTGAATACTTTGTTGACTTGGGCAAATCAGGATGAATTAGCTATAATCCCAATTAACAGGATCAGCTGGCACAGAGTGAGTGAAGACAGACTCCAACAGGTGGTGCATGGCTGTCGTCAGCTCGTGTCGTAAGGTCTTGGGCTAAGTCCCGCAACGAGCGCTCTGCTATTTTGACCAAGCCTGGTTGAGGAAGAGTTACGGGGCGTGAATGCATTAGCTGTTCGCTCTTAGGTTGAGCAGTTCTTGGCGTGGATATTGGCAAGAATTGATTGAAACTTTAAATCCAAACAACTTCCAATCTTCATCACAGGTTATCATGTCTGTACATACTTCAACTGCATCGTTACACGAGGGCTTAATTTGCTTCTCAGAAAATTTCTTTCAATTTTAGTATTTCTTTCTGTCCCCAGTGTCTACCACGCGACACAACATCAGCCCAGCATAATCAAGGTGTAGTCACATAGCAACGTTCGGTCAAAATGTAGTTTACAATAGGCTAAATTAAATCAACTGAACTCATTTCGTTTTACCTTACAATGTCTTGGCAATTGAAAACAGCAACGGTGGGCCTACTATTTGCGACCTGAAAGATCCAATTGGACAACTTCCAAGAGTGAAGCACCACCACATCAACCCAATCGTGGAAGCTGATGATTTTTTCCACTTCGTTCCAAAGACTCCTCATGTCCGAAACCTTTTTTAACGCATGCATCTCTGCATGTGGTCCTTCCCCTAGCCCGTGAAGGTATGAACAGTCACCCCTCTTCGAAACGGGCCTTAAAACCACTTGCATTGTTCGACGCAAATCACGGGTGTTAGGTCATCTGGATCTTGTATGATGGTGACTGATATGGCCGACAAGAACGGCCGAATAATCTCTGGACAATTAATTCATGCAAAACAACAGCGAAATGAAAGCTTCTCGATCTCATAGGTCCAGCCATTGCGTGGTTGTGTCACCTTCATGCTTTATTATCCCCTTATAAGCTACATAACCTCTTGATCTTGTACATATCACACCCTGTGTCATGCCCAATTCATTTACCGCGTAGCTCTCGTCTTATAAGCATGTGTAGACATGGTCTAGAGGGAGCCGGAAGTCTTGACTTTATCACCAAAAGCTTTGAAAGATCGTCTTGGTGGGATTTACATTGGTCTATAAGCACCCCATAAATCGTATTTAGACTTTTTTCCCACCGAAATAAGAATAACATTGAGAAAAATAAGGAAGAACAAGAGAATATCCGAAGTTGAAGTCGCTATCTGAAGTCCCCCTCATGGCCACACCCCACGATCCATTGGCCCAATGCAGCTATTCTTGAACGAATTGCAGTGGAATTTATGTAGTTCAACTAAAATGGGCCAGGCCCACAACTTTCCGACGTCATCAAGTATATTTGGACCAAAATGGTATATAGCCCCTTTTTATTGTCCACATTTCAATAAACGATACGTATACATCAGTTCTAAACAAGTCGCCGTCGCGTACCCATCGCCGAATCGCCGTTTGCTGCATTTAATATGTACTGCGCAAAAGATAAAACACTGATTATTTTCCCTACCCACACCCTTCCTTTTAGGGTTTTTATATGGATTTATGTCATTTATTTTTAATTGTGTTGATGTTGACCTCCTAACAGTGCCACGTCCCACAAAATATCTTCTGCAAAAGTGAATAAATCTGTATTATGGAAATAAAAAGACAAAAAGAGACAGATGGATATTTATGGCGTGACAAATGAATTGAAAAAATTCTCAACAAAAAAGGGTTGGTATTGAATTAAGAGAGTAGCGACTAAATAGGAGATTAGCGAAATGATAAAGAAACTTCGACTAATGTACATTATGAGCCAACTCCATATGGCATTGCTTTTCTTGAGAATGTATTTAGACGAGCGGATAATAAATGTTTTGGAGATAAGTAAAGACCACCAAACTTCATAAAAGGAAAGAAATCGGTACACTATTTGTTTAATAAATCATACATTCATCTAATAGTTTAAGTTTTTAGAACAATCAATAATAATCTCACAAAATCTTCACATGGTATTAAAGCACCATGATTATTGAGCCCGTCTCTTGCCTTCGGTCATCTGGTTTTGGCCAGCTACCGCCAACCGTCTGTTCGCTTCTCCTTTGGCCTAATCTTCCCTTGTCAGTTTTCTTTGATTGATTTTTCTAGGCATTGTTGTTTTTCTATTGGTTATCATGTCCGAAGAAAACTCCCAAACTAAGAAATCCTCTAGCCACATACCAGCTCATGAATGGACTGACAATATGTTCTTTCTCCATGTCTCGGATAGCCTTGGTTCAAATTTAGTCAGCATAATTTTGACGGGTGATAATTATAACAACTGGTCACGAGCCATGACCATTACTCTATTTACAAAGAACAAAATGGGTTTTGTCATTGGAGATATTTCGAAACCTGAATCAACCGACATCACATATGCTCCATGGGTTCGCGTCAACAACATGATATTATCATGGATCCTAAATTCCATCCATTAAGATCTTGTCCTAACTATGTTGTACACAAGATCTGTTGCGAGAGTATGAGTTGATCTGCATGAACTTTTTTCACCATCTAATGGTCCTCGCATATTCCACCTAGAGCAAAAAAATATGCACTATTGAACAAGGTGAAGATGACATCACTAGGTGTTACAATAAGTTGCAATGTTATTAGGATGAGCTAAACAATTTGGAACCCTTGTTGAATTATTCTTGCGAGGCAAGGACATTGTTTGTGACACAACTTGAAAATCGATATCTTTATCAATTTTTAATGGGTTTAAACCTAAGGTATTCTAATGTGGTCAGTCAAGTTTTGCTCATGACTCCATTACCCACTGCTGTCCAGCCTTACTTACTTATTCTTCAAGACGAATCTCAACGCTATGTTCACTCGACTCATTCCTCTATTGAGAACACCCTGTTGACATATGGCTCCATGTGAAACATCACACCTCAAACGAACTCGCCACCCTCAGCTCGATTTCATAAGCACACCGAGACCGCTTCTGCTCACCTTGCAAAACATGGCCCTCCATCATGTGCCTGTGAACATTGTGCCTATAGCAATAGACCAAGCCATTCCTATGATGTTTGCTTCCGCCTCCATGGATTTCTTACTAATTATAAGGGACAACGTCGTGACTAGCCCCCTACCAAGCCTTTAGACAACAAGCCTGCCATCAATCCTGAGAGCTCCTCTTCCATGTCTCCATTGCTATTCACCAATGAGCAATATAAACAAATCGCACGATTACTCTAAGAGATAAACATTTCCAAGGCAACTCTCATAGGTACGGTTTTTGACTTGAATTCTAATTCATTAAATTTTTACACTTGAATTATTGACACCAGAGTTACTAATCACATTACACATAACCCCGAATCACTTCAATATGCACAAGCATACCTGAAACATCTTCCCATTGTTGGCATACCTAATAGGGTTGGAGTTCTCATCACTTCACATGGCTCGATATCTTTGACATTGACCCTCACCCTTACTGATGTTCTTTGTGCTCCAACTTTTAAGTTTAATCTCCTATCCATTTCAAAAATTACTTGACACTTAAATTGCTTGGTTACTTCTTCTTTTTTCCTCTTATTGCTCGTTTCAGGACCTCCGTGGCCGAACCGAATGACCCAATTCTTGACTCTTTTGAGCAGCTAGACACCACCACTCGAACGCCCATCTCACACTCGTCGAAAAACCACTTACCTCTAAGATTACCATTGCACTATTGCCACTTCCAACCAATTGGCTTCAGCAATTGAGAGTCCCACTATAGGTATGCCCTATCCCCTCTCCAATTATTTATCATATTCCAAATTCTCTCCATCTTATCGTGCTTTTTTGGCCACTATCAGTACCGAGCAGGAACCCACCACTTATGACTCCACGTGTCAATCTCCCAAATGGAGAGATGCAATGTCTTTGGAATTACAAGCTCTTGAACAAAGCCACATGTGGGATATTGTATCTCTTCCACGCAGTAAAAAGGAGATTGGTTGCAAATGGATTTACAAGATCAACTACAAATATGATGGAACCATTGAGTGATATAAAGCTTGTTTGGTTGTAAAGGGTTATAATCAAGTCGAAGGGATTAACTATCATGACACCTTTGCGTTGTTGCTAAAATGGTCACAGTAAAAACTCTTTGTTAGGGAAATCCCTTATGATGTTTTGAAGATGACAAAATAAATCAAAGGCTACTAACGTGTTTATTGATTGAATAACTTGGTGAAAAACGCACAAGCCGCTATGCAGATGATGGAAAGCTTCTGAGTCTGGATGAAGCGAATGAAGAAGTACAGGAAGCTTCTGAGTTTGGATGAAGCAGACGGAGAAGCACTGGAAGCTTCTGAGTCTACATGTAGCAAAAGATGTCTCTGAGTTTGTCTGTACCAGACGGAAAACTCGAGGAGATGTTCTGAGTTTACAGGTACCAGACGGAGAACACAAGCAGACGCAGAACCTCAGTTTGGCAGACCCAGAACGTATCTTCAGGACCAAATCGAAAGCAAGATCACCAACGGTCATGATTTTCACTTACCATATTTATATTGATTTTGTAATATCGAATCGATTAGCAAGGTCAATCATTAGACAACTTCTAAAGAAGGATGAAACACTTATGGAAGCCCGGATTCTGATTGTATGGGCAAACAGAATTCAAGGGGATCTAATCTACCTCAAACGATCAAAAAGATTTACCTTATGAAGTCTGTCCAAGAAAGGAAAGGGAAGACGAATCTCTCAAGGAGATAGCCAACGGTCAAGTGTGGCTCGGAGAGTATATGTGACGTCCTGAAATTCAAAGCCCTTTTTAGAGGGAGTAGTCGCGAATCCTCAAAACGGCTGGTCAATGGAGGTCATAACAAAATGGCATCAGGGAGAAATTAACAAGGCATGAAGACCCAAGATTGGACTTAGAATTGTCAGGAATGTCGGGATGGACTTTCGGGCTATGCTTCCTCGACGACCGATCGACGGAATCGGTCGAGCCGAGTTTTTGAGAAAGGGATTTTGGACCGAGAAACCGTGCCTATGAGGACGTGGGCCGGGCAAGAATAGTGAGGGCCTCACGCCCAAGGTGGGACGGCCACCGTAGAAGACCGAGACAACGAGCGAATCCGTTGGACCCAACCGACCCCTCACCCATCCTAGCCGGTGTCTAAACTTGAGTTAATTCGAGCCCAACAATTCCCGAGCCCGATCCTATTCATTTTCCAGCCCGTTTCCTAGGCCCACATTTCATTTTCAGCCCAAGGGTAGTTTGGGAAAAGTGCAAGGTGGAAATGACCAAAATGCCCTTGGATATTTTGAAGAAAAGTCAAAAGAAGAGAGAGAAGATGAGGTCATCTTTCTTGGGAGTTAAAGCTTGCATTAATGGCCTTAATGAGGCCTATCTCCAGCCCTCACTTCACTCTCTCTCTCCCCTTGCAGCTCAGAATTTCGAAGCCCCTCTCTCCCCTTGCTTCTCCTTGCATTTCTGCAGTTTCGCTTTGGACCTCTCACCGAAATTTGAGTTGTTCGATGCCTTCCCGGTGGAGTCTCGGGCCGAGCCACCTATCAAACTGATCAGCACAGGAAATCCGTACCATATACGTCGGCCGATGGCCGGAACAAGTCTCCGACCGTCCCGTACGGCTGCCTGAAGTCAGCAGACGTCCGTCCGTCACTGTAGCAGCGCATTTTGGGCAGATTCGCTTTTTCTTCCGTTTCTCTCCAATTTTTGGCCTACCCACTGCCCACACCAGCCACACACAACCCCCCTTGACCCCCTGAATCACCAGCCTCCGGCTACCAGCTCACCGAGCTCGGCCGCTTGTTTTTGCTCCGACCCGGCGCCTTCTTCCACTGCAAAGTGTTGTCAGCTTTGGAGTTTGGGGTTTGTGCAGGGCTGTTGCTGTGATTTCTGGCCCGGGACCTCCTTGGAGGGTCGTGTTCGAAGTCCTCGAGTGTCGCCCTCGCCGCCACCGCCGCGTCCACGCCTCCGGCCCGCTTAACGGGTGAGTTTAGCTCCTAATCCCTTAGTTAGTGCCTAAACTAGCTTAGGGTTGGGTTAATTAGTG
The DNA here is from genome assembly GCA_014182845.1 of Corymbia calophylla. NCBI lineage: Eukaryota > Viridiplantae > Streptophyta > Magnoliopsida > Myrtales > Myrtaceae > Corymbia > Corymbia calophylla. The sequence continues at coordinate 15,406,122 of CM024703.1, forward strand.
CTAAGGGCTGATTAAAGTGTTTAATTAAGTGCATTAGCCCTAAGATAGGTGGTTAGATAATTGGTTAAGATTATCTTAGCTTAATCTTGCTTATTTATGCTTAATTGTGCTTAATTAGGCTTAATTGAGTGTTATGTGTTAATTGCTTGATTAATTTGATTTATTGTATTAATTAGTTGATTTATTTAATTTATGTATTTATTGATTAAATTATGTATTTTCTGAATTAAATTATTTAGTTATTAAATTCGAAAATTTCACTGTTCATGTGCACTGTTCACGATTACTGTTCACATGTACTGTTCATATGCACTGTTCATGGCACTGTTCATCCGAAAATTAAATTGTGTAATTTCATGTCTCTTGATTTTATGAATTGAATTGAATGTGTAATTTTATGAGCATTCGCATGAATTGTGGGATTTTCATAAAAATGGGCAAAAGTGAATTGTTCGAGAGACACTGGAAATAAATCGTGTTATGAGGAGTGGGTTGTGACAGTGTACTAGTGTGATCGTTAAACTGAACCCGCCGTCTCGGGAGAGTATCCCTTGACATCTTTTGGAAAGTGCCGTCTCGGGAGAGTATCCCTTGACGTTGTTTGGGCATGTTGTCTCGGGAGAGTATCCCTTGACATTCTTTGAGCATGCGAGTCTCGGGAGAGTATCCCTTGACATCCTTTGAGGAGAGCCGTCTTGCGAGAGTATCCCCTGACGTAGTTGCACTAACAGACACCGGTGGGAGTTCAGTTGTGGCCCGATGGGGCATTAATAATCGAGACTTGTGTGAATGCCAGAGTGCATGAGGTGATCACATCATTATTTATAGCACGCACGCATGAACCGATAACGTGCGGGGTGTGGCAATGGCCGTGTGAGATCGCTTGTGACGCGACTCGTATGTGATTGGTGAACTGTATCATCTAACGGCCATGTGCATTGCGTGTATTGTGCTGATAAATAACGTGCAGGGTATGGCATACCGGGTAAGGTTGCATGTGAACGGACTTTTGATTGTTGGTTGACCCCGCTTGTTATTCCATTGCCGATTGCCGATTGTTGTGATTGGGTTGTATGAGGGGTGGTTCGGAGAGATACCCCGTGTTTAGTTGGTGTACTAACCGAGGCTTAGGGAAAGAACTCGCCGAGATTTTATCTCAACCCGTCGTGATTAACCATTTTCGTGGCCCCTAGAATGGCGCACCCGCAGTGGAGAACCCCGCCCCCTTCTCCAGGTGATCGACCCGACGGAGTCGAGTCCTATGGGTCCGAGTGACCGTGGTGTTGAACCCGAGGGTTCATTTTGTACAGCTGGATTAGCCTAGCCTAGTTCCTTTTTGGTTTGGCTTAGAGGATGGATCGGCCCCTGTTGTCGGGCTTGTAAATCGGAAAACGATCCTCCGTTGGTTAATCTAGTAAACTGTATAAATGAGTAGTGATGGTTGTTCTTGCTGTTCATCCCTCTATCCCTGATTGATTGATTGATTGATTGTTGGACTGGGGATAGTTCGTCTTCTGCTTGCGCATAACGAAAGATTAAAATGAATGGTCGTCGATGAGTCCTGGGATGTCGCTTTCAATCGACCAAGAGAAGGGGTTGTCGCGAGCTCGAGAGTCGGGGCGTGACAGTATATAAAGAGAGGATGAGAACTAGGAGACTAGAGAGGATAAACATATTCCAAGGCTGATTCAATTCTTCATTAGTTGTCTGAAAAAGTGCGAAATTGAGTAATCCTAGTGCATTACCAAGAAGAGTGACTTTATGAGACATATCATCACCAAGTGCTAACATTTAAGAGTGTGCAATCACCTTTGATCATATAGTGAAATCCAGCCTATTGGCTGATCGCCTGGAGAGTGGATGTAGGCTTGTCTAAAGCCGAACTACTATAATTGTGTTTGCAATCTTCTCTACTCTATCTATTTAATTTCTATTTGTAGATTACAAAAACTTGATATTACTTGCACGTAAAATTCATCTACACATATTCACCCCCTCTCTAGGTGTTAATACTAGCTATATCACTCTTATTACTGTAGCCATTGTTCACCATTGGTCTTTTACATAAGCTTGATGTTAACAATGCGTTTCTTCATGGAGACCTTGATGAAGAGGTCTATATGAATCTACCTCTGAGACTTCACACTAAGAAGGAGAACTTGGTTTGTCATTTGAAAAGGTCTCTTTATGAATTTAACAAGCCTCCCACCAATGGTTTGCCAAGTTTTTATCTGCTTTACTTGATGTTGGTTTCACTCAGTCTAAGGCGGATTACTCTTTATTCTTGGCTACACGCAGTTCCCTTATTATTGTGCCTCTTGTTTATGTTGATGATTTGGTGATCGCAGGGGATGATGAGGTATGCATACATATGCTTAAGCAGTTTTTACATGCTCAATTTCGCATCAAGGACTTAGGTCCACTTAAATATTTCCTAAGTATAGAAGTTTCTTGATCAAAGAAGGGTATTTATCTCTCTCAAAGGAAATACGTCCTCAACATTATTTCTGATATGGGTCTCATTGACAGGCGTCCCATTGACACACCCATGGAACCAAACCTTCGATTCAATCAATCCCCTAAGCTAGCCGATCCGGTTTCTTATCGTCGCTTAATTGGATGCCTTTTGTACCTCACTGCTACTTGCTCAGATATTCTATTTCCTATTTAGAATCTCAGTTAGTTTATGCATGCTCCATATGATGATCATTGGCAAGCTACAATTCGAATAGTCCAATATTTGAAATCTAATCCTGCTTCTGGAATATTTTTTCCATCCGACTCATCCCTTGCATTACGGCGATATACCAATTCTGATTGGGCTACATGTCATTTAGTTTTAAGTTATTGTATGCTCCTTGGCTCTTGCCCTATTTCTTGGTGTCTAAGAAACAACACATTGTTGCTTGATCTTTAGCTGACGCTAAATACAAAGCCATGGCATCTGCAGTTTGTGAGATTACATTTTGCATGCTTCTTATCGATCTTGCCATCCCATTGTCCACTGTCGAGCTTTTTTTGCGACGAAACACATTGAGATTGATTGCCATCTTGTTCGTGAAAAAATTCAAGATGACACACTTCGACCTCTTCATGTCGACCTCTTCATGGCCCAAGCCATTCCCAAGTCACGGACCTATTCACGAAAGCCATTTCTCGTGATCTTTTTCTTTCTTTCAATCGCAAGTTGTTGACATTCATGCACTTACCAATTTGAGGTGGAGTATTAGAGTAGGAGATATGATTTGATTTTAATTATTCTAATTGCGGATTAATTGATTCGGTCAATTCGTAAGATTATATATTAGGAATATTAATTGATTCGGTCAATCCGTAAGATTAGATATTTTGTATATCCTTCTTCTATTATAAATAGGCTTGTAATACATGTACAAAAGATGAGAAATACACAATACAATTTTCTTCAATATTTTTCATTTTCTGTTCAAAGACACTACTTATTGGTATCTACGGGGTTAAGGTCATTGACCGGTGGGATTAGTAAAGATTAAAAGACATTTCAAAAATTTAGGGTTGGCATATTACTTTGTCGATCAAGAGTTGTGCCCACTCAGATTACGATAACTAATGAAACTCCTTATTTTAAAAAAAGAAGAAAATTAGGTTATATATTTTTATGTTATACTACGTCCTAACAGCTTCATAATTTATTGTGATTTTCAACATGAAAATGTCGTAACATACAAACGGTAGAAACGTCCTTTATCAACTATTAAGATTTTTTTATGATGCAAATATCCATTAACTCTCTCATAAACGAAGTCTTGATGACAATAGAAGGGTTTGAATATGTCTTTATTAACGGAAAAATTGTTCAAAAAGTCATAAACTTGTTGCATTTTTGCTAATTTAGTCTTAAATCTTTCAATTTTGCCAATTGAGTCCTAAACATTTTCATTTTTTACTAATTAAGTCTATCTAGCCAATTTTAGCTGAAGATTACTGATGTGGACGACTGGCACTAATGTGGCACTTTTTCAACAATATTTCTAATCATATTTTGAATTTTTTATGCTTTTTTTTACTTTTCTACTTTTCTTTGTTTTTTTTTTCGGTTTTAGAGTTAGAGTCGACGGAATGGAAAAAAAAGCATAAAAAATTCAAAATATGATCAAAATATTATTAAAAAAAGTGTCACATCAGTGCTGGCTGTCCAAATTAACAATTTCCAACCAAAAGTGGTCAAACGGACTCAATTGACAAAAAATGAAAATATTTAGGGTTCAATTGACAAGATTAAAAAATTTAAAATTGAATTGATAAAAGCACAATAGATTTATGACTTTTTGGACAATTTTCATCCATCTTAACCATAACTTTTTATTTTTTGTCTATCCTGCTTTAACTCTTAACTTATTTTCACACTTTTGTTATGCCACTTTATAGTGCGTAGAAGTCAAAACTCTATATCTGAAACTAAACATCCCCACCTCTCTCTTCTCATGTGAGAAAGATGGCCATTGGGGCAACCATTACTTCTCAACTTTTGAACTACTTAGCTTAGGGATTAGGGGCTTTAGTAGAGGAAAAGATGCAGTCCCCTAACTTAACCACGTATATAGGTGCGGTCCATCAATTAACTCCTCACCATGGTCACACTTGGCCACCAAATCCATATATAAATGCTTTAGCTAAAACAAGCTTGAAAATTTACCGTCAATGATAAAGTTAGTCCTGCCCAATTAGAAAAATGACCAACTACTAAAGTGCTCCTACTACAAGCCGTTTAGACTATTCGTAATGACATTTGACAATGATAGGTGTAATGAGTTCGGGGTTAAATTAAGATGGACTAGGGCCCTTTTTTAATCTAAGGGTTCATATGGAGTTGCTTCAATTTTTAATTTCGTACTTTATTATTTATATGAGTTCTCACTTTTATATAGTATCAACCATGGGAAATCTTTCCGGAAAAACATAGGATATCTTCCAAAACATTTAAATATTCAACTTATTATACATTTTATAAAAAAATCGCCAGCTTTCTAAATTTTTAAAGTGTTTTTTTTCTTTATCTTCAAAATTTAAAAAGAAAAGTGGAGATTACTTTTTTTTCAGCTCAAAAACAAATTGACATTTTATAAACCCATTTTTTTATAAAGTAGATCCGTGTGTACTTGTTTCGGAATAAGAAAAACGAAATTTAATCCATTAATAGGGTGAAATCTGGAAGAAAATGTTGAACAGGCAAAAAATAGTGATGAAAAAGACGAGCTTAGAATTTACCGTTGATAGTTCTTATTGGATTGTGATACCCAATTTCACATTCAATTGATTACATTAACTCCTACGTATCCAACTCTTAATTTAAGATTATTTTTATATTTTTTTCTTCGTTTTCTTTTGTCTCAATTTTACTACAGACGAAAGTACATTTGCCTCTCTCAAACAACATTCATTAAGGTTTAATGTGGGTCCCATTATTGCCTTCTTTTTTTCTTTTTTGGTTTTTTTTCCTTTTCTTTCTCCATTTGGAAAAAAAATTATGTACCCCCTTTCTAAAAAAATAATTTTTTTGGTAATAGCTATCTAATCACTGTGTTTCTAACAAAAAACTAATTATTTTGTTAATGAGTTGTATTTATATATATTTATTTTATGCATAAATAAGTTAAGCACAAGTAAGAGGATAATCTTTTAAGTAAATTTTATATAATGAATACATCAATCACAATATTTAATCTTTGAATAAATTCTCATGAAATTTTAACAAGAATCAAAGTCAAAAAATTCATGATCATGAAAATAATCTAAGAAAATAAAGTAAATAATTTACAAATAAAACTAACATTTCTTTACTCAGATATATAATGAGTGTTGCTCATATTAAATGGAGAATAAGTTCAAAAGAAGGTAAACATTAAGGAAATGTTAAAATGCAATGGGTGTGGAAAAAGCCACTAGGGTGAAAAAAAGTTGTTTGAAATGGATGTGGATGTTTCTCTTTTAGTTAACTTGAAAAAAAGAAGAAAAGATGTAAGAAAATATCTCAAATCGTTAGTAAAATCTATAAGAGATAATGTAGTCAATTAAATGTGATAGGGGGTGTTGGGAGCCAATAAAGGAGTGTAAATAGAGTAATTCTCTCTCTTTTTTTATTGATGGTTACAAAACTTTGACAACAACAACATATAATTTTTTTTTTTTTGTCATTCCTACTCTACTTCTATTCTAACTCTCAATCTTAAACTTTTGTCTTGTCTCGTTGCCGGGTATGAGAGTCAAAATCTATATTTGAAGCTAAATTGTCTACACTCTAACCCCTTTGAGAAAATGGATATTTCAACTCCCACCTCCCACTTTTCATATAGAAATGGTAGTCACTAGGGTAAATTCCAAAACCATATGTAATTTAACTAGATATAAATGTTACAATACATATTTTGAATGCAGTAACCTAATAAATATAGTTAAAGTTAGAGCTAAAAAAATATTTTCTCTTATGCTCATCATGTGACATTTAACTTTAGATATGTGATCACCACTGGCAAGTCACATGCTACGATTTTGCCCCGTTGGCCAATTAAAATTGTTTTATTGATTTGTCAACCAATCAAACAAATAAAGATAAATGCCATGAAAGACCGTTTTCTTTCCCGATCATTTTTTTTATTGATTTTAAATTCTAAAAGAAAGGAAATAGAAAATTTTTAAGTTAAATATATGATTTATCCACCAAAAATAAAGTTGAAAATACAAATGTTTCCGATAACATATAATACCCACGATTTGAAGTATAGCATTTTAAATATGTGAATACATGTATTATTCGTCCATTTAGATAAAAAAATTTGAAGGATAACTGACATAATTACATGAATAAATTTGATTTGATATTCACTAATTTTAAACATTACAACAAAAGAAAAACAATTGCAATTTATTTGAAATATGCATGTTTACATTTCATTTAGTTCTCTTCCTTCATTTAGAATCCACTGTTTCAAATATAGATCAAATATTTGAAGCAAATTTTTTTGATGAAAATGTGTGAAGATTTTGTTGGACTACTGCTAACTGTTTTAAAAGCCTAAGCTGTTAGATAAATGTGTGGTTTATTATTTAAATATTCTAACACCCCCCTCACAGTTAGCGTGTTCTTTTGCCTAGTACTAAGCATATAAATTTTAATTGGGGAGGCAAATAAGGTATGGTTAGATTTGAATTCAGAACCTTCAGCTCTCATACCATATTTTTGAACATAAAATGAAAAATATTGGAGAAAATTGTATTGTGTATTTCTCATCTTTTGTACATGTATTACAAGCCTATTTATAATACAAGAAGAATATACAATATGAAAGAATATACAAAATAACGTTTCCTCTTTTATATTCCGAATATCTAATTTTACGGATTGACTGAATCAATTAATATTCCTAATGTCCAATCTTACAAAATGATTGAATCAGTTAATCATCAATCAGAATAATTAGAATCAAATCATATTTCCTACTCTAATAAAATGAGGGAGGATATAGTTTTTTTCCCAAAAAAATCCACTTGAATTGAAATTAAGATTTTTTTTTTTTCAGGAAAAGAATTAGATAAAAGAGAAGTTTATGAGATTTGACTTATTTGTCTATTATTTGACAACTTTCGTCTTTAACTATACAAATTCCAATTAAACTTAAATACTGGATAAAAAGTTAGGGCCTCGACTTTTAACTTTGTGGCTCAGCCATTACAAATGTTTGTGACAAAATACATTTAATGAATAGGGAACTGTGTAATCCACATACTCTACCGTTAAAGTACAGTTGGCTTTGAAAAAAACATAATTGTATTCAAACTCTCAATTTCTATTTTTCTGATATATGTCGATTTAACTACATGAAAGTTTAGTTTTTAGGCTGCCTTTTATATGTCCAACTTAATAAAGGTTTTATATAATATTTATTACGCTCAATGAATAAAAATTCTAAGTAACACGTTTGTAAAAGTCATTGTAACTAATTACATGAAGGAGAATAAACACATGCATATATATATAATATATATTTATATTTACGAATATATGTCCGTGCACAGTGTGAACCACAAAAATAGTTCGATGTGTGATTAGTCGAAACTTCCTCGGACTAAGAATGGAGGAATAAACGGTCCGTTAAGAGAACAGAAAAAGAGAATAAAAAATTGTTTTCTCGCCCCGATCATCTTTATGAATGGATGATTTCTCCTAGTCCGCGTGTTAACCTATGAAAAAGGTTTGTCATATTTACAGTCATAAGATCACCCGAAAAATTCGAAAATGACTACCACCTTGTTAAATTTATTAGTCACAGCTCAGAAATTTGTTGAATTATTTTCGCCATGAATAATATTACGAAAAGGTGCAACTCTTAATCTATACTGTTTTAAAGCTAACTTTAAATTTAATATGATATCAATGATTAATTATCGATAATACTATTAATAGTAAAGAAAGACATAATGGTAATTAATATTGCTGTAGTCTAGAGGGCACTTTCTATATGTTATGTTCGATGACTTATTTATTTGATAAGATTGCTCTTTCTAATGGTATTACGCTCCATCAGATGTCTTTAATTTCAACAACATCAATTTTTAAGTGATTATATATAATGGGTTGTGGGTTTTTTTGTTAACATTTCTCTTTCTCAAAATTTCAGTTTTTTTACTCTTTGAAATAGAAAAAGAACAAAAATTCATTTGGTAACGTCAACTAATCTTTCTATTTTCTAGAATAGAAAAGTGGTTAAGGAATAGATTTGAAACAGAAATAAGAAGTAAAAAAAAGTTACTTTTTGTTTGCAGGAACAATTTCTGAAATAAGTCATTTTCTTTTATTTTTCTTTTCTTCTTCCTCCTCCTCTAAACGGTCGTCGGACCTTGGCGAGGACCAGCAAGGCTCGACCTTGCTCGGCCACGATAAGGACAGACCTCACTAGGGATTAGCAAGGCTCCCCCGAGGCTGGTGAGGTCACCATCTTTTGTCTTTGGCTGATTGCTAGCCATTACCGAGGCCCTGCCATCGGCTAGAGAAGGAAGAAGAAAAGGAAAAAATCTCATAAAATTATTTAAAAATTTAAAAAAATTCTACACCACAAAAAAATTTGAGGATTGTACCAAATGAATTGGTGTTCTTTTTCTATTTTAGGAATATAAATTTTGTGTAGTTACCAAACGTATTCTTTTATTTAGAAATTGTTCTAGGGAATAAAAATAGAAAAAAATATTTCTAAAAAGAAATTGTTTTCTGGAACATAAATTTTACCAAAAGGACTATGTTTTTCTGCCTTTTTGTTCCCCTGGAAAGAGATCTATTTAGTAACATTAGCTAATTTTTCTGTTTCTCGAAATAGAAAAGTAGTTAGAAAATAGATTTAAAACAAAACAAGAAGTAAAAAAAAGTTACTCTTTTTTTCTTCCTGGGAACAAAAAGAAAACACAATTAACACAAGGATTGTTTCCTAACTCAATTCGAGTCGCCATTTTTTGAAATAAAATAATAATAAAAATTTTAGAAATTTAGGATACAATTTAGAAAATAGATTATGAGTAGTTTTACTAGATTTTAGTATTGATTTTAGTTTATAATTAGTTTAGCATAAAAAAATGTGAAAATCTTTTGATGAAAATTGATTCAAAATTGAATAAGTTTTTAAGGCTTTACTATATGGATTTCTGAATGCCATATTCTTTTAGAGACAAGCTAGGTCACAAAAGCTTGGTGATTCTGGCCTTTTTCCCTTAAGATTGAAGAGTCTAGTCAGCTCGTCTCCGCTATACTATATAGACATGTGTACCACATCGAGAAAGCAATAAAAAAATTGTTAGTTAGATAAACGAATCATTTCTAAGATCATTTGCAATTTTATTCAAATAGAAAATTAGATGGCTTTGAATAAGTTTTTTGTATTACCATTTGTCTTGTCTTCATAGTAGTCGAGTAAGCATGTGCTCCATGAATTTCCAATGTCATTTGCTTGAAGGTTTAATGGGTTTGTGCAAATAAGTTTACCAATTTTAGGATTGGCTCCATCCTCAGTTGTTTCCATCATTGCCCATTCTACCAAGTAGCGTTTGTTCTTCTTTTGCAGCTAGAAAAGCTTTTATTAGAATGTTTAAAAATTTACTGCCAACCATTGAGATTCTCTGTTGTCATTTTTAGCCATCCATCTTTAACTAACAATTCCATTAGATTTTCAAAAGCTATCTTAAAATATCTTGATCAATTATATCCTTATAAAGTCCAGTTTTATCCAAACATGAATTATTAAGTCTTCACTGACATTTTTATAATTAAATGAAAAAAAATTGGGAGTAGAAATTTTTAAGGTCGTATTAAGCGTACTTTTGTTTTTTTTTTTTTCTATTTTGGAAATAGAAATTTTGTATAGTTACCAAACGATGCTTAAAAACTTGTTTAGAGAATAAAAATAGAAAAAAAAACTATTTTTGAATAAAAATTATTCTCAAAAACAAAAATATCACTAAACGTACACTAAGTAATTGGGCAACTGTACGCGTGTGAGAGAGAAAAGGGTTGAAAGAGAATATTTACGGCCTTCGATTTTTATTGAGGTAATTTTACATTTTACTCTGTAAGTGTGTACGCGTTCTTCTTACTTAGGTTTCTCAACTTTCTGAACTCTTCACGTATTTTAGGGTGGCACCGATAGGGTAGAGCGTCCATGCAAAAGAGTTAATACTATACTGCGGCAGCAAAATCTCTCCCAGACATACAAAAATAAAAAACAATAATCATGGTGATGATGATGATGATGATGATGATGATGATGATGATGATGCATTGAAATTAAAATCTCAACGGTTGTAGCAAATCCAGATGTAGTCAATGACTACACCATGATAACACCAATAAACAAAATTATACTCGTGAACAAACCCGCATCATTTCTATTCACCCTCCATCTGCCATTGCTCGGTCCAGGAGCAGGGGCGGTTGCAGGGCCCATGCCGCCACCGTTCTGTGACGAGACCAGCATGAGCTTCCCCTTTGCCGCCAAGTTGGCTGGGGCCAACGGATGAACTTGCGGTTGGTTCCTGATAACCGTACCGCCTACATTCCAGACTTGGTTAACGCTTGTCGCATTCTTCGGCACTTTGACAGATGCGAAGACCCTCATCTTCCCGTTCGCTTGATCAGCACTCAGGTCCCACACCTCGAATGATAGCTTGGACTCCGTGATAGCGATGTAACTAGTGCAGTTGTAGGTCTTGGCAACGAGGGAGCCGCCATTGAGCTTGAGTGCCATTAGGGCTTGAGCACCAATCATGCCAGTGCCAACAGGATTGATGGCCCAGGAGACCCATGTGCCGAAGGGGGCGGGAGCAGCAAGGTATGCGATGGCAAGGGAGGAGTTGGAGGCGTTGTAGGTATAGTGGAGGTACGCGCCGAGCTGTGGGAGGTCGATGCAGTTGGCATAGACCTTGTTGGTGAATTTTTGGGACGTGCAGGTGAGGCAGATAACCGGCGAGAGGAAGAGAGAAAGGAGCGAGAGGGAGAGGAGGAGAGAGAGACTTGTCATTGTAGTACGCAGAGAGCTGCGAGAGAGAGAGAGAAGAGAAAGCTGAATGACGCTGCTATGTAATTCATCTAACCATTCACATTTATATATACTCTTTTCCTCGGACAAGGCCTGTTAGATTTCGCATTGTTTTTCATGAAGAGAAAGCTCACTTTTAATTACAAATATTCCATTAATGTCATGGATCGAATAAGATGTTGAATATTTTGCCTAACCACGGCTCCATGGATTTAGCAAAAATGAAAGATTTGCAAAATAATTTTTTTTTAAAAATAAGTGTTTGTATTATTTGAAATAATTAGTCAATGAAAAATATTTTCATTATCAATAACAATTCATGTCTATATATTTTCATAAGAAATGAAAATATGTTATTTATTTATTTTTAAATAATATAAGCGATTATTTAATTTTTTTTTCCAAATCACTTATTTTCATGAAACAAACTGATTCTATGTCTTGTATACATCGCATCTACCGCAGTAAGAAAATCGTCTACCAAATCCACACATAAATGCTTTAGCTAAAACAGGCTACAACTGAGTTATGTCTTCGATATAATTTTCCAAATCAAAAAAGTTAGATCTCACTTATCATCTTTTCGTTCATCTTAGGCTATCTATAATGACAACCGACAACGATGCTGAGCCGGTGTAGCACGAAAATGAGCTTTTTCCAAGGTAAAGTGACTCGGATGGGCCAGAGACAGCTGATAAAATCGTTTACTTTCGCCAAACGTAGCAAAGTAGGAAGGCGGGAAAGAAAAAATCTTCACCTAATTTAGTTTCATCACCTCGCAACAATTTAGGGCTTATTTGGCAAAGACAATCAACTTTTCCTAGTTTCTTTCAGTAACAAAAGAAAATTCCAACGTAAGTTCTTGGCAGTTTGCTCCTGCCGACCCCAAATTAGTTTGATTGATCCTAAAATCACCTTTAATTGTGTTAAAATATATTATTGTTATTATTTGTTTCAAGTGTTTTTGAAGCGGGTATAGATTCTCCCCATTTTCCTCAAGCTACAGGGGCCGAGCAAGTGGACATAGGGGTCTCGGGAGCTCGCTTGCTTGCGCGGAAAACCCAATCCATTCTGGTAATGTTCGGGCGATTAGATACCCTTGGCTGGATCCTAAACACTGTGACAACTCCCATAGTAACACAACTCACCGTCTACAAAACTTCTACATTAGTTTGGTCCTACCTAGCCGACGTATACACCTTTCAATCCTTGCATTTGTTCTCCATGGTACATCACCAACTTTTGCACCATTGAGACAAAATCAGCAATTTTCGAGCTCATAGCCATGCCAATCAACACTTATCTATGGCTTGCCATCTACTAGTCTTTTACCGATCTCACCATCATGAAGTGGCAAGGGTTGTCGCGGGGGAGCTCCCTTTTGGTAGAGTTGTCGTCATTGGGATCACTATGCTACAACCCATCGAATTTTCAATTTGTGGCCACACCTCCTCTTTAATTTCATTATGCTGCACATGCTCCACAAACCCTTTATCATACTCCTACTTACCCACCTCAAAATCATGCATTTTCTCCATCTACATAGGCATATTATAGCTCTTTACCACCACCTATAGTCTAATACCCCTTAGTTCCTCAGCTTCAGCCTCCCTTTGCCCATGTTGCTTCCAATTGGTCCTTGACTATGGTGCTACCTATCTTGTCACTTGTACCATCGTTGGCCTTATACAAGCTTGTAATGACTCACTATGAGTGGTGGCGTCTTCCACATCTCCTTCCTTTATCCTTAAGACTGCTATAGTCATTCCTTAAATAAACAAGAATTCATTATCTATTTCTCAATTTTCTTTTGATAATAATTGTGCTTTCTTATGTTATCTTACATATTTTCTTACGATGTGCTTATGTACCGGTCAGATCCTTCTTCAAGGAAGCCTTGATTGCCGGCCTCTACCATGTCTCGCCGTCTAGCTTGGAAATTTCTCTATTTGCTTTTCTGTCTTCCCGCATTAGTTTACTCAATACTTGGCATTATTGTTTAAGACATGCCTCCTCGGATAATGTAGTTCATCTTTTGAAATCCATGAAAACCAATTTTTCCTGTGCTTCCTCTTCCATATGCATGACATTCGCTTTTAGTAAAAGACATAACCATCTTCACCTTCCTACCCAATTTGGGGCCACTTTCCCTTTTAGCTAGTTCATTTTGATGTTTAGGGTCCGTCCCCATGACTTCTCTTTCTGTTTAAAAATATTCATTTGTTTTATTGATGATTATTTTCAATTCTCTTGGCTCTACACTTTCGCATCTCTAGATCAATTTCTCAACACTTAAAGCTTTTCATGGTCTCATGGAGACTCAACTTCAATGTAGACTTTAGATGATTCAATGTGATAGGATACCTGAGTTCTTATCCTCTGCAATGCACTTTCACCTTCTCAGTCATGTCATTCATTGGTGCATCTCTTGTATATACTCTCCTTTCCAGAATAGGACCGTTGAATGCAAACATTGACATAGACTGATCTTGCTCTCACCTACACTGTTGTTCCTTCTCATCTTTAGGAATTTGCCTTTGAGATTGTGGTTCACCTGATCAATCGGCTCCCAAATTCTATTCTAGACAACCTGTCTCCATAATAGGTTCTTTTCCATACCACTCTTGATATATCTCACGAGTGTTTGGATGAGTAGCATTTTTGTATTTACAACCATATGCCCCACCCAAGCTAGCTCCTCACTCTCAAGCCTGCATCTTTCTTTCTTACCCTTCGAGCTACCAGCCTATGATTGCTATTGTCCTCAGACTCGGCATACCTACATCACTACTAACGCTATCTTTGATGAGACCGTGCTTCCGTTTCAACAAACTGCATCCGCATCTCCACCATCACCACTTGTTGTCTTACCAATCTAGATACCATTGCCGTCTCTGCTGATCGCTCCTCTTAACTTCTCACAATCACTAGACTTAACTTCACTAACTCTTGTGTCCTTGCCTTCATCCTCACCATCTCCAGCTCAAGTTCTTGACTCATATTTTCCACCATCATCGGCGACATGTTCACAAGCATCTACTTACCATATGGTTACTCATCTCCATAATGGCACCATCTTTTGGAAAATCCTTAGTAAAAATCACACTTTGGCTCTTACAACCACTGCTCATTCTCATAGCATACCTACTTGTTTTTCTCAAGCGTCGTGAGATTTGAAATGGCAAGCTATCGTGATTGCTAAGTACACTGCACCTATTGGGAATAACACTTCGGAACTGGTTTTGCTATTTATAAATGAGCCTTCAAGGTCAAATTTTGCTTCGATGGTACACTAGAATTCTACAAAGCCAAATATGTTACTAAGGGATTTCATCAGCCGGCTAGCATTGACTATGGAGAGACATTTAGCCCAATAGCCAAATTAGTCACCATCAACACTATTCTTACACTCACTCCTAAGGATGGTCCATCCGACTACTTGATATCTTGAATGTCTTTCTCCATGGATATTTATTTAAAGGTGTATATGGTCTAACCTTAGGAATTTGTTGATCCCAAATGATCTCATCATGTTTGCCATCCCTGTTGTTCTCTATATGGTTTGACGTTATCACAACCCACCCTTGTGGGCCGACAATCGATGTCGGGAGGGATCGCATTTAAGAGTATTTGCTTGCAAGCCCACACACTAGATCATGTTCACCAAAAGCGTCATTACCTTGCCTTTGGTTTTGGCTCATTAAGTTTGAGGTCTACATGAACGTGGGTTCTCCCAAACCCATAGTCCGCGCAACAACTGTATGGCATCGTGATTTGCTTCCACACATACAGCACATCTTACGAAAAGGAAATTGAGAGTGAAAGATGAATTTAGGGGTACTCTTACCACAGTAGCCCTCTCGAAGGTACGTTTACGCAAAAGGATGGCATCACTTTATCCTTTTGAACTACTGCTAACATTGAGTCTGCTAAACTGAGGTGACTGCTCCACAAGACCCATACCCCGCACAATAGGTTTGTTTTACTAGTTGTATTTAAACAACCTAATATGACATCTAGGAATCACTACTAGCCTCATTTTTTGGGGCCGGCTAGAAAACCCAATCAAGGGTTAAAAGAGGTCCATCAATAGTCACGCAACTAAATATTCTAGGGTTTGGGGACTTGGGTTATGTTAATATTGCAATTAACGCCATTTTAGTACCTAACAGTCATCGTGTTAACTAATGTGATCATGTATGTCTTTTTACATTTTTCATGCCATTTATTATAAAGAAGTGATCACGCATGGATGGTCAATTTCATGCTCTTCTACTTCAAACAAAAAATGAAAAAGGAAAGGCAAACAATTGAATTAAAAGTACAATACGGGAATTAAAACACCCAAAACACTTTAAAAAAAAACAAATGAAATCTAATAATGAAGTTCTAAAAAGAATGAAAGGGAAAGAGAGAGAAAAGAAGAAACCCACACCTCGTTGGGTTTTTATACAACATAAGAGGAAACTCGAAACATATGTTGGGTAATGAATGAATGATATAATATAAATCGGAAGGGACATCAACTATTTGTCATCTTCGAGATCATTGTCTCCAGTGAGTAGCCTTCTCAAACTTATGCTAGTTTTAGCTTTAAGCTAAAACTAGCATATGAAACTCCACTTACATTTAAAACAAACATTGAATAAATGCAAGAGGCAATTAAAACACGTCAAAGAATCAAGTAGTAAACAATTAATTCACTCAAATTGACCTCTAGGTCGGCCTTGGACGTTGTGCATGCAACGTGCCACAAAAATATTTCCCTGTTCATCAAACATCATTAGTATTCACCCACGATGATTAACACCATAAGCCTCTTAAGTGGTGTTCTATGTGTCACCCAAATGCATGCATCGCACCTATACATGCATTTAATAATCACAAGCATGGCTTGAAAGTAAATATGCATGTAGACCTAAGGACATTGGTTCTCATTCAATGAAACAATTAGTGAGCCAACACCGGGTCACTTCATTCATTCATCATGCGTCAATCACAATCATATGTGCCTAGCAAGCGATATTGAGATGTTAAAGGGATTCACATGATGCCCAAAAGATGATTTTCGAGTTAATTGAAACACTGATTTGGGAAAAGTTTAGTGAAAACAAAACGTAGGTGCATTGAAGCAATGAAACACGTTTAGTCATTAAGGCTAACCTGAGCGCCTCTTCTGCACAGTTGATCGGGCTTTGTAGATGCTCTAAATTTGGTTCAAACATCAATGAGGTTAATGTCAAGTTCAAAAATTTTGAAAATGACACGATTTGACATCATATGAATGGAAAATCAAGGCATATCATAGTGGCAAAATAAAATTTCAGAATGCTTTACACTTTAAGGGACTCAATAAAATCATCAAATGACCTTCTTGCTTTTCGAAGTGTAGAGTTCAAAATGTGAGGATTAAAACTCGTGAAGACATTGAAAAATCAGTTTAGCATGCATAATTTCCTAAAAATGCTACAATAAAGACATATCATAAAAGGAAAATAGGGTAAGCCAAAATAGGGCATTCAGGATGAAGGCAACTGAAGTAGGACCCATATGTAATCAGTCCTGAAAACTTTATGGTACATCAAGCACACGATAAGGAACAACTTCTATGAAGAAAGCATCCCAAGACAAGTCATGCATGAATTTATAAAAATTCATGAACATGAAATAACTCATTGGAAATAGAACAGGATAGCAAGTCATTGTGGCACATTTATGTCAATTTGTCATGGTTAACTATGTCTAAAAATTATGAATATTCATCACAATATAGATATATGAATGAAGATCAAACTCTGTAAATGACCGGACCTTGAAATCCTTAAGAAAAAATTCATAAAAAAAATGGCAATAGATCTGATTTAGTGAGGATAAAACAGTATTCCGAATTTCATCATTTGACAAGTTTCGAAGCAAATTTTACAAAAATGGAACATGGTTCTAATAATATGCAAATGATGTCAAACATAGTATCATTAGAAAGCCTAGGAGGTGTTTTAAGACTTCATAAGAGATATAAGATTAGATTAAAGTCATTTACATGCTCAAACCATGGCATTTACAGAAGTGTGCAATTCAGTAACGAAAGTGGCAAATTATGATGCATGAAGGCGAGCTAGTCAAACTACCAATGATGCATGAAATTTACGATGTTTATGCACGATGTATGGCTAAATGCGATGAATAATTTTGGTGAAGAAATTTATCCTTAAATCAATGCACAAAAAATCAGACAGATTCATAAATATCGGTAAGTCAACTAACCCTATTCATGACAAAGTTCATTAAATCCTAGAATTGATGCACAACTTCACAAGCAGGTTTCACATAGAAAACAAGGTTCAAATGAGACATGCCAATACATCATTTTAAAGCTTGAAATGTCCTCTAAATATGTCTAAAAGATATCATGCAACGATGTAGCTCTCAAAGAACTCAAACGAAGTGTTGTCTACAAAAAGGCAAATTAGTGAAAAATTGCAGCCGAACATGTTATGTGGATATATGAATTTCTATCGCCAGATGAGATGCTAAAATTCTACAGACTTACATGACATTAGACTTAAATGTGAGGGTTCTAAGTCATAGAGGGCCTCAAGTCCAGTTCTCATTGTAAAATTCCACACAAAAATGGCAAATGGCACACATGAATGCATTAAAACATCAAGATAGCTTCTATGACTAACTTCGAGCAAGTAATTAACATACTAAATGACGTGCAATTTGGGGGTACTATACATCGTTAGAAAGATAATGAAGTCGGCTACTACTTTCATGAGAAACTCATATTAGAAAACCATGTTTACAAGCTCAATTTCATGCAAACATGAATCGGGTTGAGACAGTGAGGATTAGCCTAAGGACTATTTTTTATGGATTTCCTTGACTAAACCTATTCCAAAAAATATGGGAAAAACATGTCATAACCAAGACAATTTCGAGCAACTTTCATAAGGTATCAACTCAAGAATCAAAGCAAAAAAAAAAAATCAATAGAAAATCGACAAAAATGCTAAGATCGGGTAAAAACCAGAATCAACATGAATTTTGCAAAATGTTAGCAAGCGACATCGATTAAGGGCTCATAATATGTCACGACAAAGCTCATCGAACATAGATCAAATGGTTAGACACTTCAAACACAATTTTAAGGTTTAGGACCTCAAATCAACTATCACAGAACATTGGTGCAGAATATTTGAATTTCCAGAATTGACTCAATCATTCAATCAACACTCAAAGCATTCGACGATCAACAAATCACTCCTAATCATGGATTCTAAGCATAAAAGAGATCCCAAACTTTGAATCCTATGGTCGACTATTTTGACCTCACCTCATCCGATTCAAGCTCGAGAATGTTACCTTATTGTGCTCGATACGATCTGCAACCGATTGAGTTTCAACGAACTTCGATTGAGGGACACAAGGCCATCAACATTCCTCAAGAACTTCAAAGGACCTCTGAGGATGCCGAAGGAGAGAGAATGGCCACCAGATGGGCTCAGATTGCCGCTAATTCACTTGTTCAATGGTTGATCCGGATCGGGACCAATTCGAGCCGCGAGGAGACCAATGGATGCCGAAGCTTATCTAGTGGGAGTTGGTGAGGTGCCGACCGGCAAGAGGTCGGGAGGAGGCTGAGGGGAGGGATGGTGGTGGTTGGATTACCTTGGGACCACCACTAGCTACTGATCAAGCCAACTAAACTAAGCAAAGAAGGAGACCAACGTATGAACTAGTCTTGAAGACTGATTGGAGAGGAGGCTGAATGAGACAATCAGGGCGGCTGGGGACGCTCTTGCTTTAGTTGAAATGGAGAGGAGGTTGAGGTCGCTAGAGGACTACACGGCAGCCAAGATACTGCTGACATAGGGCCGACAGACTGCGGTTGGAGTAGGAAGAGGGTCAAGAAAGAGAGAGAGTTTTAGGGTTTTTTGGGATTTTTTTCAGATCTAGATTTTCTGTAAATGAGACCTTTAATTGAATTTTGGAGGGAAAATTTGGCCATATAGATGAGGGCAAGATCAAATCTTAGCCCTTGGATTGATCCAAGGGCTAAGGTTTGATCCCCTTAGCAAATCAATTTAGTATATGCCAATTTTAATTGTCATGGTGCATAGGGTACTTTTAATGGACGGTAGTGATTAATCTTCAAAGTTAATCTTGAGATTAAAACTTGGGGGGCAAATTTATAAATTTCATAAACTTTGAGATAAAAATGTAAATTTAAAGAAATAACGGCAATGAGGCATTGATCATGAGGCGAGCCACCCTAGGGTAACCGCAGGTCACCAAGACCTCACCGAAAAGTGATCGAACCAATCACTTTCCGTTGAACCAGTTGAACTAGTTAGACCGGTGTGAGTCGGTCTGGATTAGTTTGCCCCTCCTCTCTTTCTTATGCAATTAGGTCCTAGGACCTAATTAAAAGAAGTTTTTGGTCAAGTAGGGTGTCTCAAAGGCTAATTTGTATAATTACCCACATTAAAACACAAATCGATCAAAACTGAATCTAATTAATATCAAAGACACTAAGGGCATGCATGACAATGATTTTGTTCACGGGAGCAGATTTTGATCAGAAATGATTTTTTTTTATTCTGCTCCCGAGAACAAATTCTGAGTATTTCAAGTGTTTGATAACCTGTTTAAAATTTTTACTCCGGGAACAGAAATGCGTTTGGTAAAAATTTCCAATCTTTTGATTCTTTTAATTCTTTTTCTTTTTCTTTTTCTTTTTCTTTTTTCTCCCCTTCTTCCTCTTGGCCGCCATCGGCGAGCGGCGGGCGAGGCGAGGTTCGGCGGGCTCGCCGGAGCCTCGCCGGGCTAGGCAAGCCTCACCCGGCCGCCACCGGCGAGGCTCGAGCTCGCCCAGGCGGTGCGAGGCCGGGCCTTGCCTTGGCCAGGCTCGCGCCGCCTGGGCGAGGCCCGGACCCGCCAAACTTCGCCGGTGGTGGCCCAGGGGTGACGATGGGGCGGTGATGGGATGGGAGGAGGAAGAAGAAGAAGAAGAAAGGGAAGGAAAAAAAAGATAAAGATAAAGAAAAGTGATTCTCAAAATTGTTCCCGGGAGTGAGAAACAACTTTTTTTTTTTTATTCTGGATTCTACTCCAAACCTATTCCGGGGAACAAATTTGTTCCCGGGAACAAAAAATTTACCAAACGCATTTCTGTTCCCAAGAACAAAAGAACATAATTAGTTATTCCCGGGAGCGTTACCATGCAGGCCCTAATTCATTCAATTACCCATACTCCTGAAGGCCCATGTTATTCAAATTGACCATAAAAAGGTTCCGTGACTTTTACGCTAAAATTGAATTGAAGGCTAATAATGAAATTGGATGTCAATTCTTGAAATTAAATCTAAGTTTTTAATGCGTCAACTGAAAATTTGCCAATTAGCATTCATCAGCCTAGTTTTCCTAAGCTCAAGAAAGCTAAATCCCTCAAATTGCAATGTTCCCAAGTGAATTATCCAAAATTGACCCCAAATTCGTGTTCATCTCACAAAAACAAATCAAATAACATTAACCATTTGCAAACCATAAAGAATTAATTTAGACCTCTAATTAGGGGAAAAATCGGCAATTTGCATTCCGACATACCTGATGTCAAAATTGGTTAAACAAGTGAATGGGTAATGACCTCTAGATCAAATGCCGTCAAAGAAACTACACCTAATTATGACTAGAAAGAAATTAATCTAATTTTCGTTCGATTTTGAACCCAAAACCGAAAAATTCGGAAAACAATATTCTTAATCAATTTTCGCAAAATTTTCAATTCCAAGATGAAATTGAAGCTAAAGGAATTTGAGGACTTTCTATTTTTTCAATTTTTTTAGTTAAAGTTTTGACCAAAAATCAACCCTCAAATGACTTTCAACTAAAAGGTTGATTTTATGATTAAATTTTTGAAAATTTTGAAAATTAAGTTGGCCAAAGGGAAATTAGGACCATTTAGGACCTTTTCATGCAAAAAACCAATTTTTAATCCGGACTTGACTTTTGGTCAAAGAGTTGACCCAAAAGTCAACCTAAAAGTTAACTGTTTGACTTTTTGGATTTTTGATGAAAATGGATAGAAAATTGCCTAAAAATAATAGGCAAAAGAAAAGGAAATGAAAATTGACACTTTTGTTCAGAAAACGGGTTTCGTTGGGATTGGCAACCCAAATTTCGAGTTTTTATTTTTATTGACATGTCGACTAAAAATTTGGTGTTAAGAGGCATAAGCTCCTCATGCTTGGTATGAGTGGCTTAGCTCCTATATGTCGCAACCCAACCCTAATGCCAGACTTTATGGGATGGCTTAAAGGTAGGATTTAGAGGTACTTTACTATAAGAGTTCCCTCATGGTACGTTATTCTAAAAGATGTCCTCATTTCATCTTTTAGGATCAACCACATGAATTTGCTTGATCATGGTTGTGAGCTTTCCCAAGTTCATACATCGTGTGGTAGCAAGATTCGTTTTTATATTTGTTACAAACAACCTAAAATATGAGTCTAGGAGTCGCCACTAGCCTCTTTTTTGGAGGCTAGCTAGAATGCCCAATCGAGGGTCGAGAGTGGTCCCTCAATTTTTACATAATTAGAGATCATAGGTTTAGGGACTTGGATTATACTAATGTTTCTATTAGTACATTTTCGGTACCTAACAGTTGATTTTATACTTAACATGGCCATGCATTTCTTTTTATGTTTTCGTGCATTTTTTACATGAATGTGATCAGGCATGGTTGATTCGTTTTATTCTACTCTAAACTAGAGTAAGAAAAGAAACAATCAATTAATTGAAAGATGGTACAAGAATTAAACACTCAAAGCAATTACAAATGATATACAAGAATGCTATTTTAAAATGCAAGAAATGAAAAGTCTGCAATTTGTTGGGCATTTATATAAAATCAACGAAAACACAAGATATATATCGGGTAATGAATGAATATTACAAAAGACAAGGTCAGATTGGATATCAGCTATCCTTCGTTCCATGTCTGTCGAACCCATCCCTTTTGGGGGGGCGACGTTTAGGGGTATTTGCTCCCGAGCTCGCACTCAGGGTTATGTCCACCAAAGGCATAATTTTAGCCCATTGAGTTTAAGGTCTACATGAACACAAGTTCTTCCAAACCCATAACTCACGCGATAGCAAGAGGATGTTGTAACTCGCGTCCACATGTACGGTATACTTTAAAAAGGAGATTGGTTGTGAAAGACAAGTTTAGGGGAACCTTTACTTTAGTAGCCCTCTCAAGAGCACATCCTTCAAAAGATGACATCACTTCATCTTTAGGTCTCATTTCCGTCGAGTATGTTAAACCAAGGTGGGTGCTCTACGAGACCCACACCCTACATAACAAATTCGTTTTATTAGTTGTATTTTAAACAACATAATAAATTGTATAGGAGTTGCCACTAGCCTTGTTTTTGGGGGTTGGCTAAAAAGCTCAATCGAGGGCCAAGAGTGTTCCCTCAATTTCTATGCAACCAAAGACCTAATCTTCGAGGACTTGGGTTACGTTAATATTTCTATTAACGCTCTTTCGGTATCTAATGGTTGTTGTGTTACTTAAGGTGATCATGCATGTCTTTTACTTTTTCATGCCATTTATTACAAAGAGGTAATCGTGCGTGGATGGTCAAATTTATGCCATTCTACTACTATTTTAAAAGAAAGAGAAAAACAAACAATTGAAAATTAAAGTGCGGTGCAATAAATAAGCACTTAAGGTGTGCGTCCTGAAATTCGAGCCCTTTAGGGTTGAATAAACGTGAATTTCGTCCATGCATTGTTGGCTTATCTCACTCGGAACTGATCACTCTCAATATACTGACCTTGAAAAGGAAAGGCTAATGAGGACAAAACTCATGCGACTAAAGAACTTGACTTGGAAAACGACTTGACCATGAGACTTGCCTAAGGACGATCATGTGATTATGCATGCCGATTACAGGGACGACTAAAAGTCGATTCATGGACATAACATAATGGGACAATGGGTGATTTCGTTTACTATTATCGAACTCACGAACGACCTTAAAAATCATGTACTTTGAAATAAGAATCTATCATTCGCCATTTCATGTAGTCAAGGATGTCCATGTGTCAAGATGTCTTGAACATGATTGGGCACGAATCGGTTACACGTGAATCCTCGAAACTGCCTGTCAGTTTGAGTTGTATCAAAATGGCATTCAGGTCAAATTGATAAGGCATAAGAATCCAATATTGGACTACAAATTTTCAGGAATGTCCGAGATGGACTTTTGGACGATGCTTTTCGACAATCGACAGTGCTAGTTAAGCCGAGTATTTGGAAAAGGGGTTCTCAGACCGAGGAAATGAGCCTACGAGGACGTGGGCTAGGCAAGGCCAAAGTGGGCCTTAAGCCCAAGGTGGGAGGGCCACCATGATAGGCCCGAGACAAGCAAGTGAGCCCATTGGACCCAACCCACCATTTTACCCTTCCGAGCCCATTGTCTAACTTTGAACTGTTTTGAGCCCAACCGATTTCTGAGCCCGTTCTTATTCATTTTCTAGCCCATTTTTTAGGCCCACACATCATCTCAGCCCAAGGGCAAATTGGGAATTGTGCAAGGTGGAAATGACCATTTTGCCCCTAGATATTATGAGGAAAAGACAAAAGAAAAGAGAGAAAATAATGTCACTTGCTTGGGGAGTTGAAGCAAGCACTAATAGCTTTAATGAGGCTTGACAACTAGCTCTCACTTCACTCTCTCTCCTTTTCAGCAAAGCAAAACCACACTCTCTCTCCCCCTTTGTTCCTCTCACTTTCTTTTCTTCTTCTCCTTCAAACCTTCCTCAAAAACCCGAGTTGTTCATGACTTCCCCATGCTAATCATCACTCATGCCACCCACCACCATGCTCAGGGGACCCAATCCGTGTCTCCCACGATGGCCGTTCGCTAGACGGAGCCGCCGGCTGACCCGCCTGCCGGCCAGAAACCACCGCCGGTCAATCCGCCTATCCCTGTGCTGTTCTGCCCAAACCAACTGTTTTCCTCCAATTCCGAACCAACCACCGCCCAACTCAGCCACCAACTAGTCCCCCCCTGACCCCAAGGTGCCATTAGTTGCCAGCCAGCCCTTCGCCAAAGCTCTGACCAGCCCATTCAACTTCCTCTTCCTCCTGGCAATTCGGTTTTTCCAAAGTTAAAGTGAGAGACAGAGTTAGTTGCTACTTTTTTAGCCTTAGGACTGTCTTGGATCGTTGTGGTCGAGGTCCCTGCGTCGCCTCCGTCGTCGCCGCCGCCGCCGCGTCCGTGTCTCCGGCCCGCTTAACGGGTGAGTTTAGCCTCTAATTCTTATTTAGTGCCTAAACTTTCTTAGGGTTGTTTGATTAGAGTTAATTCTTATTTAGGATATTTAATTAAATTGTATTAGCCCTAAGATAGGTGGTTTATCGCACATGTGATTATGATCATTCATAAATGACACGTGATTTATGCCTAAAATATTTTTAAAATAATATATTTGAAAAATGTCAGTCAATATTTGTGGTTTAGAGTTGGTTGATATGGTTGTTACTAAAGTACGAAAGTGATGAGAAATTTGACTGTGTGATTGAAGACATGGAATTTGATGTACTTATTATTGACACCTAAATTTTGATTGATCATTCGTAATTTAATGAACAAAAATTTAGGGATTAATTTTAACCCCTAAACAAAAAAATATTAGGATTAAATTGCATAGCATATAGTTTTAGGAGCATTTATTATTGCATTTGCATTGGACATGTGGCAGATGGGCTTCAATTGATGGTTCTAAGCTTTAATTTAACAAGTTGGACTAAGCCCACAAGGAAAAAGAGTTTGGCTAGGCTCGTTAAGGGGTAACAAGTCGGAATATGAGAATATTCCCAAGAATATTTGCATTATTCTTTCAGTATTCAGGGAAGGTGTCAGATGAAATATTCCCGTTAAGGGGTGACGAGCTAGAATATGAGAATATTCCTGGGAATATGAGAATGTTCCCGAGAATATTCGCATTATTCTTTCAATATTCAGGGAATGTGTCGAATGAAATATTGAAAAAATATTGCACGTGGGATACAAGAGCTAAATATGCAACGTGCAATTTTATCATCTTTCCTTAAATAACATAGTCCTCTCACCTATAAAAAGGGGGCCACACACACAGAAAAAAGACAGCCACAATTGAGAGAAAAGGAGCGGCAGCGCAATATAGAGAGAGAGGAGAAAAAAGCGTCTCTTTTTGTTGCGGTCTTGAAGGTCGGCTCACAAAAGGAGGCCTCTTCCCAAGAGACAAGGTAGGTAAAGTTCCTATCTAAATTAATTCTTGAATATTTTGTTTTCTCGTTTGAAGTATTGCATGCGTGATTGAATTCCGATTGAGTGAGGTTGTTGTGTCGTGTTAAAAAATCTCAATAATCAAAAATATTGAGCCACGAGACGTCGGATCAAGTTTTTGATTGTTTTGATTTTCTATCTTGAGTCGGAGCTAAATTGCGTGCTTTACATGCTCGTTGCATTATGTGTTGATTTTTTAATAAACTTACAAAAAATGCATAAAAAAAAATCTTTTGCATAATAGGGTAGATTAATGCACTTCATGTCAGACTAGTCTTATAGTCTACATTGCATATGATGTAGATGCTTAGGAAATTTTAGGAAATTTCATTAGTTATAAAAAAGAAAACATAAAAATTGCCATGCTCATGTCATGTAGAATTAGGTCATTTCCCATGCTATTATAGTTACACTTTCGTATGTCATTACATGCATTGCACGTAGTTTTAGGCTTTATTAAATAAGTGAAAACCTTAAAAAATAATTGAATGAGTGCGTGTTAATTAGAAATTATATCTAGGATCATTGATGTAATTTTTAAGCTAACATCGCAGATGCTTTCGTAGCTTTAAGGTAAGTAACTTCCTCCTTTTCCTTGCAATTTATTTATTGCTTTGCTTCATTGAGTGTTAGATAATAGTTGCGCACTCGCATGATCACATTGCATGTTAGGGAGTAAATTAAAATCAACAAAAACTGCCTGCAAATCATTTTTTTAAATAAAAGAGAAAAGGTACCGAAAGGGCGTTAGAGAAATCTAACGTAATCAAGTCCCTGATCCCATAGTCTCTGGCTTGTAGGAGTAAAGTAAATCTCCCGTTACTTTACTTGGGTTTCAAATCGACCCACCAAAAAATAGATTAGTGGCGACTCCAAGTAAAAATCATATGCATTTTAAAAACTTAAACCCTAAGTCGCGAATTGGTATGGGCTTGGGAGAGTCTGAGCTAAGTTTAGGCTTAGTAATCCATTAGCCAAACCCTAGGTGGTGCACCTGAGGTGAGGTCGCGACACTTATGAATTTCTGATGAAATGAATAATATGTTGTATTTGGATTGGATTACAAGTACTTGAATCGTATATGATACAACTTGTATTTCTCAAGTGATTGAAAATTCCATTAAGGATACGATATTAATGAGGAATATGTTTTATACGTATCAGATTAGAGCCAACTGGTGAACTTTATTACTTGAATTATTGTTATTCTTATAAGTGATATGTGATAGCTCATTGGTTGTCATTATATTGTTTTTTTTTTTTTTGTGACCGAGGGAACCCCGCATGGCCGGCAGCCGGAGGGTAAACCCTGGGGTGACACGTAAGTGGGAGGACCCACCACCCCCAGCGTCACACTTAAGAATCCCTAACGACAGCGCGGGGATTCGAACTCCTCCCCTTCATGAGGGGGAGAGAGCCCGAAGCCAACGCTGCCGCTGCAAGCGGTGGTTGTCATTATATTGTTGTGCTCTTGGTTTGAGAAGAATATAATTTTTTACCTCAAACTTAATGAGTTCATTTATTGAGTTTAGATTCACCCGAGAATATGTCACCTGCTTGGTCGAGTTCAGAGTTTAGGGGCCTTTAGTTTAGCACTTCCAACGATATTTTTTAGGACGGGATCAAAGTGCATAGAGGATGTATGGTGTATATTTTGTACCGGGAGTTTTGATTATGCATAAATTGTGTACATCATTTGAGGCTAAATTATTTTTCATTCAAGGTTGAAACTGCATGGAAATTTTAGGTTCGACATGGTGGATTGCCACATTAATGATTTCAGGCCACAATTAGTTAGAAGGATTACGTTGAAACTTCGCATAAAGATTCAATACAACTTTGATAAAATTGGAAAGTTTGTACTTAAATTGAAATTTCTACAATAGATTTTGAATGAAATAGTGTTTTCCTGAAATTTTTCCCCGCAAAGGGAGTGTTGACACCTAAATTTTGATTGATCATTAGTAATTTAATGCACAAAAATTTAGGGATTAATTTTAACCCCTAAACAAAAATATTAGAATTAAATTGCATTAGCATTTATTATTATTGCATTTGCAATGGACCGATGGCAGATGGGCTCTTGATGGTTCTAAGCTTTAATTTAACGAGTTGGACTAAGCCCACAATGAAATAGAATTTGGTTAGGCTCGTTAAGGAGTGACGAGTTGGAAGATGAGAATATTCCCTGAGAAGATTCACATTATTCTTCCAATATTCAATGAATATATACACCGTGAGATATATTTCTTGATAAAAGGGAAGGTGTCGGATAAAATATTGAAAAAATATTGCACGTGGGATACATATTCTTTGCGCAAGAGCTAAATAAGTAATATGCAAATTTATCCTCTTTTCTTGAATAACATAGGGTGCGTTTTGGTTGGGCTTTCCCAAGGGGCTTTAAGCCCCCAAAGCCCCTTGGGAAAATGCAAAGGTGTTTGGCTTAGTATTTTGAAGGACTTTGGGGAGATGCAATTGCATCTCAAAATATTCTCAAAGTCCCTTAGCTGAATGCAAGTTTAGAGGTGCATTTGCAAGTTGCATTTCGGAATGCAACTTGTATTTGTACTGTTCATCTTCCCCATGTGGCCAACACTGCCGACGACCACCCAAGGGGGCACCGCCGAGACACGTGAGGCACGGTCGGTTGTCGCTGCTGGGTCTAGAACCCGCGACGGCACGGTACCACCGCCTAGGTTCTCAACCCAAGCAACGACGACACCTAGGTGAGCGACCCGAGGCGCCTAGGTGAGTGACCCGGCGATTCTTGCGCGACCGCCAACGCCTAGGTTGAGCGACCCAGGCGGTCACGCGACCACCGCCGTCGCCTGGGTTCGCGATCCAAGCGACGGGCGATGACATCGCCTGGGTCGCCTGGGTCGGGCAACCCAAGTAGTCGCGCAACCACTGCCGTCACCCGGTTCGCGACCCGGGCGGGTTCGCCACCGGAGGTCGGGCGACCTCAAGCAGGCCTTTTGGTAGCCAGATCTGGCTGCCGGAGTGTGGTATTCATAATTTTTTTTTTAATAAAAAATTTCTCAAAAGTCCTTTAGCAAAATATAGTATTCACCAAACGGCATTTAGGTCAAAGTTGTTTTACAATACAAAATTTACCAAACAGTATTTGCATTTCGAGAAACCCCTTTAGCCCAAAGGTAAGCATTTTCCCGAGTGCATTGCCCTAAAGCCGAACCAAACGCACCCATAGTCCTCTCACTTATAAAAAGGGGGCCACACAATTCCATAGGGACACATACAAAAATATAGAGAAGGCAAAGAGAAAGCGTGAATGATAGAGAGAGCAGAGTGTAGGCTCCCCATATAGAGAGAGGGCGCAACATATTAAGAAGAGTTTGCAGGTTGTCTCCCTTGAGCATAAGCCCTCGTGGCCGCGATTGAGCTTCATCAACTCCATGATGTAGCACTATTTCACTATTTCTTTGCTGCTGTAGTCAGCGACGACAAGGCCTTTGCTGGTTCTCACCAGTCCTGCCCTCTGCTAAGCCGAGTTGCGCCAAGTCCCGTCTTCTTGGACCGTCACCTCCAACTGCTTCTGTGACGCCAAAGCTTCTGCCCCGACGTTGCTGCTCCCATCAACGTGACGTCCAGACTTGTTGCTCCCTCGTTGGCCTGACGCCACTCTATCGTGACGAGACGTAGTTTGACGTTCCGCACTGATCCACAAAGTCCACCTGTCCCCAATCTGAGAACAATGAAGCAGCCACGACTACTCCTCCTTGACACTCGTCGAAACAACGTGGCAGTGGGCATATTCAGAACTTGACTAAGAGCAGCAAAGAAAGGGAAAAAAAAAGAAAAGAGCCTCTTTCGTGAAATAGGCAAAGGAGGAAAAGATAAAAAAGGGTTCAAGTTTTGAAGCTTATAATTTTTGTCCTTGCTTTTTGACCGCCACTTATTAGGACTCTACCGCTCTTTTTGGTTGCCACTTCGAGCATTGGGGGACAACTTCTTGCTCCAATCGGTCAACGTGGAGCCGCCACCAAAATCACCACCATTGAGTAAGCCCCCGCCCATCCATCACTCGATGATCGAGGTTCGCAAATTGCCAAATTCAAAAGTAAATATTCGAATTAGGTAAAATATCTTGTCTAATTTTCGAATATTTTGTTTTCTCATTTGAAATATCATTGATGCATGTGATGAAATTCACGATATTATCATATTCACAATATCGAGTAACTTTTAAATTAGGAATTTTCCTAATTTCACAACGTGCATATGATTGTCAGTTCGATTTCATGCCCGAAATATGACTCACAATCACACAAAAAAAAAATTGTTAATCCGATCCCATGCCTGAGACATGATTTGCGATTTTCATAAAAATTGGCCAAATCCGATCTCATACCCAAAATACGATTCGTCAATTTATTAAACGGACATGGATGATATCTTACGTGATTTGATGTTGTGCTCAATGTAAATGTGATTTCTTTTTATATTTGCTTGATTTGAATTTTTTTCTAAAAAAAAATTAAAAAATTAGACAATAAACTAGAGTAGGTTCTTTTTAGATAATATTGCATATTTAGGGTAATTTCTTATTTCGAACTTTTTTTCAAAAATAAAAATACCAAAAAAATTAATTTAGGAAGTTCAATTTTCTTCAATTTAAATTGCATGTTTAATTATTGGGCAATTTTAATTTCGAATTTAATAAAAAAGAAGAAAAAGAAAATATAAAAAAATCATGCATGTGTCACATAGAATTAGGTCATCATTTGCATGTCATCTAGTCACTGCACATTTAGAATCATTCAAATGTGTGCCACATTAGGATAATTGCAGTTAATATTTCTTGGCATTAGATTAGGTCCAATAATTAATGTCACGAGACATATAATTTGCATATTAGGTTGCACGTTGCATGTTATTATAGTTAGACACTTTTGCACATCATCGCATACATTGCACTTAGTTTTTTTGGCCTCATTAAATAAGTTAAAACCTTAAAAAATAGTTGGAATAATTGCATGTTAATTAGAAATCATATCTAGGATCTGTGATTTTTAAGCTAACATTGCAAATGATTTCGTTGCTTTGAGGTAAGTATTTCCTCCATGTGCTCGCAATTTATTTATTGCTTTGTTTTATTAGGTGTTAGATAATGATTGTGCACTCGCATGATCACATTGCATGTTAGGGAGTAAATTAAAATCAATGCAAACTACCTGCAAATTATTTTTTTAAATAAAAGAGAAAAGTTACCGAAAGGGCGTTAGAGAAATCTAACGTAATCAAGTCCCCGATCTCATAGTCTCTGATTCGTAGAAGTAAAGTAATTCTCCCGTTAATTTACTTGGGTTTCTAATCAACCCACCAAAAATATATTAGTGGCGACTTATAATTGAAAATTATTGGCATGTTAAGAACTTGAATTCTAAATCGCGAATAAGTAGACTTGGGAGAGCCCAAACTAAGTTTAAGCTTAATAATTCATTAGCCAAACCCTAGGTGGTGCACCTGAGGTAAGGTCGCGATAGAGAGCAAGACGGAAAGCGAACAACGTGGCAAGGAATCGGTGGGGCAGGTATTGACTTTACCTTGCCAGTATGTCTCGGTATATTTATTTTATTTGTATTTGTAAAATATATATATAAAATCATTATTATTATTTGTTGACACCCGAAAATTTTGGTATATTTTGTTTTAAATGCCCATTTAATTTTTGCACATATAAATATATAGGAATTTATATAAAAAAATTTAAAAAAATTTAAAAAAAATCGAAAAAAAAAATCCGCATGGGCTGGCTTAGCCCAGCCCATCCTATACTCGCTCATCCCCTTTCCCTTCAGCAGCCCATCTTCCTTTTTATCTTCCCCCCTCGGCCCAGCCCATCTCCCTCGGCCCGGCCCATCCTCTCTCCTCCTTCCTCCTCTGCGCACGTGAACAGGAGCATGAAGAGGGGCAGCGGAGCGGTTGATCAACGACGACGTTTCGGCCATCCTCCGAGGTGACGTCACCCGCGTGATGCCAGCAAGGGAAGATTCCCTTGCTG
The DNA here is from genome assembly GCA_014182845.1 of Corymbia calophylla. NCBI lineage: Eukaryota > Viridiplantae > Streptophyta > Magnoliopsida > Myrtales > Myrtaceae > Corymbia > Corymbia calophylla. The sequence continues at coordinate 15,438,044 of CM024703.1, forward strand.
CGCTGTCACGCGGAGAGAGGAGGGGCAGAAGAAACGGTTATGCAGGGGCAAGATCGACGAGCAGAGGGGGGTGGCGATTCTGGTCGAGGAAGAAAAAAAAGAAGAAAGGAGGGAGGAGAAGGGAGAAAACAGAGAGAGAGATTGACGGACGGCCAAGCTTGATCCGTCGCCGACGTTTCCCCCCGCCGTGCCTCAGCTCCGGCGCCAGAGAACAGAGAACTTGAAGAGCCGGAAGCGAAACCAGCAAGAAAAAAAGAGTGGAGAGGGCGAACTAGGAGGGATCCAGGAACAATTCGCCGTTGCCGGAGACTCGTCCGCCCACCATTGCCAACCACGAAGCTCCGTTTGAACCAGGTAGGTCTCCCCGAGACGCATTCCTGTTCTGTTTTCGCAGGTGGTGGGCTGGAGCTCGCGCCGACCCGTTCGCGCGAGTCCCGGCCCCGGTCGACCCTCCTTCGCATCTCTGAGCATGTTAGTATGGCTAGATAGGAGCTCGGTCTCGGTCTTAGGCCAGCTCAAGTCGTATAGCCCCGTTTTTGTTCATGCACGAAAGCTGTTCGATGAATGCCCGAATGAAACCCAAAAAATTTCCTAGTTTAATCCGTCCTTGACGATCGGTTTTTGTAGATTTTTGAATGTATATGGCTTGATCTCGTGTTTCTCTTAGCATTGTAGTTTGTTTCATGTGATTTCCGTGCTTTTTTTAGTCGAAAAGAGGCATTTTTAGTTTTCCGGCAACGGCGAGCTTCCAGGTTCGCCGGAAGTCATCGCCAAAGACGTCTGGCGCCGGCTGGATAGAACAGCCGACGCCGGACGATACGACCATCCCTTTTAGACCGGTGAGGATCTGCGGCGACGTCGGTGATAGTGTGAAAGGGAGATGCTAGGTTTCTGGTGAGCCCTCGACGCACCTTGTTCCTGCGAAGAAGAAAACCAGCAAAAAAAAAGAATAAAACAAAAAGAAGAAAAGGGGCCGGGCTGAAAGTGTGAATAGGAAGGGGGGCTGGGCTGAATTTATTTTTTCGAATGGGCCTAGATTAGATTTGGGCTGAAAATAGAATTGGAAATGGGCTGTCTTATTTATTTATTTATTTATTTATGGGCCATTTTAAAAATATTTTGGACAGGGCCGTTCGGCCAGCCCGGTCGTTGCTCCGGCCCGGCCCGATATGGGCCGGGTCGGTTTAGTAGGGCCGGGTCACCCGACCCGGTCCGAATCACTTTTTTAATTAAAAAAATTTAAAAAAATTAATTAAAAAATCTAAAAAAAAAAAAAAAAATTCAGAAATTAAAAAAATCCTAAAAATCTTAAAAATTTTCGAAAAATCATCAAAAATTTTAAAAAAATGTTTTTTCTTTAATTTTCAGAAAGGTTTTAAAATTTTATTTTATTTTTTTTTTCTTTCTTTCTTTTTTCAAATATTCCAAAATTCCAAAAAAAATTACAAAAAATTAGAAAATTCCAAAAAGCATTAATAAAATTCAGAAAAGTCAAAAAATATTTTTAAAATCTTAAAAGCTTGTTTTCTTTAATTTCGGGTAATTAAAAATATTAAAAAATATTAAAAAGTATAAAAAATTCAGAAAAATTCATAAAAATCAGAAAAATTGCAAAAAATTAGAAAACCCTTAAAAAAAAAAAAAATCCAAAATTGAATAAGCCTTTAGGGCTTTACAATAGGTTTTTATCTTATGTTATATTCCTGCACCGTATTTTGTCGCAATTTTTAGACGTTATTTCCTCACCTTAGAACGATTAGGACAGACTTTAGATTTCTCGAATAGGTTGCCATGACATTTTGAATCACACAATTAAGTTAGGTACCGAAAGGGCATTAGTCACATGATTAACGTAATCAAGTCCCCGACCCTAGACCCTCTGGTTGAGTAAAGGTAAAACACGCTCCCATGTCTCACTCGGTTCTTAGTTGACCTCAATAGACTAGTGGCGACTCCTTGTTTAAAATTTTTTTATGAATACCTAACGTCGCGTGGGGTATGGGTTTGGGAGAGCTCGGGTTAATTAAGGGCCGACTGCCCGAAATTAACAATACCCCTAAACCTATATGTTTATTATTTTAGAAAAACTTTAGTAGGTTGTGACATCATCATCATCATCATCATCATCACCATCATCATCATCATCATCATTAGAGATGCGCTTTTTCAATTCCTTCTTTGGTTTAGACACTATTTTTTTTTTTGTGTTTTGACCTTATTATTCCTATGGAAACCATTGCTTTTATTACAACTCTAAAAAAATAGTCCCTTTTTTATATGGTCAACTCTTTTAATCTTGTTTTTTTTTTTTTATTATGGGTCTCACTTTCCTTCTTCTTCTTTCTTTTCATGCCAATCTCCATTCTCGGCTCATCAATTTTGTCTCTCTATTTTCTCTCTCGGAGGCCATTCTCTTCTTTCCGCGCCTCCCTAGTCCTCAAGTCACAAGGCATTGAGACAAGGTTGGCTTGCATTCATGCTAATAAAGATCGAATTCACAAAGAGAAGGTAAACATACATTAGCAACCTCAACAAACCCCATAAAAAGTTCATCCTCCATATCAGCATTGGCTATGGAACCACCTTAGGGTGTCAAGTTCTCGAGACAGACATCCAACTACCGCATTGTCAATTTGTCCCGAGACAATGAGCTAGACATGTTTGGCAAGTTCTCAGGCCAAAATGATTACATCAACTAAACAATCCTCATGCCCCCACCACCCTAGACAACCAGCCAATGATGGAGTTGATGGTATTGAGCACATCCTCGGACTCCAAAAGGGATGCTTCAAAGGGTACAAATCAACCCAGTTTGGCTCAAAAATGCAGCAGCCAGACAACGAGGTTGGCTGTGGGAACGGTGGGTGAAGATGGACCACGGCTTATCCCTGTTGAAGCTCTTGAGGAGCCAAACTGTGAACTTTAACCCCACGCGATGTCAGTTGGAAAGAAAAGAAAGTAGAGAACTAGGAATACTTATTGGCAAGAAGACCAAGGGGATGCTTATAATGGTGGAATGGATTTCATATGCAAAGCTTGGAAGAAGAGGCTACATGGGGCAAAGAGAAGGAACTAATTAGGGAGCTCAATGGTGAACCTAATGCTGGTGCTAGCGAAAGTGTGGAGGATGATGGGGTTGGCATCATAAATATTCAACTCCTCAATGCCTTGCTACTTGAGGAACATGGAGCATCGAAAGAAGAGAATGGCATGCAAGACAGAAAACAAAGGAGACAGATTGCAAGAACCAAGAATTGAGACCACATAGGCGTGCAAGAAAGAAGAAGGAAAGTGGGACATGTAGAGACAAAAAAACAAGAAACAAAATATAAATAGTTGATCAAATAAAAAGATGGACCACTCATACTGAAAGTGGTTAAACCCCACAATGGATGATACAATTTTTTTTTTTGGTCGAAATAGAACGTTTCATTAATCTAACCCAAAGTAGGGGCCCGAGAGATGGGCATCAGTACATAATAGATTCCAAAGACTAACGGGTGGGGATTGGACTCAGTTCGAGGGTAAGCACTATTTCTTATGAGTTTTCACGACCCAGTCTGCAGTCGCATTAGCCTCACGATGACAAAAAATAACCTGGATATTGGGCAGACGCACAGAAAAATTTTACACTTTTGGATAGGCACACGCGCCTCCCATGTGAGCTGTTGATGGTGGACAAGGGCTTCAACCAAAATCTGGCAATCAGTTCTAATAGAACGGCGTCGTTTGAGGAGGGGAGGAAATTACAGCCATTAGCTATAGGGAAACAGGATAGAGAGCAGAAAAATCAAGGGCTTCGATCAGCGCCCAGGCCTCGACCAGAAGGGAGAGGACGCCGGGACTATTAAGTGCCACCGTGCAGTAACCGGCCGGTAGAATCGTGACAGATCCACATAGCCAAGCCCATGGTGTCACAAAGTAAGAAAGCCCCATCCATATTGATCTTGAATGCATGAATTGACGGAGGTTGCCATCCATTGATGAGGGTTATGTTGGTTCTGGGTTTGCTGCCTGCTGGAATCTAAACACGGTAGCCCTAAAGTGCTGAGGATGCTATGTCCAATACCTTGCCGGCCTGCAGAGTCCAGCACTTGAAGACTGTTGTGTTCCAGGCCTTCCAGACTTCCCATAGGATCGATGCAACTTGTGCTGAGCCGGTAAGCCTTTTTTCCGCACAATATCCATTAGCCACTCCTCGATGCGACTTTTCCCGGGGCTGGATGTTTGAATGTGAAGGTTGGGGTGCGCCCACACTAAGTTTGTCTAGGGGCACAAGAGACAAAGGTGTTCGATGGTTTCGCAGCACTGTCGGAACAATGGGCATAGGGGATCAGGTATTATGCTCCTTCAAAACAGATTGTCTTTTGTTGGGAGTGCATTTTGGCATAGCATCCATAGGAAGAATTTGATTTTGGGTGAGACTTGTATGCATCATATGCTGTTCCATAGTCTGCTGGGGGGTGTATGACGTTAAAGCTGCATTTGGTGACTGTTTTGTTGTTGATTCTCAAATAAAAGTGTACTCGCTTTGAACTGTGTAGTGGCCAGTGTGAGTTCTTGTCCAAATGAGGTCGTCTTGTACTGATTATGGGTTTAGGGGGGTTGCCAAAATTTCCCTGACTATTTGTTCATCAAAGTATGCATGTAAAAGTGGTAGCTTCCATGTTGCTTCGGTTGATGATATGAACCCCGATACAAATTGAGGTTCATTCTTGTTAGTCGAGCCATTTAGGATCCCTTTCAGTAGCCACCTGTCCTCCCTAGTCTTTATTCTGGTCCCATCGCCAATTGTCCACCTCATGGCAGGGGACATAGCATCTCTACCGGCGAGCAAGCTATGCCAGCCCCAAGAAGGTTTTTGACCTTTACCAGCACGCCGAACATCTTTTAAGGGAAAATATAGTCCCTTGCACAATCGCCCCATAAGGAATTTAGGTTTGTGCTCAGCCGCCATGCTTGTTTTGCCAACAAAGCTTTATTAAAATCCAATAGGTCACGGAAGCCTAATCCCCCCTTGTGTTTCCTTATTTTGAGCACCTCCCATTGCTTCCAATGAATACCAGCTTTTCGCTCATTTGTTTTCCACCATAAGTGTGCTATTTTCTACTCGATTGCCTTGCAAATTGATATAGGAATTTTAAAAATTGACATAACATATTGTGGAATAGCTTGCACCACTAACTTAAATAGGATTTCTTTGCCCACTCGAGAGATCAGTTTTTCTTTTCAGCCTTCCTAGTTTTGTGTTCAATTGCCCTCGGATCCATGCAAATATGTGTTTTTTCGATGTTCCCCAGTCTGAAGGTATATCAAGGTATTTCCTAGTTCTTTCCATGACTGGCACCCTTAGTGCTTGCGCCATATTCCTCTTTAGGTTCTGGGGGCAGTCCCGACTGAAGTAGGCCCCTGACTTATTCATATTGATTTCTTGCCCCGAGGCCATACAATACTAATTTAGAACTGAGGCCAGGTTTTGACATTCCAGAACCGTCCCATCCAAGAAGAAGATCGAATCTCGGCAAAAAGGAGGTGGGAAAGGATAGGGCACCATCTATTGAGCTAAATTCCCCTGATACTTCGATCCTCCACCGCTTTCCCATAAGTGTTGGTAGCACATTTGCCACCAAAATAAATAAGTAACAAGAAAGAGGGTCCCCTTGTCGAATGCCGCGGGATGGTCTAAAAAAGGGTAGGAGCTCACCATTTACCTTCACTCTTAGAGATACAGTCGTGACACATTGCATGACCTACCAGACCCATCTTGCATGAAAACCCATTTTCGGTAAACAAGCCTCAAGAAAATCCCATTCGACACGGTCATAGGCTTTTTTCATATCTAATTTTAAAATGGCCTAGAATTTTCTTCTTCTTTTCCTTGTTCGGATTTGATGTAGGACCTCTTGGACCATGTATATGTTGTCTTGGATGCATCTCCCTCCAACAAAGGCGTTTTGTTCTTCTGCAATAATATGGGGGAGCATTGGTTTGAATATGTTTGCCATCACTTTCGCGATGATTTTATATCCAAAATTGCATAAGCTAATAGGGAAATATTGGTCCAGCGTTTCAGGGTTCTGAGTTTTCGAAATTAGGGATATACTGGTCTTGTTGAGTTCTGGAAGCATGTGGTTCGTTCTGAAGAAGTCTTTGATGTAGCTAGTATAGACACCTATAGGGGGGTGAATAGGTGTAGAGGAAGCTTACGCGCGAGTAATATAGATCTATTGCAATCAACAAACAGAAATTAAATAGAGAGAGTAGAGAAGATTGCAAACACAATTATAGTGGTTCGGCTTTTGACAAGCCTACGTCCACTCTCCAAGCGATCGCCAAGGCCGGATTTCACTATGTGATCAAAGGTGATTACACACTCTTGAGTATTAGCACTTGGTGATGATATGTCTCACAAAGTCACTCTTTTTGGTAATTCACTATGATCACTCAATTACGCTCTTTTTCAGACAACTAGTGAAGAATTGAATTAACCTTGGAATATATTTATCCTCTCTTGTCTCCTAGGTCTCATCCTATCCTTATATACTCTTCAAGCCACACTCGACCGTTGGCTCTTTCCGTGAAAGATTAGTCTTTCCTTTCCTTTCTTGGACAGACTTCATAAGGTAAGTCTTTTTTACCGTTGGAGGTAGATTGGATCCCCTTGGATTCTGCTCGCCCATACAATCGAATCCGGCTTCCATAAGTGTTTCATCCTTCTTTGAAAGTTTTCGATGATTGATCTTGTTGATCAATATAAATATGGTAAGTGAAAATCATATGATCGTTGGTGATCCGATCCCGTAGTTCCATTCGAGTCTACCTAGATTTTCGATGGTACATTCATTCGGACTTAAAATCTCGATCCGGTACTACGGTCGATTTAAATCTCGGCCTCAGTACGGTCAGACTTAAAATCTCAGTCTGGTCAAGTCTTCCGTCTGCTTCATCCAGACTCAGAAACTTTCCATCATCTGCATAGCGACTTGTGCGTCTTTCACTAAGTTACTCAATAAACACGTTAGTAGCCTTTTGATTTATTTTGTCATCTTCAAAACATCATAAGGGATTTCCCTAACAATCTCCCCTTTTTGATGATGACAAAACAATCTCGAATATGCGATGTGCAATTATGCTTTTTAAATAAATTGATAAATCAAAGCATCATAAGCACATAATGCAATCTCCAAAATTTTATATATTCAATGAATGTCATTCAAAATAGGAGATTATAAAATAGAAGATAGTTGATAAATTGAGCAAAATAATATATAGAAATAATTGCAGCTCAATATTATGCACTAAATAATATAAACCAATTAGCACATATGCATATACATATTTTCTCCCCCTTTTTGACATAATCAAAAAGCGATAACAATGCAAAAGGGTGTCACATGGAGAATAAATTCACATAATATCTTTAAAAATATATGAGGCATGAAACACAAACTTTAAAGATATCATGTTGATACGAATATAAAAAAAATATTCAATATAGCTCATATATATCAACAAAAATCTGCCAATGATCACGAACTTTTTGTCTTAATAAAATGATAATATAATTAAGTGATCTACTAATGACAAAAAGTGATGGAAATTGATGATATACTAACCAAATTATGTAAGACACAATTTACCTTTTCTTACCATAATAATCAATGTCAAGATCAATTCAAAAAAGTCTGCCATATTTGATCAATGCTCCCCCTCAATTTGTTGCATTTTTCGAAATGATCATGAGTCTCCATTTCTTTTTATATTTACTTTCTCCCCCTGTCCTCATGACAGTATTTGCGATAATACTTATCGCAGCTTGTGCACGTTGAATAGAATGTTGTCCCTTTATTTCCTTTGTAGCAATGACAACTGCACTATTCTCTTGCTTTTGAAATTTGAGGTAGAAATTTGTTTTCTTCCATCAAGCTTGCCTCAAATTTAATCTGCACAAACTTAACAAACTTTCTGCACAAATGCACTTTCAATAATTTGTGAGAATTTTGTGCAATGAGTTGAGTTTTCGAAAATAGTATAAAATCTCCATAATTTTGGATCAAGCTTTCCCAACCTCATATGGAAAGATTTTTTGCCACCTGCAAATCCTTGCAAAATAGATAATAATCTTTGCAAATTATAGAAAATATCATGCACATACCTTCCTTCAATTTGCAGATCAAACTTGCCTGATATAAAATATCTTTTAAGATTATAGCAAGTGAATCCCAAAATACAACAATATCTTTCAAGATTAAAGGGATTTCCCTAAGCATAAATTTCAAAAAGATATTATTGATGCAATATGCAAAAACAAAGTAGAATTTTTATCATGTGCCAAATCAAGTAATAAAAATGTGCAATATCTAACAAGAGATTTTTATTTTTTAATATAAATCACACGTGAGTCATAAAAATCATCCAGAACCATAAAATTTATGTATAAATTTGGAAGGCAGGATGATAAAGATAGAATATTTTATTTCCTTACTCAAGGTATATATATTTAAAAAATATACCATTGTTTTAGAAAAAGATCTTCCTCAATCATCGTTTGAGATATTCTTCTGATTGCTCAATGATTTGCATGGATTTGCAATCATTCTTCTTTTGTAAAATTTCCTGTAGCAAGCTCTTTTTCTTTTGGTATCCATGAATTTGGATCCTTCTTTCACGTTAGAGCACAAATAGGAAATCTTCAAAGATACTCAAATATTCATTCCAAGCTCGACACAAAAGAGAATTCAAGGGAAAATATCTCGCATGATAATATCTCGTAAAATAGAATTTCTCTTTGCAAAATATAAAAAAATAAGAGAGCATTAAATCCGATCAAATAATCATGATTATCTCTAAGCAGGATATTAAATTAATCACACGTATCAAATTCCAACTCACAAAACTACCAAAAATATATCACACGATTCTTCCTTCAATATAACCAATTATAGAATATAATTATTATAAAATCTGAATCAACCGAAGCATAAAAAGAACATTATGCACAAACAGATTCTCGCTTCCTTACCTTTATTACCTGCAAGAAAACAACTTATCTTTTCTTTGGTACCCAAATGAATTTGGGTCCATTTCGGTTAGAGGAAGCATCAAATTTCCAATTGATTGACTTGGATTTCTTCCAATCAAGTAGACATTGTTGCTTAAAGTGATTATGATCATCACAATTCGAGCAATTAAAATATTGAGATCCAATAGGCTTCACAAATTGCTTACCAAAATGACTTCGATAATGGTGGATCGAAGGTTTGCGCCGCAATCTCTCCTTTACTTTTGGAAAATCATTATTGATCTCACTGTCCTTCTCATAACCGAGACCAGATTTGTTGTAATACGGCATTTGTATGGAGAGGACATGCTCTAATGTCTTTGAGCCAATAGAAAATTTCTTGCAAATTTTCGGAATTTCTTCCTTATAGGAATCATTTTCCTTTTGCAAAAAATCTTTCTCTTCCTTAACAAAAGAATTCTCCTTTTCCAACTCAACGATCCTTGTCTCATTTGTAGAATTTTTCTCTCTCAATTTAAAGATTTCCTTCTTCAATTCAGAGATCTTCTTCAACGCTTTCTTATGTTCTGCGCATAACTCATCAAAAGGATCATCATTATCAAGAATAAGATTTGAACATGTTACCTCATCTTCTTCAAATTCAATGCCCGCCATTAAGCATAAATTCTCATCATCGCTGGATTCACACTCGATATCACTCCACATCTCGGCTTTCTTTGTGGACTTCTTCCCCTTCGAATTGCTTCTTTTTCTCACAAGGTGTTCAGATTTTTTTATTAACGACCTCATCTCCTCATTATCATCTTTTTTATCTTCCTCAAAATCTGCCTCATCAAAATCAGCATTAGATTTTAAAGCAATCAACTTCTTACCTTCTGGATCTTCATCATTTATACGTTCCGCTTCATAAGATTGCAAAGTTCTAATAAGTTCATCAACAGATAAAGGCGAAATCCTCAATGTTTCACGGATGGAAGTTTTGACGTTGTTCCAATCCTTCGATAATCCTCTCAAGAGCTTGTTGACCTTCATTGGTCTTGGGACAGGTTGTCCTTGATATGCAAGCCCATTTACTATATCAGTAAATCTGCTGAACATATCTCCTATGGACTCCCCCTATTTCATCTTGAATGATTCATATTGACCAAGTAAAATATTTACTTTGGTCTCTTTTACACGATCAGTCCCTTCATAGGTAACGTGCAACCTATCCTATACTTCCTTTGATGTTTCACAAGAGAAAATTCGATTATACTCATTAGGAGATAAAGCACAGTAAAGAGAGTAGATAGCCTTTGCATCTAAAGCTTCTCTTTTTGTTATCTCTTTTTGAGATAGAGTAACATTTATGATTGAAGCATTTCGCCATCCTCTTTTCTAGTAGATGCTGATACAACATTAGGATTGATTCCTTTCTCAACAACATCCCATTCCAACATATCCTTAGATCTTAGGAATGCCTTCATATTATTTTTCCAAACATTGTACTCTTTCCCATCAAAGTAAGGTGGTCTGGTGATGCTTCGTCCCTCAATCAAACCTGGTGCAAAAATACTAGCTATGAAAGATCTTTAGCTCTGAAGTAATAAACACTTCAAGATACTAAGCACAAGGCTCTGATACCAATTGATGTAGCTAGTATAGACACCTAGAGGGGGGTGAATAGGTGTAGAGGAAGCTTACGCGCGAGTAATATAGATCTATTGCAATCAACAAACAGAAATTAAATAGAGAGAGTAGAGAATATTGCAAACACAATTATAGTGGTTCGGCTTTTGACAAGCCTACGTCCACTCTCCAGGTGATCAGCCAATAGGCTGGATTTCACTATGTGATCAAAGGTGATTACACACTCTTGAGTGTTAGCACTTGGTGATGATATGTCTCACAAAGTCACTCTTTTTGGTAATTCACTAGGATCACTCAATTACGCTCTTTTTCAGACAACTAGTGAAGAATTGAATCAGCCTTGGAATATATTTATCATCTCTTGTCTCCTAGGTCTCATCCTATCCTTATATACTCTCCAAGCCACACTCGACCGTTGGCTCTTTCCGTGAGAGATTAATCTTCCCTTTCCTTTCTTGGACAGACTTCATAAGGTAAGTCTTTTTGACCGTTGGAGGTAGATTGGATCTCCTTGAATTCTCGCTCGCCCATACAATCGAATCCGGCTTCCATAAGTGTTTCATCCTTATTTGGAAGTTGTCGATGATTGATCTTGTTGATCAATATAAATATGGTAAGTGAAAATCATATGACCGTTGGTGATCGATCCTGTAGTTCCATTCCGAGTCCGCCTAGATTTTCGATGCAGGGTACGTTCGGACTTAAAATCTCGATGCAGTACGGTCGACTTAAATCTCGGGCCTGGGTACGGTCGGACTTAAAATCTCGGGCCTGGTCGAGTCTTCCGTCTCGCTTCATCCGGACTCGAAACTTTCCATCATCTGCATAGCGGCTTGTGCGTCTTTCACTAAGTTACTCAATTAACACGTTAGTAGCCTTTTGATTTATTTTGTCATCTTCAAAACATCATAAGGGATTTCCCTAACAGTCTTTAACTTCCATAACAATGTCCGTCTTTAGGCTTTCCCAATTCTATTGGTAAAATAGGCCATTTAGTCCATTGGGTCTCGGGGCTTTTTCAACCCCCAATTTAAAAAGTTGATGTCTTGGTCTCTTCTTCCATAAGTTCAGCCACCAACAGCATGTTCATTTCATCCATCACCACTTTTGAGCACTGGTCAAGGACTAGCATAAAGTCCCTTTGGCCTTCCAAGTGATATAGCTCGTGGTAGTAGACCGCGACAATTTGTTCAAGGGTAGAGATCCAGCTATCACCCGCAATTTTGATCCTAGAAATCCTATTCCTTTGTCTACATTGAATTGTAGTGGCATGGAAGAATTTGGTGATCTTGTCACCCCACTTAAGCCATTGAATACACAATCGCTGCCCCAATACATCTCCTCTTGTCTCTATAATGCTTCAATTTCTCCTTTAATTCCCTTAACTTTTGTTCTCTCCTCGGGGTAGCTATCACTATTAATGAGGGATTGTAATTCCTATTTTAGTTGAGCGATTCTTCGCTACCCATTAGGAAATGTCCTTTTGCTCCATTCAGTCAGTGCTATAGCCACAGCGCGTAGTTTTTGGGGAAGCATCCGTTCCTGTTGTTGGATCGATCCCTATGCTTCCTTAATAATCTCCTTATATTCAGCCTTTTCAAGCCAAAAGGTTTCAAATTTGAATTCTTTTTTCCGTTTCACATTGTCAACTTGCAAAGAGAGAATTAGAGGACTTGGTCGGATCTTATAGCTGGTAAGGCAAAAGCTTCAGGTTCCGGGTACGAAATTCTCCAGTCCACAGTGCAAAGGACCATGTCCAACCGTTCCTTGATATTTGCCAGCCCTTCCCTGGTATTAGACCAAGTAAAGGAGCGGCCTTTACTCTCCATGTCCATTAGAGAGCAGTCATTTAGCAACTTCCAAAATGCTGTCATGCGGGACTTATCAGCAAAACAAGCCCCCCTCTTTTCCCAATGAAATAGGACTTCATTAAAATCCCCCCATACATACCCAAGGCAGCATGGTTGAGGAGCTTAGTAGGCATATTTCGTCCCAAACATCTAACCTTCGGTTTAAGTTGTAAGGAGCATGAAGAAAGGTGATTTACATTTTTGTACCATCTTCACAATTCTTACAAGTAATGTTCACGAAGTGTTCCAATTGCGCCTCCTATTGTATTTCCACTCAATCATCCCAAAATAAAGCCAGCCCTCCAGCCGTATCCCTCGAGTTGACAACTTCACATCAGGGAAAATTCAGTTTCCTCTTTATTCTTTGAAGAAGTGGTTCTTGATTTTTAGTTTCCATCAAGAAAATCACAGCGGGCTGATACAAAGCCATAAAGGCTTGCAGCTCTTGAACTGTCAAGGGTGTACCCACCCCTTAACAGTTCCAGCATAAGAGTTTCATCTTTCCTCGGATGGCTGATTTGGGCTAGCCACCATAGCTTGTTCAAATGGATCTTTAGTCACACCTATAAGAGCCTCCAGGAGTTAGGATTCGTCCAGCCAATCAATACTAAGAGTCTTAGGACTATAGGGGTTGCACCGTCTTTGTTTCTTGACAGAGGCTGTTTTTAGACCCTTGCACTCTTTTTTTTAGTGAGAGAGCTCGGGCCTAGGGGGTGTTAGGGAGCAGTAGGATCTCTTTTCCAGCATTTTGATGTTGGGATTGTTTAGTCTTCTCACCTCTGGTCGTTGTTTGTGGGCGAGCAATCCCATGTCCCGACCCGTTTCCAGTTTTGCAAGGGCTTGTCCAACCCACATCCTTCAACACTATTGTGGTGGGTGGTAGGTCCTGTATGTCCTGGACCATTGTTGTAGCATTATGGCCATCTTTAGTGGGCTTATTTGTATAAAAAGCATCCCAAAATGGGCTATGGTCCGGGACTTCTGCACGCAGCCAGTTACCATAGTAGCTTCCCGTTTTAGTGTTGAAATTCGCTTCATCATAGGGGATGGTTTTATACTGGCTAGCATAGTGGCCCGATTTGCCATAGGAGTTGCAATAGAAAGGGAGCATTTCATATTTAAAATCTAGCCAAATCTTCTTGTCGCCGTGAATCATTGATTGCCCTACTACTAGTTCCACATGTACATCGAGTTCAATTTTAGCTTTCCCAACACGTTGTTCATATCTTACTAGCAACCTTTTTCACAATGCCCTTAGACTTCCACTCAGTGGGGAGTCCCAAAATCCGCACCCAAAATGCACAGGTCATGAATTTATAGCAATGAGGGGGCATATCCGGTTCCCATGCTTTTAGTTTGAGCAGGTGGTTAGAGAAGCACCATGGTCCTCTTTTGAGCACTTTTTGTTGATCCTCCTCACTATTAAAACTGAAACAGAATACACCATGTTCCAGAGGCATCATAACAACGGTGTCCATTCTCCAAACTTTTTTTAGAGCTGTGAGTAGAGCTTGGTAATTAAGACTGGGATTTTGGTACAGTTGGCCCATTAGGGAGAAGCGACATTCCACTAGTTTTTCCTCAGAAAAGTCTTCATCCCTAATCTCTATTTCTTGTTTGTGTAGAGCTTACCAAGTTTATTGCAGAGGGTTTCCAATCGTTCATAGGCGGCATTATCTTCTTCCATGAGTTGCAGTATGTGGGTTGGTGTGCTACCTTCAGCGTGTGTTGATTCCAACAAGGGTCATTCTTTCAAAAGAGGGGTTGGGCAAAGCAGCGAGGTGCTGCAGCTCACACCAAGTAGGTCCACATTGTAGGGGGCAAACTCAGCACATGGAAAGGAGGAAACACCAAGGGGGCACGGCCTCTAGGCTTCAAGATGGTGGAGCTACCATTTCGCAGGTATATACAGCAAGGGTTTCGCCGGGTATGTGGCTAGGGCTGAGCGGCAGGGGGAGAGGGTTAGTGTTTGCACTTGTTAAGCGGATGGGTAGGTGGAGACGCTACGCCTCTTCCTGCTGGTATGATCGAGGCAACCATGGGAGGGGGTTTAAAGGAGAGCCGTGGGTAGGTTGGAGCAGAAACTACACAAGCGGTAGAAGGAGAGCTACACGGGCGGTAGAGACAAATGATGCTAGATGATATAATTAAAACACAAAAAAAAGTGTAAAGAAAAAAAGCACAACTCCATTATTGTTATTATTGAAAACTGAATACAACCTATATTAATTATGTTATGCAATTACATTTTCTATTGATTTGGAATTAAAATTTTGAAACACAGCTAGTGTTTGGGCTCAAAAATAATAAAAAAATTAGATAGCCTTATGCCTTTTAAAAAGGTAGAAGGATATCAGAAATGCTAAAAATTATGCATGGTACTCACTTTAATGCTAGAAATTTTTACCGAATCACTTGAGTGCCAAATTGAAAAAAATGACACTTAGACTCTGTTTGTTTCGCGGAAAATGTGGCATTTTTGGAAAAAAAAATTCCATGAAGCTATTTTCCAAGAAAACATAATTATTTTCCAATGTTCCGATGAAACTTGAAAATAAAGTGGAATATATTTTCCGTTGTTCACTAGGTAAAATATTTTCCTTTATACACTCTTTTTCAACAATTTTATTACTATTTACTTTTTAAAATCGAATTTTAAAATTATTATTTAAAAAAATTATTATTTTATTTTTATTTATCTTTTTTTTTGTGTTCTGTTTTTCCTTGGCCGGTCCACGGCGACAACTGGCGACCAGCCACGGGCGAGCCCCAAGCTCACCGACGAGCTCCCCCAATTGGCTCATCAACGAGGCTCGAGTTTGAGGCAGCGAGGTTCGAGCCTCACTAAATCGGTGATGCCCAAGCCTTGTGGTCCGAGCCTCATCGTTGTTTGGCGATGCCAGATCGGCAAGCTCGACTCACCTTTGGTCACCACCGTGGCCGACAACCGGCCAAAAAGAAAAGAGCAAAAAGGAAATAATAATAATAATATCGATTTTATTAAAAAAATAACAAAAATTTTGATTTTTTTAAAAAATAATAAAATTTAAATTCCAAAAAAATAGAAAAAGAAGAAGTGAGGGCTAATAGAGGGTGTGAGATAAGAGAGAGTAAGTGTAGAAAATGGTTTTCCCAGCTTGAAAAGTGAAAAACATTTTCCCCCACTTTAGAAAAAAAAATTTCTTCATAGAAAATATAATCCCCAATCAATTTATTTTCTATGAAACGAACGTCGAAAATCCAAAAAACATTTTCCTGAAAGTTATTTTCCGTGAAACAAACATTGTGTTAAGTGCCTCCAATAGGAAATTCTAATGAAAGGAACTATGTGGCATTTATAATCAAAAGTTTAATTTGATGTGGAACTTTTTTAAAAATTAATTCACATGGACCGATAAAATTACAACACACAATTTTACATGGCTTGGTGAATTCAATGAAGTTGTTCTCTCTAATTCTCCCTCTCTCTACTAACTATATTGTCATCTTCTCCTCCTTCACCATTCTCTCCACTGCCACCCATGGAGTCACCACCCATGAAACCCTAGAATGGACATCATCAAGCAAGAACTACTCAAGAACTACCAAACCCTTGCCGAAGAAACCGGTGACTGGTGCATTTTCAAGCCCTTCATGATCGAGCAAAAGCAAATCCAAAAGCTTTGTGAGTAAGAGAAGTGTGAGCTCGAGGCTAAATTCCACCGCCAATCCTCTACCTCCGACACCACCTCCAAGCCCAATCCCTCCTCCTCCATTTGCATTGGTGGCAAATCAAATAGGGTCAATTTAGGGTTTTCAATTTGGGAAATTCCTTGTAAGTTGAAATTTAGGGTTTTTAATTTGGGGCAAACATTCTAGATGATGTCATTTAGGGGTTATGTGTTGACTAGGCATGTTGGCGAGCCACATCAAATTCCTGCTACTCTAATCGGATTTGGCACTTTAGTGATTTTTATAAAAAAAGTAGCACTTAAGGACACGAATGATGCCATTATGGCTAGAAATTGATTTCTAGAACATGAATTGATTTTTCTAATTCTATTCCTAGATGAGTTTCTAAGTTGAAATATACATTTAATGACGATACAGAATTTCTGTTTTCGGAATAGAAATTCATTTAATAACAACACAAAATTTCTCCCTCCTGAGTGGTGGTGGGTAGCAACCAACCGAGGGGAGGGCGGCCAAACGGTGAATAGTGGGTAGCAGTGACGAGTTGGTGGCTGACTAGTAGCAAGATTAAGTAATGAAAAGAGCCTTTATTTCTCATTTTTGTTCCAAAAGTAAAAAGTAGAAATTTTTTTACTTATTATTTCTATTCCAAATTTATTTCTAAATTAAAATTTTATTCCAAAAATAGAAAAATGAAATTGCATTATCAAACAGCAAGTTTGAAACTAAAAAATAGTTCTAAAATAGAATGGTTATCATGTGTGTTTTAAGTACACCTGTCAAAATGGGTCAAGTTTTTTTTTTCAATCACTCATAATGGGTTTAAAACCAAACAAACTAAATAGATGGGTCGTTAATGGGTTCTAACTTAGAACCCATTAGAACCCAACTCCTCAGTCCTTCTCCCTCTCCTCTCCTCTCCTCTCCGAGAGAGGCTCTCTCGAATCGCACTCTCCTCTCTTGAATCGCACGGCATTCTCGCTCCCACCGCTCGCACGGCGGCGCCGTCGCACACGGCCACCACCATCGTCGGACCTCTCTTGATCTTTGACTAGCTGCCGCGCCTTGCTGGCTTGATTGGCCATGAAAACGCAGGTGAGTCGTTTCCCCATATGTGTGCGTGGTTGTTTGATTGCCAAGAGTGGTGCCCTAGCCGAGGCGATCGGAACCGTCTGAGCTATGGGGAGAGGAAAGTTCTAGGGCAAGCCCATGGGTTGTCGCCAGTTCTCGACTCCTGACGAGCTCAGTAAGCTGAAAGCTCAAAGATTTAACTTTTCTTACAAAGCTCGACGACCCTCTTTCGTTTGGTATCGGTTTTGATTGTTGGGAATAGCCCATTCGTTGACCTTCGATTGGTTGTTTGTTTGGACATGATCGAGCTGAATTTGGGTGTGGTTCTGTTTTGCTGGATCTGTTGGGTTTTGAGATCTTGGTGATGGAGGAAATAAGTGAATCTTGGGAGGATGTGGGGATGATGGTAGTTTAGAATTTATCTAGAAAATTGATGTGTCTTTGTTGCGGTTGAGTTATGGTTTCATTATCGTAGATGTCGAGAAAGAAAGAACGAGGATGGTAGTCGAATTTGGACTTTAGTATGATTGTCCTGTTACAGCAAGGAGCGACGTGCAATTTAATTCGAGCCTAGATAAAATAGTTGTCAACTGATGATTCTAATTTCTTTCGCTAGTAAAATTCTCGATAATGGTAAGGGTCCGGCGTGTTTTTTCGTAGAACCAAATGCGTTTTCTGTTTTGACGTTATTTCCTGATGGGACAAGCCAGGTTATTTTGTCAATTTGATGAATAGGATTACTTGATATCCATAACAGTGATTACAATGAGAGAGAAAAACTAAGTTTGAGCTTTGTGCTCTCTTACTTCTAAATAAGTCAATATTCAGAAAGATTGCACTTGGCAAGCTCTTGCTGTTGTTATCTTTTGACGAACCTATTGTGTTTTTGCCTCACTTTATACTTGGCTAAGTTGGCTTTGTTGTTTAAATTGTTGCAATTGCGGGTACTTCCAGTCGTCCTCGGACATTTAAATAGGTCTCTTTCTCTCACAGAATCTTGAGTGTTGGAGAGTTTTTGTTTTATTCTTTCACACTATTTTACACAATAGTATACTAATAAGTGTATATTTTGTTCTCAAGAAGAAGCTGAGCCTGTAGAATCTGAAGAAGAATTGGAAGAAGAATTTGGTGAAGAGATTGAAGTGAGTAATGCCCGTGTGCCTATTTTGGTTGAAAATGTCATTTGATTATTTTCAATTGTTTGTGGTGAGACTTGGTTTGTTGAACTTTGTAGTGTATTTGTGCCAAACAATTGCAAAAGTGGAAAGGGACTGAAAGCGTTATTCAAATTGAAAATCCAAATTTGGTGAAGGCAAAGAATTTGAAAGCTAAAGATGCTGATGTAAGTTTGTATATCCCTGGATACATTTTAGTGTTGCCAAAACATTGGAGATCTGCTTCTTAAGAACTCACTGGGTGTTGTCTTTACGTGAGCAGGGAGGAGATAGAAAAGCAGAGAGCTCATGAACAATACATGAGGCTACAGGAACAAGGAAAAACAGAGCAAGCCAAGAAAGATCTAGGTAAGAAGTGTTTAGTTGAACAGAAATAGGATTTCATGTGTCCATGTAACTTTATATTCTTGGTTTTCATTAGTTATATGGGTAATTTGTTGTTCACATGTACAACACATTTGGGTATTTATTACCTATATCATGTAAACTGTGGTGTAATTAAGCCAGGAAAGAAAATTACTTTTTACATGCAAGCTGTGCATGATTTCAAAGGTGACTTTGAGAAAAATAATTAGTTTTAAGGCAATTTTTCCTTTTGACATTAGCTGAACATCTTACACCACTCTTAATGTATGTCTTATATCATTGGATATAAAGTCTCTTCCTTTTTGTCATTTCGTCATGAAAGCTAAGTAGTATGTCTTAATTGCAGGAGCTGGTGTCGAATATGAACAAGGTAGAAATTATTTACGAATGGGTTATTGATGAAATTATCGTGTTGCAAAACTCATGAAACTTTAATCTTTCTTGGCAGCAAACGAACACAGCTAACATGCTAGATCTGGCTATGGAATACATTAAGGACCTGGAGAAACAGTTTAAGGTAATGCAGAACGAATTTGATCATGGAGCTTGTGTCTTGGCATGATCATCACATGGAGCTGAAGGGGTAGGATTTCCATTTCCTTCCATTTGTTAGCGGAAGGAGGGCGTGCATCGGCTTGGCTCATGCCGCAATAGTGATGCACACGGCAATCGGAGGACTAATTCAGTGCTTTGATTTGAAAGGGGCGGAGAAGATGGATATCAAACTGGTGACAGGATATTCTTGTACAATTGTGAACCCACTCATGTGTTATCCGATCGGAAGGTTGAACCCGACCGTCTTGCCTGTAAAATAGATCAACAATGGACAAAGGATGCTAATATGCTGCACCTACATATCTCTACGTAATAATAAAGGATTTGTTTATGTAATGTTGTTCCTGGAGTGTCAAAGAGTTTCATCTTAAGCAATGTGGTTTATTTCCTTCAATCTTGTAAATTTCATATTATGTTGTTGTTGGAGTGTAAAACAGTTTCATCTTAAGCAATGTGTGGCTTATTTCCATCAATCTTGTAAACTTTATAGCATTCATATATTTCTAACTTGGTTCTAGTTAGTGCCTCACTTCTACTTAGCACATGTTGTTCATCAAGCCCCTTGCCTTCGAGAAAATATGATCGTATAATCTTTTAGAACAATTGTAATATACATCGACAGTGTCAAAAGGAAATTTATTTCAAATGCTCAAATCCAAGGTTGAAAAGGCCGTTTATGTAAACATTGGTAATTAAAAATCATTTTTTAAAATAAAGATAAATTTAAAATTGATTTTAAAAAAAAAAATTAAAATTATTAAGAATTCGATTTTTTTAAAAATAAACAATATTAAAGGAATATAATCTTTTTTTAAGAATAAGTTTTCTTAGGTTTAGTTAGATAGGAAATTGTTTTAACAAAATGGGTCGGATATGGGTTGGGTCGGATATGGGTCAAAAATTTTATACTATGCTTAAATGGGTCATAAATGGGTTAATGCGTCAATTTGGATCAGACCATTTATGATCCGATCCACTCGTTTAACGGGTCTAGTTTTAAGTGATCCGAAAAAATCTTTGACATTAAAATGAATATCATATATAACTTTTGACTTTTAATATTCTTCTATTCTTTTAAAATGTAGATTATCCCCCAATTCTTGCTATTCAGTCGATATGGGAAAAAGTTCTTTGGGTGCTCTCACCGGCGAGTCATCAGTCTGACTGCAATAAGAAGTACAAATTTGAAAAGTGCGACAGTTGCTTGCTTTATCTAAGTTTGAAAAGTGCGACAATTGCTTTAAATGAGCTTTATCTTCACTCCAACGTTGCTCATCTTCAATTACTAGATTGGCTCACTACGAGTCTGCCTCCCTAGTTTGAATAATAATCCCAACTTGGTTCGAAGGAAACCCAAAAACCCTATCAAACCTCTTTTTTTTATCTATAAATACCTTCGATTGAAAACCTTTGACGGTGGAATTCAAACTTCGAAAGACAAATGAATCTTAAAATAATTTTCCTAACGCTTGGACATGATAAATTACAACAATTCCTTTTGGTATTGCCCACAAATAAGTAACTCTTGGTCTGGAAAAGTAAGAAAATATTTATATAAAATAAAATTTGCATTATGCTTAGCACCTTTTTCATAAAAAGAAAAGTAAGTAATTTTTTTTTTGTTTATCCTACTCTAACTCTCGTATCATTTTTAGACTTTTGTCCTCTTTTTTTTTTAGTTTATGAGAGTCGAAATACACACTTGAAACGAAGCATCTCCCTTTTAACTCCCTAAAAAAATGAGGAATTCAATTTCTCACCTCTCTCATCTCATGTGAAAGAGTGGCCACTGGAGAAAAGTAAAGTAATTTTGATGTTAGAGTAATTAGCAATTCCTCGTGGGGGTAATAACTATTCAAACAGAGCTACCCATTTAATATGGCCAATAATTTAGTTGAACTAGTTTTTAACATATCTTTCATGTCAGCAACTTTTACGCGAATTAATAAGTTTTCCGAGGATCGAGTAGAGATCGGCTACGGTCTCGTTCTAAACTTTTGTTTCCGCCCACGAGATCTGAGAATTGGCCATGTGACGAGAGCTAGGTGAGATATGCAGAAAAAAAAAGCAGCGAATTTGTCCGCGAAGGTCAGGGATCTGCACTGTAGAAGAGAATGGAAACTTGGAATCCGCCACTAAAATCACAGCTCATCTTTCCATCAACGCGCTATCATCATGTCCCACAACTGAAAAAAGTATTTTAACTTTAAAAAGAAAAAAGGGGGCTGCGTCAGATAGTACCTATTAAGTCACCGTGATATAAATGTGGGTATTTTCAATGCCCTGATTTTCTTTCCGAGCACATGATGAATTTTGAAGAAGAAGAAGATAGGAGTTAATAAGAGGAGATTAGTCTGAAATCGAAATCTCCAACATAGCTGCAAATGAAAAGAGAAAATAATATCGGATCCACATCCCAATCCAAAAATCCAAAACGTTAATCACTCGACTAGAGTACCGCCCCAATCACCAACAACAAAATCACACTAGCCAACAGGCCCCCATTGCCCCGACCTGCCCTCGCTCCGTTCTTGCTCGGCGGCGGAGCGGTGGACGAGTTCGATGAGACCAGCTGGAGCGGCCCCTTCGACTCCTTGTTGGCCGCATCAACCGGGTGGATGCTCGGTCCATTCCCATTGACGGCACCGCCAACCTGCCAGACCTGGTTCACGCTCTCCGCCTTCTCCGGCACCTGCACCGTCGCGAAGATCCGCATCGTCCCATTCACCTCGTCGGCGCTCAGGTCCCAAACATAGAAAGAGAGCTTCGACTCGACGACCGCGTGGTAGCCGGAGATGTTGTAGGTCTTGAGGACGACGGAGCTGTTGAGCCTGAGGGCCAGCAGGGCCTGCGATCCGACCATGCCGGTACCGCTGGGGTTGATGGCCCAGGCGACCCAGGCGCCGCCGGTCGCCGGGGCGGCGACGTAGGCTATGGAGAGGGAAGAGTTGGAGGCGTTGTAGGTGTAGTGGAGGTAGGCCCCGAGCTGGGGCAGGTCGGTGCAGTTGTCGTAGGTCCTGTTGGTGAACGTCTGGGACGTGCAGGTAAGGGAGAGGGCCGAAGGGAGGAAGAGAGAGAGAACCCAGACGGAGAGGAGGAGGGAGAGAGAGGCCATTGTTGTTGCAGGGAGAAGGAGAGGGAGAGGTAATCTGTGCCTTTACATCCGGAGGGCTATATAAAGACTCAAAGGTCGCGCGTGGCGGCGTGTGGACGGTAGAGCGAAGAATTGGCTGTAGATATTTTTGATTTAAATGGTAATCTAAACATATGGAAATTTTATGAAGTGATATTCTATCCGTATAAATTTAGTATGTGATCTTGTTTTTATGCCGGTAAAGTGCAGGAAAATAAATTATTATTTATATTTATCGATACAATTTAGGCTATATTTGATAATCATGGTAAAATTCCAAATATAAAAAAATTTATCATATCCTATATTTAGCTCCTGCCTAAAACAGGGTAAAGTTGAATATGAGAGGAATAGAATCTAAATAAAATTATTCCATAAGGACATTAGGATAAAGATAGATAAGATTTATAATATCCATAATATAAAAGTTATTTTTCTCAAATAACAATTTTCTAAATTAATAAAACTAAAAGAATATTTGAATATAAATAATATTTAAATTTTAATATAAAAATTGAAATAACAAAAAATAACAGTAATTTTGGTTTCTTATTTACTCCTATTTTTATTTATATATTCAAATTTATTTATATCTTATAATATAAATTTAATATATAAATATAATTAGTATTTATATTTATTTCATATTTTAGGTATTTTAGTATAGTTTACTATTTAATAAAATTTTATTAGAGAATGATGGAAGCGGAAAAAAAAAAAAAAAAAGAAATAAAAAAAGAGGGAAAATAAGACAAAATAAGAAAATAAAAATGGAGTAGCCAAGATTGTTGTGAAAGAGTTTTGCCATCTCTGTTAATGAAATTTTTAAGTTCATTTGCACTGATATGTCATTCATATCAAGCAATGGACATGATAGTATGGGTAAATATTCAGCTTTATTACTGCAATTCACCAAACAGTGAATATGATATAATAAAATCCCTAAATTTTATATTTATCTTATCTAATCCTATCATGGTTAGAGATCTAGATGACCGAACACAACCAAGATAAAAATGTCATGATAGGATAAAATTATCCTCTTGTATTTAGTTTGTATTTTAATTAAGCATACAAAATTCAAACATCAAATATAGTCAATGACTCAAAATAATTGTATAAATTAATTTTGGCATATCAATTATTATTATGTATTATGAAAATCAATGTTGCCTAGATATATTTTTACTTTTTTTGCCTCAATCTAAATTTCACGACATATACTTTGACTTTCTAATCCCAAATACTTAAAACTTTAATAATATACAAAAGTTCGCACGTAGATTTCACAGAAAATTTTTCATAATAATTTGAAATTCGGATCATATTTTAAATTGTAACAGGGAAGAGAAAAGAAATTCTTCATTCTTAGATATGATCCTAACCAAAGCAAGCCAGAAAATATTACATTTTTAAAAGTAGTAACCAGGTGGGGTATTCCTGGCCTTCACTTCACGCGCTTTTCTGGGGGCGACACATCGCGCAAGGTCGCCAGGAGTAGCGCCAATCACGACCCGCCGCGTCATCAGAGGAATCCGCCAAATGGTGACGTGTTGCTCTTGGATTGGTGGGGTAGGGGTAACGAGGTTCGACTACTGAGACTTGACTAGGAGGCAACTTTATGGAAGTCGCTGATGATTTTTATAATATTATTTTTCATTTTAAATTATTATTATTATTATTCACATGACAGTACTTTCTCTGAATGCTCGTTGAGGAAAGTTAAATACAAAGCTGGGAATTATTAATGCTGCCACTAAACCGTGATTAACACGAGTCATTAGTTAAGCCCACGGTCGTCTCGGGCATTATTATTTGGAGTTACTCCACGTGCAGTTTCTAGGTAACTTATGCATCGTCAACTATAATATTAATGCACAAAGAAATACGCAAGTTGCAAGAGCATCTACGTAGTTATTATTCAAATACCATGTGGGTCGTGTAGATTCCAATGAGGAATTTTTTAAAAAGTATTCCGAAAAGCATTCATTAAACCCCCAAATAAGGAAACATTGTTCTGGACGTACTATTAAATGGAGTCGATGCATTGAAAATCAACATATATGACTCTCTCTTTTTTTATCAAAATATGTTTAACAAGTGTCCAGAAAACACTCATTAATAAAACTTTTACAATAGGTCTCACACCATTACATAATTGTAAAGAAGTTTTGGCATGTGTATAGGCCTTTTAAGTCATTCATGCTACACTAGATTGGAATAACACTTCGTAGTTAGGATGGTTCAATGACCAAGGGGTCAAATCAAGGGAAAAGTACAAAAAAAATTCTAAACATATTATATTGATATCAACTCAGTCATAAACATTTTAATTTGATCAATTAAATCCTAAATATTTTACATTTGTATCAAGTGAGTCTATTTAGTCAATTTTAACTAGAAATCGCTAATAAAGACATTGACTGTCTTGTATGGCACAACTTGTACTAATGTGGATAGATTTTATAATTTTACATTTGTGCCAATTGAGGATCACGACCCTCGTCCAAACCATTGTCGGTCGTGAGTGGGACCCGTCGGCTACAACAAAAAAGAAGAAGCAAAAATAGTAAAAGATTCAGAAAAATATTTAAAATTTGTCTATATCAGCGCTAGTCGTGCAATATAAAACGATTAACGTCTATTTCAGCGATTTCCTGTCAAAATTAATTAGATGAACTTAATTGATATCAATATAAAAAGGTTAAGAATTAAATTGATCAAATTGACAAATTTAAACCTAAATTGATACCAATGCAATGAATTTATGACTTTTTTGATACATTCCTCTCAAATCAACCTTGTTGATCCAATTACTTCCTAAACTTTCTCCCATTTCCTTATCAATTTGGTTAGAAACCTCTCCTCTCTTTTTTCCGACATTGCAAAAGGGACCTAAAATCAATTCATGAAAATATATATGTCACTTTTAGCAACAGAAAAGTATATATATATATATATATATCTATCTCTTGCTTTTTGGGGATGATCATTGTTTACATTTCACCTTGGAGAACTAAATCAGCAGTCCCAGGCCTCACAGGTTAATGGGGAGTCCCATAGGCAATGACGCAGCTTTCCGGAGGCATCGATCATTCAAATTTTCGAAAATGGAGCGGCGTTGAAACTAGTTTCCTATCTGCATCGCCATTAATGAGCTTTCTAGCTTCCAGATGCAAACCCCACTCGCCGCTGTCTCTGCCATTGCCGCTCACCTGCGTTCTCCTTGGACTCCACCCGGCAACCTGGACTGCAATCACGCATTACTTTAATGAAGCCCCACGTGCGTGCCATGAATCTTCATCTTTGGATCCCTCTTTCCCATCGTTTCTCTAAAGTGAAGAAGACAACTGCTCTTTATGCACGTGCCCAACTCTTTTCAATATCAAACCATGAAGTCGATGGCCAAAAGAAGAGGAGGACATTGACACACATGTTTTCTTTTAAGCAGGCTAGTTTCAAAGTGGCTTCTCGTCGCTCGAATCGAGCACTCTCAAAACTGATCTGAAGAATGGTATTGACCCTTTCGAATCGCTGTCAACATGTGTGCCTCGTTTTTTCTCATGTATTTTTCTTATGGAATATCTGGTTCGATACTTTATGTATGTATACTTTAAGTGTATAAATTCTCTACATAAATAACTAATTAATCAAGAATAACCGGATGCATATATGAATGTAAAACACCAAAATTGATACGCACAGCGGAATTAAAAACGTACATGTTTGAGCCATAACTTTATTCGAAGAAAAATAGATTAGATAATGGTAATCAGCGATCTATCATAATGTCAAAGGAAGGTATAGCAACTTTAATGGGATTCAGCAACTGATAGGTATAATTTACCATTTTATAGGCTAGAGAGAGGACCTAATAAACCCTAATCAATAGTGTGTCAACTGGGCCCCTCCCATTACGAGTTTCAATTAAACATAATTGCCTACACTTTGCTGCTCAACGATGCCCGTTATTAATATATGTTATAATCCAATTAAATAAGATCACTTAAGAGTTTAACATATATTGAAATATTTATTAACCCGATTATTTAAAATAGAAAATTGATTAATTAATGTAAGCCCATTATAGGAAATTTCCAACATTAAACTCACCAAAAAAGAGATTATAGTTAATGTGTGCTCTACAACAATATTCATGTACTATATTTATTAAGTCAGCGATCTAAGGAAATCACTTCATATAGGAGCGCATCCGAATTCCCAAGACAAAAGGCTTTTTTCAAAAAGCGTGCAACCCCAGCTAGTGGCACGTTTCTTAGCTTGAATTGGTTCGTGCACACATGCATGGTCCTTATGCCATTGGTCGTGTAAAAAGACAGATGAATTTATGGGACATGGATTTAAGAAATTTTTTTGGGGTTTTGCTTCAATTCTTTCTCAAAAGTTCACTTTTAAAAATGCCAACCGAGTACTCCCAAAACAGCAGTGATGCTGACAAGAGACAGCATCCAGTGGTTGTCAGCATCCACTGGTCCTTCTCTCCCCTAAAAAAAGGAAGAGGCTTGGCTTTTTTATTGGCATTACGAATATTACAAAGTTTGATATAAAAGTTTAAATATGCAAATGATATGTGTAAGCCGGATTAAAAATAACAAGCGAAATTTGACAAATGGAGCCAACACAAACAAAAAATACATTGTGATAGAATTTAGCTATGATGCCATGCGTACAACCCAAAAGTTTAAGGTGATAAATGCAAAGAGACGATATGTATATAAAAATGCTATAGTCAAGTGAAGTGAGATATTTAAACAAAAAAAAAAAAGCACTTGCAAATCAACAACATAGATCCAATTGAATTCTCCATTTTTCTTATTACATCACCTTTGGTCATTGAAAATTTCATTTCTAATTTCATTCTTTTGAATTAGAAGCTCCATAACTACCCACTATGGTGGCATTTGGCAAAGCCCTTTGGGGGGCATTAAAGGCCTTTGGTTTAAAGCAGATGAAGTTTGGCAAATTTTTTTGGATAGTTTTGGAGAGATGTAATTGCATTTCACCCATGAAGGCTTTTAATCGAAAGCAAGTTCAAAGGAATTTTGAGCTTTGAGCATTTCTAGAATGTTAATACATTTTTTCCAACCTTGTCCTCGGTTCGCTTTCATAATTTAAGGAAATGCCTTCACCTCGCTTGACGTTGCAAGCACTTGAGCCTTGCTAGCGAAGGTTGCGAAGGTTTGAGGTTTTTTTAAAAAAAAAAAAAGAGAAACACTAGCAAGAGTCCTTTATAAGTGTTGTTTTTTTTCCCCCAAACATCATTTAAATCAAAATTGTTTCCCAATATTTTTTTAAATTACACTTTACCAAATACTAATCGCATTTGGATGAAACCCTTTCACCTAAAGTCCTTTGTATTTTCCAAAGATTTTCCCTAAATGCCTTATCAAACGTAGCTTATGTCATTCGGAAGAAACCCTTTCACCTAAAGTCCTTGTATTTTCCAGAGATTTTCCCTAAATGCCTTATCAAATGCAGCTTATGTCATACTAATAAATCGCTTATGATGTCGAACAATCCTTGTTGTTCTCTTTTGTTCTCATGGCGGTTGAGGTGACTCGATCTAATTGCTTATTATGAATGTTGTTCTCTTTTGTTTTCATGGCGGTTGAGGTGGCTCGATCTAATTGCTTATTATGAATGTCTTCTGGAAAGCTTCTTGCTGACAATAATATCCAAAGTAACAAACAAACTTGACTTCCGTTTAAGAGTGGTTCACTTTAAGGGGTTTCACACAGGTGAACCAGTAAATGACAAAGGGAAACCAAGTCCAAACGTAAAACCCTAATTCCAGCTATCGACCAAAAAGAAAAAGGCAAAAAGAGGATCCAAAACCATATCCCGCAACCTCCAAATTGACCAATGAAAAATGTAATGCAAAAGTCGATTCAAAACTTTTTAATTTTATCAATTCAATCCTAAAACTTTACTTGAAATTCTAATAAATGTTTCCAATCAATTATCGCTACGAATCATTGATATGACAGTGTATTCAAAGAGACAGTTGATTTTTGATGAAAATTCGTTGAAATGATTACATTAAAATTTGACATAAAGATTTAAAATTAGATTGACATCCGTATAATAATTTTAAAATTGATCAATTAATTTCCTGAAAAGCCGGATTTGTCAATTTCACCCAAGTCAAAGTGCTGACTTTAGCAGCTAAAAAGGTTTCCCTCTTTTGTTTACTTTTTCAACATTTTGTCTCTCTTAATTATATCTGACCATATTCATTTCCAAAACCCACATCTCCGATTTCGTAGTCGGTGCTGGAGAGTTCACATGTGCACGTGGGACCATCCTTAGTCTAAAAGGTTGAACGTCTCGGTGGGAGCGTTTATCCTTTCACAAAGCCCAATTTGAAAAGTTCCTATCGATCGCAAATAAAATCAAGTTTGGCCGTGACGGCAACGGCGGAGAGATGGCCTTTTTTGGGGAGATTTTTCTTATCTTAAGGAGCGAATCATACGGCAAAGCCACATTTTTTATCTTTATTTATTTGTTTATTCTGGTTGGGATGGTGGAATTGCACGTTCTAGACCATGTTTGGTCGGGTAAATCCGAGGAATATAAAAACGGAAACTTCGTTGTTCATATAAAACATTATACGGTTGATTCAAGTGGACAACACTTGAAAGAGAGCGTGGGAGTCGGAGCCAATCCGGCTTTCGGCACGTTGAACTATTCTGCCGCGGATCTTGAGTCTT
This sequence comes from Corymbia calophylla, assembly GCA_014182845.1. Lineage (NCBI taxonomy): Eukaryota > Viridiplantae > Streptophyta > Magnoliopsida > Myrtales > Myrtaceae > Corymbia > Corymbia calophylla. The sequence continues at coordinate 15,467,248 of CM024703.1, forward strand.
GACCAGTGAGCAAAACCAATATTTTCATTGGTGAAAGCCAATCATGTTGACAAATTTAATTAGCCCATTGGGCTTACTTTTCTCTTCTAACATCTGCAGTTCTGAACAGCAACCCATTAACTCTCACCGGAGACCTTTTCGCAAAGACCTAAATTTCTTGTCAGCAGGAAAAAAAATATCAAAAAAGTTCTGAATATATTATATTTATATCAATTTAATCATAAATCTTTAAATTATATCAATTTGGTATTCAATCTTTTTTGCGCTTGTGCCAACTGAGTTCATCCAACCAATTTTGCTTGGAAATTGTTGACAAGTGCAACAACTGTCTTATATGGCGTAATTGGCGTTGATGTGACATTTTTTTAATAATACTTTGATTTTTTTTTAATTTTGATGGTGGACACCCTCGCTCGGTGTCAGCGAGGGTCAGCCAATGACCTTGGTTGCCCCCCTTGTCTTCTATGGCGTAATTGGTGTTGATGTGGACATTTTTTTTATAATTTTGATGGTGGACACCCTTGTTCGGTGTCAGTGAGGATCAGCCAACGACCTTGGCCCCCCTCCCAAAAAAAGTGAAGAACAAAAAAGGAATAAAGAAAAAACCATAAAATTATAAAAAAATTCAAAATATTTACAATATTAATAAAAAAAATATCTACATTAATTATGGCTACGCCACATAGAATAGTTAGCGTCTATATTAGCGATTTCTGGCCAATTTGATTAGATAAACTCAATTGGCACATATACAAAATATTTAGGACTAAACTAGTGCAATGATAATAGATTTAGGACTTTTTTGGTACTTATTTTAGTATGAGTCATTTAGAGCAAACCAAAAGCATCCTTATAGTTATGTTGTTTTTTAACCGTACTCGAGAGGTCTATACATTAGAACGTTACTGTAAGAAAGCTGGTTTACATCCCGTGTGTACCTTGTTTCTGACGATAGATTTTTAGGTGGTCCCGGAGGATCACCCTATTCGTGGACTCGACCAATCAAGAAGCACACAAAGTTATGCATTCATTGCCCACTCTCACTCAAAAATTTTATCCACTGGTCATTGGGAATGACATGATTGGTGGGACGGATGGATGTCGTGATATCTGGAAGGATCTAAAAACTTTCCTTTCCTCTCGAACGTGATTTCTTTTCCCCGTAAAAGAGCTGTTCACTTCATTCAACTAGGAAAACCAGATGTGCCCTGTCAGTAGGTTCAGTAGACAAAATGTCTAAAAGAGTTCGAGGGCTTTGGGGCCTAGTCCTGCAGTAAAATTTGCTTCTCTTCTACATTGTTGGATCCGGATCCGTGGGCATTGCTCCAGCAGATCAGTACATTCACAAATGTGACCTCGTGTTGGACCCAAAAGGCCCAAACTATGTAAGCGGGCGGGTATGCACCCAATTTATCTAAAAGCCCTTTCAAATAAAGAGCTTACAAGGCCACATGGAAAAGTTATAAGGATTAATACCATGAAGAATCCTAGGTTAGTATAATTATGACAAATTTATTATCTGCTAGTTTTCATTAAATCTTATGGTCAAATTGTTAAGTTAGATGAATATAACGGTTGACAGGTATAACAGTTATAGATTTTATTCAGCGTTTTTCAATGCTGTTTCAATTTGTAGTTTTTCGTTGTATTTCATTTGATTTAACGAAAACTAGCAAAGCGTAAATTTGTCATACCATTTTGGGATTTTTTGAGATCAAAAAATTACTTTTGAGTAAAATTGTCACAAGTGCACCAATTTAAGGTTTTTTGTGGTAAAAGAATTAATTTGGGGTAAATGTCACAATTATACCAATTTAGGGTTTTTGTTTAGAATAAATTTATTACAAGTATACTAATGTAGAGTTTTTAATGGTCAAAAAATTAATTTGGGATAAAATTATTAAATGTATATCAGTTTGGAATTTTTTGTCGTATAAACTCAAGTCATATTGAATTGATTTTCATTTTCACAATCTTTTTGTTTAAAACTTAGGTGCTGCTTAGAGTTTCAATCTTTGTATGGTTGATATTTAGTGTTTGATGATGAGGTCAGATATACACTGCACCTAAGAATTTATAGGTAAACGAGTAACCAAATTTCAGTGGGGTCAACTGGCCTACTCTTTTTTAAGGTCCAAAATTCATATCCTTGAGGTTAACATCCTTCATTGTAAGCGACAGCCTCGTGGCTAATTGTAAGATTATACAAAGTCCATATGCTAGTTGATGTGGCAAATAATTATTGACTATTGTAGATAATTAGGGATAATTCTTAGTCAAATTTTGGTTTCCGCGTCGGCCAAATTAGGGGTGCTACGAATGAAATGGGCTTCACTAATCCACCGGTCCACCACTTAGGCATTTACAAGATATATCAAACTTGATCATCACTTTAGGGCGGGCCTTTAAGCACGGCTTTCGACTATCTTGCACTAATCTTGTTTCGCCGTTGAATAAGAAGTTAAAACTAAATCATATATCCCTTCGATAAAGGCTTCCTAAAGAATCAAATACTAGAGATAAAAACTTGGATCTTAAAAATTGGCCTACAAAATGACGCATTAGACTTTTATAAGATATTTTTGTTTGAGTGTTTCTACATATATATGGTGGCATTTTTATAATTCAATTTTGTACGCTGGCCTAGAATAAAAAGGCTATTGAGGTTCATATTATTTACGAGTTGCTTCCTTTTTTATGTGTAGCCACTTCATTCTTTTCTTCATAAAACACTCATTCATAGCACATGAACTTAAAGCACGTAAAAGTGATCGAAAAGCAATATTTGCATGGTCATTACTATTTTGAATACTATCCATTCCTTATTGTAAATTTCCTATAATGAGCTTACATTAATTAATCAATTTCCTATTTTAAATAATCGGAATTATGGATATTTTAATATATGTTAAACTCTTAAGTGATCTTATTGAATTGAGTTTTGACATCTATTAATAACGAGCCTAATTGAGTAGCAAAGTATAGGCAATTGTGTTTAACTGAAGGCCGTAATAGGAAATGCCCAATCCATCTGATATAGATGAAGATGCAATACTGCTCAAAGCACAGCTAGCTCATAGCTCTGATGATTCAGACTATGCCTACAACTCTAGGGATGGCAAAGACAAATAAAACCGCTACGAAATCATTATAGCACCGGTCACTGTTCACTATTCACCATTCACCTAACCAACTGTTCACTAGGGCACGAGGCGCAAAATCATTGTTTATAGCTTGTCACGGGATTTCCTGAGATTCCCTATATTTGTAGCCCATAAGTGGCTAGTATGTTCCCATAATTATGTCTGAACATGGCCAGCTTGCCTACTTTTGTTGTTTGTATCCTCCTTTGCCTATATAAGCAATGAGTTTCCATTGTAAAAACCAAAGAGTGAAATAAGAAATGTATTGTGTACTCTACTATCAACATGATCTTCTAAACATTCCCATTATCTTCTAGTTCAAAATGTTGGTTCTGAACAAAGAGTATGATTGAGAAAAATCCTAAAGTATGCTCTACACTTGCCCTCTTGGGATCCTGTGCATCAGAATTTCTAATATTTTAGAGATTACTATGATCTAAGTTCATGACTTGAGAAAGAACTTGATAACTAACATGCGGTCCCTATTAAGGCCAGGAGAGCCGTGTGTGGGATAACATACTTGCCATAAGTTTGCAACTCAAGTTGAATATTAAAAATTATCCATGTTAGTGATAATTACGTAACGTGGGACGGTTGATATCCATGTTACCGATTTCTAGCTAAAATTGATCACATGGACTAAATTGATATAAATACAAAAAGTTGAGAACTCAATTGACCCAAAATAAAAAGAGAGTTTAGAACTGAATTGATACGATTGTAATAGATTTATGATTTTTTTTTATAGAATATTCCAAAGAGAGTAGGTTTGGAAAATAAGGTCTATTAAAAAGTGAATAATCAAATTTAGATAACGTGTTGTTGCCTCGTTTTAGCTCAAAACATGTTTCGTAAGTCGATAAGAGAATTGCCTTAAATAGTGAAAATGTGAGAGAGATACCAATGCATGTACTTAAACGAGAACATGCATCGACTTTTACCGTCATAATTTTGAAGGCGTTGCTGGGCACGTTCCTTGTGCTGTTTTGGTTTGTCAAATGAATTTTCACAAATCAAAGGAAGTCTCTAAAGAAAATCAAAAGTAAATACAATTCCCTTTGTTATTTTTGTAGGCTCTTCTAAGAGCATCAAAAAGGAAAAAATGCGGATGCACAGTGACAATTAAATAGACTGTCTAGCAGAGAATGGAGCCAATCAAAGGAAAATGACCTGTCCGGTGCTTAATTAGTTTAACCTTTAAATATATTTTCCTATTAACATCAACCATCACAATATAATAAGTAGAGATGAATCCGTTCATTGCCCGGGAATAAATGATACCGAAATTTATGAATAATTAGCCGTAAGGAAAAGAAAGCATCGTAAAATATTTGCTGCGTCATTTGCTCTTTAACAAAAAGACACATTTTACGAAAAAAATCAACGGATGACTTAAGGAAAATATTAAGGAAGAGAGTTACGTTCTAGAGAAGATATATAATTTCATTATCATGTAGACTACGTATATTAATAAAATGAAAACCTTCAATTATAAATATGGGATTTAAGTATCAAATTTCAGCCGTAACACTTTCTGTAATGAGTTTGCTTTTTGTATAGGACCCTCTCGGTATAAAGTTATCTACATCAACAAATATGTAACTCGTTTTAGACATTTCAAGCGACCTAAACAACATGCACGTATTTCTGAGTGCCTGGACCTTAGTAATTAAGTTAATAGCATCACATTTTCTAAATTAAATTTTGTTTTCTCTCCAAAATAGGGAAGCATATATTATTACTCTGCCAAAGGGGATCCAAGCTCTCTTCACGGGTCAATCACGCGAATCTTTATCACCTGCACGTCATAGAACCGTTCCGCCGGAATTATAAACCACATCTGAGATGGAAAAATTATGCACAATCAAAATTTGGTCGATTTCTACAAAATATTATTTGGAAAAATATCCCACATAGGGTATATTCCCTTTCTTTCAATACCCCACTCATCTTCCCAAAATCTGAGTGTCAATTTTGAGCCATAAAGCCACCCACGGCCAGGACTTCAATTGTCCACAAATATGTTGACATTTTCAATGAAGACTTGCAAACGTAGGTCAAGCAGGACCCACGATTGAGGCTCAAGTGGCTCCGTGCAATTCACTCATCATTCCCCGCGGCACACGCTAAGCTGACTGAAAAGGGGAAAGATGTTTTTATCTTGCAAATTTATCGTCAATGAGAAGGACCCATTCCCTGGAAAACGCGGTACAGCTGTAATAGGAATTGTCCTCGATTGAGGCGGCTTTGGGGGAGTGATCTTCCAATATATTAGTCAGTAATCTTGTAAACAATATGCAGAGCTGAACCATTTACCACTTCCCAAAGCCCAACCATCTCCCAAATCATGGTTTCTTTCTTTTTGCTGTCCGCCCAGTTTCCTTTAACTATCTTCTTCTTCTTCTCGCTCTTCTTGGCAGGCACCACTTCATTTCATGGTGGAGGTGTTTCTGCTTCCTCCACTTCTTTTTCCACTATCCACGTGACTGAGAGTAAGGATGGAGCAGAGGCTCTCCTGAATTGGAAATCTACTCTTGACAATCATAGCCAGTCTCTCCTCTCTACATGGCACGGTGACAATCTTTCCAGCTTTACCGGTATCGCTTGCGACGACTTTGGAGCCATCACCCATCTAAATCTTTCCCATCTTGGTTTGAGAGGAACTCTAGACGGCCTCGACTTCTTGCATTTAACTAGTATGGTTAGCTTTGAACTTGCCAACAACTCGATCTATGGCTCCATTCCCTCAAGTATTGGTAATCTTTCCAAACTCAACTCTCTTGATCTTTGCTTCAATGAACTATCTGGGGACATTCCTCCAAGTTTAGGTTTGCTAGTGAGTCTTCATTATTTGTACCTATATGGAAACAACCTGAATGGACACATCCCGTGGGAGATTGGACTGTTGGATTCTCTTTTGGAACTTGATTTTTCCATGAACAAGCTCACCGATTCCATCCCTACTTCACTAGGGAACTTGAGCAACCTTATTCATCTTGATCTATGGAAAAACCAACTTTCCGGGCCCATTCCTAGCTCTCTTGGAAAATTAGACAATTTAATGGTATTTGACCTTTCACAAGCTAACTTTTCCGGTTCCATTCCGAGAGAGATCGGTGATTTGAGGAATTTGAAGTCTCTTTTGTTATGGCAAAATAGACTTTCTGGATTGATACCTTCAGAAATCGGGAGGCTCACTTCTCTTACAACTTTAAGTTTTGGGGATAATAATTTGATCGGTCATATCCCTGCTTCACTAGGGAACTTGAGCAGCCTTATTTATCTTAATCTATGGAAAAACCAACTTTCTGGGCCCATTCCCAGCTCTCTTGGAAAATTGGGCAATTTAATGGTATTTGACCTTTCACAAGCCAACTTTTCCGGTTCCATTCCGAGAGAGATCGGTGATTTGAGGAATTTGAAGTCTCTTTTGTTATGGCAAAATAGACTTTCTGGATCGATACCTTCAGAAATCGGGAGGCTCACTTCTCTTACAACTTTAAGTTTTGGGGATAATAATTTGATCGGTCATATCCCTGCTTCACTAGGGAACTTGAGCAGCCTTATTTATCTTAATCTATGGAAAAACCAACTTTCTGGGCCCATTCCCAACTCTCTTGGAAAATTGGGCAATTTAATGGTATTTGACCTTTCACAAGCTAACTTTTCTGGTTCCATTCCGAGAGAGATTGGTGATTTGAGGAATTTGAAATCTCTTTTGTTATGGCAAAATGAACTTTCAGGGACCATACCTTCAGAAATTGGGAGGCTCACTTCTCTCGCAAATTTAAGTTTTGGGGATAATAATTTGACCGGTCATATCCCTACTTCACTAGGAAACTTGAGCAACCTTATTCATCTTGATCTATGGAAGAACCAACTTTCCGGGTCCATTCCCAGCTCTCTTGGAAATTTAAGCAATTTAATGGAATTCGGCCTTTCTCGAAATAAATTTTCTGGTTCCATTCCAAGAGAGATCGGTGATTTGAGAAAATTGAAGTCTCTTTTGTTATGGCAAAATGGACTTTCTGGACTAATACCTTTAGAAATTGGGAGGCTCACTTCTCTTATCGACCTTCACCTAAACTACAACAAACTCACTGGCTCAATTCCTCATTCCATTGGCAACTTGACAAGTTTATCTACTCTTTGCCTCTTTGAAAACAGCCTTTCGGGACCAATACCTTCAGAAATCGGGAGGCTCACTTCTCTCATAAATTTAAGTCTTGGGGGTAATAATTTGACTGGTCATATCCCTAGTTCACTAGGGAATTTGAGCAACCTTATTTATCTTAATCTCTGGGAAAACCAACTAGAGGGGGAATTGCCAGAAGATGTATGTCTTGGGAGACCATTGCAATTTTTCTCCATCGACAATAATCATTTGACGGGTCCCATCCCTACAAGCCTAAAGAACTGTAGCACATTAATCAGATTGAGGCTTGACAAAAACCAACTTACTGGAAATATAACAGATGCTTTCGGAATATATCCGCATATATATTTTATGGACTTGAGCCATAACCATTTGAGAGGCGAACTTTCATGGAAATGGGAGCATTGTCGTAACCTGGCGAGCTTAAGGATATCAAACAATGACCTCTCTGGTGAAATACCTGCAATATTTGGAAGGATGGCTCAATTACAACTACTAGACCTTTCTTCAAACAATATAAGTGGAGAGATTCCAAGGGAAATGGGAAGCCTGTCAATTTTGCTGGAACTCGACCTAAGCAACAATGCGATCTTGGGAAATGTCCCGACCGAGATTGGACTTTTATCCCTTCTGGCACATCTAAACTTAGCATCAAACAATTTGAGAGGATCGATACCCGTGCAGTTAGGCTCATGCAAAAGCTTGTTGAGCTTGAACTTGAGTAGAAATAGATTTCAGAGAAGCATTCCTCCTGAGATAGGCAACACACAAGTCCTCGAGGTTCTTGATTTGAGTTATAATATTTTGTCAGAAAATATACCAAGAGAACTTGCAATGCTAAGAAATTTGCATGTTCTAAATATCTCCCACAATAGCCTATCTGGTTCCATCCCACATACTTTTGGGGATATGTTGGCCTTAACTTCTATTGATGTATCCTACAATGACCTTGAAGGTCCTCTCCCTAATGTTAAGGCTTTCAATGAGGCTCCATTTGAGGCGATTCAACATAACAAAGGGCTTTGTGGAAATGTTGTTGGTTTACCGAAATGTAATTCTACCGGGAACAAGAAACAAAATCAGCAAGTTGGAGCTAGAATCACAGTTATCCTCATTCTTTCGTTCTTGGGGTTTCTCCTACTCTCATGCACTTTGATTATTCTTAAAATCGTCAATCATCGTCAAAGAAAGAGTATGAAGAGAGAGAACAATGAACGGGCAAACGATTTGGATTTCATGAGTATTTTGAGTTATGATGGCAAAGTTTTCTATGATCGAATCGTTGAGGCAACAGAAGGATTTGACTCCAAGTATTATGTGGGTGAAGGAGCATATGGAATTATTTATAAAGCCGAGATAGCAGAAGGTCAAACGGTTGCTCTCAAGCAAACTTTGTCATCCCAAGAAGATACTGAGATTGTTGATCTGGTTTCATTTGAAAGGGAAATTCAAGCCTTGACAAATATACGCCATCGCAACATAGTGAAATTTTATGGCTTCTGCTCTCATGTCGAACGTTGTTTTTTGGTGTATGAGTATATGGAGAGAGGAAGTTTGAGAACGGTTTTGAATGATGATCAAAGAGCAATGGAATTTCATTGGGACAAGAGGATAAATGTGGTCCGAGGAGTTGCGGATGCACTATCCTATATGCATCACGAATGTTCTCCTCTGTTGATTCATCGAGACTTGACTAGTAACAACATTCTATTGGATCATAATTACGAGGCTCGTGTTTCTGATTTTGGCACTGCAAGGTTGTTGAGGCCAGATTCATCAAACTGGACAGTTCTTGCCGGTACCATCGGGTATATTGCTCCAGGTACTTCACAATTTTTTGTTCACTTTGGATGGCATTTGGTGTCTTGCTTCTGTAATCGAACTTTTACTAGTTTAGTGCAGCTCATTAGTCATATAATCATCTTATGAAAATTTGTTACACTTATTTAGAGCTTTCAAGTTGTAATGATGAAAAAGCTTTTCAATTTTCCTCATAAGTAAGAATAGGCAAATGAGGAAAACATCATAATCAATTCATTTCAAGGATATTAAGTTAGTGTTACCTAGAAGATGCTCGTATTTTAAGCATCAAATATAAACCTTTTTATTTTTGCCAAACCATAAACTCCCATACTCAAATCAGTGCCGTAAGTGTAGATTAAGCAGAAATCTATACTTGTGATCATCACACGTCACGTCATGGGAACTAATATTGTTGTCTTAAATACAACTTACGATCGAGATTAAAACAACAATGGATTCTCCACTTGCAGAGTTGGCTTATTCTACAATTCCTACCGAAAAGTGCGATGTGTATAGTTTTGGAGTTGTTGCATTAGAGATAATCATGGGAAAGCATCCAGGAGATCATGTCTCTCGAGAATGTTCACCATCCGCCGAAACTAAGTCAATGATGCTGAAGGATGTGTTGGATCAACGTCTCTCGCCTTCTAGACTTGGCCTTCAAGATGCACAGGACGTCGTCTTGATCGCCAAGCTAGCGTTCAAGTGCTTGCAAGACGATCCGAGGCATCGACCGACCATGAGACAAGTCTCACGTGAGCTTTGCTTTCAATTACTCGATACGCCACTCTCTACAGTCAGCTTAGAGCAACTTCGCGATCTTTAAAAAATTTCAGAGCATTTCAGGAAATGGTAAGATTTGTGTTTGGTTTCAATTATGACAGCGATCGCCTTTTGAATATCTTTTTAGTTCTTACTAATCCCAACCATGTGATTTCTGATTTTCATTGCAAAGCTAGCTTCTCTACGAACTTCATCGGAATAGTGCGATGTTTATAGTTTGAAGTCGCAGTGCCAGAAATAATTATGGGAAGACTTTTGGGAAGATCCCGTTTCCCAATTGTTTCCATCCTTTTGCCGAGTTATCAGGACGTGAATTTGCAAATGCAGTGGATCAACATCTCATGCCTTCTCTGATATGAGATGCAAAGAGCATGTGGTTTCTATTTCTGTAAGAGATAATAGTACTAGCAATATGTGAACTTTTATCGATATATCGTATCATATTTAAACTTTCAATTGATTAAATTACATCAATGTTGAGTAATGTTTGCTATGCCCAAAAACTTTCAGTTGGTCCAATTAAATCCCTAATATATTTTAATATGTTTATGACATCCTTTCATTAATTAATTTACACCAATTAATTAAATCTGGTGTCTAAATGAAATATCGCTTAAAGGTATTAATTTGAAACATAGTGTTGAATTTTTTATCCTCTCACTTAGAATAGAACTAATAGTTTATTGAACTATTATTTGCGCACGCTAGATCTCGCCGGGGTCCTTGACCCGTGTCGTGTTGCCTAGGGGCAGTCGCCACAATGGCCGCAAGCGGCAAAGGTTGCAATGTTTCAATTTTTGTTGTTTTCCTTTGTCTTATTTTTTATGTAATTTATATTTATTTTATATTATTTTAAATAATTTATTTTCCTTTTCTTTATTTTTAAATATATTTATTGTGTTTTAAATTTATTAGAGTAATTTTCCAACAAATTAAAAACTAAAAGCTATGTAAGATGACATGTCAACAAAAGACGATAAATTAACAATCACATTACCATGTCCCTTTACTTGTATAACAAAATAATCAATCCCAAAAAAGGAATAAGTATATATAGTTATTTTGCTAGGATTTCTCCTGCAACAAAATATCTTTCAACGAAAATTGTTCTTTGATTTCTAATTAAAGGAAATTAGGGCTCTATGCTAACTTTGAAGAGGAAATAAACAAAACCGTGCAAACTCAAATGATGTTGAAATTTAATCGACGACAAAATCAGAAAGATACAAACTCAATGAAATAATTATGCCGAAATTTAATTGACGACACAACTTGAGAACATAAAAATATTATAATGGAATTTAATCGACGACACAGTACTTGAAAACATAAAAATATTATACCACATAATGTTGAAATTTAATCGTTGTCCCGTGTCCTTACTTGAGTGACTGTTCCCTCCACCAAAATGCATTGACAGAAACTAGAGAGTGTTTGGAAAAATGTTTGGGAAAATTGTAATCTGTATATTCTGTCTCACTATTGTACAAATACATTGATCTATATATATTACAAGAGAAAGATGAGAAAGGAAATATACACGATTATATCACGATTACATTCCCGCTTTACCAAGCTAATCACAGATTGACTGAATCAATTAATAGAATCAATATCTTCTATTATATTTCCAACACTCCCCCTCAAGCTGGTGGCTTATATATGTCAAGGACACCTAGCTTGCTCAGAAGGTACGTATGTTGTCTTTGACATAATGGCTTGGTAAAGACGTCTGCAGGCTGCTCTACAGTTCCAATTCCCTTTGCTGTGATAATCCCTTCTCGAATCTTGTCTCGAGTAAAATGACAATCAACCTCTATATGCTTGGTTCTTTCATGAAATACTGGATTTGCTGTTAGCTTGAGTGCAGCATCATTGTCACAAAATAGTTCGGTGGGTCCATCGATTTGTACTCCAAGGTCTGAGAGCAATCCACATATCCAGACTATTTCACAAACAGTCTTTGCCATGGCTCGATATTCTGATTCAGCTGACGATAGTGATACGGTTGACTGCTTCTTTGTCTTCCATGAAATGAGTGATTTCCCTAGTTTGATACAGAAACCAGTAACCGATCTTCTTGTCATTGGACAAGTAGCATAATCTGTATCACAATAGGCTGTCATCTTCATATTGCAGTCATGAGATAGAAAGATACCAAGTCCTGGACATCCTTTCAAGTATTTCACAACTTTCAGTGCTGCATTCATATGAAACTGCTTCGGCTTGTGCATGAATTGACTGAGTATTTGTACTGCATAACATATATCAGGTCTTGTCATAGGGAGATAGATAAGCTTTCCAACAAGACGTTGATATCCCGATGGATCCTTAAGCAATGGATCATCAATGGATGAAGACAAACCCATATCATATTCATGCGTCGTCAATTTAGCATTTTGTTCAATCGATATAGCAGCCGGTTTACATCCTAATAGTCCCACTTCTGAAACTATCTCCAAAATGAACTTTCGTTGGCTAAGGCAAATTCCTTTATCAGATCGAGCTATTTCAATGCCGAGAAAATATTTGGGAGGTCCCAAATCCTTAATATGAAAAGTAGAATGCAAATATTTTTTGAATTTTGTGATAGCCAACTCACTATTCCCCATGATAAGAATGTCATCAACATATATCAACAAATAAATTGATGACGTACGCTCAATCCAGCTAAATAAAGCATAGTCATGCTTAGAGTGCTGGAATCCGGCGTTGATTAGTGCAGTAGTGAACTTTGCATACCATTGTCTGGAGGCTTGTTTAAGTCCATAAAGGGATTTACGAAGACGACACACATGAGACTCCCCCTATCTGCGTAAACCCTGTGGAAGTTCCATATAAATTTCTTCATCCAAATCTCCATGTAAGAATGCATTATGAACATCCATCTGATGTAATTGCCAATTGCGAAGAGCAACAATGGATAAAAAAGAACGAACAGTAACTTCCTTAGCTACAGGGGAGAAGGTTTCATGATAATCAAAACCTTCCCGTTGCGTGAAACCTTTTGCAACTAACCGAGCCTTGTATCTTTCAATGGAACCATCCGCCTTGAATTTAATCTTGTAAACCCATTTGCAGCCAATGGCCTTTCGATGTGGAGGCAATGGAACAATATCCCACGTATGGTTTTCAGTTAGTGCCTTAAGTTCAACCTCCATAGCGTTTTGCCATTTGGGGTCCTGTGCCGCCTCATAATAAGAAGATGGTTCATGTTCTTCAGAAATTCTACTAATACAAACATCCGTTCGGTGATAGCTGACTAAATGAAACGTATGAAGATACAGGATATTGTGTACCTGGACAATTTAGTGTAGGACATATGTAATCATTTGTCCAAGTGGGCGGTCGAGTATGTCTACCAGAACGTCGAGGTTGCTCAACTCTTACTTCTTCAGGAATGACAAGTGAGGGTTCATGGGAAGAAACCTGTGACTCTTGTTGTGAAGAAGTAACTGGAGATCCAAATGGGTGATTTTCTTCATCTGAAAGAATTGGTGAATCAGCATCCTGATGTGGGGAATCCGTTATAATATGTGCAGGCTGCTCTGGCGCAATAATTACATATTGAGGCTCCATAGATAGATCTTCTTCTGACAAAAAAGGATGATGATTGGAAGTTGAGATATATGATGATGAAGGGGCATTTTCCTGAAATGGAAATGTGTCTTTATGAAATACTACATCTTTGCTCACGAAGAAATGCCCTGTAGAGATCTCCATGACTCTATAACCTTTCTGCAGAGGAGGATATCCTATAAAGACGCATGGAATGGCACGAGGATCCATTTTATCCCTAGGACCCACAGTTGTTGCATAACATAAGCAGCCAAACACTCTGAGATGATCAATTCTCGGTTGTTTTCCATAAAGCAATTGAAAGGGGGTGCACCCGCCGAGGATCCGAGTTGGCATGCGATTAATCAAATAAGCTGCCGTGATCACACAGTCTCCCCAAAAATTTTCTGGAATCGAGGCCTGATATTTAAGAGCTCGGGCGACCTCTAAGAGATGCCAATGTTTCCGCTCAACAATCCCATTTTGCTGGGGAGTATAGGTGCATGAGCTTTCATGTATTATTCCCTTAGTTGATAGAAAAGACACAAACTCTATGGTGAAGAACTCACGTCCATTATTCGTACGAATTCGTTGGACAGATTTGTCGAATTGATTTTCAATGAGAGTAAGAAATCTCAACAAATTTGAAAAAGTCTGACCTTTGGATTGCATAAGAAAAACCCAAGTGGCACGAGTATAATCATCGACAATGGTGAGAGAAAAACGTGATCCATCACGATGTGGTGTGTGATAGGGTCCCCAAATATCAATGTGGAGTAAAGAGAAAGCACTGGTGGTTCGAGATGTGCTAGTTGGAAAGGGTGTCCGAGACTGTTTAGCTAGAGGGCATATAGAACATTTTAGATAAGGGAAACGCGCACTATGACCCAGGCGCTGATGAGAAATAATATTTTTATTATTGATAACAGCATTACAAGAAGTGCTTTTATAAAAAAATTTGGAAAAATTGATCCAAAAATAAAGTCCTTATGCAACACTACCTAAGCTCATCAGTTTACCAGTCGAAAGGTCCTAAAAGAAACAATTGTCGGAATTGAATATGGCACGACGGGAATTTTCTTTGCAAGCTTTTGAGACAGATAATAGATTGAACTCAAATTCAGGAATATGAAGGACATTTTTTAGCACAATATTGGGACTAAGGTGAATTGTTCCAACCTTAGTGACATGAGTGACATTGCCATTTGGAAGACGTACGGAATATGAGTGTGAACTTTTCTGAATATGGAAAAATAATTTCTCATTGCAAATTATGTGGTCACTGGCACCTGAATCGATTATCCATGCATTTAGAGCTATTGAATTTGTCTTGTAAAGGAAAGTACCTGAGAAATTTGCAGCTTTGTCATTTGTGGTCAATCGATCCAAAGCCCTCATGATATTCTGGTACTGATCTTGAGTAATTGGTTGATGTATCCCATCAGTCCTCAGTGCCGAAACCTGATAAGCAGAAAATTCTTTTTCCCTTTTTTCTTTATCACCTGGCTTACCATGTAATTTCCAACATGTTTCTATTGTATGATGGGGGCATTTGCAATATTCACAATATTTTCCTTTATTTTTCGAATTTTGCCCACCTAATTTGTGTGATGACGTGGCATTTCGTGATCCGTTGGATCCCTTATGGATAGGTGATGGCGTGGCCGAATTATAGGCGTCGGATTCAGGCATGCTGAAAGAAAAATATCCACTATCGGATCTCTTTTTATATCCACCGTTGGATTCAGGCCAATTAATGGGCAATTTTGAGCCATCGGATGGCTTCTTATGATCTTGGCCATCCATCCATGGGTTCTTAGGTTTCCCATTTTCTTCCTTTCTTGGCCATCCATCCATGGGCTCTGATACCATGACAGAAACTAGAGAGTGTTTGGAAAAATGTTTGGGAAAATTGTAATCTGTATATTCTGTCTCACTATTGTACAAATACATTGATCTATATATATTACAAGAGAAAGATGAGAAAGGAAATATACACAATTATATCACGATTACATTCCCGCTTTACCAAGCTAATCACAGATTGACTGAATCAATTAATAAAATCAATATCTTCTATTATATTTCCAACATGCATGCCCATTTCTCCTCGGTCTCAGTTGCTGGTATCATATCCTTGTGCCTCTCATGTTTTTAAAGCACTTTGATGGTGTGCTGCTTTTCTCCCATCAGTATTCATGCCGATACCTATACCCGTAGCTGCTGACGTTCGTAGACGTACGTATGTCGACGACTGAATATCCATCACTGATGTGTATGGATGAGTATCGACTCCTACAGTCGTCGACAGAATGCCACGTGCATAGTAATGTTCTTATATGACCGTCCATGTCCACGTGTCCAGCATATGCTTGTTTATGTCAACAACTCAACCATTTTTTGTGTAAATAATAATTGAGGGACCACATTGACAGATAAGGCGAGCACTAGTCGCCACAATAAAAGACACTTGTGAGAGCCATTTGACGCCGGGACAGTTGCTAGTTGAAGCTCGACAAGGCGAGCACTAGTTGCCGCCCATTAGGAATTGTAAAAAACCGATGATAGGCTTTGATTTTCGACATAGCCTTCACTATCTACCAAGTGAATGAATCATTCCCTATTTTCTGATTTATTAGGCGTTAATTCTACAAATCTTTTTCGATTTTCTTCTCCTTTTTTCCCTTCATTTTTCTTTATGGGTAAAGATAAGGCCCTTTTTTCACTCTTTTTGCTTTTGTTTTTCTTTTTCCCTCTTTCCTGTTTTCTTTTCCTTTCGATTTAATATGAGAAATCTTTTTAGCTTATTTTTGTTCAACCTCTTATTGAAAATAATATTGTACTTTCGAATTTCATATTTCAGAATTAATTCATTCATAGGCATTTTACAATTCTGTGGTTTATATTTTTGAGCTTGTTGGTCGTCTTCTCCGATCTTTGCAATCAAATCCAAATATAAGTAAATCATTTCATTTTCTTCTTGAATCTACTTACTGAATGGAAAAGAAAAGGGTCATAGTAGATGTATCATACCATTATGGTCAAATGCTATACTATCTATAATTTATCCAATTACCCGATCTCTACATCCTTAATTTGATGCGCACAAAGAGAAATGAGCCAAAAAAATTTTTAGAAAGAGATGGCAAGTTCTATTCTCTATATCTTAGGCACGCTTCTTCCATTTTCCCATTTTTTTCTAGAAAATAAATTTACGACAATTTATTACGATTGAAAAACTGTGTTAAACATACACAAGAATGTAATATTGTCGAATCACGGGTTTTTGCTAGTTCAGATATATCGCGTTTGTACTTTTCACATTAAAAAGAAAATGTATTGTATTTTTATCTTTGCGGTTCACATATATAACGTTTGTACTATTCACATAAAAGGAACAATGGATAAGATACTTATCGAGGGGGACATTATGGGAACTTGGCGTTCAAATTCATCCTCACCAGCTAATCATAATGCTCGTTAACCTCGGTCAAGCCTAGCTGGCCCAATCAAATCCGACTGTCACCAAGCCAACGTGCTCGACATGTGATCTTAATGATCACATGTGGATTCCTCAATTAACTCATTGGTAAAAATAAATAAATAAATAAAATAGAGAAAAAAGAAATGAATTTCTTTTTCTCGCCAAGCTCGTTTCATTTTCCCCGTCAGTTTCTTTCCCTCCGGGAAAGCTCGTGAATTTTCCGTCGTCGCAGGGTTTCCTCATCGAACTCCTTCTCTCTCGTCTCGGTAGCGACAGAGAAAACGAGCAAAAACCCAATTTCCCAATCCCATCGCTTTCGTTTGTTCTCGAAAGAGAAGCTTCTGGAACGAGGAACCCGGAACCAGACGAGACCGACAGAAGGTAAAGTAGGATCGTAGTCGACATATAGAGAGAGAGGAGAAGAAGAAGGAGGAGGAGGAGGGGGAGAGGGATGGGGCCTGATGCGGCGGCGTTGGCGGCGGCGGCGGCGGCGAGGCAAGCGGAGAGGCTGAGAAAGGACGGAAACGAGTGTTACCGGCGGAATCGTTTCGGGGCCGCCATTGATGCTTACACCGAGGTGCCGAATTCATCGCCAATTCAAATTATTTTGAACATTTTCGGGAATGAGATCTCTTGTTCGGTTTTCTGGGCTTCCGTCGACAGGGGGGTTTTAGGGTTCGCGTGCCTTCGACCTTTACATCTTTGCTTTGGGAGAGGGAAATGGGTTGCTTGTAAACTTGGATTTGAATGCGTTTCATTCTGCCGCATGAAGTTTTCGAGACTTTTAGTTGATCGCTGAGTTTCCTTCCTTCTTTCTTTCGTTGCGTACCCTTTTATGATCGGTTGTTGTTTTGCTGAATGCGAAGGCCATAACCCTATGCCCCAACGTGCCCGTGTACTGGACGAATCGTGCGCTTTGCCATCGCAAGCGGAAGTATGTACGAGTTCTAACTCTCTCCCCTCTCTTTCTCCCAGTTATCTCTGCGGAATTCCGCCAACATTGATTTCCTTGCTTATAAGCTTTGACTGGTCGCTTTTTTTTTTTTTTGGCAGTGATTGGCAGAAAGTCGAGGAGGATAGCAGAAAAGCGCTTCAACTCGATCATGATTCTGTCAAGGTTGGGGAGTGGGACTTATCCTTTTCTTCATTTTACTTTGTGGAAAGTGGTGTATCAGTATTGCAAAATTGTCATGCTTTGTTTCTTGTTATTTTGTGTGTTAGTTTCATTCTCATTTTGCAACACTTTTATTTGGAATAGAAAGACTCTGTATGCGATCAGCTTGACTATAATCGAAGCCAGGATTACTCTAATCCAGGCTACAGCGGAAAAGAAGCATGATATTTTGTTTCCTACACGATAATGTGAGCTAGATGGCAGCTTGGTTTGTGTGTAACATGGACTCAATGGCTTTTCTGCTGGTGGAATGGGAATTAGAATTTAAAACTCTACATAAGAAAACTGAAGGTTGGACCCTTCCACTGGTTCTGAAGAGTGACCATGAATCCATATGAGATTTCATCATCATCAAACCACTTGGCCACACACGAAGTCAAGAGAAATGTGGGACCAGCATTGATGGGATTTAACCAAACAAATTTAGGCATTTAGAAGTACAGTTTTTCCATTCTTTTTAGGTTGGGGTGGGGGCTAGCTCTTACAGGTTCGACTTGGTTTTCCATAAAAAGCAATCGTAATGAATGGGCATAATCTGTGAAATCCAGTTGTTCTCTTTTTAGGTTGCATTTAAAAGTTTTTTTTTTTTTTTTTAAGGGTTGGGATGGGGGGCCTGCTCTAACGGTTTCAACATAGTTTTCTATGAAAAGCAGCCGTAATGAATGGGCATTGTCCATGAAGTACCCAGACATACCTTGCATGGAACTTCTCACTAAGCCATGAACCGTTTCTAGTGTTATAGAGTGGAGAAAAACATTTATAGCTTGTTGAATGAGCCCATTGATGTAAGTAGAGAATCCAATGATTCTGGCGTGGCTCAAACTTTTGACACATGGCTCTTGCACACCTTCTGCTGTTAAGCCAAGTGTTCCCATCAACGTTACCGTTGAAAATGCATATATTTCAACAAATGTTGAACTAACAATACAACAAGCCAAAGTGGTTCACATGGGTCTAACTTTGAATTATTTCTCTCATTTAGGGAGAACCCTGCTTAAAAGGCTTAGCAGTTTTCACCAGTCCTGCAATTAAAATGTCTTTGGCTGTAGTTCTCTCTCTCTCTCTCTCTCTCTCTCTCTCTCTCTCTCTCTCTCTCTCTCTCTCTCTCTCTCTCTCTCTGCCAAAATTGTTATTTAATTTGAGAAAGAGTTTGGTTACCGTAAAAGAGATGGAGTTATATTGTCATCAGGATAGCTGTATATTAACAAAAAGACTGAGATCACCTGCCACTGATGTTGCAGTGTCATGCAATATCAGTGTTGGTGACATTACTGCCTCTATGTGCTATCTTGCTGTCATTTCCAATGTGTGAATTTTGTTCCAAACTGAGAAGTTCTATTTGGCATAGAAAGTTGCTTCATTTAGCTAAAGATACGCTATATCTGGGAATCATTAGTCTAGAGAGGCGGTTCAGTGTTTGGAACCAGAAAGTTGTGTATTTGCACTGTTTGCTACAATTTCTTACACAGAAAAAAGCGCACAGATTGGCCATGAGGCTTTTACCTTAGTGTCATCTCCCTTGCTGGGAAGGAGAGATATCAAGTTTTCGAACTTTGGATCTTAGGGAGAGGTGAGGTAAAAGTACTAAATATGAGAACCATTGAGCCCTTGTTTTATGTAGCAATCAAATAGTGCGTGCAAGTTGCTTAGGGATTTTATGGTTAGAAATTCAATGCTTCATTATCCTATCAAAAATGATTTTGTTGCCTGGTTGGCAACTTGATGCTTTATCAAGTACGTGGTTATCATTTTTTTTCTTTTGGAAAAAATTCAATAGTTTTTGGCCTTACTTTTTTTTCTCTGGAGTATGAATTTTTTGGAGTGTGATTGTAGAATTGGAATGACTATGTAATTGTCATTGCCATTTGTGGTAACAATATGAGTTGGATAATTGTCTCTTCCATTGTTTTTATTGATGGTTATCCTTTGAGATTATAATAGAAATAAATTATCAAGTTACAATGATATGAAAGATACCACAGAGTTTGAGTTTCTTTAAAAGTCGGGCAAACTTCCCCGCTTAATCTGCATTACTTAAATGTTGAGGATGATGGTGATATTGATGATGATAATAATCATGTGAGAGAGACTCTTTGTGACGGCTTATCGTTGGATTCAAGAAATCATTCTCATATTTGCAATTGCTCATACATGCAAAAAGACAGATAGTTGTTTGTTTGTGCAAACATACTTATGCAGATTCATTTTAAGTAATCATACACCTGCGTAAAAGAGAATGGAGGCTTTATTTTCATTCCACTGATATGTTTTCAACATTGTGGCAA
Source organism: Corymbia calophylla (assembly GCA_014182845.1). NCBI lineage: Eukaryota > Viridiplantae > Streptophyta > Magnoliopsida > Myrtales > Myrtaceae > Corymbia > Corymbia calophylla. The sequence continues at coordinate 15,487,634 of CM024703.1, forward strand.
AGCATTAGTAGTGTAGAGTTGGATTCCAAATGGTTGGATTGGGGAGATCTGCAGAAGGATGTGTTGGAAATAGGTTGAAGAACAATAGGTGTGTTTCTTGACACAAATGCGCTCGGGAGGCTGCATTTCCCATGCTTTGTCTTGTCTCATTTTGAAATTGCATTGAATTGAGGCAGGGGTCATGTGCATTGAGCAGCCTGAGTTAGATCGGAATTCTAGTGAAGCCACACTCACATTCTTTCTTGGAACACATTTTACTGATGTCCTTAACCATTCTGAGTCAAATTGAGTTGTTTGGAGATGTGATATGCACGTATCATATCCAAGGAGTGTGACAATGTAATTTAGGAACTTTTGTACTTAATCAGATCTTTTGGACATTGTGGAGCTAACTCAATCTATCTGGCAGGCTCACTACATGCTGGGACTGGCCTTGCTGCAAAAACAAGAATACAGTGAAGGTGTCAAGGAATTGGAAAAAGTATGTGGTGATTAATTGATCCTTTGTTGGTTTTCCTTCGAATAATTAAGAGCTGTTATTTGTTGCGACATTTGAACTAAGCATCATGTGATTAGCTTAAAATGTCAAATCGGCAATCTATTCAGTGAAGGAGAGTTTTATTGGTATATATATTGTTTCACAAGTTTCCATGGGATCTGTGAGAATTCACTTGATTAACTTTTGGTATTGCCGTACAAGTTATGGTTGTCATTTTTTGGCCGGTGTTTATTCGCAGTGCAATAATATTCTCTTTTGTTGTTTGGTCTATTGCGGTACAAATAAGACATTTGCTATATGCTGAATTATGTTGGCTAAGATTGGTTGGCTTTAATGTAACCTATGACCCTTTCTGATGAAAGAGGGAGTTGGAAAGTTTGCCCATTTCTTAGATTTGAGGAGAAAGTCGGTCTCTTAGCCCTGAGGCAAAAGTTTATGCATCTTGGACAGCCTTAAATTGCACAAGATTTTCAATGCTGCAATATGGCAAAATTTAAATGTGGAGAATACTTGTTAGTATGTTTCAACCAAATCGACCCTTGACAGCTATATCTCTTATGCCACTTTAATCTATTTGGCCTTTTCTCATTTCTTTCTTTATCTTTGACACCTTTGTTTTTTGCATGATGATCTTGATGCTGATTTTGGGTAATTTGAGTAAATTGTCAGGCTTTGGATCTTGGAAGGGGTGCAAATCCTAGGAGTTATATGGTAGAAGAAATTTGGCTGGAATTAGCAAAAGCAAAATATTTGCAGTGGGAGCAGAAATCTACTAAGCAATCTTGGGAACTGCAAAGCTTGAAGTATGTAACCCTTATGCCTGCAGTATGCACTGTATATGGTATAGATTTCACCGGAATAATAACTGCAATGTCCATGAAGAACTGCTGCTACATATATTCGTTTTCGTTATGCCAGGGAAGCTTGTGAGATGGCTCTTAAAGAGAAATTTGCACGGGATGCTTCCAAGATGGAAGGATTTTTGGATGAACTTGCCAAGTCTCATTTGGAACAGGTAAATGCTGTGGGACAAGTCTTCCAGAAAGCTGCAGAAGCTGACATGCCTGCTGAAGTAAGTGCCAGCTGCGATGTAATTTCTTTTTTTCTTTTTACTTTGTAAATTCATTTGTCATTCCATGGAGGCTGGATAACTATTTCAGGTGCCGGATTATCTGTGTTGTAAAATAACCCTCGATATATACCGTGATCCTGTCATCACACCCAGTGGGATAACATATGAGAAAGCAGTACTTCTTGAACATCTCAACAAGGTAATATCTAATTTAATATGATAAAATCTTTTCTCTGTTTGGCAATGTGGATTGCCTGATACTTCTTGTGATGTTAGGTTGGGAAATTTGATCCAATTACGCATGAGCGACTCGACCCTTCTCAGTTGGTACCAAACTTGGCCATTAAAGCAGCAGTTCAAGCATATCTAGACGAACATGGTTGGGCATATAAGGGGGATTGATGACCAAATTTGAGGACAGGATAAGAGGTAAGAGGCATTTGCAATGGAATAGAGCACAGCCAATTAATTTTCTATCCCGGATATGTCTCATTCTGTGGTGCTGTTACTGCATACAAAATATAAGTCTTGTAGTGTTAATGGCGGGCCTGAAAATAGAAATCTTCTCTGAATTGTACAGATAGGTATCTCAATGCACATTGCATTTGATCGTTGCATGTACAGCTGCTTGTTCTTTGACCTTTTTCATAAGCAATGGTGTCCTCTGAGTCATTCAGCTTGTGAAGCATCTAGACTCAACCTTCTGTCTCTCTTGTCAAACCCCTCAACTCAATTGATAGAGCAACATAATTTATAGATTATGATCAAAGTGCATGCATACTGCTTTCACTTGAACTTATTATGTGATCATTTGAATTTTTGAGCATCTGATGGAGATGTGAATCGGTGGGGCTGTTGGTTCCACCGCACGCCTTGGTAGTTTTGTGGCTTTCTTACGTATGAGTTAAGAGTGGTGTCCAAGCCAGTGGGGGAAAATAGGGAAAGTAACTAGATGAGTGCTTGTTTTACGTCAGTACATAAACAGTACTTTGATAAGTAATCATACCTTCCTAGTCCTGACCCATTATGTTCCTTTTCCTACATGATGGGTCAAGATCACTTCCAACAGGTCATGTTCTAGTTGGCGCAAAATTCATGGCTTGCTCCTTCCATGGAAGCACTGACACATAATTGAGTCGAACACTTCCAAAAGGCCAGCACATTATCAACCTTGCACTCAATTATAACAGTATCATAACATGAGCTATCTTCATATTTTCTTATTGTCACATTACTAATTTCTAACCTCTTCCACCTTTTTCACGGGTCTCATCTCTATCCTGAAAAATCAATCATTAATATTCTGAAAGAAGCAATACGATCAGTGCAGACGCTGGTTGCTTTTCCTGTCCTGGACGGTCTGTGTATTATTGGAGGATTGTCATGTTGAACACATGGTGGGCTCGCAGTGCTTGAAATTGATTATTATTTTACAAGAAAGGTTCATGATTGGTAGGAATTGATAAGTTCATTTTTTGCAAGAAGCTGTCACAGGAACATGGCACAGTTTTGGTTTCCAAATTTATCTTCTCGTCTTCCGTTTATTGCGATATGAAAAGGCAAGTTAACTACCTTTTCCATGTGCTTTCAACGCACGTTAGCTTGATTTTGATAATACTAAAAGATTAATACGTGCCAAACTTGTGTCGTCATCTTTTGGTTAATCGCAAGATTCAAGCATAACAAATTATTGTCTTTCTTGTTTGTTTCTTTCGTTCCGATTGTATAGATATTTTGTCAGGATCAAGATCAAATGAATCTTCCCTTTTTTTTCTTTTTTTATGTCAACGATGTCTTCTTCTGATGAAAGCAGTAGGTAATAAGTAACGGCTGAGTTAGGTGATCTATTAATTAGGTATTTGCCGATCGATTAGATAAATTGCACTAATGTGAAGCCGACATCGCCTCCTTCACAGAGATGGGAATACCCTCGTACCTGAATTTCTTTTTCTGTGATATGATACGGTCGAATCATTTAATTGATTCTCGACTTGAGCTATTAGGTTTAAAGATGGTTGAGTCATGTTTGGGCGGGCCCATCGATTGACCTTTGTGAATATAGAGGAAGTAGTTGGGCTTTATTCAAATGCATGCGCCGTCGTGTACAGTTTGAGTACCGACAGTGGTGTGTCAGTGTGGTTTATGATCGCACCGATTTTAAAAAGAGCAATACTGAAAAGTTTGAATGATGTTATATCGATCAGTTGTCCCTGTGCGTCGGAACTGACGTATCACTAGAAATCTTGAGCTAGAGAAAAGTGTATCAGCATCTTCCTTTTCAAATTGTTCGCTTTTCAACAGAGAACTTTTCTTCTTTCATGTGCCCAGTTCCATAAGGAGAGACTTCGATCTAGATTTTCCAATCTTGCATGCAATCATCGAGGTCCTTGACCATCTAACCTGTTTATTATGGGTTTCGAATTGTCTAAGGAGATGGTCAGAAACGAGGTCATATACAATCTGCATGTTGTTTAGGTGCATCTGCGCAAATCACGACATGAAATTCATTTGTCCCTAAAAAGATAAAGAGTTCGAGATACTAAAACATCAATCGTGCTTCTCTCTCCAGCCAAAGCTACGGTTCCAGTTCCAATTTAACCAAAATTCTCAATCTGGGGGAGGTCAAATAATGCAAAACCCAACGCAACGGAGGACAAAACAGAACAACGAAATTCCTCGAATTATATATCTTACCTAAGAAGCTGGACTCTCTATTCGACAGAGAATCTCTCGTGCGATATGGGGCTGACAACTTGCAAAGATGCTTTCCTTGATGTGTTGTCACTAGACCCCCTTGACATCTTCTGGAGGACGTCCATGTCAATCGCATTATCATAATTGAGCCAGACCACGAAGTCCGTGATTGAATTAAACCATTCCTTTGTTTAATCAACCAAAGCGATCCGTCGCTTTCGATGTTTTTGACCACACTCTGCAGAGTTAATGTTAATGGAGTCTTCGACACTACCTTGGGAAGAAAGCCCCAAAGCCTTTTTCCCTGGGACCTCACTCTCGCATTCCTACGGAGGCAACATTCGTGCAGAGTACAAAAACAGCCACGTACATGTCGAGATTCCATATGCTCGTAAAAGGGAGCACGAGAAAAAGAAAACTGTAATCGTGGGCTAAAAGAAAAGGCAAAAGGATAAGGGAAGGAAATGCGAAAGACCCACCACCCAATCACCCATCTACGTCTATAAGACAATTTCTAGTAGGGCACTGTCTATCGTTTTGCTCCATCAAAAGGATAGGAATTTTAACCAAGCATAAAGTGATGCAATTGCAAAGAAGACTACACCTTTAACTGTGCAAAGGTTGCAGGAATCAATGATGTGCTTGTTGCTGTCGCCGAAAGAACACAGGGAGGTTTGGTTAGTCACACTGTAGCATTTGAAGACTTTCACGGAAAAGGGCACAGATGGGCATCTCGAATTTGGACCACCACCCGTCACACTCATCACTCTCGGGTCACACCGTAACCATTCAACATGGGGGGCATATTCTTCCAGTTCCCGTCTCCCACCACCATTCATTCATCCCATCAATCTTCCCGGGATCGAATGAATAAACTTTTGGCTTCATTTCCAGATAAAAACAATCAACAATTCACACCCTCCTCAAAAAGCAACCTGCAGTCACACTCCATCAACAATACTGACATCTTCTACAGAGAAAATGCCGAGGGCCGGAATGCGTTCGCACGCAATCTGTTGTTATTGAAGAAGAGAGAGAGCCTCAAGAAAAGCAGCCAAATACGTCGTTCTTATTAACACAGACAAGAATGAGACCATATCCCAAAAGAACATTATTCAAGCACTATTGAAGACAACCTGGAAGAAAGATGAAATGCTATAGGGAATAACTCCCCTGACTGCAGGCATAAGCATCCAAAACTTACCCACACTGAAGCACTTGTACGATGAAACGGGGGGAAAAAACTTGTAAAAATTATAAGCTCTCGTTATATGCACAGTAACTAACTCAACACAAGAGTGAGACTCTAGATAAAGGAGAATTTACAATGTAGACACAGAACCAGAAGTATTTTCTGGTGGCATAAGAAGCTGATGTACCGCAAATGGGATGAGAATATACAAGCACTGCGTAGCAACTCAATTAAGCAGTGTGGGTAAGGTTGATGGCCCGGTTCAATCTCTCGAGGATCCCATTAGCTTTCCTCTGAGCCCGGGAGGTTCCATTATTCGCAAGCTCAGAAATTGTTCTATGTGAATTCTCTTCTTCCCTCAATTCCTTCAACTTGGTTCGATCACTTAAACATATAGTGTGGAGAATCGCAACACAGTTCTCCTTGTTACGAGCACATGACGTATCCCTCATAACCCCAAGCAAGCAGGGAACCGCCTCAAGCTCACACATTTCCTCAATGGCCCTCTGATGGCTCGACAGCATTGCAAGTATAGCCAACATTTCATCTACATGAACACGCTTTGCAATCTTGTCTAGAATCACGCCCACCGCCCCATCCCGCACAGCTCTACCCCTATTCTCATGGATAATGCACAAGTTGAATATGGCCGATGCGACATCTGTCATGGCCAATGGATGCCCATCGTCTAAAAGATCAATGAGGAGCTTTAGGGCTCCTGATTTCCCAATTAGTGTCTTATTGGAATCAAGAGCAGAGAGAGTAAAAAGGGCTGCAGCAGCATTGCTTTTTGTCTCAATTGTTCCTGATCTCAAAGCATCCATCAGAAGAGGGATGACTGATGGAATTTCAGCCACGAGCTTCTTGTTATTGTCGTGGATGGAGAGATTCAAGAGTGTCGTTATGACATCTTCTTGGAGATCAAGGTGCGTCCCACTTTGGGACTGCCTTTCAGAGAGTGGACTGAGTAACTGAGCAATGGCATCCGGTGACTCCCCAAAAAGCGCACGGAAGGAGGGCATCCTCTTGGTCAGCGATCTAAGCTCTTTTGCAGCTCCTTTTTGCTCAGATATATCAGAGGACATCTTCTCCAGCAAATAAAGAAAACGATCTCGCTCAGAATCTGTAATGCTATCCTCATCAATGCAGTGAACTGGTTCGGACAATTCGACCCCCCGACTCTTGCACCACCTCATTATCAATTCTCTAATCAGATGATTTGGAGTAAGGATTGTGTGCGAAAGAACCTGTTGGGTTTGTGGACACGTTCTGTTGCCCGCTTTTAGCCATTTCTGGATTGAAGGCCGATCATAAGTCTGCACAAGCAGAAACAATCAAACAAATCAAGAACCAAAAGAATGTGTTTTGAAGGTTGAGAAGAGGCCAGAACGGCAATATTAGATAAATCTATTCACTAGAGTATAAGAAAGGTATAAATGGAAAATGCAAGAGCAGGCCAAGTGGCTTGCCCATTGTCAAAAATATTTCATACACCAACAATTGATCCTATCGGTTTCACAGAATAGTAATGCTAGGGCGTTGTACTGCATTGTCCATCTTTATTTGTTTTCTTTTTCCCGTTACATATATCATCACATCATATAAGATTAATCCAAAGTTAAAAGTACCAAAGAACAAAAACAACAAAAGGTGGGAAGATAACAAAGAAACACATGAGAAAGTTCGTGTCCGGTCAAATATCATCAACTCACATTACAAACCAATTGGCAATGTAACGTCTATAGCTCATCAATTTTGACCGACCAGATAAATACGAGAATAAATCTCCAGCCGTTAAGAGAAAAAGCCACCGACCAAAACAAAAGGTGGTGGAATCCACATTTGGTTTGAGAACCAACGTGAGACAGCAATAAGAAGATATCAAACACACTCGTCGCATCAAGAACCAGAGTTCCAGATTGTTAACCTCAACCGCGCAAAAGCTAAAAAATATGAACATAATGATTCGATTTACAGGGGCGAAGTACAGAACACATGGCGATCAGGAGGGGAGGGGACGATGATGAAGTCCCACATAATTCGCACGACTCGACGACGAAGAATGCCAATTTCCAGTCCTCCTAATCGAAACCTCCACATAGTCTTCTTATCTTTAATTCTCACCAAGCATAACAAGATTCAAGAAATGAAGGAACTACTCAACAGACTCCCAAGGCACGAAAACAAGAAACCGAATCGCCGATAACGTAAAACAATCCGCCACTTGAAACCTCCATTAACAACTTCTGGTGGCGGTAAAAAGAAGGGAAGAAAGAGGAAGATAGAAACTCCATGCTTAAAAAAACTATCGCAAAATCGAAGCAATTTAGTATTCAGGCGACTCCAAAATCAACATCCAACAGGTGAGTGAATTCGAAACAGCACACAACATTCTCTTCGCTCCGTTCTCCACAACAACAAAATCGTAAAGAACCGAAGGCCAAAGTGAAGAACCTAATCGCCAACAAATCAAACCGTCAAAAGGCGAAAAAAGGCAAAAAGCTCTCACCTGTCCCGTGGCGACAATCACGGGGTCTCTCATCAATTCCTTGGAGATCGGACACCGGTACTCCTCGGGGCACGCCAGCGTCCTCAGGGAGAAGGACGACCTCCTCCTCGCCCTCACCTCCCGCAGCGCGAGCAGGGCCTCCCTGGCGTGGTCGATGACCTCGAAGCTGCACTCCTCCTCGTCGGCGATGATCCTGACCAGCCTCTGCAGCTCCTTCTTCAGCTCGGTGGCCCGCGCCGCCCTCGCCGCCGGATCGGCGTCGAACACCCCGGTCTTGGCCATCGGCGACGACACGGCGCTGATCGGAACGACGAGACGGCGGCCTAGAGAGCGACGGCGAGGACTCGGGCGGGAACGGGAACCGGAACGGAAGCGGAGCGCATCATTCCTCGGGCCTCCTTCTTCGGCGTCGCCGTTCGGGCTCTTCTTCTTCTTCTTCTTCTTCGGTATCCTTCGAGACGGAGAGGAGAGAAGGAGAACCACCACATACAACACACACACTCTCTCTCTCTCTCTCTCTCTCTCTCCACTGTCGCAGTGCTCTCTCTCTCTCTCTCTCTCTCTCTCTAATTGAAAATGAGGAAAGGTTTTCTCGCTCTAGAATTTAACAGTGGTGTGCGCCGGGTTTTGTCACGCGCGGGCTCGCCACGCCTCCCCCCTCGTATTTCTACCTTAGCTTCCGCCACGTCACCGCCGGTCGACGTCCGTTATTTCGGTATACGATTATTCCACTTATGGAATTTTCGCAGGAGATACTTCATCGGAAAATCTCGAGTCCCGCATCGGATCGGACGGAAACGAACCGGACAAGGCGTCCTTCCGATCCGACGCATTGAATCGGTTTTATCATGTTACGCAATTTATTAGATCGATCGCCGTCCTTGAAACCGCTTTAAGAAGTCACCCGTATTTCACACGTAAAAATTAATGACCACGACATTTATTACTGTACTTTGCTGTCGTCGTCGTCCTCGTCGTCGTCGTCGTCGTCGTTATGGATGAAAGCAGGGCGGGGTGGGACGAGGGCGAGTGGATGGGCGGCAAGGCCAAAAACCCATTAAAAGAATAAACGCGTTTTCCCTGTTGAAATTTTAGTGCCTTTCTTACATGTGTAGATTTCGACTTTTGGCAACTCTACCTCATTCCCCTAGTTGTGTTCCTCCTCTTGATTTTTGTTGTCAAAACTTGATGGCGACTCTTTTTAAGGTGAGGGAACGTGAGAATGGTAGGCGATCTAAAAGTATTGTGTTTACATTGAGAAGGTTGTATCGCTAATTGCGGTGCAAATGATTTCATGCTTTGAAAGCATACATGGTTTTCTTGATAGAAAAAAAAAAAAAAACTGTCAAGAGCAACAAAATCTTTTTAACCGGTTCATAAGTTAATTTGGGATTAGGGGGTGAACTCTTCGTCCATGTGAGAATATCACATGAATTCGATCACTATATAATGGAGAGTATTCTAGTTTCCCCAAGTACCAAAGAGCACATCTTGATGTCCATTGTGCATGGATGTTTATCGTTCAAGTTGCTCACATTTTTTTGCAAGTTATCTTCTCTCTTTATAATTGAAATGCAAGTAAAAATCATAAAATTAAAATTAAGGGTTTTCGGTTACAAACTAAGAATCCTAAACATATTTTATCTAAATTAGTTTCTAATTTTTTCAAATTGAAAATTGAATTGATCAATTATGGCATCGACCAAAATCAAATCAGCCGATCTAGGGCCGACTTAGTGATTGAGTCGGTCTTCCAATTTTTCACTCTTACGGATAGGGTTTTTTTTTTTTACTACGCAGTGAAATAATTGGGAATCCAGGTTGATTCAAAAGGCCGGGAACCCCAACAACAAAGACTTCATAATAGTGGGGGAAGAGAATTTCATTCGAATAAGTAATCTCGTAATCGCCAAAAAAAAAAAGAAGAAAAGGTAGATGCTCTGAATTACAAATCTAGCGAAAAGGTTCGAGTTGCCCACGTCATAGAATAAATAAATAAATAAATACAGAAATAAATTTTAATAAAAAACTATATAAATTTACGAGATATCGTAAGGGAATTTAAAATGGAGGGGGCGGAGGGCGGGACCCACGTGGGTCCCGTCACGTACGCGACCGCAGAATCCAGCTGGCACGCCGCGTGGGCGAAGCTTGCGTGCTACTGCTCCGTCCCTCTTCTCTCCCCCCAACCCGTCCAAATTTTTTTTTTTTTGGTCGGACTCTTCCCTCCATTTTCTTCCCTCCAACAAATGCAAATAGACAGGTCTCTCAACAAAAATATTTAATGTCTACACGCTGTATTTAATTAAACAGCACTAAATGCATTTAATGCAAAAGCGCCTCAATCCCCCAAAAAAATTATCATTTTCCATTAATTCGAAAAAATAATGCGAACAACCTTCAAAGAAAAGAAACCCATGATGTCATTTTTACCGTTCTATGAAATTCTAGTTTCAATTTAATTTTTTTAAGAAAATGAGAGATCAAAATCTTTTAGAAATGATTACGTAAGATCCATCAACTCGGGGGATCTAGAGGATGGTTTTTATTTTTTTTTTAAATGGATCGTGGTGTAGGATTAAATTTTAATTGGGGTTTAGAGGTGGCATTGACAACAATGCATGTGGGGGAGTTGAGTCGGACGCGTACAACAATGGTGAGGTGGATAGCGACGCGTGGCGAATCCTCGGGAGGAGATGGAAGGAGTGAGCTGTATGTACTTGGGTCGAAAAATTTAAATGGACCACTATTTTCGGAGAAGATTGGTCAAACCGATCTTAATGGAAATACTTGAAAAAAACAAGTATGAAAGTGGGATAGATCTACTCAATGGAATGGATGGAAATAAATTTTCCCATTGAGTAGATCTATCCTACTTTGATTTACCGTCAGAAATTAATGAAATGATTACGATTTGAGATTTATAAAAATATAAATTGATATAAAATCTTGTTTGATTCATGGATCACGATCATAAGAGCACCCACTTTATTCATCTTCAAATCCATCGTCACCCAAATTTACTCGGGTGGTAGAGAGATTCTTTAATCTTCTTTTTTTGTTTTTTGGCTGTAGGCATTATACTATTCGAAAAAGAAATATATAAAAAAGTAAGTGATGCAAGAAATAACCGGGTCACACCTAACATTACTTATGCTACTTGAATTCTTACAGTTGTGTTTACGCGCTCCCTTGCTCGATGTCAAGATTTTCATCGGATATTTGGTCATGACATCGACAACTGTCTGGAAACCAAAAATAAAATTTGATTAATTGGTTAAATTAAGTACGAGAAAGAGAAAGAAAAGAAAGAGATGATAGCCGGCGAACCTTCCTCAGGTGGGCTAATCAAAGCGAGACCAAGGACCACAGTCCCACCTGCAAGAAGAAGCAAAGAGGCCTAAGAAAGCTGAGATCATCAGAGACGCCTTTCGAGAACTGAGCAGGGATTGGTGGAGCCATCGTCCTATTAGCTTAGGTTTTGGCGACTCAGAAAAAGGCTCCATTAGTCAATAATCAAGAATCACACCCCACCCCCAACCAAACCAATTGGAGGCAGGAGGAGAATTGGAGAAGGCTTCTGTTGGTGACAAAGTCAAACCCACTTTTGGACTTCCTGTGGGATTTTCGTTAACATGCATCATCCACCGACCCAATTTGATTATCTTTGGCACTAATCTATTGGATTGCACATAACTTGTTCCTCACAAAATTTCAAGTCGGAAAGAAACAAATGGGATCTGCTGATTGCTATTTACAAGTTTTTGATTTCTTACTTATTCGTGGGAGTAACTTTGCGTGGCTCTATTAGAGCTCTAAAAATTTGGCACTAGGAAAGATCTTGGGCACAAGATGTTTCCAATTTACTAGGTGGGTATTGAATTAGCTTGAAGGCCTAATGTCCATTTTCATCAAATACCCTTGATATTTATTGATTTAATGCATTAACCAAAAAGTCAGAGAGGGAGTGCTTGAGTGGGGTTTGAAATTATGTGTATCCGTGTTGATTTTGGAATTGAGAATAGTTCCGGATTGAAAGCAACCCTAAACCTACTCAATTAACTTTTTAATCAGCGGCCCAATAACAAATTCCCATTGACCACCGACAGAACAGTTTATCCACGTTTAAGAGAGGATATGTTTAAGAATAAGATCAATGGCAATGATGATGTCTGATCTTTTGCATGAGAAAGATAGTGCGAGGTTCTTATTCCTGTCAAATTTCAATGCATTAAACAAAACCAGGTCTCGGTAATGGATCGGTGGGTCGTCATCCATTTAGTGGTATTCATGGATGGCACGGTGATCTGAAAAGGTGTTGAGGTTTTATTGGATCAAATTGAGCCTTGTCCTTTCCTTCACTTGGAGCTTTATCCTTCCCTTCACCGATCCGACTTCCACAGTACGTTCATGTAGCAAGTAACCGCAGCTATTGGTAGTCGATCCCGGCCTCACCGGCAGAGGGGGAGCTCGCCGTTTCCATTGCATTTAGAGAAAGAGAGGGTGGGGCCGATTTGCAGCCGCCATTTCATCGACCGACGCGAAGCTCAATGCCACGTCGAGCTTATGGCATTAGTAACGGTCTCGACAAGTGTCGAGTTCAGAAAGAGCAAGAGGGCATGTGTCGGGGACGATAATTTGATAGAGGGGGGACTCGATGTCGGGGGCGATGGCGAAAGTGGAGGTTGTGCCGACTTGCGGTGGGTCAGAGCAAAGGCAAATTCTCGTCTGAACCCGGATTCATCATGAACTCGTGCAAGCACCGCGCAGAGCAGAGAATTCATCTCCTCGTAAATGAGATATGCATCAACAATTGAGATTGACTTAAGGTATTCGTAAGAATGCCATGCCGAATGGAGATTCGATGTCCTGATTTTGCTAGCCCGTGGGGAAATGAGTTCACCGATGCACCCGCGAGAAAGAGTGTTTTGTTTCTTCTATTTGTACTCTGCCCAGCTCTAGTAGAAAAAAGAAAAAATCCAATTTCTACGAAACTGCTTAGAAGTCAATCATGCATCTACAATCACAATCACAGACGAGACCATTACTATTAAAATATAAGATCATACCTATTCAACAATTTCATTCTATGTTGTGCCACTCACCAATTGTGGGAGAAGTACGAAAAAGTCATAAATATATTATATTAATATAATAAAATTTGTCATAAATGTTTTAAATTTATTATATTTTTTCCAATTCAATTTTAAATCTTTTAATTATGCCGATTAAGTCAATCAGGTAATTTTGACTGGAAATCACCGACTAGTATGATTCGCGCTGACATGGATAATCTTTTTTATACAACTTTGGTTGCCAGCGAAAGGGGAGGGCTAATGACCCTTGATGGCTATGAGGGTTTCATGGCTAGCAAGCTTCGGCGATCCTTGTTGGCCACAATGTAAAAAAAAAGAAGGGGAAGAAGGAAAAAAAGATTCTTTTTGTAAAAACAAATTATCTAAATTAGTGCTAGCCATGTCATGAAGAATGGTTTGCGTTCACATAAACAATTTTCTGTCTTAGATTAGTCAGAAAATTTAATTGACATAACGTTAAAAACTTTATGACTAAACCGATCTAATTGAAATGTTTAGGATTCAATTAGTATTGACACAATGAATTTAGGATTTTTTTGATGCTTTTTCCTCAATTGCATCTCTAGGACACTAATATACATACATATCCTTTAGCATCGCCCAAGGATTGCCAAAGAAATAAAAGTGTCGGGAGAGACGTATCGAGAAGTAAAGCGCATCACCATACTTATTGCATGATGTTAAAGTTTCGGGTGGCGTGAATCTCTCCGTCTTCCGCGTAAAATCACATCACGAAGAAAGCATTTGCCCCATTTATGTAGGAAAGAACTCGCTCCTAAGAAATAGATTTCCTGCTTAACTAAAAGAGCCAACGCATTAAGAAAGCCCAACCCTCTAATGAGCCTACACTTTTATAGAGAAGTTCCAATCGTCTTGAACACGCAATAAAAAGCACCAAGGGACATAGGAAGTGGACGCCCGTGCTTTTATGCGCACACCCTTTACAAACACCCATCTAATAAATAAGATTAATGCTACGAGAAAACCTAAATCGATATATTTGTAATAAATTTACTCCAAATTAATTTTTTGACAACAAAAAATCTCAAACTAATATATTTATGACTAATTTACCATATGTTAATTTTTATTAAATTGATTTTTTTTAACGAAAAACTACAAATTGATATATTTATAATAAACGGAGGGTAAACCCAGATAGGTAATACCCGTTAATTATCACATGTTATTCAATTCAGTGATTTGATAGTAAAATTTAATGAAAATTAACGAATAGTAAATTTATCATATGTACATTAATTTTAAATTAGTTTGGGATAAATTTATATAAATTTTTGAGGTTTTTCGTGATGATAACCCTTGCGAAGAATCCACACTTTGCAATGGGAGCCATTATTTTCTTCTTAGATCCTTCAATGGATCTATAGAAGCTAAAGTCGATGCAGTCATCGCCTCGTCTTTGTTCATTCGCCGCGATTTCCACTAATATACTAATGTCATATTGCAATTATCGTCACTAAACACCCGACAATGCATCAAACAAAACCGACAGGCCCTTTTTCTCACTCTCGATGCCCGATTTGACCTTTTTCTTTTAAATCAACAAGATCTCCAAGAAACGATCGACGAACATCCATCGATCGTCTCGACGCCAAGCATCTTTGATTTATTTCTTTCTTCCCCCCCTTTTTTTTTCCTATTTTTTCTCCCTTTATTCGGGGGTTTTCGCGAATGAGTCAACAAAGGCGGGAATGGGCTCGAAAGCGAAACCCTAATTCCGCCAGCAAGAAGACAAAGGAATCATCCCCCATTATTGCAATCTCGTTGCCTTTAGGGCGGGAGACAAGGAAAGCCCCCCAGATGAGCGTTTGTCGCCATTCGCCTCCCCTTTTCAGCCTCTTTTCTTCTCCTTCCAAAGGAAAAAAAAAAAAAAAAAAAAAAGGAAGGAAAATTAAATTTCCCAAAAACCCTCGAAAAATTTCGTCCCTCCTTTTTCTATATCTCTTCGATTTTAATTTTTTTCCTAATTTTTCTTGATTATTAATGCCACGTCACCTCCCTGTCGCACATCGCTCCCGAGAATTATTAGGGATAAGAGAGAGGGGCGTGGGCCTGCGATGCGATGCGCTGCGCCGGTAGATGACAGCTCGGGATCACTGTCCGTACGTGGGGGGAAGTGGGCCCCACTTGGGCCGCTTGGACCGACGTGTCCTCGTCGCGGTGCGGGTGTGCGTTCCAAGGAGGGTCCGGTCCAGCTTCTCTTTGTCCTCTTTTTGGGAAGAGGCCCAAAAAATAGCGACATTTCCATCCACCATGTGAGGAAATTGCATTATGATGAAAGGATGATGATAAAACTATGGACAGGCGAGCGTTTCATATATATATATATATTTTGAAATTCAAATAACTTTCCTTTATTCTTAAATTAATAGCACGAAAACTTCAAACTAGTACGTTCACGACAAATTTATCCCAAATAATGACTTAAATTGGTACATCTATGATAAATTTGCCTTTTGTTAGTTTTTGTTAAATTTTATCATCAAATTACTAAGTTGGAAATAGTTGACAGATGTACTAATCTGGGGTTTTATCTTCCATTTGTTACATATATACCAATTTGTGATTTTTCGTGGTATTAATCCAATTTAACAAAAACTAAATTTGTTACAAATATATTAGTTTGAAGTTTTTGATAATCAAAAAATTAATTTGAAGTAAATTTGTCAAATGTCTGGTTTGGGATATTTCGTGGTATTGATCCTTTTTTCTCTTGTGAGAGTAGCCAATGAAATGTGCTTATGGAATTTCTTCTCTTTTGCAGCCTAATGACATGATTAGAGGATTTTAAGTGATGGGTTGGGAAGTACGCGTTTGGCCTAATGACATGATTCGTTTTCATTCCCAAGTGTATGATCAAGTGTAGAGAACGTTATTATGAAGTCATATTTTTGCACAATGTGATTGAATAGAATGAAATATAATCATCGGATGGTTTGGGTTGTGCTCATTCTGGGTGGTGACGAGCTGTTGTTGTTAGACCTTTCCCTAGCATGGGTCAAGCTTAATTCAGCAAGCCTAAAAGAAGCTAGCCGAGCCCGTTCATGCGAGCCTATTCTTTTGTCCAAGTCTGTTCATTCAATGAGCCTATTCTTGTGAATATTGTTACACAATTTCCCCGAAAACAAAGAAAGAAGCATGCGTTGTCATGCTATTATCGAGTAAATTCTTTGGAGATATCTGATTATACTGGCGCCGGCTGCACGAAGCATTGATTAAATTCAGGAACTGGTCAGACTTTGCAGTTCTGCACGCGGCATTGATGATGAGCATCGTTTGGTTGGTGAGTTGCAAGAATCCAAAGCTCCCTTCAATACTGAAACTTTTTGACTTTCGTGCAAGCCTCGTCAGGTCGGACGCCAAGTTCATCCTGGCGTTAATGCACTGAATTAGAAAACATCCTCAGGAGATTTACTTCGCTCCCATGTTTCTCTCTTTCTCTCTCCCCAACAAGAGAGAGAATCGATTTTTCATGTTTTGCCATCCCTTTGAGAAATGCATGGGGACCGTGGGAGACTTCCATCTTGTTCTTGTGAATTGACTGGCCCTTTGTTTTTTTATTTTATTTTGCTGGCAAAACAATTGCTCAAGTGTCAAAACTTGATATGAGAAAATACTTAAGTATTAAAAGTTATAAAATGTACACTTAAATGACACTTTTTATAAAAATTAAATCACTTAAGTACCAACTTTGACGAAAGTTGCCGGAAATCCGACATGGTAATTTTTTTAAAATTTCTATTGCCCATGTGGCTCGCTGGAGATTCCCTTAGCTTCATCTCACCTAAAACAACACCGTTTTGACCATAAATTTAATTTTTAATATAAATATTTATTAAGTAATATTAAAAACAATTTTTTTAAAAAAGAGCAAAGCAGCAGCACAAGTGGAAAAGGACTCCCCACTTGTGGCCACTGTCCCATCATCGATGGGGCAATGACTATAGATAGTGAGGGTCGCTGGCGCTTGAGCAGGGGCTGGCGACCCTCATTGACCCGACCCTCGCCAAATGCCTAGAGAGGGTCACCACCCTCTCTTGGCTCTTGCGTAGCCGTCGATGGCCCTCGCCCGTTTTAGTATTCTAGAGGTCTTTTTTGTCAAGTTTTAATACTCTAGAGGTTCGTATCTTTTATTTTGCCTTAGTTCAATATTTTGATGCAGGAGGAATCAGGCCCAGACTCTGTGCGTGGGCTTTTTTAATTGGAAAACGAATATGGGTTTCGTGTGAAGATATCAGTTTGCACTCCAAAAGCCAGCACATTGCTTGGCCCTCCATGCATGCGTGCTTTTCTTTATAGCAAATTTGGGAGAGGGTTGCCACTCTCTTCTGGCGTTTAATAAGGGCCTAGTGGCCCTTACATCCAGTCGAAGAGGGTCATCAGTCCCTGCCTAGGCGTCGGCAACCCTCATTGCCATTGCCGCCACCCCACGGACGATGGGGTGGCGGCCACAAGCGAGGGAGTGCCCTTTTGCCTATGCTGTGTTGCTACTTTAGTTTTTTTTTTTAAATTTTTAAATATTATTTAATCAATATTTATATAAAAATCGAATTAAGGCCAAAACAACGTTGTTTTGGGCTTATCTCTGCCACATTAGTGCCCAAAATAACATCGTTTCGACTTCAGCTTATCGGAAAAGTGCTATGTCAACATTTTGGTTGGATTTTCTCGTCGTTGACACTTAATTGATCCATTTTGTTCCGATTTTAGCACTTAAATATACATTTTGTAACTTAAGTTTACATTTTGTAACTTTTGACACTTAACTGTCCTCTGTGCCAAGTTTTAGTACTTTAGAGGTCCGTACCTCTTATTTTGCCTTTGCTCAATATTTTGATGCAGGAGGAATCAGCCCCAGACCCTGTGCGTGGGCTTTTTTAATTGGAAAACGAATCTGGGTTTCTTGCGAAGAGATCAGTTTGAACTCCAAAACCAGCACATTGCTTGGCCATCCATGCATGCATGCTTTTCTTTACATGTCCACTCCATAGCCCACGTCGTACCGTTGAAATTTTGGAAAATAACTTATCTTTTGATACATTTTTAGTAATTTTCTACTTTTCGATCCATGTACTTTCGCCTTTTTTTCTAGTCAAGTCCTTGTACCATCATTTATCTGATCAAGACTTCCTAGTTTCACAAAGTTCTCCAACATCAAATTCGACTAGATTAAGTTTGTGAGACTAACGAATAACATCATAACATGACGCGAATAAAACATGCCGATGCCCAAGAGGACGTGTGGAAAAATTTAGACATCATAGGCAATGTTGCAATATGACATGGGCATCCACATGGGCATCTACATTTGAAGAATTTTATTTATACCATGCCTTGGTACCATCCATTACCCACATTATTTGGATTTAATCAATTTTGGTGTTGCGGGAATTTGATTAGAAAACTTGTGAAATGGAAGGACTTGATGAGATAAATAAAAAGTAGAGGAACTTGATTTAAAAAGGTGTGAAATTACCGGGACGAAAAGTAAGATTTTCCCTCTATTTTTCTGTTTGGAATAAATGATGATGCAACTTGAAAATTAGAGTGTTTTAATCATCAACCGCATCCAAGCTCCAAGGATGGTAGAATCGATCTTAGCTAAATGGTTAGTAACCATTGGTTACCGATCCACCAATTTCCGAAGACTCTTTTCCTTGGAAAAAAGGTTATCCTATTTCAAATTTTCAATATTTTTCGTGTTGAAACAGAAAAAACCATCATCAAAGTTATAAACTGATTACATTGGTACTCATTTAGTTCTAAATATTTCAACTGAACTAATATGATAATAAATCTTTTCACATTGATACCAATTGAGTTCATCTACTAATTTAGGCTGAAAATTGTTAACGTGAATGTTGATTATCTTACATAATATGATTGGCATTAACATCGACATTTTTTATTTTTAGAAATTTTTTATTTTTTATTAATTTGTTCTTTTCTTCTCTCTCCTTTTTTTTTTTTTTTTTCACTATAGCCGCATAAGGGTCGCAGGATAGTCGGCCACAGGGAAAGGCATAGGTGGTCATGGGTGAAGGTGGCTAGGCCGGCCTCACATGGATCGCAACCATCTAGGCCTAGATCTATAATCTTACGGTTTCCAACCCTAACGGCTGAAAGATGGACCTGATATGGCCTTTAAAATAGCTTCCGGAGGCGGACCTTGCTCCTGATTATCCCCCAGATTCTCACACAAGGACAACGAATCGTTGCTGGAAGAGTAATTTAGCACTTGGGCTTTGTCTCGCAGAGTGGAAATCTGAAGCCATGGGAGGCCTGTAACTCCAAACCCAACTTGTGCAGCAGAGGAGACGACATCGTGCTCGAGAGAGAGAGAGAGAGAGAGAGAGAGAGAGAGAGAGGCGGGAGTCGCGAGCGAAGGCTTCCATGGCTTGGTCGAGAACGCGCAGCGTAACAGGGTCCCGCAGACCATTATTCCGCATGATTTCTCTTCTGCGACTTCAATTCTTTTGGTTTCTGGGTTTTGTGTGTCATGCGTGAGTGTACAACTCTTAGCTTGAGACATTTCGAAACTAAGAGATTTTTCTTTGCTTTAGCCTCAATCAAGAGATGCCTTGACTCCAATCAAGTTTTAAAACTTTCAAAAAATACTATCCAATAAAGGATTTGATATGACCAATTTGATAAGTTTTAGCACTTAATTACATTTTTTGAAAGTTTTAGGATTCGATTGTATTTTGTGACAAGTTTTAGGACTTAATCGTACTTTTTGAAAATTTCATGATTAAATTGAATTTTATTGACAAGTTTTAGGACTTTCAATGCAATTATCCCAAAAAAAAATTAGAAGGAAAAGAAAAAAAAAGAAAAGGAAAAATTAATAATTTTTTTAAAATTGTTCATCAACGCTAATTGGACCATGTATGATGACTAACATACATATCAATAATTTCTAGCCTAAATTAGCAGGACAAATTTAATTGGTAGTGACGTGAAAAGATTTATGATCAAATTGGTTTAATTAAAGGTTTATGACTGAAATTGTACTAATACAAAAAGATTTATGATTTTTATTTTACTATTCCTTGTTGAAACTTATTCTAATTCCACCAACTATAGAATTCGTAGTTGACTAAACTATATTAGCTCATGGTTATACTCCTTCATAAACGATTTGAGATAAAACACTTAAAAACGTGCCATACCTAATCTGAAAGATAGTCTCGTAATTAGGCTTTCATTTTTATTTATTATCACCTTACACTTTATGCTCTTTATTTTGAATTGAAATGCATATTTATACCTAATATTTTAATGTGTTGATACCCGCTTTCATTTTTCAAACGAAATAGTTTAAAAATTTATTATCAATCATCTTACACTTTATGCTCTTTATTTTGAATTGAAACGTATATTTATAGTCAATATTTTAAAAGCACATCACATCTTGAAAATATAATAAGAATTACAAAAAGGATAGTGTGAAGTGTAACATCTTAAAATTGGATGATGCAAGGTGTTGATTTTGAAGAGAGGAGATGGAAATTGTAACGACAGAAAAAAAATCAGAGATAAATACATTGAAAATCCTAAAACTTGTCATAAAAAGAGCAAAAAGTTTTAAAATATATAAAAATGCAATCGAATTCTCAAACTCGTCAAATTAGTAGAATTGAGTGTTGTCCAACTTGAATAGTGAAAATGCTGATATGTACTTTTCCTCTATCTTACGTGGTGATGATGTAATTAAAACGATGTCATTTTGGTTCAAATATGATTTTAAATATAATTTTTTAAATTAAATTAAAACTTTAGCTAATTTTTAAAAGGTGAGAACCAAGTGGCTTGGGTGAGGGCCTAGGCACTCACTTGCGGTTGACGAGGGTCCCTTAGCCACTGGCGAAGGCTTGGCACCCCTTGGCCATGCCCCATCCTTGCTCGCCCTTCTTGGAGAAGGTGGGACAGTGACGGTGAAAGCTACAAGTACTCGCTACCTTCTCTCTCTCGACCATTGCCACATAGGAGTTAAGAATATTATTAAAAAGCCACGTCGGCATTTCCGATATTCAAATTTGGATGGAGTTAACGGAAAATGACTTAATTATACAAATTTAACAAGTTTTAGAATTTGATTGCACTTTTTATAAATTTTAAAAATTGGACATTTGTGACAAGTTTTAATATACTTATCCCAAAAAAATCAAAGATGTTTTTCTTTTTCTATACAACTCTTGTTGATCTCTAACAATATAAATATTTTGAATAAATCACTAATATAATTTAATGTGATACAGGAGTTGGAGATCTTGAATTTTTTAAGTAGTTGGGGATCTTGAATTTTCAAATCCTCGTACTCCTTTCACTCAATTGAAGGGTTTCTTTTGTTTCATATGATGGGCTCATTTTTACAAGGATTTGCTCTTCAATGACCACAAAGCCTAACTTCGATAGGTAAAATCGAGGGTCACCAAGATCTTAGAACCACACATCCGAAGGAAACTAAGAGCCAAACTTTGATTAGGTAGTCTAAACATCCCATAGCACTTGACAAGATGAAGAACCTCATACCAATCATAAATCTTTTTTCATATGTCGCCGCTTTTAGGATTTTTTTTCGTTGAAAAAAAATGTTCGTGGTTTTTGACATGATTGCCGAAAAGCTATGTAGCCGCCGATGGACAATTTTTAATATTTTAATTAATATTTTTGAATTTTTTTTGCTTTTTTTTTTAGTGTCGGCGATGGCCACCATTGACCCTTGTCGACTACTGAAACCTCACCGTCAACCGCGAAGGCCCTAGGCAAGGTTGTTGCGACCTCCCTCACGGTTGGTGAGGGCCATCACGGCCTTTGAAGCCAAATTTGGGCGAGGGCCGCCTAGTTCTCATTGTAGCCATCGTGGGTGAGGCTATTCGATCCTCATCGACCACGATTGGCAAGGACCCGCCAGCCTCACCTGTGGGTGGCATAATGGCCCGCCGATTTGGCCGCAAAGTCCCCCGGGCGGCGTGACGAAATCGAAAGTCTCGGGAGAGGCCGCGACGGCCTTGCCAGGTGAAGTGAGGCGTTTTTCCCAATTTTGGCGAGGGTTCCACGGCCGGCGAGGGCCAATGGTGACCCTCACCAGCCCTTAAAAAAAAGCAAATTTTTTTTTTTAAAATTTTTAAAAAATTTAAAAATTTAAAATATTCTTCACTGGCGGCTACGTTAGTTTTTCCAAAAAATGAGTGTCAAACGAAAATTTTTTCAAACTTCAAACACTTAAGGCGACTAAAACGAAATAAAATGAGCGTACGTTATAAGACTCCTAAATGTTTCTTCTACCATAATTCACATACCTAATTCACATAACCGAAGTCTTGTAAAATGCTAGCCAACATTAGGTGCGGCCACCTCAAGAATTTGATCGTCCTATCCACTTTTGTGCCAACCAATCCCCAAAATTCCAAACACTAACCCTATTCACCAGCCCCAACATTTCTGCCAATACCCAACACTCCAATCCGATTTTCCACGTAACACAAGGAGTTCAAAATCATGGGTCTAGATATCAAAGGGACCCTCGTGTGAATGGTGTGTTCTCACACAAGAGGCACGTTCAAGAGGATCTCAATCTGGGCCCTTCCACGACCTGCCTATTCCCCACGCAAATGAACGATGGAAAAGGCCTTTGGGAACTGATCGGGTGTCTTTGCCCAATGAAAGTGACCCCCTTTTGGCCCAAAGAATCAAAGAAAAAAGTAGTTTGCCTTGTCCACTCGATCCAGCAAATCGACAGCAACATAAAGAAAATAACCTTATCAAAATGCTTTCGCACATCTCAGTCCTGTTTCGTATCCCCATCGTTTCAAAGCGCATAGACATTGTCTATATTTATGTTTAATTATGTTTACAGATGGATGATATTTTTATAATTATGACCTACAAATAATTATGTCACTGGAATAGGATAAAAAATTGAAACAATGAAAATTGCAAGAGGAGTCACACCAAGAGAGAGGATTTTAGATTTAGAAATTATGGTGTCACCATCACAATGTGCTCTCTTCTTTTGTGATGATTATGTTGAATTTATAATAGAAGCAATGTGCTTTTATTTTGAACTTTTTTTTTTTGTGATGATTATGTTGAATTTATAATAATGCTATCAAGTGATCACTACAATAAATGTGACCACCGTGGTGGTCATTATGGATTAGAGTCCAGTGTAGAGTTGTCATTTGGGGTAAATTTGTCCTAAGTAACATAATTTAGAAAGTCGTTGTTTTCATTTGGTATTTACCCTTTATAATAATGCTATCAAGTGATCACTATGATAAAGGTGACCACCCCTGTGATGGTCGTTATGGATTAGAGTCCAGTGTAGAGTTGTCATTGAAAGTCGTTCTCATTTGTGGAACAGTCTTATTAACAAGTCGTGTGAATAATGAAGAATTTGTAGTTTTTATTTTGATGAGTTAAAAGGAATTTTGCAAATTGGCGAGACAGATAAATCTTAGATGAAGTTTGAACAAAGTTTATGAAAATTGGACTGAGGGCCTAGTGATTGGGAGGGCGGATAACAGCCATTAATGGCCTCCTGGTTCCAAGTGCTTTCAAAATACTCACTAAACATAATTAACATAGTATATAAGAGTAAAGCATTGACAAGAAATAACACAAGATAAAGTAATATATTAAAATCTATAACGATTGATATATACAAATCTAAACAAATATCTCTCAGGACGCTCTTTTCTATGTCTAAATGTCTACTTGGTGGGCCATGAACATGTGCAAGCATAATTGCAAATTTTACTATGCATATGAACAAAAATGTGCGCATCTCCAATATAAATTTTACTGTTATATTGTAAGTAAATCGAAAGTTCCTCAGATAAGGATCAGGCCTCATATGAAAATGAGGCCCACAAAAATATCCCACAAATTAAGTGCGAGTTGGGGCCAAAAATTAATATTATTTGAGGATCCCTCGTCATGCATGAGTTCTATCTACACATGCTTGTCGCTGCATCCCATTTGTTACTATTGGTATCTTTAAAATGCCAATACGTACAAATCCACCTCTTATCACTAGACTTGTCAATTGGGTGGATTGAGTCAAATCGAAAATGGTTTGATCCAAACCCATTTTCCACAAACCATCTTTCATGCAAAACAATTTTAGTTATCTATACTTGACCCAACTCGTACATGACACATATGCCATGATTCATATTGTTAAAACACAAATTTAGTCATATATATAGGAAAACTCATATTTAAATTGAGGAGAGAGAGAGAGAGATGGGTTGGATCAAAATAAATTATAAATCCATTTAAAATTCCATATTATCTAAGTTTTATAACTCTAAATTCATTTATAACTAATTTAGTGAATATAATTAACTCATGTAACAATTCAACCCATCAAATAAGGATCAAGAAATGAGCCATAAGTTTATTTTGACAGTTTTACCAATCACATTGGCTCAGTTGCACAACTCTTCATTTGCCCTTTATTTTGTGATTGAATGAATACTTTCTATTTGTCTGGCTCAAGCACATAATTCAAAAGAAATCAAATCTAAAAGACCCCGGCAACATATGGTGCGTTTGGTAACATTTCTACTCCTGGGAACATTTTCTTTTAAGAAATAGTTCTTTTCTATTTCTACTCCCTGGAACAATTTCGAGTAAAATATGGCGTTTAATTAGAACTACAAAAATTTCTTGTTCCGAATAGAAAAAGAATATAAATGCGTTTGGTACCCAAATTTTTTAAAAATTTTTTTCTTCCTCGACAGCGGCGGAGACCGGCGGGCGGGGGTGACGACCGGCGATGGTGGGGTGTGGACGGCGACTAGGGGTGGCGGCCGATAGGCAGGGGCCACCAGCGACCGGCGACCGACGGCGGGCGGTTGGCCGGTGGCGAGAGGGTGGGGGCGGCTGGTGACAGGTGGCGGCGATTGGCGACTAGCAGCAGCGGCCAACGGCCAACGACCGGCGTTCGGTGATCGGCGACAGGCGACCGGCGTTCGGCGTCCGGTGGTGGCGGCGGCGGGCGGTGGGCGGCGGTGGGCGGGTGGCGCGTTGCAATAGGCGGTGAGTAGTCTCCAAAAAATAGTTTCCAGAAATTGTTCCCGGAATAAGAAGCTACTTTTTTCTACTTATCATTTCTACTTCAAATCTATTCCTTAACAACTTTCTATTCCCTAAATAGAAAAATCGCTTGGTATTACCAAACGTATTTTACTTCTTTTTCTATTCCGGGAACAAAAGAACGAGAAAAATAGAAGAATAAAACGTTATCAAACGGAGCCATAGTTGCAGAACTCAATCCATATGGAATGTCAGATGTGCAAAACAGAGTAGCTACCGTTGGAAGATTACTTCAAGATCATATGGACACTAGATGGCTAGTTTTGCAAGAAAATAGGAACTGCTAATGCTATTTACCATCGAAATGCTAGTTGTTGAGAGATACATATTAAACTTGTTTTTTTCGTCATTCAAGCAAAAATAATTATAGATTTGTGGAGTCTTACAAAAGAAAGTAATATTAAAGCAAAGAGGCTTTTCACTGCTAATGACATGTATGTAATTTTCATGTTAAAATAGAGAAGAGAGTATTACTATTAATGTCATATATGTAATTTCTACTATAATTTGTATGCCCTAAACTTCAATAGAAGCAACATCTTTTGTAGTTTTAACCTTGAAACTTGTAAATTATAATACCGACACTGGTACTAAAGAAGAGATTGCCTACTGTGTGTCTTTTTCTTTATTTTTTCTCTTCAACGAGTTGTGTTTCTAGCAACTGGTATCAGAGCATGCTTTGGAGCGAATATGGCTAAAGAGAAGGTGGAGATTAACTAGTTTGACAAGAAGGACTTTGGTTTCGAGAAGATGCAGCTTGAAAATCTATTGTATCAAAAGAACTTACATAAGCCTATGTCGGGAGAGAAACTAAATTCAATCAAGCAAGAGTATTGTTAGATCAACAATCTCTAGGCAAGATTCGTCTCAACTTGGCGTAAAATGTTGACTTCAACATCACTATTGAGAAGACAGTAGTGGAATTGATAAGAGCTTTGTTAAATATGTACGATAAGCCATTTGTGTCAAACAAGATTATATCTGTTGCACCATCTTTCTCAATGTGAAAATGGAAGAATGTGCTTTTGTGACAGGTCACATTAATGAATCCAACATGATCACAATTCGGTTAATTTTGATGGATATCAAATTTGATAAAAGGTACAATTTATAATTTTATTATATTCTCTACTTGAAAGTGGGATTGTAATTGCGACTGCAAGCAACTTGTCGGGTCAGAAAAAGTTGAAAGCCATAGAAATTCAAGATTTGATTCTTAATGAGAATATTCGCATAAGAGGGTCGGGTGCCTTTAATACTGAAAGTAGAGGGAGAAGTAATCAATGAGATCGGAACCAATACCATAGTAGATCGAAGTCCATAAGAGGGAGAAGCAAATTGAAACCTTGTGGTGAAATAATTTGTGGGAATTGTGAAAAGAAAGGTCTAAGATGAGATTGTAGAGCCCCAAAAAAGAAAATTCAATATTGAGATTAAAATTAGGAGGAGATATATGTGAATGCAACCTTTGAAAAGATGCTTGACAACAATTTCTTAATTTTGAATGCCGACAGTGTGACGCCCCAATAATGTCACTTTCTAATTTATGCGCGGAAGTCTAATTTTAATTCACAATAGCAATCCCAATTATACAAGAAAGTTCTGCACAAGCCGAGACGTTATGAGCCATATTGCTACCAATTCGAACAAACATGCATCAAGTATAATGAAAATATTTAAAACATACACGCAAAACAAATTGAGAATTTAAAAATATATATTTCTTACCAAATTCTCTTTTCTCCTTTGCCTCGCAATCAAAACACATAATTAAGTTTTCTTTGGTACCCGTGACTCTCTTGGGTCCTTGGGAGTTAGTAGTGTATGCTTTGTTAATCCAAGCCTTCTCTCGAATGTGTCTCCAAACTTTAGGACACTTACTCCTCAAAATGTTCATTTTCACCGCAATTAGAACATTTGAGATTTTGTCGTCCAAACGTTTTTACAAAATTCTTTTAAAACGGTTTTTGTGTAAGCCTGTCGAGGAGGTCTTTGCCTGATTCTTTCTTTTTGACTTTTGGAAAATCTATTAAAGAATCACTTCCTTTACTACATCCAAGTCCTGACTTGTTGTAATAAGGAATCTTAATGGAAAGTATGTGCTGTAAAGTTTTGATCCTTTAGAAAATTTTGTAGTAACATCTAAAAATTCCTTTTTGAGAGAATCATTCTCATTCTGTAAAAAATCTCGATTTTCCTTTGTTTCCAAAAGTTCCTTCTTGAGAGATTCATTCTCATTTAGTAAAAGATCCCGATTTTCCTTGGTTTCCAAAAATTCATTTTTCAGATTATCAAACTTTCCTTTCATAGAAGAATTCGTTGACTCAACTTGAAATTTTCCTTTTTCAGTCCCGAGAGATTCTTTTTTAGTGGATTTCAGATTTGAACAAAGCTCATTTATATAATTTGAAACTTCAATAGGAATATCTGAATGACTAACCTCAATTTCTATGTCTGAGTCTGAGTCTGTGTGAGCCATTAGACAAATATTGCCATAGTCGTCTTCACTGTCTTCAACTTCAGTGTCACTCCACGTTTCAGCTTTCAATGCCTTGTCAGTACTTTTCATACTTGCCTTTTTATTCTTCAGTGCGGGACAATTTTGTTTATGTGACCCTTCTTTTTGCATTCGAAACAGATAACATCTTTGACAGTGTCCTCTTCATCAACAGCTCTTCTCTGTCCAGATTGTCTGTTTTGCTTTCTGCTATTGAACTTTTTGCCTTTCTTATTTAACTTTCTTACCTTTTTGATTAATGAGGCAAGTTCTTCATTGTCCAGTTTGTCCTCAGAGTCTGTATCATCGGAATCGATATTAGATTTAAGTGCAATAGATTTCTTACCTCTAGATTCCACTTCCTCGTTCACTTGTTCTGTTTTATAGGACTGCAGGGTACCAACAAGCTCATCGACCGTCAGAGGTGAGATTCGTAGAGTTTCTCTAATGGAGGTCTTCACATTGTTCCATTATTTTGATAGACCTCTCAAAAGCTTGTTGACCTTCATTGGTTCTAGGACAGGTTGTCCTTGGTATGCAAGCCCATTTACTATTTCTATAAATCGGCTGAACATATCTCCTATGGACTCCCCCTGTTTCATTTTGAAGGATTCATATTGACCAAGTAAAATATTTACTTTGGTCTCTTTTACACGATCGGAGTCACATGCAAAACAGCACAACTTGGGAACCTTGCATCTTTCATTATCATCCTTCCTTTCATGCGACTTGCTTTTACAAAGGGAGAGCTATACAACCATTCACGACCATGTGCAGATATATATACACATACGCGTGTATTGTAACTCAAAAGCATGCATCGCAAATGTTTGGGAGTCAAAGGGAGTCCTAACTTCTCTACCCCACCTAGTTTCCCTCTTTACATCCAAAAGAGACGGATCATTCCATCTCGGCCATACTAAACCGCGGGTGTAGCTTCCGGTCCCGGTCCATCATCCCCAAACATCCAAGACCTGGACAAGTCTCCCTCGTGATTTAGGAACCAGGAGATGGACCTCTTAGGAATCAGGTTCGAATGCCCATCGTCTATCCACAAAACAGCCTCATAGGGCGTGAAATCCAAGCCAGTCTCAGAGTCATGCATGTAGTGAAAGAAAACGTTTATGTATGCAATGGCTCTGTACGTCGCGATAGAAATTCTGTCAATCTGAAAAATAGAAAGGAAAGAGCAAAGCCTAGTAAAAGAAGTAACTAAGTTCTAGAGTATACAATCAGCTCATTGCTTCGGAAACCATCTAGTCTAACCAGCAAAATGATAGTTGCCAAAACGGGGTTAACTACGTGATGCCTATACTTATAAGACTGACTAAATGGAACCGAGCACACGAGTCTAAGTGAAACCGAATGCACTTACCTGGCCATTCCATATAAGACCATTGCACATCGTAAATCACCACCTCATAAGTAGGCAACTTCCTTAATGTTGGTTCGGTACAAATAGCCTACGTGCACATGTATTTAACACCATGAATTCCAAACCTTTAAGCACCTTAGTAGGAATATTCAAATGCCTCATGACCTCTTGCAGGCATCAAATCCATGAGGTTTCATACTCTCACATGCAAACTCACATGCCTTGTAAATTGAATAATTCATGGATCATTCTTCATTCTCAAGTTATAAAGTCTTCATCGGGTCACTGGCCGGTCTACTCAAGACACTTCCAGATCACTGGCCGGACTTCCTGGGGACGCTGGCCCTGGGCATATCACTCCGATGCATCTCAGGCAATTCAACCGAGGCATCCAAGGGTCGCTGGCTGATGGATATCACATAGTTTTGGTTCATTTCATACAATGTGTACTTAGGCTCTTGAATTATTTCACACCACACTCAAAACCAAAACTTTCAACATCCACTACACATGTTTGTCATCCTCACATCACATTGATTCACACCATGGACTTAATGTGGTACCCACGTTGCATCAACCGTTATAGCATATACATCACTCGCATTTTCGGCACCAATAAATTCACCATTAATACCAAACCAGTATCCAGACACATAACAATTCCTCCATGTGAGCTTATAAAACATAACCTGAAGATTGGACACACAACATCACAATTTCCGTCCACGACAAGCTTAACTTTCGGGCTAGCTACCAAAACTGACCCACTTCGTACAGTTTCAGCAATCAGTGGCAAAACCATAGTAAACGGCCTTGAAAAATTCTAAAAATTCAACATGTCATAAAAAAGACCCTAACTAATTTTTTTCACTCCTAAATCCTTATGTATATATAGCAGCAATTTTCACAACCTAACCTTGAAACTGCTTCGTTAAAGCAGAATTACCAGTCCTAAATGTAAGTCCATTTAGAAATCAAGAACTTCATCAATTTCTCTGAAATTTTTATATGTTGTACATGGGAATGTTCTTAAAAACTTTCAAGAAGGGTGCATGTCAAAATTCGAACAAGAAGAATTTATAGAATTTCGTGAATGTTCCGTGGTCACAAATTTTCAGTTCTGGACAGTCTGATTTCAATGGGAGGTTGGGTCTACAAGTTGATCTTTCTAACTCGAAAAATTCCGAAATAAATATATGTTGTAGATCTAGGTGTCTCACACAAATCTCGTGAACGAAGCCCCCACAAAATCGCAACGCAGTAGCCACCACAAATTCAGCAATCACCGGGGGTCAGTACAACCAGTTCTGCGAGGAACAGTCTTTGCTCATCTGATTTAGTGCTACTCGAGTTCAGGTTTGAAGAACTGACCAAAAGACTCACGGGTGAGCATCATGGATTGTCTAAAATCCTCTCTAAAGCCTAGAAGAACTTACGTCTAAGTCATGCAACCCGCCAAGCCAGACCAAACAGTATCCGAGCAACATGGAGATGGAATAATCTAGCACTTAGAGACTTCCCTCACCTGGAATTGCTTCCATATTGCTTCTTCCTTTTCTTGTGGGCGACCTCCAAGAGTGAGAGCTCCTAAAATGGAAGGTCTTGAGGGAATTTTGAGAGAAAGTTAGAAGGGTACTCAGCCAACAATGGAAGAGGAGAAATGATGAGCTCTCTCTCCCTTAAGTCTAAAACTCTCATTTTTGCATGGGTTTAACAGGCGTCCTATTGGTAGATCAGTGGGATGAGATCTTGCTGAAACAGAGGGCTGGGTGTAGAGATCTAGGAGGATTTTCTCCTCTTCACTTTGCATGGAAGTTGCTAACTTGTGTGTTAAGCATTGTTACTTGCCCTAATTAAGTGACCTTTGTGTTTAAGACATGCCACTCCTTAAGCCTTCTCCATCATCATCATTGTCCTCTAGACTTTGCCATTTATTCCCTCTTTGCCCCAACTATTTTGGCCACAACGGAGAAGCAAGGGATGCCCTATTGATTATGTTAATTCACTAGTCACATTATTGTCACAAATCAATAATCCATAGTCACATGGAGGCTCTGTCATCACCAATTACAGATCATGGCTAAGTCATGTGGTCATGGTCTCGTAGAAATTTATACAATCCTCACATTGTTCACTTCCTAGCTCAAACATGCATAATGCATATGGACGTGTGTACAAATGAGGGTTGACCACAGTGTGACACCAATTAAGTGTCCATCACGCCAATACAATCCGAAGACCACACATACATTCACGTGCTACTTAGACGAAGTGTCGCATAGCTTATACACAATACCTCATGGTCCTCCCGGCCCCAAGAATCATTCGCAACCCAAATTGGGTCTTGCGGCCCACACACGCCGCACTTGGGCCCTCATCGCCCACTTACACACCATTTGGGCCTCATGGCCTATCCTCGACACATCAGGCCTCACGGTCTAGTTGCATTATATCTTGGGCCTTGTAGCCCACTCACACACCCTTTGGCCTTACCGGGATATCATACAATTCTTAAAATGTACTTGGAAGGCTAAGCAAAATTTGGGCTGTTACAAACAGTCCGATTGAGTCTTGAATTCTAAATTTAAGTGCGTCATTTCACCCTATTTCATGCAAGAATTAATGCACAATTTCTGTTGCTAGAAAGTTTAGGAAGATTTATCTTGATGATGATGAGCCTTTGGTTACTATGAGAAAGGGTGTTGTTCATGTAAAGATTGCCAATGCTTCAATGGAAGTTGCCATTTGCAATGGCCTTGACAGAAATTTGAACTCTATAGGTTTATTGGAAAGCATCATATACCGAACTATTTTTAAGGACTGTTCTTAGAAAATTGTTAAAGCTACTATGGTTATAGTACGAGGAGCAAAGTTAGGAATACTATATATGACTAGAAGTAGTAGATAAACAAAATCAATTGCTAGGTTGGAAGCTGATTCTAAATTGTTGCGTCGTAAGCTTGGACAGATAAGTGAAAATGGCATGTAGGTTAACATCAAAGGAAAAATTGCTTGATTTGAACTATATGAGTTTTTCAAAAATTGGAAGAGTACTAAAAAAAGAAAAATTCAAGTAGGTGCATACGTGTAGGGGCTAGCCCCTATGCATTTCCTTAGAAGTTCGCACTACCGCATCACATTTATTGATGACTTTACCAAAAAGTAATGAGTTTATTTTCTGCAAAATAAATTTTATGAGTATACTACTTTCAAGAGATGGAAAGCTGAATTAGCAAAAGAGATTGACTTGAAAATTAAATATCTAAGGTCTAACAATCATGATAGTAAGGAGTTCAAGCAATTTTGTATAGATGATAGAATCATGATGAGAATGGTTTCCAATAGACCATAACAAAAGGGAATTGCTGTGAAAATGAACGTAACTTTAAATGAGCATGAAAGAGGTATAATGCAGGATTACCCAAAAAAGCTTGGTTCCCTAGCAACCTTTTCTCTCGCACGGGGCTTCCTTATTATGCCAGCGTTACGTCAATGCAGTATAAGTTGTTCTATACATGTAAACTCATCCATAATTATCAAACTAAAGGCAATAAACTGTTATTAATTTAAATATTTACCACAGAACTTTCCGGCCAACTCCTAATTTGACGGCGGATGCTAGTCTAGAAAAGGACAAATTTCAGCAAAATGCAGAATGAAAAAAAAAATTTACGTTCCAAGATTGGCTCTGGTCAACAAAGTCAATGCACAGTCCCAAACATTGTCACTAATTTTCAATCTACATTGCACGAGCTTCATTTTATATTTTCTTTTGTAAAAAAGTAAAAAGAAAAGAACATCAACAAACAAGCACGTTTAAAATCTCCCAAATACATTGTATATTTTGTTGTAAAATATTGCGTTGCAAGTACATAATAGAAAAAATAGAGAGAGATTAAGTAGAAAAAGCAGATAAACACTAAAGATAGTAGAGAAAGCCAGAAGCAAATTTTTATTTCTCACTATTTGTGCTTCTATTTATAAGAAAACAAGGATGCATTTATCATTAATGTCAATATATTTAATAATACATATATTGGATAGGGAGATGAACATTCATTATATAGAATGTTCATATTACGTACATAATAGTAATAGGTACATGAATAAAATGAATATTCATACATATATTGGATAGAAAGATGAATATTCATTGGATAGGGAGATGTACTTAGAATGTAGGATACAAATGTACCATAATAGGTACATGAATATAATGAATATTCATTCATGTATTTCATAACATATTTCAATTTATTATTTTTTGTTGGTCAAGTTATTATCATTCATAAATAGTTTCACTTAACTTTAATACAAGAAAATGCTCAGTGATACATGCCTTAAAATTAAAAGAGAAAAAGGCCAAAAAGGAAGGGGAAGATTTTCGGAGCAAAGACAAAACTTCTTTGTGTGAGATAATTGAATTATGATCTAGTCAACATAAACATTTTGTGTAATACCGTCATGTAGACTATTTTGTTCTTACTAATTTCTCGATTTTTTTTATGTGATACAAACATACATTAGTGCTCTTGCCCATGCTTTTTATGGATTTTTATCTATACTATCTTTTAATATGAGCACAAAGATCCGATTACTAGAAAGTCCATGGAACAATGCTAACACATTCACATTCTATTTCATTTATTTAGGCTTTGTAGAAAATACTAGGAAGGACCTGAAACTTGGCCTTGCTAACGTGTTGATCAACTATACACTGAAATCCTAGATATCCCCGGGTACATTTGGACTAAATCTATTTACTTGAAATTGACATTTATATTTTGGCTTTAGTGAAGAGGAGAAAGAAAAGCAAATTCACTAAAACCGAAAGCTGGAGAAGGCCTCAAACTCCAAAGTTCGAGTTTGCGGGGCCCTCAAACTATTGTAAGTCTTTGGTTGAAAGTGCAAAGCCCAGAGAGAGAGAGAGAGAGAGAGAGAGAGAGAGAGAGAGAGAGAGAGATGGCTGAAAACAGAAAAAATCATTTTTATATTGAATACAAGATTAAAGACTTTGACCAAAGATACCGACAACCTCCGGCCATAAACTCGGAGTATACGAAACTTTCCATATCACTCAGTAATGGTAAAACTGATTTTTCTAATCCTTCCTAAGAGTCGGTTTAGTTTCCGGTTCCGCAAATATAAACTAGCCTAGAAACAATTCTCACATGAAATCTATATCAGCAACCGTACATGGTGGAAGTGCTCTTCCTCGATGGCAGAACCAATGGACAAATGCCAATACTAGAATCTTTTGCTTGAGCTTCTGAATAAGACCCCACAGGTGAGCTCCAAAGAGCAGTATCAACAATGGCAAATAGAGGAGAAAGAAGGAGAGGCCTCAGAACAACAACAACGTGAGGAAAGCTATAGAGAGAAAGGAAAGGATCTTGAGGGAGAGAAAGGTGCGACCACCACAAGCAATATGGAAGGCTGGTAGACAAGCAGAGCAATAGAGAAGGAGAGTGAAGATGGTAAGGAAGATGGTAATGGGGTGGGTGTTAAATGGAGAATCTGGCATCCCCTGATATTTCATGGTAATGAAGTTGATTAGAATTGGAACAATGAAGGTGACAATGTCGTCAACGTATTTCCATTGATCACCCACGAAATTTAGCATTCTTGAATGTGTATAGATGCAAAAAACAAGGACAGACAGAGCTGCAAGAGCAGAGCGAATGTCACTATTGAGTATCAGCTATGAGAGGAATAGAAGACATATATAGATATGCTTCTGGGGGAGAATGAACCTTTCTTTTCCCCTTTTCACGTATACCGGGAGAGGAAGAGATCCATGTCAAAAGTTCCCCTTGTTCTAAACAGTGCTAAGCGGGAGAGGAAGACATGTTAGAAAAAGGGAAAGGTTCCCCTTGTTAGAGTACTAGGGAACTAAGAATCCCAGGGAATAAACTAGTTCCCCAGTATTCTAACAAGAGTAACCTTTCCCTTTTTCTAACATGGATCTCTTCCTCTCCTGAAAAGAAGAAGACAATGGATGTTTGTCTTCTTTTCCCCTATTTCAAGATATATATGTATTTATGAAATTCGGGGACAACATTAGATACCAGATTATGCCTTCCTCCCACAAATTTAGAAACGGGTCGAATTCTAGCTGCCCATTTACGGTTTTGCCCCGTTCCCCATTGTTGATTTGCTACGACCCACCTCCACCACCACCAAGGTCCAAAGAGTAATCAAATGAATTTATAAGGAAAATTTGGAAACTCGTGGGATTTTCAGAGACCTGGAATTATTTGACGTAGAAGGACATAATTTAGAAGGATGTAATTTCCAGACCTACAAAAAATCCTTTGACTTCAAGGATGGAAAAGAGCTTAGGATTGGACTGAGGCCTTGGGCTCTATTTATTTCGTGAAAAATAAATAATTTCAAAAATATTTTCCTAAAAATAATCAATCGTATCACTTGAAATAATTACTAGATAAAATATATTTTCATTATTGATAACAATTTATGCTTGAATATTTTTATGAATAATAAAAATATTTTTCGTTAATTTGTTTCTATAAAAGTCACAAACAATTGTTTTTACAAAAATATTTTTCAAATAATTTATTTTCTCGCGAAACAAATGGCTACTCTCTATCAATAAATGAGTCATATAGTTTTTGTTTTGGTTGTCACCAAGAACGATCATTCTCTGTTTCTTCATCTTTCACTTCAATTTGTAAATCTACAAATTTAATAGAGAAGAAAGTGCTTGTCTTAGGTTGAGTCGTGACCTCAAGTTGTGCTACTTTCATGTAACTTTTGCCTTCAATGTCTGGTTCTCGCAATGTTCATGGCATTGGAACGTTCGTGAAGAGAGCTTCCCACAAGTACCTCACAAGCCTAACGTTAATGGGTAAATTTGTGAACTCACGGACCCGAGGTTTTGGCCGACATCAGGGCTCAGGACCCGTGTTCATGAATTGGATGTTGTTTTACTTAATACCTAAACTCAATCATCCCTTAGACTCGGTGGGTTGATCCAAAAAAATTTTTGAAACTTAAAAGTTTAGTTCAAATTAATTTGCAAATCATGGAGCTTCATTCTTGGGTTTATTTCAGAATTTATTTTCTACTCGCAATGCACAGTCCACTCAGTAATTTCCTTCAAAGATTTTTTTTTTGGAAGGGGGAGGGGGGTGGCTTACCAGCCCATTTTCACTCTGAGTAGTTACTCCAACGTAACACACTCCAAAAGATTATTGGTATTCACAGAATAAGATGTATTTGCATCTCCTTTAATGATCCAGTTGCTTCTTTCTAAAATTTAATCCATTCAACAACTACCATAACTCCACTAAAAGATATTCAGCAGGGGATCCAGTTGCTTCTTTCCAGTGGAATGTATTATATGCCACCTTTGAATTAGGCATATTTACCACTGCAATCCGGATATGAATGTACACACAGTTGTTGCATCCCCTCATATGAGCAGCATGCGTGCGCATGCAAGTGTCTAAGAGTCAGGAGTGGGAACTGCTGCTCGCCAGATCAACAATTACCAGTGAAATTCAAGAATTATCAGAAAGTAGTTATAAGAAACAATGAGATTCCAGATCATCATGTCAATGCAACTTTTCCAATCTAGGACTTAGGAGCACAATAGCATTTACTTCTCATACTCTGCCTTTGGCATAAGCATGTAATACACGCTGTTATCGATGCCTCCAAAGGACAAAAGAGGGCCATTTTCGTTCTCTTCTGCCACGTGATTGAAAACAACATCCATAACGACCTGCTCAAACAAATTTAGAGATGAACTCTACGGAAAGTAATGAATAGTTTGAATGCAAGATCAAACGCGACAACTTACCTAGGACCTCCTCAAACAAACTCAGATATGAACACTAGGAAAAGTAATGAATAGTTCATATACAAAATCAAACCCACCAGCTTACCTTAGTTCCTCATTTATGCGCCTCTTTGATGAGAGTTTGAATTTCTTTACTGCATCTTTACCACCGCTACTTAGGCCAGCAGATGAAAAGCTTAACATAGGGGAAAAATAATTGATAGTTGAATATCTCCAGAAATTCATCCTGAAGAATACATGGCAGTAGGATTATCCACAACTCTGCTAATCATTCACTAAAATGTAATCAAAGAAAAGATAGACAGGCGCTAAAGTTGTGCAAGGTAAGACAACTGATTAGATTTCTTGCTAGACTAAACTTTCCTCTAGTGCTCTCAATCAGTTTAATTGAGAGCAACAAGGCTATTGGTTTGTGAAAGAGTACACGTGTTCAAGTTATTGTCATCGATAAATCTGCACTTGCTAATGTACTCATGTTTAGATTAACAGAACCGCACGTGCCTTCCATGTGTTATGCAAATGAGGGATGGCCAACAATGCTCATTGGCATAAAAATGGCATACCATAGTATAAGCAACAAAATGGCTGGTTTCTGACCAATCTGGTTTGCCAGGAAGGTGACGATGCCATTGCAGCCTTTCTGCAGTTGGAAAGTCACTTAAGCCAAGCAACTCGCATTCACTGCAAAGTATTTGAAGTAACGAGGTCGATCAAAATGGTCAATCACTGGGGATGAAAAAATAAAACAAATCAGAGGAATGCTGTATATACTGGCAAAACTTTGTCATGAGGGAACAGAATCTGTAAAAGTCTGATGATGTCCTACACCATTGGGAGTAGTTGATCTGAAATTGCGAGAAAAAAAGATTAGTAGCTAGCAATGAGTCAGATGTAAAAAAGTGGCAGAGTGGATGATCACATAGTTATCATGGCAATACGAATTGTTGTTTCCTTCTTTTGTGTGACCATATTCGTCCCCCATATATATCATCTGGATGCCTTGGTTAAAAATAGCTATACAAATAAGCAAATCTGGAACAGATAAAAACAATTAAACTTTACCAACATACTTTTACTTCTGTTGCTCCAATAGTGGGTTTTGGTGGGTTGTACTGCTGTCAATTGTACATCTTATCAACATCCATCAAATAGGATCAGATGGCCTACTGTTCACTTCTGTGTTCAAAATCTCACAAAGGAAAAAGATGTGTGTAACAAAAACATTTGTTTTTATTTTAAGTATATCCTGTCTTGGATAAGGAAAAACTAGGTACGCGGGCTTTATGCGAGGAAATGTGGAATCTCCTAGTACTGGTGTCTCACTTTTAAAGTGAGTCAAGGATGAAATCTTTTCATGTGAAGTTAGTTACATAAAGAGCATCAAGGCGTGTGGAAATAGCATGTCTATTGGACAGCTTCAAAGACATTATAAATGCCTAAGCAGATTTTCCCACAAAGTTCCTGAGTATTGTTTTAATCAAAGCTTGTCTTTCCACAGTCACATGGAGAAGGGGCAAGGCATGGCAAGAAAATTTATTCTTAGAGAGTCAAATTATGCAGAGCATACTACGAAGGATATGATTCCAGCAAGCTAGCTGGCAACCGTCCAAGCAGGAACGCCAGAGAAAACCTGCTGTTGATTAATGCAACACCAGCAACACCAGCAAAGCAAATTTCACCATCATTTATCATTAGGACCAGAAGTTGACAATCAAATGTACAGTAATCCTTACCTGAGAAACCACGAGACAGAAAAAGAAATTTTGCATTTGTCTCTTTCTTAATCTCTTTACTGAAGTGCTTGCAAACTCCCCTTCCTGTGTGTTGTTTGGGACAAAGTCAAACAAATATCAATCACTGGTGTCATAGTCAATAGAAGTTATTGTACCTATAAAAGTTGTCTGTAGTAAAGGTTAATTGCTTGGTCTTGGAATTATTGCATGGATACCTCAGTATTATCTCACCATATTTTCTTAACTTGGCGGATCCACCAAATTCTGCCATAGGAAGGATACAATTTTCATAATGGTGCAATTGACCCCACGATTCAAAACAAGGGTTGTCAGAGTGATTGATCCTTGCATTAATTGAACAACAGGCAGAATATAACACAAATGCAGTCTCATATATTTAGAGAGCACCCTAACTGTGATTATTTATTTCGGAGATCACAATATCTAAACATACAAGAGAGCAAATTTTCTCCAGAAATAGACAACAAATAATTACATTCATTTATTTCTCTTGCATTCAAAGATTGATATGTTGATTAAGGATAAATGTCTTCATGTTATGATATTATCCCCGGTAGACTACTGCAATGTCACAGTGATCCCGTGAAGTTATCAAGATAAATTATACGAGGAAAATTCTCCTAGACAACTTTGTGGTGAGAAAAGATTAACTCTTATAAAGTTGATGCTTCTTTCTGTTTTGGACTTTGGCCAAACTTATATTCAAGAGTTTGCCC
Source organism: Corymbia calophylla (assembly GCA_014182845.1). Classification (NCBI taxonomy): domain Eukaryota; kingdom Viridiplantae; phylum Streptophyta; class Magnoliopsida; order Myrtales; family Myrtaceae; genus Corymbia; species Corymbia calophylla. The sequence continues at coordinate 15,526,992 of CM024703.1, forward strand.
AACTGATGAAGACTTAATTCTTTCTTCCGATTTGAAATGAAATTCAAACTAGAAATTACCATTAGTAGCATCTTTTAGACATTAAATATTATTTACAAAACTAACATGAACATCAGGGACAGAAATAAAACAGACATTTTTGCAGACCAAACACCAGTCAAATAAAATATCTTTACATGCAAAAAGAAGAAAAAAATCTTCCTCACAATGTGTACTAAGCAAGACTCCATGACATTCAAACCAATCTCAAATTTCAGCAATACTGACACCATGTCTCATAATGTACAACATTAATTCACAATGTGGTTATATTCAACTGCAAACATTTATTAACCTTTGTTAAAGGTCTAGCTTGCTTCTTTGGAAAAAGATCTTTGCCTAAATCTGCCATATGGCTCTTAGTGTTCCAACCTCATCTTCACTGTCAGTAGTTCTTATAAATGTCCAAGCTGGAACTTTTATAAATTCTATTAACACAAAGCATAGTTTCAAATTAAAGTACAGCTTAATTTTCAAAATTCACGCATGATTGGACAAAAACTAGTACTGGTGTTTAAAAGTCAGAGTCTTTAATTCCTGCCCCTTCCTATTTGTGCTAAATGAAGAAAAGAAGGAAAAATTCATTCACAATGGACAACACGACCCATATACTTAGTGGCTTTTTACAGAGTAAAGCAATCCGGTTGATATCATAGGCATTCTGTACTTACCTGTCCACAGTTCCAGCTATTGCTGTGACTCTCTCCATCGTTGTGGCCATAGTTCCAGCTATTTTTGTGACTCTCTCCATCTCGTTGTTGTCTTCTCCATTCGCCAAATTATGTCTGTCATTGTAAGAAACCAGATCAGCCAATGTGGATCCATCATGTGCACAGACAAAATTGACAGTATTCCATCATCTTCTTCCTCTTTCCTGACAAACAAAATCAGGTAACAAATGCCACTAGAGAACCCAAAAAGTGGAAAGCAGAGTATCTAAAATATCTACTCTAAGAAGACCATAGAACGATAGAATTGGATGGATGGAAAAAGAATATTTGATACCAAAAACTAAATGTTGCCTGGTATAAGTTCGGGCTTCCACAAAGAGATTCAGCAAAAGCCCCAGAAAAGCCATTTGTACTCTTCATGACGAACCACATCTTTATACTGAAATGAACAGAAGAAGCAACTTAACCTATCATAATAGAACATATAAAGAGGTAGATATCATCTCGACTTTGTAAGGAATGTGTATATGTTTCCACCAGCACAAGATTAATTACAATCTTTAACACAATTATTGTCAAGTGAAAATTACAAGAATCAAAATTAAAAAAAGAAGTTAAAATCACATTCAGTGCATCTTTTGTCAATTTCCACAAGTATAGGGCTATAGAACAAATTGAAATTAAGCCATGTTATCATTACAAGAGCGTAAAAAAAAAAAAACAAATTTGGTCTCTTTCGGTCTAGCATCTGCTTAGACAGATGATAAAAGACAAAAACAGCTTCTGCATTCAAACCAAACAGGGACATCGTTCCTGCTAGCTCCCTGCCGTCCATGGTGTATAGCAACTCTCTGATGACTTATTCACAGCCAAGGTCAGATCAGTACATGGTAGAAACTTTCGTCTTCTTGTCATTCTAACAAAAGATGATTTCGACTGCAGGCCACACCAACTTGGTATGACCATTTAACCCATTAAAGAACCTTTATATCCCACATCCCTTGTATACAGGATCTGTTTAGACCTTTTATATATGCAGTCTCTTTTTCCATAGCAACTGAAGTGTTTGCATTGGACTTTTTAATATGGAATCAAAATGAATTTCAATACTTTTGTACGGTTCTTGTCTATCTTGTTCAATTCCACGTGCCATTCTTATCCGATTTTGCAAGTGAGAGGTGTGGAGTAAAATATATCTTTTGCCTACGGGGTTTGTTTGGGCCTCATACACAGGTAGTCTCCCACCACAGAACAACTTCAACTTTTAGTTGAACTGAGAAATGGAAGAAGTTTGCATCATCAATCATCACTTAAGATAATCAGCTCACACAAAAATACCATATACGGGTAGATGCAATAATATATATATCCTGGATGTCCTTTTTATATATAGTAAATCAACAATTATTGGACTAATAACATTTGAAACACATTGAGGCTTAGTTAAATATATTAGGACAGGTCTTCCCAAAATGACTAAAATTTCATATAAAAGATGAAGGTAGAAGATGCCAACTTGCTGCTCCCATGTTAAGTTGGCGGATCATTGTTTGCCAAGAAATATATCATCAGCACGGTTTCTGTGTTTATGAAAGTCAGTTTCCTTGGAGGAAAGAAGAATAACCAACCAGTCCTAGGAGTAGTCAATTTCTGTACCTGACTGAATCAATGATTAACCAGCTCAAAATTTGAGAATGCGTCAACCATAGATGAGATGTTCAAGCAACAGGAACATCAAAATTGACAGAGAATGAAATCAGTTGGTTTCTTCTGATAATAAGACTATCACAACACTTGGATCGGATCAAGAACGTAATACTGCAGCAGGAGAAGCTACGAAGATGGTATCTTGGGTACTTCAATCTGCCAGGAAACATCCCTACTGCCGCAGGAATCCTCAAAATTAATAAGGCTCCAATTGCCTTCGTGAAAGATTCATATGGGAAGTGAATAGACATTCATTTACTAGTAAAAAGGTGTCCATGTCACCTGGATAGCCCAAGAAAGCAAAATTTAAAAAAGAGGTAGGAAGAGATACCAATTCCATAATGCCTGAGATTACTAGTCAGCAAATGCTCGAAATAGAGCCAACTTCCACAGGAAACAATGATAATACAATACAAGTCTTGGGGAATCCATGGAGAGAGATCGAGCGAATTCATGGTCAAGTAACTCTTGATTTCAACACAATAGCAATAGAAAGCTATTTGTCAAGCATATTTATATCTACTAGAGATTCAAGGTAAAGGGCATATTCGAAGAGAGAGCTTCTGCAGATTGCACGAAACAATTGAAAGTAGAAAGGGATAATCAGCCATAACGTTGGCCAATATCTGCAATCAGTTACCCATCTCACAAGTATTAGATAGAAGCATCTGAGAAGATACAGAACAAACAGTCAGACTCAGTCTCTACATCTTAAGTCAAATTGCCATGGATGTGTGCCCCCTAAATGACCAAGCAAAGTAACAACTAGGCTTAGCTGCATCTGTCACAAGTATTAGGTAGATGCATATAATAATATACAGAACAAACAGTCAGACTCAGTCTCTACTTCTTAAGTTAAATTGCCATTGATGTGTGCCCCGCAATGACGAAGCAAAGCAACAACTAGACTTAGCCTTGGACCCATGACTCAATTTGGTTTTATCAAGTGGCACGGCATCATCAAAGAGCAACAATTGAACAGGCACCCAAAATAAACCATTTATACCAAAAATACCCCCAGGAGAAGCAAAAAGTGAAAAGGTTGCCCAAGTCAAGTTATTCCTCTAAAAGTCAATAAAAAAGGGTGAATACCTTCGAAGACGAACCAGGTTGCAGCAAGAAGATTCCAACCTACAACAGGAAGAGAATTAGCCATCTCCTCTAATCCCTGAAAATGGCATATTATAAATTAGATCTTTGCAGAGTTCATGCAGCTATAGAGGATCCAAATAGAAAGATCTGGACATCGCTCATCACCCCAAGTCACAGAAAAATAACTGCGTTCGATCATAACCTCCTGCGTTCACCACCTCGAGAACTTTTATTTTTTAACAGCTTGATCAATTAGCATCCTCATACGATATCCTTAGTGAGATCCCTCCAAACTGGACCAAGCACCCATCAAAGATCAAATGAATCCATAATGCATAGAAGCCATTAAATTGATTGATATGATCAGAGTGAAGCTTAATAAGGTTGGTAAACCTTCAGTATACAATCAGAACTGTCACCGACATTGTTCAGGAAATAAACCCAGCCAGATGCTTGAATTTTCGTGCCTTCAAAGCAAATACAAAGCAAACGAAATCGATCATAAAGCAACAGTTTAATATCTCCAATTACAAGGTAAAATGACCCTGAACAACCGTTGTGGGGCCGATGAGAAAGAGATACATCTAGAACCGTAATCAAAATACCTGGAAGATAGGTCGCTAGTGGCCAAGGATCATGTTGCAAATGGAGATCTATGAATTCATAGCCCTAAAGAGCTTCAAGAGATATGCTTGATGGTGAAATTAGCTTATACGTATGAAGTAGAAGTTCACCATTCGTACATAATATCATAAGAAATCAGAAGTGGAAGTTGACTGGGCTCACCGGAAAAGTTAAAACCTCAAACTAGAGCTTATTTCCTGCAGGATTGTCCTCCGCCACTTTGATCTCACCCAACTACAATATATGACAAATGTGCCAACCAAGTACCTTGCGTCTGATCCTCCCAGCCTTACTAGTCATGTCTGCCGATCACAACACATACGAAAGAACATGGTTTTGTGATGGATAAAAAAAGAAGAAGAGAGAGAACATCATCAGCCGGTCAGAGAGCGAGCAATGCCAAGGGAAGTTATGTCTCAGTGGCTTTGCTATCATCATCCCCATGCGAGGCCTTATCACATGATTTTTGCTAAGCTCCCTATGTGTGCCTGCTCCCTGGTTCAAAAATGCCAAGGGTGTACATGTGATGTCAAAAAATGAATCCCACGCTGCGTTTTTCATCCCGAGCGTTTATGACATAACATCACAGTATCATTGAAATAATATTATAAGAAAAGCACTGATTGTATGAACATATCAGGCTATGAGAAGTACTTTCTTTGCGGCGAAAAATGATCCGAGGATAGAACCCAATGAGAAAACTCCGAGATGGCATTTGCACATTCAACCGAAAACATCATCAAATCGTGAAAATCAACATTTTAATGAAAGCATTGATTACATGAGCGAACCAAGTTACATTTGTTTATTATTTAATATCATTCAATATTATGGAATTGTCATCCGGCTTGAAGAATATCTCCAATCATCAAATTCCCCTAAGAGAGAAGTCATTTTCAAAATGAACTTAACTCATGAAAAGGGTTAGTTAAGTATGCCAAGATATTCTTAGTCAAAAAGGAGTTCTTACGTACTCTCAAGAAAAAGCTATTTGATCCCATCCATTAATGTGGGAAATAAATCTAATCACTCGACATACCTCACGCTATCAATGTTGAAGACTTGGGAAACATTTGCAATAGGTACACATTGACCAATCCAAGAGGTCTTTTAAATGATTGTAATATGAGCATGGTCATGATTTCAACAATGTATAAGCATCATCGGCTAAGAAATGAAATAATCATCGATTATTATCTTCGCCGGGTTTACAAGTCAAAAACCTTGAGATGAGATAAGACAATCTTGTTCCCACTTCCTCAGCGGTAGCTTTCAATGTTAAACCCACATGTTAGCCTAAACCATCCCAATGTAGGCTCGGTATTGGGGTTAAGAAATGAAAGGCTCAATAGGTTCAAAAAAGCATATCAAGGGGTTTTAGGGTTGGTGATCATCTGAGCATCATTACCAACTTCCTTGTTTCCAAGATCTCTTAATCATTGGCCTTTCGCCAATCTCAAGAGTCCCTTTTAACATAGCTCTACTTAACTATTACATTGTTTTGAACGCAAGAGAGCTTTGCTCTTTTTGTAAACATTGGATTCGAATGCACACATATATTCTTTCTTTTCATTATCAATACTTTTCTACATTTATAGGCATTTGCCTTGCTTTTACGTGGTGCTGCTTTTTTACACCCTACGCTTTTCATCATATTTTTCATTTCATACTTTTAGGCTTCGCCATTCAAAGACTTTTTATGACAATTCCAGGATTCTCGAGGCTCCTTGTCTTCAGCTGTTGCTCTTAATAAATCATTTGCTTTACCCCACTGTAGGGAAATGATCACCAACTAGGATTTGAGAAATGAATTAGGAGGCTCAAATTGGCTTTGCAAAGGGTATAAGTATGTAGGATAGAGAAATTAATGCTCTTTCTCACTTTATTAAAGTCTGAAGTGAGCTCAAATGTTACGCTCAAATTAATGCACCAAAATGGTTTTAGAGTTAATAAGCTGAATTGAATTAAATCAATGCGAACTGTGACTAATTATAAATAGCAATTGAGAGAGGATCAATTGATGATTGAAGAGAAAGCAATGATAGTGATCAGTCAAATTAATCACACACGAGCAATTGCTAGCACAATTCTAGTGGTGAATTCTTTCAATGTCTCTCTATCATTCAACACGAGATTGATGGTGTGCTTGAACTAGAGACCCAACATTTGTGGTGCTAGAACTAAAGTACATCAAAACCAATAATACTTGGAGATCAGACATTCGTGATCAAAATCTAAAGGATGTCAAAACCAACATCGTGAGGACATTAGAAGTTCGTGGTCAGAATTTGTAGAACGTCCAAACCAAACTTTTTAAGCACGGTACATGGGTAATATGTTTAGCCCCTTTATCACTTCTATGTACTTCTTATTAAAATGCAAGAACAATGTCACGAAGATACGTGTATGGATGTTTTTACTTCTACTGCAAATTGTTTTTGATTCAATTTATCTATGCACGTGTTCTTGTTTTCTAAAACAAAATCCCAACAGAGCCAATCCTTTGACTTGCTACCCCCTTTTGCACGCGTTTTCTGTCTTTGCAAGCTTGATGAATGTTATATGTGAGTATAAACGATGCTTAGGTCAACTTGGTTTGGCCTTTAAGTCTCGTGTGAACCATGAGATCAATTAGAACTCGAGCTAAAAGTTAGAGCCAATCCACACTGGGGCATGGCTGGCCAGTGTGGATCATGCAGGAAGGTTACTTCGCGAGGTTTGTTTGTTGCGTGTAATTGATCATTCTTCAAGAAGTTCATCTCATTTGAAAGTTCATGCTACCTAATTCCTTTCCGATCGAGCGGAATTTCCCGTTTATCTCGTGTGTGATAAAGTGTCGGGCCTTATATCCGCATGCAACTTGACCTGGGTTCAAACCCAGATTTGCAAGAAGCAGGTCAGACCCACACATTTGAGGCAAATTTTAGTCGTGTTATTGTGCGTTTTAGGCTCTAGTTTCTAGCTAATATTGTTATTTTCATTCATTAGAATAATCCTGATGCTTTATTTAAACTTCAGATCGCCTATGGGTCAAGATTGAAAGGCCATGAATACGGCTCGGGGAAGTTGTTTAGGGGAGTTTAATGTGCACCAAATGTTTGACGAAATTAGGGATGAGCATGGTTCTAAGGTAGATCCTGAAACATAAGAACTACACTGGTGGGAACATGTCGGTTTCAAGTTCCAGGTTCCAACGTATGTAAGGTAGGTTCTAGGTTTCAAAATGTGAGAACCTATTTCAACGGGTAGATTCCAGATTTTAGATTGGTAGAACCTAGAACGTGGAACGTGGAACTTGTAACGTAGAACCTAAAACAAGTTTTTTGTGTTTTTCTTAATTTATTTCTTCATGTGATGCTAAGATATTGCATGGCGTTTGATAAAGAATGTATAATCTAGAACCCACTAGTTTGAACTTCCATTTTATGATTGAAAATTTTATTTTCGTAAATTATGATACTAGTGGAAGCTCTAATTGCTTATTTAATGTAGTTATGTTCGAACAATTGCTTCTTTCAAGATAAGGAGTCTACATAATACAAAAACAATCGATGCATTAAAAACTGTAAAATTTCCTTAATACTATTCGATAGGTGCATATGGACACTTGTTCTCAGGCAATCGATAATAAAATTCTTGTTTATTTTTATTATTGTGTTTATGACTAAAGATATATATATAGGGTGGGGGGGACTTGTTTAAAGTTGGAACCGACCTGGAACTTATAACAAGGTAGGTTTCGGGTTCTACATTTCATGAATAAGTTTCATGTTCCAAAAAATGAGAAAGCTATACTCGAGGGTAGGTTCTAAGTTTTAGACAGAATCTACAAAGAACCTGGAACCGCTCACCCCTACAGAAAATGCTCAAACCAAATTTCCATCTTGTGAAGGCCAATTTGAGCTTGGTTATTGTGATATTCATGTCCTGAGTGGGTCCATGTCAATTAAGCATAGATCCGTTTATTGAATCAATTTTTGTTAAATAAAAATGAAAAATCTGAAAATTTCAATATAAAAAATGTAGGATAGTATCAAATTAGGGCAGAAATGATATGTATGAAATTTTCCTAATTTTCTAAAGTCATTTTCCTAATTTAGTGCTATTTTGATATTTTATAACCATTTTAGTAAATAATCCACTTTGTGTATATTAGAATTATTTGGAGTAAATTCATGTATTTAGAGTAATTCCATGCATATTTAAATTCCTATTTCACTCACGCGGGTCCTGTCTTAGGGTGTGATGACAAGGCCGTGTAATTTTCTTTGCTAGACTCGTATCGAGTTTTCTTTTTCCGCATTTACGTTAAAATCATTTCAATGTCTTGGGTTTTTACTTACCACCCACTTTTCAATAAACTGATTGTTATTTTCTTTCCTAAGTTTTTAGAATTAATCTAGATATTAGAGAAAACAACCCTACAAAAACATTTGCATGGACACTTAGCAACTTTAATACCATAATATTATAATTGGTAATCCTTCCAAGTTAATGGTACCACAAGGGTGGTAATAGACATTAGTGTAATCAAGTCCCTAAACTAGAATCTTCGATTGTGTAGGAAACAAGTTGAACCTCTAGCGCTTCGTTGGGTTTCTAGCCAACCCACAATGGTTAGTGGCGGCTCTTAAAAAATACTTAGGTTGATAAGGACTAAGAAATGAAATCCAACATTGCGTGAGGTATGGACTTAAGAAAACCCGCTCCTAATCTAGGGCCATTGGCCCACCTCTATAGGCAATACCATTAAACTCGAATATTATTATCCCGATGAAAAAAAAAAGGTCACAACACTAAATTGTTACAATTTAATAAAAAAATTAGAAAATTTTCTAAAAATTTTAAAAAATGTCCATCAGCATCAATCGTGCCACATAAGACGGCCGACATCCATATCAATAATTAGCTAGATGAATTCAATTGATACCACTAAATTAGTACAATTTAAAGGTTTAAGACTGAATTAGTATCAATGCAATAGATTTAAAACTTTTATACTATTCCCTGTTGAAACTTATTCTAATTTCACCAACTATAGAATTTGTAGTTGATTAAATTATATTTGCTCATGGTTGTAATCCTTTACAAAGGATTTGAGATAAAACACTTGAAACGTGATTTACCCAATTTAAAAGGCAATCTCGTAATTAGGCTTTCGTTTTCAACGGTGTTTTTTTTTTTTTTAATCACCTTACACTTTTCGCTCTTTACTTTGAATTGAAATGTATATTCATACCCAAGATTTTAAAGCACGCATTTCACGTCTAGAAATAAAAGAGACTTATAAAAAGAAAGTGCGAAATTTAACATCTTAAAATTGAATGATGCAAGCTGTTGATTTTGAAAAAAGAAGATGGAAAATGTAACAAAAGAAAAAAAAATAGAGATAAGTGCATTGAAAGTTTTATAACTTATCATTAAAGTGTAATTAAATTTTAAAACATACAAAAAGTCTAATAATTGAGAAATAAGAAAGATATGCTGAAGAAAGAAATTGTATATAATTTGATATATCATAATGAAGATTACATCAGTCTATTTATAAGCTCTATGAAATAACTAAATAAGATAACATATCAACTAAGATATAATCAATCAAATAGAGATATTAACACAATCTTGAAAAATACTAAAATCAACAAAATCATCCTAAATATCTCTAACATCCCTCTCAAACTCAAGGTGCATTGAAGACATCAACTTGAGTTTGAATACAAGTTATCTAATGGCAGAGACATGACAGATGAGGCAGTGTCCAGCAACTATTCATAGCAAAACTTCCAAATCTTGCTTGTTTGAGAGCGGTGAGTCTGATGGTGATGTTACTTCTTGAAACGACATGCGAAACGTTGAGAATTCAAAGGGAATAGCAAGCGACCGATGCAGCTGGCTTACAAAATAGTAACTAAGCGACACGGCCTATTTGGTTAGCGTCGCAACATCAAATTGCCTATACAACTAGCTTGGGAAAATGATTACTGAGCGATGTGGCCTATGTGACTAGCATCGAAAGAAAAGCCACCTTCATGGAAGGCTCAATTAAGTGATGTCATCATTGCGGTTGGCAGCAAAACACAACCATCATGGATTTGACTCAACTAAGCAAAAGAGGGCTCTATAGACTATGCGACAATAATATGTTGGCTATCGGACAAGATGATAATGTTGAAATCAACATTGATGGGAGCATATTAGGACTTATTGAGACAAAAAAATAATGAGAAGAAGCAAAATTTGCTTTAGATGGTCACTTGGGTGTACACCGGGTGCGGATGGACCCGGTGCACTTTAAAATCAATTAGCTCTGATATCAAGTTAAAAATAATAAAGTAAAAGACAAAAAATAAGAATTTTCAATATATTTCAATATATAGCAAATAGTACATAAAGAGCTTATTCATTGACTTTATGATATGATTATATAAAGTAACAATATCATCAAGATAAGCACAATCATAGAGAACATTTGTCCAACAAAATCTCACATGGTATTAATAATGGAGGTCCTCAGTTTGAATCTTTTCAAGTTCATTTGTCTCCCCAATTTTTTTTTCACGTTTAATACTAGGCAAAAAGACCAGGTTAAGTTTGAGGGGAATTTTAGAATAATAAATATTAAATCATATATTCATCTAACAGTTTAAGTTTTTAGAATAGTTGCTTATGACTCCACCAAAATCTAACAATAATCAAATCATAAAACTTGTCAAATTGGTACAATCGAGTACTTTCGTTAATTTTCTTTAACTTGATTAATGGAAAATGTTGACATATCTTTTTTCTTATTATTTTTTCTATCTTACATGGCGATGATGTAACTAAAATGATCTTGTTTTGGTTAAATTAAAATAAAAATTAAGTTGTTATTATTAAAGGTGAGAACCAAGTGGCTTATTGGCCAAGGCCCGACACCATCCCTGGCCATCCCCCACCCTCACTGGCCCAACCAGACAATGGTGGGGCGGCGACGACGGCAAAGGTTGCAAGTGGTCACCACTTAGTGTATCTCTCTTCTCTCTTTCTCTCCCCCTTTTAAAATTCTATCTATTTTTAATTGAATTTAAAAAAAATTGTTATTAAAAATCATATTGAAGCAAAACAACGTGGTTTTGTTAGCATAGACAAAATATTAATAATCAAATTGGATAGAATTATTAGAAGGATTTGATTGCATGACAAATTTTAAGATTACTAATATTTTATACCTAAAATATCATAGAGCTAAAATGGGGTTAGGTAGTCTAAACATTCTCTGACACTTGACGGGGTGAAGAATCCCATGGCATGTGTCTAATCCACGAAACTTGAGTTCTTGCAAATGCTGGCCAACATTAGGTGCCGACACTTTTAAGGTTTTGATCATCCTAACCACTTTTGTGCCAACGAATCCCCAAAATTCCAAACACAAATCCTATCCGCCAGCCCCAACATTTACCCCCGTGACCAACCCTCCAATCCGATTTTCCACGTAACACAAGGAGGTCAAAATCATGGGCCTAGATATCGAAGGGACACGCTTGTGTATAATGTGCTCTCTCACACGAGTGGCACGAGGTGCACAATCGAGAGAATCTCACTCTAGGCCCTTCCACGACCCATGTCCATACGCCGCACGCAAAGGAACGATGGAAAAGACCTTTGGGAACTGAAAACTCAAGGGGGTGCCCCTCTAACCTTTCATTCCACCTGGTGGGATCCGGCTTTGCCTCTTATGCACTCGATTGGGACACTTGTCATTGAATGTCTTTGCCCAATGAAAGCGACCCCCTTTCGGCCCAAAGACTCAAAGAAAAAGTAGTTCAGCCTTATCTGGTCCTTCTTCCCTGTCTACTCGATCCAACAAATCGACAACAAAATATACCTCATAACCTTATCCAAAATGCTTTCTTTCATTCTCACTCCTCGTCTATGTCCCCATCGTTTCAACGCCCAATGACATTGTCCATATTTGTGTTTAATTAAATTTGCAGATGGATGATATTTATAATTATAACCTATAATTAATTATGTCGTTAAAATAAGTTAAAAGTTAGAACATCAAAATAATGAAAATTGCAAGAGGAGTCATGCAGAGATAGAAAGAGAGGATTTTAGATCTAGAAACCATAGAGCCACAATCGCAGTGCGCTCTCTTCTCTCGTGATGAGTATGTTGGATTTATAACGATCTTATCAAGTGACCACTTTGATAAAGATGTCCACCACCATCTTGGCCCCTATGGACTAGAGTCTAGTGTGGAGTTGCCAATGATCGTCGCTACTCCCAAGTTGCAAAACGATCTTATTAACAAGAAGCGTCAAAATGAGAATAATTTTTAGTTCATATTTGGATAAGTTTAAAGGGATTTTGCAAATTGGTGAGACAAAGAAATCTCAAACGAAGTTTGAACAGTGTCTGTGAACATTGGACTAAAAGCCTAGTGATTGGGAGGGAGGGTAACAGCCATTATTGGCCTCCTTAGGTCCAAGTGCTTTTAAATTACATACTAAACAAAATTAACATTGTATACAATAACAGAGTATTGACTCGAAATAACACAAGATAAAGTAATATATTAAAATCCATGACAATTGATATACGAATCTAAACAAATAAACCTTGGGACGCTCACACTCTTTTCTATATGTAAATGTCTAATTAATAGGTCATGACCATGTACAAGCATAAATACAAATTCAACTATGCATAATAATATGCACATCTCCGATGTAAATTCTACTGGAAATAAATGGGAGTATACCTATATTGTAATTAAATCGAAAGTTCCTCAGATAAGGATCAAATTCGGATAAAAATGAGGCCCACAAAAATATCCCACATACACTTATATTAAGTGTAAGTTGGGGCCAAAAATTAATATTATTTGAGGATCCTTGATCAGGCATGAGCTCTATCTACATATGCCTATCACTACATCCCACTTGTTACTATTTGTATCTTAATCAAAAACCAATACATACAAGTCCACCCTTTATCACTAGATTTGTCAAATAGGTGGATCAAATTGAGTCGAAAAAAAAATACACGCTCCAGTCCATATTGGTAAAATACCTCTATGTTTAATCAAATTTAAAGGTAAGATTGAGGATTGAGCAAGCATGAGATTGAGTGAGAACGAGATAGTGAAGAGAGAGTCATAGAAGTGGATAGGATCTAAGTAAATTATGGAATCATATAACACCTATTTAAAATTGATTTGTATAATTATACATTCATTTATAACCCATTTAGGTTATGTTTGGTCGTTTAGATTTTCAATTGAAGTAGAAGTGGAAATTATATGAAATTTAGGAATTTTACCATATTTTATCTATTATTTGGTGATTGCAGTAATAAAGTCGGATATATTCGTATTATATTATATACATTATTTGATATAAACGATTTATCAATATAAATAAATCAAAAATTGTATTGATGAAGATGGTAAAAATCTCTTGCGAATTCTTACCTACTTTAATTTTATTTTCCTGTATTTTTTAAATTTATTTCATTTTATTTCTTTCTTCCCTTTCCATCAAAATTTTATTAAATAGTAAACTGTACTATATGTAGAAAATATAAATATATTTATATATATTGAATTTATGTTATAAGATAGAATTAAATTCAAATATATAAATAAAAATAAGATTAAGTTAAAAAATTAAATTGCAATATTTGTTATTTTAAATTTATCATATTAGAATTTAAATATTATTTATATCAAAATATAATTTTAATTTTATTTATTTAGTTTATTATTCGAGAAAAATAAATTTTTTAATGACTATTAAAAATTATATCCATATTTATTCTATTTCTTTTATAAAATAATTTTATTTAATTTATATATTTTTATATTCGATTTTATCCAATGTTAAGAAGAAATTTAACACAATTCTATTCCAATCGTTAAATGGAGCCACAATGAATATAATTAATCTATCTGATAACCAAACCCAAGAGAAACCGGCCCTAAGCTTATTTTGACAGGTTTCACCCATCGCTTGTCACATCGGCTCTGTCCACATCATCCCTATCCACATCCGACCCCACGCATCAAATCAATCCTCGACACGACGTACACGGTTTTGACCGTCCGATTACTTAACCAATGACTTCGTGCAGTGGACGGTTCAGATCGCCCGGAGAGGAAGCGTCCGAGTGAAGTAGACATTCTCCCGTGGGCACGTGACTCACAGCTCTACTATTTCGCCAACCCCAATCCGATGTGCCGCGTACTAGGGGTGTGCATGGTCCGGTGGGCGGTTCTTCACCCTAGAACCGGAATCGCTCGCTAGGGCGACCTGTTCCAAAAATTTGATCCGGACACTGTTTGCCCACGGGATCCACTCGGAACCGACCGCCGGCCCTGGCCTCTGGTTCCGGCGGATCCACGGAACCTGCCTCATGCCGATTACGCCTACTCATATGCGCATTAATGAACCTGGTTTTTATTTTTGTTGTGCTTTTCAAGACTTCAACAATAAGAATTGCAAAGGCTATTTGGCAAATAGAAAATTAGGGCTCCAAATAAAACAATAAGAATTCTAAACATGGAGCTTCAAAATTTTAATTTTTTTTCAACCAAAAAAAAATTTTTTATAATAAAAATTAATATATATTATTATTATAATACCTGGCCCGATCCGGGTGGGCGGGCGGGTGGATCCGCCTTGACTAACCGGGAACCGGGACGGTGCACTCCACCTGCCCAATTTATTGGAACCGAACCGGGACCGGCCGGAACCGGTTCCGGGCGGTCCGGTGGATCCTGGTTCTTTTGCACACCCCTACCGCGTACAGTCCAATTAACGCCAATTTCTTTCGCAATTTTCTCTCACACAAGACCGAAAACGTTCAAAACAAAAAAAACCCACAATAAAAAAAAATAGAATATCTTTTTATTCGTTTATCTGGTGCGTACAAACAGACGGCCGCTCATGGATTGGTCGAACCCAACCGATCGGCACTTCACGGCGGTGCCAACGGAGGTCGTCGCCACCGCCGCCGCATGAGCGAAGGTGCTCGCCGTCGACGGGTTCGTCGTCCGACAGTAGGGCGCGAGCCACTTGTTCTGCATGTAGCGGTTCTTCCTCCACGGGGGCAGCGAGAGGTCTCTGCTCTTGAGCGACCGCCGCGCTGCGTCGCATATCGCCCTCACGATCCTCTTCAGATCCTCGATTCCGCCGACGAAAACCCTCGGGACTCGCTGCAACAGCCGCGTGTACTCCGGCGCCGGCCGCGCGATCGCGAACTGGCCGTCGAAGTCGACGTCGACGAAGTACCGGCTCGGGCTGCTCCCCGCGGACGGCTCCGATCGGACCACGTCGATGAACTCGTAGCTCCCGGCGGTGAGGCCGCCGGAGGAGTCCCACTTCGTCTTGCAGATGGCCGCATTGTACCCCATCTCCCTCAGGTACGACATCACGTTGCGCCTCAGCGCGGGCTTGTTCGACTTCAGGTATGAGAACACCTCATCCATCGCTTTCGAGACGTGACTCAGGAGAAGCCTCCGGTACGAATCCGCATTGCCGCCGAGCGCCTGCTCGAGAACGCCCTCGATCGGGTCCGTCCAGTCGGCGGGCGAGTCGGCCCGGTCCGAGTCGGAGTCGCAGTCCGTGGGGGACCGGGTCGCGGCGGAGTCGTCCGGCTCGACCTCGAGGAAGCCGTGGACGAGTTCGGAGAGGCAAGAGGAGTCGTCCTCACCGTCGTGCTCGCTCCCGCTGCTGTCGGAGCTGAGGCGGCGGAGATCGGCGCCGACGAGACGAGCCCTGGCCTGGGCGTCGAGCAGGTCACTGCCCCGCTTCGCCCTGACGAAACCCACCATTGCAGCAACGCACGAGCCCGAGTCGAGAATGCCGAAACCCTCCGTCGGTTCTGCTCACTTTCAGATTGATTTCGAGGGACAGAGTAGTGCTGATGCGAGTCGTCGTCGTCACCTGAATCGAGCCGTCCACGGAGAAACGACGGAGGAAGGGCGGAGGGATTATATAGGGAGAAGCAAGGAGACGATGATTAAAGGAAAATGGTTTAATGGAGGATTTGTTGAGGAATATTCGAGAGGAAGTGCTGTTTAAGACTTCAAGACCTGCGGCTCTTGAGCTTCTCAGTACTTAAATTGAATTTTCTTTTAAAAAAAATTGTAATCCTAGGTCCATTATTCCACCTCATTATAATGGATGCCAAAACTTGAATTGCGAAATTTCACATGAAATCGCATTCATCGTGAAATGTTAAGCAGAGTGGCTTAAACAAGTCGTTTTTGACTCAGATTACTAACGTCAACACATGTTATTGACGTGTAGAGAGTGGTGTTGAAGATTGGGAATGACGACATTATTTATCATAATGTGGTCATGCTATTTTGGGTAGGGTCCAATTTTACACCGATGAGCTCAAACGTTAATTTCCCCATCCATGCATAAAAGAAGAGGAAGCGTAGGACCCGACGGGAGAGAATATGCGGGTAGGATCCGAAAAAGGAACGGAGGGTGGAGATGGGGAGGGGAGCATATCCAGCAGCACCTGGATTATTCGGGAGGAGCTAGCTGGGTGGGTGACGTGGACGGCGGGGATTCGCTGGCTCGTGACCCCGATGGGGGGCACGTGGGTCGGGGAGAGATCGTACGGTCGTGCGGCGCCTGCGTGGGAGCGGCGGGTGGGATTGGCCAGGGGTTTTTTTTTTTTTTTTTGCCTCTTGGAGTTTGGGAAAGGTATGAGAAGAGAGAGAGCCGGGGCAGGGGCAGGGGCAGGGGGTTGTCAATCTGACTTGACATGACCCGAAACGTAGAGCCACCATCATGGTTCTTGATTGTGGAGGATTGGACACTTGTTAATTATGTAATCCCAATAAAAATAAATTTTCTAATTTTCCAATTACGCGTGACGGAAAAGAAGTGCTCTCGGAACGGCCATCTTCCTCGCCTGAATTGCTTAGTGAATGTTCCCATTCGCGCTTGTTAACAAAATCTATACGGTGAAATAGAAGACAAAATCGACAGCATCTATGAATGAAATAATTGATTTATATGATTTCATCATTAGTTTAAGAAAAATTTCAAGACTTCAAAATATGCGAAAAAGAAAATCTCTCGTGACTCTGTCATTTCAATAATCTTTCTAGTTTGAGTTATCAAAGATCAAAACAAACTGTTTATTGGTTTGTTATATAATACTTCTTATTATAACATAAATACTCTATTAACAAAGGCCCTTATCGCAGATTTGTTGTAGTTTGCTTCTCGTGAGCATGGCTCAATGTAGAGCTAGGGGTTTTAGAGATTTTTAACTTGGTGGGTCCAAAGCGAAATAAAGTTCCTATGGAGAACAATTGAAAAACTCTCCACAATAAGCACTCGATTGGCTTCCCCTGTCATGTGACATTCCAATTTATAGAAATTGTTTGCTCCCGCTTTCGCACCCAATCTACTTTATCACATTTGTAGTGTTACTTTTACAACACACTAAAGCTATTGCAAGGTTAAGAAATCTCGAGTGTAAACCTCCTCAACAATATTAATGTTGGAACTAGAAACAAAATTGAATGTACAAATCTATGGAAAAGAGGAAAAATATATCCTACTCCTATTCTTCACTCTTAAGAGCCAACATTTTACTTTTTCCTTAGTCAAAGAATAGTATGTTACTTTGGCCAAGTAATATTTTTTACTTAACCCATTAAAACCCAAAACTTTAAACCAATAATGAAAAACAAAGTATGTGAGCATGCATGTTAAGTGAAAAGTTTTCGGTGCTTAAGATTAGTAGCAAGTCAAAACATGTGGACTGCAAAGTTTGCAAAGTATTTTCCTTTGAAGCTCGTGTTGCTTTTGAAGGGACTTTTAACCAGTTACCCCTTAAACACTATAGTCAAGGGAAAAGGGAAAATTCTTAGGTCAAGAAAGGTGCCATCAGGGCCCTTTGGAATGGGGACTTGCGGAAAAGTGAATTTAAAAGCAAAATGGGATCAATATGCGAATTTTTTTGGTAAGGAAACAAACTTAGAAAAATGAAGTAAAACAAATGATCCAGTGCCATCATCAGAGGTTAAACTTTGTCACACGATGCTCGACACAAACTGAGTAATTGCCCTCACTAAAATCAATTAACTGCACGCAAAATTAGACTGTTATGAGAGTAATTTATACCCCCATTAAGCATGTGATTAACGCCACTGCCTGCTGGTACTAAGAAATTTCGTCGATTGAGTTCGATTAAGACGTGATCATCTCGACCACATGGTTCTGACCGTTTCACGGTATTATCCAAAAGCAACCATGAGTGAGAAACCCAATTTTAAATTCAAGTTGCAGTATATTTTAATCTTGAGAGACTCTTGATCATCCGTTCTCCTATTTCGAGAAAGCTGGCGAGATATGCGAATGATGGTGCAGGGGCTTTTCATGTGCTAATCACTTTTAGGTTTTAATAGGAGCAAAAATTAGGTTGCGTTTGTTTAACAGAAAAAACTTTTCGCGAATTAGGTTGGGGGGTTTCATGTGTTTGATTTGTTGAAAATGATCAGTTAAAGAAAAAATATTTACTTTTAAAAAAAACAATTTAAAGGTTTGAAAAGCGAAAAACATTTCTCTAAAAAGTGATTTTCAGCAAAGTATTGATCACAATATTCCCCTTTGAAACAAACACCCTCTAAACGAGTAAGATTCTTATTAAGTGAAATGGAACATTTAATGTTGATAAGCATGATAAAAGGTTGTTAGCAAACTTTTCTTTCTCCTTTAGGGCACAAATGAAATTAATCATATAATGTCGGCCAAAAGAACAACTTTTATTTTTCTAGCATTATCTTCTTAGACTCCAATCTCTACTTCCAAATCTCCAACTCACAAGATCTTTTGTTTTCTATTCCAAGTGGGTCCGTTTGTTGATCTTCATTGAGAAGAAAACGATAGCGCATCTCCATAAACAATCTTCGTTTCCTCCTTTTCCCTTGCTTTCTTTACTGATGTTTCAGAGGCGATGCGAGACTTTTGTTTGCGTTTGATTGGAATGCAGCATCATTTCCATCATGGTTGAAATGCAGCTTTTTTACCTTGAAAAAGCAAAGATCATTTGGAGAGCAATCCAGTTGAGTATAGGAACAAGATCGACCCAGATTGGATCTGTCGTGTATTGACAGATTTGATCGGTTATCTTGATTGCCCTTATAGGTGAAGGACACAGGCCGACGGGTGGCTTGGCATCGATAGAATGAGGATAATACATTGAAAAGAGCTCGAGCAGAAGAGGCCTTTGATTATTGTCCGTTTTACTGTAATAGCCGTTGCTTGGTTGGATTTTCTTGACAAGAGGAAATAATTAGGGGTATTGAAAAGGGGTAACGCATGAATTTGCATCGATAGAATGGATAAAGTGAGAATTATTGTGACAATTTTTCAATGGATATAATTTATGAAGGGGATAATTGTCTGAAAAGTCCTCAAACTTTTGTACAGCGACTAATTCAATCTTAAATCATTTAGTCACACCTATTTAGTCCTAAACCTATTGTACAATAGCTAATTTAGTCATAAACTTTTCAATTGTGCAAATTTAATCTTAAACCTTTTAATAATTGGCTAATATAATTCTTGTGGGTAATTTTGGTTGGAAATCGCCGAATGATTACTTTGGGAAATTATTAAAAGGTTTAAATTGGAAACCATTAAAATTTTTAGTACTAAATTGATATAATTAAAATGTTTATAAATAAATTGACCTTTGTATAATAAATTTAGGATTGAATTGACACAATTAAAAATTTATGATCGAATTGGCTATCGTAGTTTTAGAAATTTTTGGACAATTTTCCCATTTAGCACTAAATTGACACATATCATGCTTTTACGGGTAAGTTAAGATGTATTAATTGCTTTGTGTTGGCATAATTTATGTCCATCTCATTACTAATGTTTCCTTTTGGGCCAATTCTTGTTATCAACTATACATATGAAGAAAGGCTATGTTTGATCGATCATCTGAATTTCTAACCAAGATAAAACTAGATAGTATAAGATATCAAATCTAGACATTTTACTATATCATATCCATTGTTTGGTGAGTCGCATTAATAAAGTCGAATATATTCATATTGTATAATGTACATCGTTTGATATAAATAGGATATCAATGTAAATAAACCTAAAAGTTCATAGACGGAGATGGTAAAAATTTCTTGTGAAACTCTTGCCTACTTTATTTTAATTTATTTTTTAATTTCTTTTTTCCCCTTCCATCATTCTTTAATAAAATTTTATTAAATAGTAAATTGTACTAATACGCCTAAAATATGTAATAAATATAAATATATTTATATTTACATACTGAATTTATATTATAAGATATAATTAAATTCGCATATATAAATAAAAATAATATTAAATTAAAAAATAGATTCTTATTTTTTGTTATTTTGATTCAAATATTATTTATATTGAAATATAATTTTAATTTTGTAAATTTAAAAATTTGTAATTTGGAAAATAATTTTTTATTATATATGTTATAAATTATGTTATAAATCTTATCCACTTTTATCTTATCTCCTTTATTGGATAATTTTGTCTAATCAATATCCCTTTTGATTTTATCATCTTGAGGAGGCACCGAACGTAGGATAACCACCAAAGGTAGCCAAAATGCTCCACCAAATCATTCCTCTAATACAAGACTTTACCTAACAACCCTACACATACCTTACCTGTGCACCTCACATGATCCCCACCCCCTTCCCATTTGAGCCTTACTAGTCATTAGGTCAAGTCTTGTCCCCTTATTTTCTTTTTTTTTTGTCGATTTTACTTTATTTTTACTCTAATTCTCACTCTTAGACTTTTGCCTTACCTCCTTGTAGAGCGTGGGAGTCGAAACCCACACATAAAACTAAATCGTCTCCACCTCAACCCCTTGAGAAGATTGGTATTCAAATCCCCCACCCCTTTCCCATGTGAGAATGGTAGCTATTAGCGCAAATCCCGGTGGTTTGTCCCCTTAATCTAGGTATTCTTTTCCACCGATATATTTCCTGCTGTTTTGATTCTTGCACTCCATGGCTCCTGTAATCTACATATTCAAAGAGAAAGAAGTCCATAGGCATTTGCTCTTCAGAGACCCACCGATGCTTACTACATATGCATATAAAGATAAGAGGAGCTTTTGGTTAATCGTGCGTAGTTGCCTCTGCGGTTCGTGTATAATCCCACGGCTTTACAAATGTGATTTCCTTGTTTAGGACAACACATGTTATCCATGATTCTAACCAATTTAGTTGAGAATTAGTATATTCTTGCGTGGACACATTTCCTACGCCACAGCAATGACCTTCACCCATGGTCTTTCTCACCGAAATGAACCAAGCTTGTTGATCTTCACAAAAGGGGCACGGCTGATCCAGTCTACCTTAGGCTTTGATAAGTTAATTGCACCCTATGGCCCAAAGGTGTTTTTAGTCAGATCTGCTTTCCTCTCAAAAGTGATAAGTCGATAAATATAAATTGATTGATCCACGCCACATCAATTTTGAGATGTCAAACTTTGTTTAATGAGTATGGTCTTGTTATTGATTCAAACATCTGGCCTGCAATGTGAGCAAGAATCTGTGAATGGAGAGACAGTCAGAGCCCATTGGGCCAACGTGTGGCTAAACAAGGAGAGAACTTGGACAGCATTCTTCATGAACAGAGATTTGGACAAAAGGCTTGCTCTGAGCCCATGTCACTATATACAGTCATCAAATCATTGTCCACGCCCACAAAGCTCTTAAGCTTAATATATAATCAAAAGCAAGAGCTTGCACTCTTGCGGAACCCAAGTCCATCTTCATGATCAAAATCAAGTTGTTCCAAAGCCATCAACTTCGTCGTTATCATCCACAACATTTCTCAAAGTTCAAGATTTTTGCAAGTTTTATTTTTGGAAAAATGACATAAATGATTTATGAACTTTAATCCAATATACAATGTCGTCCTAGAAATTTTTTAATTTATTTAATGTGGCTCCTAAGCTTTTGATACGTATTTAATTTATTCATTGGACTACATGAAAATGTTTAATAGTGTCCTTCCATTAATTCAAGTTCAAGAAATACATTGAACAATTTCAGATAATTTAGAGACTAAATTGAAAATGTACTAAAAGTTCTTATATCACATTAAATAAATTAAAAGCTCAAGACCATATTGAACAAGTTAAAAATTTAAGGACGATATTGTATATTAAGCTAAAGTTCAAGAACCATTTGCGTATGATTCCTATGAAATTCAACAATTTTCAGTATCTCTATATATGTCTTTTGGGTTTTGTTGCCTAGGATTCGTACTAAAATGTTGCCTCCCTCTGTCCCGACATGTTGGGAAAGTTTACCCATCTTATGTAGATGGTTTAGGGTGCGAATGATAACATTTCTGGCTAGAAATTGATTTCTGGAAGAGAAATAGATTTTTCTATTTCTATTTTTAGAAGAATTTCTGAGCCAAAAAACGCGTTTGATTACGACAAAAAATTTCTATTCTTGGAATAGAAATTTGTTTGATAATCAATAAAATTTCATATTCTCGAGTGGTGGCAGAATGGGGGGGGCGGCGGCTCGGCTACGGCGGCGGCGGCGGCGGGCGACAACGACAACCCAGGCGAGGGTGGTGGTGGTAGTGAGCGGCGGACGACAAGAAGAGAAGTAAAAAAAGAGAAACAATTTTTGATTTATATTCCAGAAATAGAAAAGTAAAAAAAATTTGTTTCTGATTTTTATTCCAAACCTATTTCTGAAATAGAAAAATAAAATCATTTTATCAAATGGATTTCTATTCCATAAATAGGTCTAGAATAGAAATCTATTCCAGAAATAGAAACAGAATGGTTACCATGCGCGCCCTTAGTCTACGGGTAAATTCAAGGGAGAACTTAATGCTATATAAGCTTAGAGATAATTGGTAGTAATATCAGAAGACTTGGTTGATTAAATAGACTAGACCTGAACTCTTTTCGCTTTATACAGGTGAAGACACCCCTCAAAACTCCATCTAAGCTTGACTTAAGATTAGAACAAGTCATCTACTTAATCACGACATAACCGTCATCGGAACCGATAATTAAGGGTCTAAATAAGGCAGCATAGAAACTCAAATCTAGCGATTAATTCCTGCAATCCAGGAACATGGAAGAGGGCTAAGTGAAAAATAAAAAAGAAAATTTGTTGCTTATGCTTACACGCTCCTCTTATATGATTATTAATATATTATGAATTGACTGTACGAATATATAATCCTTCCCGGTTTAGATGGTAGCGCCGCTGGTTATTACAAACTTCTGGTTTTGGGACAAGCCACCGTCCATCTAATTTAAATATTCCAAGAACGAATAAATAATGTAGACGAACAAAAAATAAGGAAAAGCGTTGAGGATGTTGTCTTTTTGCAGCATTTTAAAAAAATAGATAATAATAAGAATACTTAAAAGGGTAGGTAAAAACATTGGAAGCTACTTCCCCAGAAGCCACCTCAAAATCAAGTTTAACACCAGGAAAGCATATTCTCCACCTCCTCTCTCCTTTTCTTCACCCTCTTTCTCTCTGTTTGTTCTCTCTTTTCTCCTCTTTTTTTTGTCATCTTAATTAATCTTTTTTCCTTAATAGTTTGGAACTAAACAGTCCATAATCTTCATGTCGCGTACACTTCTTTTGTTACCCAGAAATCTGCAAATTGTCAATATTCCACACAAGCTAAAATTTTAAAGGCATCTATATTTCATGAGCATATTCTCCACCGCCTCACGAACCGTTTTCCCTCAAATTGAAGCTAGTAGAAAACGGGTCGGCAGCATTGGCATAGTAAATATTACCACAATAAAAAAAACTACAACGTTTGTGATCTCTGTGTGATGTTTGTCCTTATCCTAATACTAATTTCTTGGGGTTTTGTCCCCAATGCCATGTATTGGAGATACATCTCTCCTTTCCAAACTTTTGGGTTTTCTCTTTAGATAATCCAATCCGATTGCTTCACTTTCTTTTTGAAGGCAAACATTTAATAGGGCAGTTCCATAGACAAATGAGAAGAGGACCCTTTTATTCTGCTTTTCTGTTTGTAATGCTTGGGCAAGATGATTGCGCGATTAAGGGTTTAATTAGTGTTTAAGGACAAAACGAGGTGTCAATTCATGAACAACTTCATGAGTGTTGATTTAGATATGTTTTGCAACTACTAAGGCTGCATTACAATAACTACAGAAGAAGACATAATCTTTGTGCCTCACCAGATGAACAAGCGGTGACGGAAACAAGACATTTTGGTAGTGATCTTCCCCGAATGAAAGATGCGCGATTGATTGAGATAATGAACAAGTTTGTCCTTTTCCCTCTTTGAGTTTCAAGCGTACACTTTGGACTCTCATCTGAATACATTAGATCGACTGGTTGACCCAACTTCTTTGTGTTCATATTAGTCGTACCCATGTTAGAATCGTGTCGAATTGCTTGCCTCTAAATTTGAATTGTGTAACCCCAAATTAATCAGTGTGACACGTTGAAACAAGGGCATCATAACATTTCTTTCACGTATTATATATGTCCGTACAAATAGATAAAAACACACGTAAGACTCTATGACTTCTGTGTATAGATATTTATAAATTTTAGAAAATGACTAGTATCAAGATGTTGCAATTGAATTACAATCAATTACTATGGATCAATAATTGACACAATCAAGGGAAATATGGAGTTCCTCCTAATTATTTCTAACACATAACTTGCCTTTGTTTCGAATCATCTGTTGAACTAGTCGAATGAAAATTGTTTATTTTAAAATTGATTCTTACTATCATCTTTTATCCCGCACAAGAAAGAAAAGAAAAAAGAAAAAGAAGAAGAAAAATTTTAAAAAGATAAAAAAAATTAGTAAAATAAAAAAGAATACAAAAAACTGTCCATGTCAATTGTCAATCTAAATTGGCTAAAATGACTATATAGACAGATCGTAAAAATGTTTAGAATTAAGTTGATCAAATTGAAATATTTACGACTGGATTAGCATCGGTACAATAAGATTATGACTTTTTTTGGTGATTTTTCTCAATATTACCAACGTGAGTGTTGGACGGCAGCAACCAATGGCAGTTCAATTTTGACCCACATCAAAAATAGCAGAGACCAGGGACCTCCCTATCATTGCCTCATCGCTTCATTTAGATATCCTCATCCTGTATTCGAACCCCATGTGACGAACCATTGTCACTCCTTGTCTCAAGCCTTCAGAACTCAAATCCAATTTCTCCACTTTCTTTCTTTCTTCCTCCCTCACGCCTTAAAAACTTCACCTTTTTGATTGATTAAAACAGGTTTGCATATTGTTTTGTATTGGCACAACATGTACAATTGCCAAATGTTAAAATCGTGTGTGAGTTATATTAGAGAAGTCTCATATCAAAGAATTTTCGTGGTGTTAAGTAATTAATATATTCTAATTGATTTTTAATTCATTAACTTAAATTTTTGAGTAAATGTGGGTCAAATTAGATATATTGAAGGGTTCGGACTTAACTCTTTTTTGGCAATTTCCTCGGGATGTATGTATTAAACTTTTGCTATGCTCTCTTAACAAATTATATTATAACCGATAATAGATCAGTGACTTCCAACACAAAATACTGTCGGATAATTTCATTTGTCAGAAGTCCAATAATTCGCAAGCTACCAAATTAACCTTGAAAAAAACAAGAGGAGAAACAATCAATCATGGGGCGCCACGTCAAGTGAGGTGCAATGATGATATACGGCTCATGATTGCCGATATGAGAATTAAAAATGCGCTTTGACAGTGGTCTCTCCACTTTTGGTGCTCCTTCTTTTCCTTCAAAAGGTGTTTGTGAAGATGCAAGTGGCCTTCCGATGAAGGATCGTCCACCGCGAAATTTTTCATTTTTTTAACTGTGATTCGGATGAAGACCTTCCATGCCCATTAATTGCAGCATTGGTGTGAACTGAAAATTATTATTTAGTGCCCAATTTGCATAAGGGACATGACCCAAAAGCGTTCCAATACAACCTCTTAATGAAAAGAATATAATATATAGTTTGTCAACTAGTCATAATATATAGTTTGTCAACTAGTCATCTTGCGCATGGCGTTTTTCTTTCTAACCCACTTGATTAAAGTTGATAAAGTAGACAAAGAACTTAAGGCATGATGTACTTTGGCGGTGCAATTTGTGGTATACTAATAAATATATATATTTCTCGTTAAGCAAGTAGCTTCTAACAGTCTTGTTTGAGCATTCTATTAGGTGAATTAACATTTGCATTATTCATGAGATTTCAAATCTTGTTATGAAGCACCAAACACAAGAAGATCTTCGTAAACACTCGTTTTTTCTTCCCCTTCTTTTTTGCTACCTAATGATATCATTGAATAGTTTTGTAGCAACTCGGAGTTGTTTATTGTAATGGGTCTTCCTCATTAGTCGTGAACTTCGAGTTTGACCCATGAAATTATTTGGGTTTATGTCATGGACCTAAAGAAATGGCGCCTTTTACTAGAAGAAGGATGGGGAGTTCGAAGCCTTTAGATGATGTTCTTCTCGATTAAAAAAATCATGATTAATTATAATTAATTGAGCAAGCCACATGATCTTACAGTGTTCGTGAAGAAAATAAGAACAACCAATAATATCATGGTACGACTACATATTTTCTTATTTAGATATAATGTACGAAAATAGCGGTTGGTATAATATAATTTTATGGAAAAATTATCATCATGCTTAGGATATATAGTTTGAAGCACCCAAGAGCTCACTACTACTACTTCTTCTTGATAGAGTTATTTAGTCTAGTAAAAGACACGGTTAACATAATGTACATTATGTTTTAGAAACCTTATATGATCACTAAGTCAAGCTCATCTTGAGTGTGTTCCGAGAGAAATTTATTGTCTAAGAAAGGAGGAGGAGAGACTCCAATGTGGAATTTTTTGCAGTGCGTATTGACTTCTATATTACTCATACTAGTGATTAGGGTTTTGCATATGCTTGGAAATCAAGAATATTGGCCACATGTTTTTCATGAGATTGTGTCTCTACGTTACTTGGTGGACAATAATACAAGTCTATGAAGCGATCCAAAGAGGAAAAAATTAAAACATCTCGAAGTTTATGACCACAAAAAAAGAAAAAGAAAAGTCATTTTGAGTTAAGAGAAAAGACTAGGAAGGAGAAAACCAAGAAACTGACGAAGTTCAATAGGCCGGTGAACTAGGTCGCAATTTGAAATTAAATTGCTCACTTCATAGACTAATTTGAAATAAGATTCGTTTGGAAAACTATTTGGAGAAAACGACTGAACTTCGGGAGTCTATTAAGTTCATGACCATAAACCTGGCAGCCGGTAGTAACAGAGGAAAGAGGGAAAAAGTGAGAAACGGTGGGTGCGTTCATGGAACCCAGTGGCCACCGCGCATTCCCATAATAAATGTTTCTCCGCTTCAGAAATAACTGGCATCTTTTGTCGTCTTTCATTATTATTCTGTGTTTGAATAGTCTCCTCTTGTCGTGTTCGAAAACGTTTTCACCCACGTCGCATCGAGCTTCTTTTGTACAACAGGCGGCTGATATTTGCCTTGTACAACAGGTAGCTGATATTTGCCTTCTCCGTCATTTCCTCTCTCTCTCGATTTTGCAGCGTGATTAACCATGCTCTCACAACGTGGAGCATGCATGGATATTGTAGGGTGAGAATCTTATACCTTAAAGGAAGTCCTTAAGCGGTCAAAAGTTGCATATTGGTAGCCATCAAAACCACATTTCCCTTTCACATGCATGCACTCAGACAGGACGCAATGATAGGGGAACCCCGACGAATGCTAGAGCGGTACCTACGAAACGAGAGATAGAAGAATGGAGCACATTGTGTCTCCATCCGTTTCATGTTATTTGTTTAAGTTATATCAGGAGTCAAATATACAGACCACAAAGAGCTACACGAGTGCGAGTTGTGTTCAAAAATCTTATATGGAATAATTTGTGTAGTGTGGAGTAATTAATTCATTTTAATTGGTACATAATTCATTAATTTAAATTTTTTAGTAAATATGAGTTCAACTGGATATATCAATGAGTTGAAAGTTGAGCTCCCAAGATCTCTCCCACTAAAGATATAGGTATAAGGCTTATACTATGTGTTCCCATCAAATAATATAAGATGTTGAGGAATCTGCTACATATGTGGCACATGGTTTGTAGTATTGTACGACTTTTAAAGGTGTTTAGCAATCACATCAATCCACTACTGACATTTGCAAGTGTGTACTGCCAAATCTTTAAATATTTGAGTGAGGCTAGATTGAGTATGAACTTATTTGAGCCACCTTTAATCTGTTCGAGTGAATATTTCAAGGAAGGAATCTCGTAACAATGCAGTCTCCCTTATGGTTTGGTTCAGTAGAAGAAACAATGGAGCCTTCATAGTTCGATCTAGCAGAAAGAGACTTAGAGTGAAATGGGGCTGTGGTGTAACAACGTGGTCCTGATGGCAACCTTTGTGGTTTGATCTAGTCTAGAGAAAAAGACCGAGGATAAAGGTGGATGTTGATGGAGATTCAAGTTGAGATACATTGATATAGAAGGATATCTAAATGAAGAGAAGCAAATCTAACACTGAGATCGTTGGTATGGAGGAAATTGTTGAGGCATGTATAAGAAAGCCCCTTATCATATAATTAGTGTGGTGTAAAGTGGTTAATATATTTCAATTGGCTCATAATTCATTAACTTAAGCTTTTGGGTAAATATAAGTCCAACTAAATATGTTGAGGAGTCTTAGGTTTGAACTCAAGCTTCTTCTACGGGCTCCCAACACAGTTGTTCACTTCTTAACATTGCCACCCTAAACATACGTCTAGGTTCTATCTTTTTCAATTAGTTTTGCATTAGTGACCGAACTTTGACTCTTTCGACTCTGTGGTAGTGTGGAATGAATTCATTACCTTAATGTTTTGAGATTCAAATTTGGCCAGAAGAGAGGTGCTGATCAGTTGGAGGGAAAATTATCAAAACAATCTTAAACTTATTGCAATTGTACCAATTTAGTCCTAAGCCCTTTATTTGCCAATTAAGTCTCTAATCATTTGTATTTATGTCACTTCAGTTCACTCGACCAATTTTGGCCGGCTACTCGGCCAATGTTGACGTGGCAATTTAAAATTTTTAAATTTTTTTTTTCTTTCTTTTTGCTTTGTTCTCCTTTTTCCTTTAGTCGGTCGCCAAACCTGCCAAAGGGTAGGGCTAGTGAGATCGACTTTGCTAGCCACTAGTGAGGCTCACCCTCGTCTGTACTAGCAAGGGCAAGCCTTGCCCAGCAACGATGAGGATGAGTCAACCTCGCTTGTAGCCCTAGCGAGGCTCAACCTCAACTAGATTTGGCGAGATCATGCCTCACCAAGGCTACAAGCGAGGTCGAGCTCACCCAGCCATCACAAGGTTAGCCTTCGCCTAGCGATGGCGAGGCCAAGGCTCGCCGGCCCTAGCCTCTAGCTAGTCTAGTAATTGACCAAATGAAGAAGAAAAGAAAAATCAAAAAGAAAGAGAAAGAAAAAAAGGAAAAAAATAAAAATAAAAAATCTCCATGTTAACGTGGTTACAAAAATTAGTTGGATAGACTAAATTGGCATAAATACAAAAGGTTTTGGATTGAATTTGTAAAAAAATGGGGTCTAGAATTGAATTAACACAATTGCAATAGTTTTAAGACTACTTTGGTAATTTTCCCATCGGTTAGAAGATATGACACGTCACATCCATCTAGACATTCTACATGAAAGGAACTTGACATGGTGCCCCCTTTTTCTCATTCCATAAACACATGACGGACTTTTCTTTACCAAACATATCCGCGCATTTCTCAAAGCAAATGGTATGGTTGCTTCAACCAGCCCTATGTATGGGCGGACAAAGACATTATACATGTGCTTTTTGCACAGCTCCCTTGAATCTTATGATCTTTAGCAGTTTACAGCTCATTGCACGCAAGCGTGTCAGTGCAGGACGCTCTAAAGTGCGGATGCATGAACGACGCGGCAATTTCAAAGGCCCGGGAATTTGATGAATGCGAAAGATGAAGACGACAAGTCTCAATCCAGCTGCTTCTGCATCAGCTTTTCCACGTTTAACTTGGGTCGTAGAGGATGTTCTCACAAGTGAAAGTGTTGGTCAAGAATGGCAAAAAATGTATAAAATGCCACTGTATATGGAGTTTCAATAGCAAAATTGTCAATTACTAGGGTTTACCCCAATGGCCGCCCTTCATATATGAGAAGGGGAAGGTAGGGGATTCGAATCTTTATCTCCTCAAGAAAGGTTGGGATGGGGACGATTAAATTTTTGATGTGAGTTTCAACTCTCACGCCATGCAAAGAGGCAGAGCAAAAGTCCAAAAGTAAGTTAAGATTAGTCTAAGATAGAAAAAAAAAAAGCAAAATTATCCAAAAAGTCTTAAACCTTTTAATTTTGCTAATTGACTCCTAAATCTTTTCATGTTTTACCAATTGAATTTATCATTCTAATATTGACCAGAAATTGCTAACATTAACGCCAGTCATCCACCATGTCATGTAGAATGATCGATATTAACATGACAATTTTTAATAATATTTTAATATATTTTTTCCTTCAATTCTTCCCCCTCTAGTCAATTACCAAGTGTTGGTGATGGCTAATGACTGGCTAGAGGTGATTAGTTGACCTCAGGTGAGCCTCGCTTGCCCATGGCGAGGCTCGACCTTGCTAGTGGTTGGCATGGGCTAACTTCGCTAGAGGTTGGTGACCTTGCTGGGCCTTAGTGATACGCCAAAGGAGGAAGAAGGGAAGAAAGAAAAGAAAAAAAATGAAAATTTGAAAATAAAAATATTAAAATATTATTGAAAATGTTCCACATTACCATCAGTTGTCTTATGGTCTTACGTGACACGGCCGATGCCTACATCAGTGATTTCTGACTAAAATTGGCGGAACGAACTCATTGGCAAATCATGAAAGGTTTAAGCTCAATCGACAAATTAAAAAGTTTGTGACTTAATTAGTAAAAGTGCAATGGGTATACGATTTTTTAGACAATTTTCCTATGTTTCAAGGCCCCTTGGGCAATGGTTGGTAGTGCTAGCATTCACACAACTTTGGGATTCATCTAAATTCAGGGCAACTGGGAAAATTATCAAATATATCCTAAATCTATTATATGGATGTCAATTAAGTTATAAGCCTTCTAATTATATTAATTTAGTCATAGAAATTTTAACAATTTGTTAATATATTCTTTTTAGCTAAAATCTTTGATTTGAATGTGGATGTTGGCTATTTTCCATAGCATACCAAGTGCTAACGTTGACAATTTTTACAAAATTTATTTTTAATTTATTTTTGAGTTATTTATTTTATTTCTCTTTTTAGTTAACAGTCAATGGGGGCTTGCTAGCCACTAGCCATGGCTTGGCGATCCTTGCTAGTTGCCAGGTGAGGGTCCTCACCTATGAAGCCCTCACTAGCTAGATTTGGGCGTGAGTTAGGGCTACAAAGCCCTCGTTAGCCAGATTTGGGCCCTCACCTGTGGCTAGCGAGAGTGTGGCCCTCACTTGTGGCCAGCGATGGCCCTTGTCGGCCATTTCAAAGTCAATGCGAAAATAAAAATAAAAGAAATAAATTAATTAAAAAAATTTTAAAAATAGTCCACGTTATTGATGATTGTGCCAAGTAGGACGACCAATGGCCATGTCCGCGATTTTCGGCCAATTTTAGTCAAAAAGACTATATTGACAAATCATCAAAAAAGCCTAGGACTAAATTAGCACAAGTTAAATGTTTCAACCTGAATTGACATTCATATAATAGGTTTACAATTTTTTCCATAACTTTATCTAAGTCACCGGGATGCATTTGTTTCATGGTTATAACTTTGTTATCTAGTTTATTTACTAGATTTATATTTGGACAAGTTTTCCTTTCTCTAATAGATGATTATAATTAAAGGGAAAAAATCAAGAATTAAATTGGAGATCAAGCTGCTTTATTGTTTTGGTTAAAATTTTTAGCAATCTGTCTTAAGTCTGATTTGATTTGATCATAAATTTAAACTCTCAAGTCAAATTGATGGTTGATCTGGTGCTAATCCACCCATGATGTTTTTTTTTTATACAAATTGAGTGTTTAAAACCCTTTAAACATCTGGTTAATCACTATTGAGTATGATGGTCTTCCCACTTTAGATACATAAGGAAAAAAATTGTCCAAAAAGTATCAAATTCATTACACTTTTGTAAATTCAATTTTAAATATTTCAAATTTTCCAATTGAGTCTTAGGCCTTTTCAAGTTTTGCTAATTGAATCCATTCGACTTATTTTAGTTGGAAATCACTAACATAGATGTCAGTGTAAAACGTGGCACGATCGATGTTAATATGGGTAATTTTTAATAATATTTTATTATTTTTACAAATTTTTATGATTTCTTTTCTTTTCTTTTCTTCTTTTTGGGAGAATTACCAAAAAAGTCTTCAATCTATTGCAATTATTCCAATTTAGTCATAAAATATTTTTTTTACTAATTGAGTCCTAAAACCTTTTATATGTGTGTCAATTCAATCCATTTGATCAATTTTAGATGAAATCATTAGCATGGATGTTATATGTCCTACATGGTGTTGCTAGCACTACATGGCATGGCCGATGCTAATGTAGACATAATTTTCACATATTTTTACAATTTTTTTTATTTTTTATTTTATTTTTTTCCTTCTTTTTTTTCTTTCATAGTTGGCAAGGGCAACCTAATCATGTAGGCTAGTGAGCCCATGGCCACCTTTGCCCGTGGCTAGTGAGGTTGGCCTCCCCAGATTTGGGCGAGGTGACTTGCCACTCGATCTTTTTCTCTTTGAAGCTTCACAATGCAACCTAGAAATGAAACCCTCGAGACTTGACCAAAAATCAATCTCTCTCTCTCTCTCTCTCTCTCTCTCTCTCTCTCTCTCTCTCTCTCTCTCTCTCTCTCTCTCTCTCTCAGGAGTTGATATAGGGGATACAAAAGAGGGAAGAAAAAAATTAATAACAAATTAAAAAATTAAAATTTATCCACATTAGTGTTGGTTGCATCATGTAGGACAACTAAGTTCCACATTAGTAATTTTCGTCCAAAATTAGCACGAATGCAAAAGGCGTATGACTCAATTGGAAAAAAAAAATGGATTTATGATTGAATTGATACAATTGTGATAGGTTTAGGATTTTTTGGGCAATCTCTTCTTTTTTCTTTCTTTGTTCTTGTTTATTTTTTTTATTTTTTTCCTCTACTGGCAGGTCTAGGGATACTTGAGCTTGGGCTAGTGAGGGCAACCCTCAGTTGAGGCTGGTGAGCTCCCCCAGCCATGACGAGGCTCAACGATGGTCGTCAATGGCCGGTGAAGGGAAAAAGGGAAGTTGAAAAAGAAGAAGACAGAAAGGAAAAGAGAAGAAAAAAGTAATGAAGGAAAAGAGAAGATAAGAAAAAAAGGATAAAATATTAAAATATTATTAAATATGGTCCATCAAGAGGTTTATGATTTTCTGGACAATTTTTCTTTCATCGGGTAATTAATTACTAGAGCACTATGATTGGTCCCATGACTAAGATAATACATAAATGATGTGGTGATTCAATCCCAGGCCATGAATGGAGAGAACAAACAAGTTGACTATTGGAGCAATCCCTTTAGATTTTCACGACCAATATTATTATTGCAATGTTAAAAGTAACAAGAAACTATTATATTTTGTGAAGGCATACATGAATTAAGTCGGTTTAGCAAAGATAAGGAAATAAGTTGGATGAGGACAAGAATAAACAAAATTGTAAAAAAAAAAAAGATTATTTTTTTCTCTATCTTTCATTGGATAATACCTTGTCCAAAATTTTTTGTAGTTAATGGGTTACAAACATAGACATGACACCTATTTACTTTTAGTTAAGTTTACACGTGAATAATGTTCATAAATGGTAGCCACCTACTAGAGACGTGTTTAGAGAGAGTTTTCTTCATCACGAAATGAAGGAACATAGAAAGGATCCAACATTTCTTTGATTATAACAAAGGATTGATTTGGGTCTGTGGCTAGAACAATGGAAGAAGAAGGCGATAATGACATATGACTATACAAGGCTAGACAGAATCAATACATGCAAAAGTAGCTTTGAATTTTTCTTCAGTTAAGAAGGAAAAGAAGAAGCCATACTTCCACTCGTGAATCAAGTGTGCCGCCCAACTTCATAAGCCAAGCCGAAAGAAGAGAAAAAGGGAAAGCATGAGTTTAGAATCGTGATCTTATCATAGTTCATTTTGGTGTGCTCAAAAGCCCCATCAAGGTCATGGACGAACCTAAATTGAGGCAACTACTAAGAGTGCGTTTGATAAATTTCTATTTTTGGGAACAATTTTTTTTCAAAAATATTTTTTTTTCTATTTCTATACCCTTAAATAATTTCTAAGTACAAAAACACATTTGGTAACTACACAAAATTTCTAATCCCAGAATAGAAAAAAATAGAAATGCGTTTGGTACGCTCACAAATATTTTTGTGATATAAAATTTGTTTTAACTTTTTAATAAATGTTGAGATTTTTCTCTTATTTTTCTTTTTTTCCTCTCTTCCTCTTTTGGCAACAGCAAGTGTGTGGCGGGTGGTGGGCGGCGGCTAGCAACAACCGGTTAAAAGAGGATGAAAAAGAAAAGAAAAAAAAGAAAGAAAGAAACTGACTTATTCTAGAAATTGTTCTCGAGAGTAAGAAACAACTTTTTTACCTCTTGTTTTTATTACAAATTTATTTCTAACCCACTTTTCTATTTTGGGGAAAAGAAAAATTAATCAACATTATCAAACGGATTTTTGGCTACTAAAGGGAGTCTAAGATACTCGGTAAATTGTTTTAGTAAATCTAGTCACTTGTCTAGGCCTGAAAAGTAAAAGGGGACATTTGTGGAATGACCTTAGATTAAACGGCTTTTCGAGAAATCATTTTGCAGGAAAATAGTTAGTTTTCATTTGTTTGATGATATGTAACCAAAAATGTTTTTTGTTATTTGATTTCAATCTCATGACTTTATCTTAAGCAAAAAAAAATCGAATTTTTAATTTTTTTTTCTTTTTTTTCTTTTTCTTTTCATTTTTCTTTTCTTTCTTTTTGTTTGTAGCCAGGCCTTAGCAACAACCAACGATAGGCCATAGGTGTGGGCTGATGAGGCTCAACCTCATCAGCCCGTCTATAGCCGGTTTCCCAAGCCTAGTGACCAGGAAAGGAGAAGGAAAAAGAAAAAATATATAAAATAAAAATAAAATATTAAAAATTTCAAGAGTAGCAATTTCGTAAAGCTTCGCCTCTTTAGATTAGGAATTCACTTTTTCAAATTTATGCATGAATATTTTTATTAACCAAAAAGAGTTTTTGATCAATTAGTCATTTTTAGCGAATCAAATTGATGAAGGTTTGGAAAAAAAATTCATGAAAAACACTTTCCCCCAACCAAACGCACCATTAGACTATAAGCAAACTTTGAGCCAAATACCACTCAATGATCAGCTTTTCTCACAACTGTAGTTGCCTTTTTGGAACTTTTCTAATTATTTTAAAGTGGTTGTGACTTTAAAAGATGTATTACCAAGTACATAAGTTATACTTATAACACTTCACGGCACAGCCGCATTTGGCTCCAAACGAGGATTTGCCTTAGGTCGAAATTAACTCATCTTCAAATTCCTTCCTTTTTTTTAAAGGTTGATATTATGAAAAATCTTAAATTAATACATCTATGATATATTTATCTTAAACTAACTTTTTGATCATGAAGAATCCTAAACTAGTATACTTGTGACAAATTTACTCAAACTAATTTTTTTACCATAAAAAATCCAAAATTAGTATATTTATGATAAATTTACCCTCCGTTATTTTTCGTTAAATTGGATTAATACCACGAATAATCATCAATGGGTACACCTTTGATAAACAAAGGGTAAAATCCCAAATTGATGCATTAATGCAACATGTTAATTCAGTAATTTATGATAAAATTAATGAAAATTAAGGAATGATAAATTTGTCATAAATGTATTATTTTGGAATTTTTTGTGATCAAAAAATTTTTAAAATAAATTCATCATATATGTATTAATTTTTGTCATTAATGTATTATTTTGGAATTTTTTGTAATAAAAAAATTAATTTAAAATAAATTCATCATATATGTATTAATTTATGGCTTTTCGTGATATTAATCAACTTTTTTAGCAAGTAATGCAAGTATCACTACAGTAACGCCGTGTAAGATGCAGCATACAATTCAACGGTCAAACGAGCCAGTCGATGATGGAACACGGTGTGTAGGCACGTAGGCGAATGTTTCTGCTTCTTTTTTTGCTTTTTTTTTTTTTCCTCAACCTTCTTTCTTTTTGTTATAATTAAACTGATTTATTCTCTGTACTTGGATGGCGGGTCGATCCGATATATGAATCCGACCGGAGCCCGGTTAAACCGGGAGATGAGAATTTAATGCAATGATTGACCATGCCAGAACACGTTAAATAATTTCCTTTTTTTATAATACCAATTTCCTCGGCGATCGTGCATAAAAATGTTTATTTTATTGCTTTGGTGACTATGCTTTACCGGCTAAGAAAAGATATTTTTAAATTTACTTTGACTTTTTTAACTTCGCCCCTGACAAGGTCCTATTGTCCTCACTCCAATCATTGTGAATTTAAAATTCGCACCATATGACAAGACAAGTTGCTTTTGTTTTTAGGTAATGTTTAGCCCATGGAGCAGAACGAAATTGTACAATCTCTTTAATTCCTTCGAACCGCGGGAAGACTAAGATGAACTCAACCGGTCCCAAAGTATAATTTAGTTGTGAATTAGTGAAGAGCGTGAAAGGTAGGTTATGGCAGTTAAAAACATTTATGCCATAGTATTTTTTTATTGCACTGGCTTTAATAGGTGCTTTGAATTTAATAAACTTGACTTGAACGGTTGGTTGTCACCAATATTAATTTAATTTGTAATTTCTAATAATGTGCTTTGTTTTTGCCCTCTTCTTGTAGAAAGGAATATTATTAAGGACTAATTTAGTGAAGGAACTTGATTGGACTTAGCGTTAATATCACTAAAATCTTGAATAAAATCCTCACAACACATTTACTCCTTACTAATAGTGGTACAACAAATCACAAAATGGTACCACTTACCCAAATTTAACATCAATTAACATTCCATTGGATGTCCATTAAAATTACATACGTGTCAACACATGTGACAAACGACTGCAAAATGAGTTTGACATAGAGAACAATAGATTTGACATGAAAAATCTATGTGTATTGACACGTATTCATTTTAGAAGGATATTGGACGGAATACTAACGGAAGTTACATTTAGGTCTAGGGTATTAGTTTAGGATTTTTTATGCAACAAAAATTAATTTAGGGTAAATGCATTATCCTTTGAATTGATTTTCTCAATTTGGAAATGAATTGGGCCATTAGATGCAAATTAGTGCCAAAATAATATATTTGAAAGAGAAGAATTGTCAAACGTTCAAAACAAAAGTATATACACTCCAAAAGTAATGGGGTCCCGTTCAAATTTGTTAGATATCGTTTTGTTAGTACTTGCATAAATAAGATGATAGATCAAATCTGTTAGATCAAAATTATATTATAAATAAGAACCATATAGGAGAAAAAAATATTTCAAAAGTGGCTTTTACATAGAAATAAGAATCAAAGTAGTTAAGTTTAATAATGTGCGAACAACCAATCATGTCCCTCAACTGATGATCTGTCCAACCACATACTAGAAAATAGAAATGCCCAGTCTCAATGTACTCATGAAAACATACCTTGAGATGCGGTGACTTAGCTCCTTGAATATTGGCCCTAAAGTTGCTATTTACAGCAAATAATTTGCGGTATTTATATAAAATTTAGGAGCTAACTAGCTTAGTTCCCTATCAATTATTCCCTTATGGGTGGGAAAGGGGGGGGGGGGGGAGGGAGGTACCGACAATGATATTTCTATAACCCTAGTGATCCGCCTAAGGCCAATTCATTTGCACTCAATTTACTGGAAAGGTATGCCTAATAATGTGATCGTTCTTAGGCTTACACACACTACTAACCTCGTCGCCTTTGTTTAGGACGGAAACGTTTTGTTATCCTATTACTAGTAAAAATGTTTTACTAAAAGGCAATGAAACTCTTTTATCACCATAGATTGGCCGAAAGCGAGAAACAACTGTCGCGTTTGTTGAATTTATGGACAAAAATCTTCTTTTACTTATTTTTTCTTTCTTTTGTGGTTCAATGAGCGGGATTTTTCCAGCCCATTTTATTTTTGGGCCTAATTTGACGAAGCAAAACTATGAAAATGATTGGCAGGTAATTAATTAATATTTTAACTATTGAGGATTTGCTTCAGTGGCTACTCTTCTCACTTAGCAAGGGGAAAGTGGGGGGTTTGATTCCGCACGTTGTTGGGAGGAATGTGTGAGTGAGAGAATAGGGTTTCCTAGCATAAGTACAACACATAACACATATAGTGTCTTGTCAAATAGATATAGAGTAAGATAGGATTAGACAAAAAAAAATCAATCAATGTCTTATCTTTTAGGTATGAATTCAAATAATGATTTTGCATTTAATCTATTCACTCGTCTATTTGTACGACAGTCTAAATTATATTAAGAAGGGGTTAAAATCTTTACATATTAACAAATATGTACAAAGTTGCATGAATTCAATAAGTTGACTTTGCATATAGCAAATGTACATCTTGTCACGTTTCATAATATCTAAGCTTTCAATTTTAGTGTTTTTCTTTTCAATATTATACATAAAATATTAAAAAAATTTAGAAATCTATATGAATTCTAGTAACTAGAAACAGGGTTAAAACCACGAAAAACCGAAAAATGGTATACCTGTAACAAATTTACCTTATGTTAGTTTCCATTAAATTGCTAAATTGGGTGATACTTGGTAGTTGACAGATATATCATTTTGGGGTTTTATCATTCGTTTGTAATAGATTATCACTTTGTAGTTTTTCATAGTATTAATCTAAATTAACGGATAGAAAAATTGTCACAAATGTACTAGTTTAGGATAAATTTATCACAAATATACCAGTTTGGATTTTTCATAGTCAAAAAATTAATTTGAAGTAAATATGTGGCATGTGTATTAATTTTTGGTTCTTCGCGTTATCATCCCTTAAAAATAATTCAAAATATCGTTACATGCTTTACTTTGTCCGAAATATTAATATGAAAAACAGGAAAAGAAAGGATTAAACTGTATAATGTATTCTCTCCTTGCCGTTAAACCTTAATACAGTTCCCCTCTCGGGACGGTTAAATTTGGTGCGAGAGAGAGAGAGAGAGAGAGAGAGAGAGGGAGGAAATTTTGACATTTGGGAGAGCGGTTGGCGTACGAGGCCCGGCAGACACCGCCTTCCGCCTTTTAAGGAATGGCGGAGGAGTGGTTCCGAGTCCATTCAAAAATGTCAACACTTAACATCTCTTGATTTCTTGATTTTGCTTCTGTGTCTATATAACACCCATCTTCTTCCCTTTCCCCTTCCCTTTTCCCTCCCTCCCTCTCCCTCTTTCTCCCTCTTTCTGCGTGCCTTCCTTTTTGGGTTCTGCCCTCGCAACCTTTTTCACACCAAACACATTCCCCCTCTCCTTCTCTCCCTCCTGTACTTCCACCCACCACTCCCCCAATTCCATACAGATGCAATCATATTGAGCCCCACGCATTTCACTCCCTCCAAACTCCTTCTCACTCTCTGTTTCTTGGTTTCTTCATTTAATCCCCCTAGAACTTCCTCAGACCATTTCTTGATTGGCTCATTCACATTCTTTACAAACACCCTCTCAGCTCTCTCACCAACCCAACCCCTCTTAGGCTGCTGATTCCTATTCCCATTTTGCCTTTCCGGCTTCTTCCCTCCTGAAACATGGACAATGAGTTGCTTTTGCCTTGGCAATCTCTCTCCTCAGGAGTGGCAGTTCAGCCCAACGACCTGAATTGTGCTTCCAAGCAATCCCCCGATTGCTTCTTCCATCCGAATTGGGACAATTCTTCCACAGATCAAGGTGTTCACTTCGAGTCTGCACTGAGCTCCATGGGGTCCCCCCCGGCTGCCCCCAGTTCCTACCTTTCCAATGAGAGTGTCCTGATCAGGGAGCTGATCGGAAAGCTCGGCAGCATCGGGAACCCCGGCGAGGTGTCGCCGTCGCCGCATTCCCTCGCCTTGTCAGGGAATGCCACCGCAGCGATGCCTTACATTGGCGGAAGCAATAGTACTAACACGTCGTGTTATAGCACCCCTCTGAATTCGCCCCCAAAGGTGAGTTTCACGCCGGTGGATCATGCGGTCAAGGAGAGGTTCTCCAGTGTAGCGGAATTCACTGCTGATCCTGGATTTGCAGAGAGGGCTGCCAGGTTCTCCTGCTTTGGGAGCCGGAGCTTCAATGGCCGGACGAGCCAATTTTCCATGAACAATGGCGATCTGCCTTATAAGCCCAACCAGCTGACGGAGAGCGGGAGATTCCAACGGGTCTTGAGTAGCCCATCACTGAAGGCGTTGGGATCTCAGGCAGCGGCCACCGTTCATCAGAATGTGAATTCGAGACTGTCAGATCGGATCGAACTGACGAATTCTAACGAGGAGTCCTCCGTGTCTGAGCAAATCCCAGGCGGTGAAAACGGATTGAAGGCCTCAAACGAGGCGAATTCCAGGAAAAGGAAGGCGGCTGCTAAGGGAAAAGCGAAGGAACCCAGCCCATCCACACCTGTCACCGATGCTATGAAGGTATTGATTAAAAGCTTCAGTGTAGCCCCTCTTTTGTTCCATATTTATCCCAACAGGTAAGAAAAGAAAATTCCATTTCAGGTAACCGAGTCTAATGACAATTTGAGTCCAAAGCGATGCAAGCTGAATGAAGGCGATGGAAATGGAAATGACACTGCCAAAGGGGAAGATGATGCCAAAGGTAATAGTACTAAGAATGATGCAAAGCCGCCTGAGCCTCCAAAAGACTACATTCATGTTAGGGCAAGAAGGGGTCAGGCGACCGATAGTCATAGTCTCGCTGAAAGAGTAAGAATTGCTTGCCAGTTTTCTTTAATGTAGAAATAAGGAATGTTAACTGCACTTTGTTGGGCTTACAATCGAAAAATTGCCATTTTTAGGTGCGAAGAGAGAAGATCAGTGAGCGAATGAAGCTCCTGCAGGACCTCGTGCCCGGTTGCAATAAGGTGCTCGAGAAAAATTCCAAACTTGGAAGATGTCATTTTCAATTCTATATATGTGCAAATTTTTAATCCGTGACTTGAATTCTGCAAAACTTTAGGTCACTGGAAAGGCACTGATGCTAGATGAAATCATCAACTATGTTCAGTCATTGCAGCGTCAAGTTGAGGTAATGTCGTCGTCATTCATCAATGTGTCCTCTGTACTAGAGTTCCTCTTGCTTTGTTAGTGACAAGAAAATTTTGGTAAGTGCAGTTCCTTTCCATGAAGTTGGCCTCTGTCAATACCACTCTGGATTTTAATGCAGATGCACCCATTTCAAAGGATGTAAGTTTTTTGACTTCTTGAGTTTGTAAGGAACAGCTTAGATTACACGAACTTTCTGCCAACGTTTGCTGTTTTATTTTTGCCATTTTCAGATGTTTCAGCCCAACAACTCTGTATCGCGTCCTATGTTTCCGTTAGATTCTTCAGCGACCACCTTTCACGGCCATCACAGACCTCAGAATCAGCCACCGCCACCACCGCTGCAAGGACATGTCTCTAGTGGTACAGTGACCCAAGTAGACCCATTGAATCTGGGACCATGTCATAACGTTGAGTCACATTCTCCACTGAATGATCTTCAGGTAAACCTTCTTGAAACATATTATTCTCTGGACTGAAATTCAACTGCTGTAATTCCCTTCTTTTTTCCTTTTTTTGCTTTTACTTTTATCAATTTGTCTCTGACTGCTTGTTCGAATTATTTTCAGTTTCAGAATTTCTGTGGAGATGACCTGCAAAGCATTGTCCAAATGGGTTTTGGTCAAAATTCAAATCAAGAAACAGCATTCCAGCTTCAGACTTTCCATGGTTAAAGATAGTAGTCCAAGATTAGGTCTAATGAAGAAGACAATTAGCTGTTTTTCTTCCTTCAATTTTTGTCTACGATCTTTCCTTTCTTTGGGGCTAATTCTTGAGGGGTTTTTTCTCAGAATACCCTCTGTAAAATCTTTGTACAATTTCTTCTGGTGCAGAGTGTGATAGCTATACATGTATCATAATATATAAATTCTATGAAGATGGAAGGGATTTATTTATCTGCTACCTCTCATTGTCATATCTTTTGGACACTCCACCACATAAACATAAAAGTCATCATTCACTTAATTGACTTATATTTCGCTCACTTTGTTTAGTGGTTGCTCTCAGAGTCCTGACACTTGAATGAACTATTAAATCCGCGTAATCTGGTGTTCTTGATTCTTACTCATGTTGTAACCAGCTGTATATGTCGGGCTTCTACCTTTTTTCTTCTGATAAAGTCTGATTTAAATGATTAAGACATGAGTTATCTTCTTCTGGG
Organism: Corymbia calophylla; assembly: GCA_014182845.1. Classification (NCBI taxonomy): domain Eukaryota; kingdom Viridiplantae; phylum Streptophyta; class Magnoliopsida; order Myrtales; family Myrtaceae; genus Corymbia; species Corymbia calophylla. The sequence continues at coordinate 15,569,782 of CM024703.1, forward strand.
GTCAACCAAACTTTTTTCCTTTTCTTTTTCCCAATTTTCTTCATATTCTGAGGGCTCCTGTAATTTCCGCAGATTAACCAAGCAGAGAAGCTTCTGTTCCCTTTTTACAGCAGAGAGAATTCAATCATTCAATCAAGCAAAGATAGATGCCAAATGCCCTTTCATTAAAATAATTAAGTACAATAAACTACTCCATAATTTTATAAGTTAGCATCAAAAGAATCCCAGGTTGGCAGTGGTGAGATTCTGACTAGACCCAATGAATCACTCATAGAGCTTTTAATTATTTATTTATTATAATCCCATCAACTTTTCATATAATATAGAGAGAGTATAAAAAGAAGAATGAAGTGGGGTTCAGGCATGGAAGATGCTCTTTCAGATAAAGGTTAATAATTTATTTATTTATTTTTCCCATCTCAGTGATGATGTTGGTTAAAATCCATTTCATTGGGTTCACCGAAAAGATTTCTGCTGCAGCCTTAACCGAATTCTTTTTTATAAATGAGATGGCACTAATTATTTTCTGCACATTGCTCTTATTTATTTAGCTAAAAAAGATGCTTTTAATGTGGCTGGTGTGTGCAGAACATTTACTATATACAAATATCCACAATATAATAACTGGTGGAAGATGTTAGGTGACAGTCTTGTCCCCACAAGAGTTTCAAAGAGTTTTAATCATACTACTATGAGAATGAATTTAAACTTTTTTTCATTTTTCATTTTATTTTATTTTTGGGGGGTTTTCTTTTTCATCGTCTTTGGCTGTTGTGTGCAGACTACAGGCCAAGGGAGAGGACCCTCTAGACATTGTTTCCTTAAAATTTAGCTGATGAGACTTGTAGCCGATCCTCAGAGACAAACTTGACAATTGACAGGAAAATGGACAGGATTGGGGTTTTGCTGGTAACAGATCAACATTGAAGAAAGCAGATAATGAAAAAGTACCTTGAGGTCTCTTTCTTATTTTGAATATATAAACACACATCATTTAGGTCGTTGGACATGCATGACTGTAACATACTTTTGAAAGGTGCTGCAATTAACTTCAGTTTGAATTTCGATGATCATCAAGATAAGATTATGTGGCGAATATTGAAATTTTCATGGCAAGGGGTGTAAAATAGAAATCTAATTTATTTTAGGCCTTAGCTTTGTCTTGAGAAAGAGACTACTCTTTTTATTGAACCTTGTCCTGATGTTAAGAACAAGCAAGGTCATATGACTTGTTGAGCAACCTCTTTGTTAGATCCTTCCTTGATCCTAACTATAAGTAGCTAATACATGGTTCTTGCTTCTTCAACACTCATGGGCCAAGCTTCTTGGTATTTGCCTTCACCAGTTGCATTTCTAGGTTTATAGATTTATGAATGTGGGACTCCATCTTCAAGTGGTAACGAGGTAGATGATGAAACCTGACCTCGCATAATTGGGAGAACTGTTCCAATGAAAAGACTCAATTACTTTTACAATTTGACCTTCAAGGAAGAACATTATGCTCATTGAAGATCATAACGATCTCCAAATAGTAGATTGCACATCCATCAAATCAATTAGGAAGATTTACTTGGGACCCTCCTCACGTTTTCTCAAGTCTATTTACATAAGTAAATGATGTAAATTGCACAGCAAACAAAACTCAATCGATAGATTCGCATCATGGCTATCTCTTGATGCCAATAATGGACAACATTTGTTTAAATGGTCACTTATATTCGCGTAAATCAGTCTCCATGATCTAGGATTAGTTTGAGATTTGGAAGCATCTCTGTTACTCACTGATTATCTATAGGTCTTATCATTATTTGTTCAACCTTTTCCTTAGCTAATAATGCTTATGCGCATATTCTTAAATAAAGCCATCTTTTTAGTTGCAGCAGAGTATCTGTTGGTGTCTCTTCAACTGGAACTTCATTACTGTACATTATTGCTCTTCTCTGCATATATCATAGGCTTTGTTCCAAATTTTTAAATTTAATATACTAAACAATGTGATGTCTGCCAGACCACTTGTATATTCTTGAAATGTGTAGACTTTTCAATTGCTAATGGGTCTTGAAAAGCTGATTTTAATTTATAAAACGAGCTTACAAAACCTTAAATTTTTTCGCAGCATTTTTCTTGAAAATGTTAAGATGTTGAGATTGGGGCACAATGAAGTCTTGGTCAAGCTTTAAATGGCATCAGCAGAGGAGCAACTTTGGAGAAATGACAGCTAATACATTGTATTAATGATAATGACCAGACTAAAATCCACCTTCATCAGAGGTAGGAGAGGCTTTATAATGCCAATTATGGATGGAGTCTTACTCTTTGGCTTGAAAAATAGAGGGAGGTCTCTAATTTTGACCATTGTGACTGCAATATCATTATTTCAGATATTATATAGCCCATCAAATTTCATTTTCTTTCTCCTTTCCGAGAATTAAGAAAAATGGTCTGCAAGACAGGTCCACCAGAACCATGTTGCATTCCAGTCCAGTGCAGCATTTCCTTTCCATCAATAATAGCAATCTAACCCCTCGTTTTCCTTTTCGTAAGTGGAAGAAAAGCTTCGAGCCTCAGCAAATCATCTGGGTGGGTTTTTTCCACGAAAAGAAACCAAAAGATGAGACCCTACAAACAAGGATTAGACCTCTCAATTCACTCGATATCACGTAACATCACTCATGGTATATGATGTAACAGATATATCCTTGGTACTAAACGTGATTTATTTTTTCAGAAGCTAGCTCACAACCGGTCATGTCGTTTGGTGTATTAATTATGTAAGTCAATAATAGCGCACTTAACATTCTTACTCTTTGTCGATTTTGCCATATTGTCCGTGAAGTGTTGCTTATCTATATTTTATGGCAATATAGGTGCCGATCAATTCGTGAACTTTTTTTAGTGTAAAATGAGTTGAATCTATCGGAGAAGATAGTGCGATATTGGAAGAGCAAGAAAAGAGATAGTTGAGAGACACAGAGTCACATGATAACTTGCGGTTGGTGTTGTAGGGTAACTGGAGAGTTTATCATTAGGGTAGGTGTCCTTCTAATCAAGAACTTGTCACTGTTCTTTCACTCCTTTCAATAAGGGCACCTCCAACTTTTTTGCCCTTTCACCTTATATGAAAGCTTCTCTTTGCTATTTTTAATTAATAATTTTTAAACAATTTCTTTTTTTTGGGGGTGGGGGGTGGGGGTCAATTGGCATTTTCCTTTAGGAGGGAGGAAGAACAGGCTGGTGAAGATTGAAGGGATCATCATTTGTTTCACCAACCATTGCATTATAACATCTGGGTCAATCCCACTTTTGAGAGTCCACCGCTTGGTTTGTTCCTGCTTCACCAATTTCGACAATTCATCGGATGCTATGTTACTTTCACTCTCTAAACTTGAAGTCAAAAGCATTATTATATGTAGGTGATGTTAGAGGTCAAGGTTCAAGTCTCACATTCCTCTCAAGCGCACATATCGTAGGTGCCGGACGCTCATCTCTTAAATAGGTTACACCAGTGTCCTGTAAAATGGTTCAACTTCTTTTGGGATCAGAGAATGTGGGTCGGGATGCTTGATGGACCTTTTGGCCTCATTCAGTATCCATTAGAGAGTTTTTGAGAAGATCGACGTTTAACAATTATCAAGCCTCGAGCCTAATCAGAGGAGTAAAGGGGATCGTATTCCACATGTTGTAGGCATGTTTAGTGAGTACCTTTCTCAAGCCTAATTATGAAAAGATTCATTTAAATGGAAAAAAAGAGGCAAAGCATGGTCTTCATTAGTTTCTTTTTACTTTGGTTTGATTGATGCAATTGAAGGAAAAAAATCAAGCAATGAACCCTCTTTTAAATAACTGATAAGATTGCGATCGAGCACCCACTTGATTGAAGATGCATAACACAACTTTTGGGGTGGGAAGGGGACAAGTGTTAGAAAACTCTTAAATTTCTTGCATTCATATCAATTTAGTTCTAAATATTTTGATTTGGTGCTAATTTATTTTTTCTAACTAATTTTAGATGGATTGCTGACGTGGATGCTAACTAGCTTATGTGACATTACTAATGCTGACATAGATAATTTTTAAAATTTATAAATTTTTTAAAATTTTTTTATTAATTTTTCCTTTTTTCTCTCTCTTCTTCCTTTCTTCTTCCTTTAGGTGGTGGTCAAGAAAGTTGGCCTCACCTAACCATGGCAAGGCCAACCCTTGCCAGGGGACGGTAGCCTTGGTGAGGGTTCCCCTCCCCAAATTTGGCAAGGTCGACCCTCACTAGATTTGGTGAGGGGAGCCTTTGTTGGGGCTGCTCTCACCCATGCTAGATTTGGTTAGGCTAACCCATTGCCGTGGCTCGCTTGGCCATCACTTATGGCCATGGCCGGTCACCAGCAAAAGGAAGAAGAAAGAAAGAAGAGGAAAAAAAAGAAAAAAAGAAAAAGAAAAATGATGAAAAAGTTGAAAAATCATTATCAAAATAGTTCATGTCAGCGATCGGCGATGCCACATAAGCTTACTGGCATTCACGTTAGCAATTTTCGGCCAAAATTAATTAGAATGATTGAGTTTATACTAAGTCAAAAGGTTTTAAGATTGAATTAACACCAAATCAAAATATTTAAGACTAAATTTGCATCATTAAAAGGTTTAGATCTAAATTAACATCAATGCAATAGGTTTATGAATTTTCTGACACTTTTCTCGAAGTTTATGATATACGACAATTGATCCCTCTAAAGAAAAATGAGAGCTCAAGAAATCTTTTTTGTTTCCTAAAGATTTGTTTAAATCTAAAAAAAAATATATTTTGAAAAAACATTTTTCTCATTTGCCAATGTTTAGTTTAATTAGAAAAATGAGTCAATAAAAAATATTTTCCTAATCAAAGAAAAGCTATATATAAATTCAGGAAAATGATATCCTCTTTGAAAAATCATAAAACATTTTAAAATATATAACTAGATATCGATGCTTGGACTCGAAACTTTACATTTGAACATGGAAACTCCAAAGCTAGTTCTCGACGTTTAGGACTAGTGCTCGGGCTTGGGACCATCGAGGCTGGACTCGAAGCCCTAGTGCCCAATGCCTTGGGTCCATAAAGGGGGGAGAATTGCCAAAAAAAGTCATAAACATATTGCAATTGTACCAATTCAGTTCTAAACCTTTTGCAAGTGTGACAATTTAGTCCATCCGGCCGGAGCGATGTGGACACCGGCCGGCGACAATATTTTTATTATTTTTGAATTTTTTGAATTTTTCTATTTTTTTCTCCTCCTCCCTTGCCCCCCCCCTCCCCGCCGGCGGCAGTGGCGGCTAGCTCCGACGAGGCCGTCGGCCCGCGCGAGAGCCGCAAAGCCCTTGTCGGCGACCTCACCCCAGGACACAGGGGCCGCGGCGAGGGTCGCGGCCCCAACGACCCTCGCCGGCGGCCTCGCCCAAACCCGGGGAGGCACGGGCCGCGGCAAGGCCGCCGGGGACTACGACCCTTCTTTGGGGCCTCGCCTGGAGACTGGCGAGGGCTGGCACGGCGAGGCGGCCTCGCCCGAATGCGGGTGAGGCCAACCTCGCCATGGCTTGGCCGCCAACGAGGGCCGCGGCCCCGACAACCTTGCCCGGACCTAGGCGAGGCCGGCCTTGCCACGCCAACGACCCTCGCCACGCCCCCCCCAGTGCAGGCGAGATCGGGCCGGAGAGGGCTTTGTGACCCTCGCGCGGTGGCCGACAGCTTCGTCGGAGCTGGCCGGCCACTACCGCCGACCGGGTGGGGGGGGGGCAAGGGAGGAGGAGAAAAAAATAGAAAAATTAAAAAAATAATAAAAAATTTGAAAAATAATAAAAATATTATTAAAATATTATCGTCGCACACCGCCGGGCGTCCACGCATTCCAAATTTGGCTGGATAGAAAAAAGTGGCACAATCACAAAAGATTTAGGACTTTATCGGTAAAAAAAAAAAAAAGGTTTAGGGCGGAATTGTGACACAGTCGATAGATTTAGGGACTTTTTGGACTTCTCCCCCATAAAGGGTGTGCTCAGGTCCCTGATGCTTGAGCATTGATCCCCAGCACTCAGTCTTGGACCCACAAAGGTTGTGCATGATTCCTTGGCACTTGGATCTTTAGTTAATGAAATGTTTGTTTTTATAAAAAAAATTTAAAAAAATTCAAAATTTAAATTTTAAATTTTTTTTCTTTTTTCTTCTTTCTCAGCTAGTTGTTGGCCATAGTGGTGGTGGGTGACCAGCCACTAGCAAGGGATGACCTTGAGCTTGCCTAATTCTAGCAAGGCTTGACCTTGCTAGCCTAATGTGAGCTTGCCCATCACCTATGGCTGGCAACCGATTGAAGAAGAAAAAAAAGAAAAAGAAAAAAAAATCACAAATTCTAAATTTTTTGGTAATTATCCTTAGGAAAATCAAATTAAATTTATTATACCAAGCAACAAATTTTTTTTTAATTCATCTTCAGGTTTTAGCTAAACATCGTAAAATATTGTCATTTTGACTTCTTAAATAACATTTTCCAACTATGTCACATATTTCGTGAAACAAATTAAGCATAATTTTTGATAAACGAACTCATAAAGATTTCTTGTTTTACCAAAAATTTCATAATAAAAGAAAATATTTTCCATAAAAATCTATTAATTTCTTATTAAATTCATGATTTATAGAAAGTGAATTCCTTTTGGACAAGAAGGAGAAGTTTTACTTAGATCTAAGTTTGTTATTTTCAATTCATGACAAACATTTTCTTTAAATCAATTAGTTTCCATCATCAGAAAGTCATAAAACAACTTTCAAAAAACAGTTTTCTTCGTATAAAGTGGCCTTTAACGTGATTGGAATTGTCAGGATTCATACAGCTGGTAGTTTTCTGGCCTCCAAGTTGATCAGTTTCGCAGCAAGTGCTAGCGAACGGACGTTAAATGATGAAAAATTCAGGAGAACTGATATAGGCAGATCCCTCGAAAATTGAACCGTAAGCACTTGGATTACAAAGCGCTTTCGTTGTCAGTGTCACTTATGGTCCGAGAGAATTTTGATCCATAGTAGAATTGGGCTGGAGCTCCACACAATCAAGCGACCTTTCTTCATTGTTAAGCTTTACTTATGGTTCCGCTGCCCACCTAAACGGAGGCGAAAGCACCTCTCCAGAATCTCACATACTTGGCTCGATCGCGTTACCACATGGCCCATAAGATTTTTATAATCGTACCTCGTCTCCCACATGCACCATTATCTGTTAGTGCCGACCGTAGTACAAAGTTGTCTTCGTCCAAGTTATGACAATCGCCTATCAACTGGACATCAAGTAAATAGGCAGATCGATTGAGGCCATAAAATCACCTCCCGAAACCGCGTAAGAGAATTTTCAAAGGTACAAGAACTTTTGAAAACTCCAACCGCAACACCACCGATCTAAAACAAGCGACAGACACTGCACCAACATCATATGTTTTCCAATCCCATAATATAATCCCAGTTACATTGTCGCGGAATAGAGGACTCCTTGCATGTTGAGGACTCAAATGAACTGAAAGAAAAGAAAAGGAATAGGTGCGCTTCCATCACGCCTTGCTGTCAATGCTCATCGGTTCAGGCTCCTTAACCTCAGTCTTCTGCATGTCCACAAAGTTAACCAAGCCTCAGCAATTGCCAGGTAATGACAGATAATGATGTCAATGGTCATATTCATACAAGGATTTCCTGATTAGGAATCTTTCTGATTCTTACCTCAGCAGGTTCTAGCTTGCTCATTTTGGCAAACATATTGCCATAGAACTTTGCATCCTTTTTGTTATACTCCTTGACCTTCTCCTTCAATACTTTATACTCCAGTTTCACATCCCTGTTTCAATGAGGCAAATTAATTGTGTAAGCACCACACTCCATATTTCCAGAGTAATTAAGATATCCCAGACCACAAAAGAAACATCTCAGAGAACAAAAAAGGAGTAAAAAAAGTACCTGTTGTCAGGATCAATCTCCAGTGCCTTCTTTATGTCAAATTCAGCCAAATCAAGATCAGCCAGCTGAATGTAAGCCTGCGCTCTCCGATAAAGAGCCTTCACATTCCTGCTATCCAGCTCCAAAACCTGAGACACAGATTTATACATGAGAAACCATTCATGCATCTCACCCAGAGCTTTTGTAATGGCAAGGAAATGCTGCAAACCTTGGTGCACAGCTTCTCAGCCTCCTTGTAATCTTTGAGTTTTAGCTTGCATGCTGCATCATTTAGATTGCAAGCAACTTTCAGTGCCTTCGCTTGTTTCTTCTCATCTTCACTAAAGGAGGTATCATATTCTATGTACTTCACAGCCTGCAAAATAAAGGAACAAAATGCTTAGCTACAAACAAGATCAATACCCGCTAGAATAAGAGAAATTACCAGGTAAAATTGCCCTGTTCAATATTCTAGCTTCTCTGACAAAACTCTGCTTTGACCAGCAGGCAGTTTGTCATTTCATTACGTTATTTGTTTATTACTAAAAACTAGAAGAAGAATCTTCACAATGGGCTGGAGACACTAAGAAACTCTCAGACCTTCAAATACAAGGAAAACCTCAATCTAAACCAGTGGTAGAGAATCTTCTTTCCTATTATACCAAGATAATGGCATCAACTAAAAAAAAGCAACCATCCTCAAGTCTAAAGCATACTCAACCAGCCACAGAACAGAGGATATAAGTAAAAATTAAACAGTGCTTGATTTGATCCAAACAAATTGCAGAATGCAGGAAACAGGAGACAATCATATCAACTTCCAACAGAAATAAAAGATGAGGAAGGTTCCTCAGCATGTTACTAGGCCTGTGCTCTGTCAGGACTCAGAAGTTAGATTTGAGAATCATTAGCCTTGCCACTTAGCATGAAACAAAACAATACCCCGCTGCAAGTGCTTTAAATAATGGAACACATAATAACTAGCTAACCATGTAAATAGCTGAGATGTACCTTTTCATATCTCTTGGAAGCCCTTGCATACTTCCCCGCCTTAAATAGAACATTTCCTTCTTCTTTCTTCTTGCCTGCAGCCTCAATCTTCTCTTCAGTATTCATGTCCCACGACTCCTTGTCCTAAACATTGAATGTTTAGATATACTGTATCAGTGCCCTGAAGTTTACAACTAGGAGTGTGCAATAACAGCACATGAACAAGAGCCTGCTAACATACCTTGACAAAAGAGACCAACTCCACCTCATAATACAGAGTCGAATTAGGAGGTACCACAGCCAGATCCTGCTTAGACTCAGAAGATCCAAATGCATACTCAGGTGCAATTGTCAGCAAAGCAACCTCCCCCTTTTTCATGTTCATCACAGCTCTGTCAAGCCCGTCTATTACTTGTTCTGTCCAGAGAATAACCTTCAGCTAACCGATAGACTAAAGTAAAGCAGACAAGTAACACATCAAAAAAGTTCAATTACCTTCGTCGGTCTTAAACTCAATTAAGTCCTCACCATCATCATGGCCTTTCTTCACAAATACTGTACCATCTTGCAACTTCCCAATCAATTTAACTGCAAACTTAGAATCACACACATCAGCAACCACAGAGGCCATTGAACAAATCATACCTAAGTCACTTTCATTTTACACCACAATTCTTAAGTTACTCAAATGAATATGTGGATCATCTTGTCCATAGGATGTAAGAAAAATTTGGGCACGAAAAGAAGTACCTTTAACTACAGTTCCTTCGGTAGGCCTCTCATACCCTTCCCCTTCCCTGAGAATCTTTTTGATTACTTTCTTGTCATCAGTCACTTCAGACACAGTCTTCCATGATACCAACTCTAATGTTATTTGAAGAGTGGCATTCGGTGGAATGGCACCCTCATCACCAGAAGCTGGCCTCCCTTTCTCGCCAAATCCATCTACAAACAAGATCTAAAATTAACAAAACGCATCCCAGCGGAATGCTCCACAAGAAAAAAGAGGCGGGAAAGAAGTTCAGCTTACATTGTGGCTTTACTGTCAAAAGAACTTTCTCTCCCTTTTTCATTGTCTTGACAGCTTTAGTAACTGCGGGGCAAAAATGTCCTACAAGAAAGAATAGAGGTTAGCACTAGGCAAATGCAAAGGGCAGCAAAAAGAGTACACTCTTTGCCAAAAATTACTCACCTTCTTGAACAGTGAATTCCACTCCATCAGACTTTGCAATGGTGGTACCATCTTCCAGCTGAATCTCATACTTGACTACATAAACAAGAAGTCAATACCATCAGCATCTTTCCAATTAACAAATTCCGTATAAAAATTATCAAGAGGAATGGAATAAACACCTAATACTTCATCAAGATCTTTAGGATTTTCCCATTTTTCGCCTTCCACCAGAATTTTTTTGAATATGCCACCATCCTTGCAAATATCCTTGACACTTGTCCAAGAAAGTAGTTCAACATCAAATTGCAGAGTTGCATTAGGAGGTATGGTTGGAGGTGAGCCAGACTCGCCATATGCTAGCTCTGGAGGTATGGTGAAGATAGCATTTTCCCCCTTCTTCATTGTCTTGATACCTTGATCCCATCCCTTTATCACTTGCCCTACAAGCACAACAAATTCACTCCAAAATCAACACCCCACTTGGCCAACTCCCTTGACCAAAAAAAATAAACAAGGCTCAGAAGCACAAGATCATCAAAATTTGAATTCTACAGTTTAAGTCTACAAACATCATACTTTTTGATAGACATATTGTCCAAGACTCACATAAGAGAAACCTTTGCCAACCACAATGTCAATCAAGAGCATCATTTCTACTGACTCATCCTTGTCACACAATCCATTAAACAGGGTCAGTTTAGGTTTAACAGAAGTTGTAATGTCTTTGATGCGAAAGCATGTTGGATACAGAGTCAACTAAAAAATAACATAGAACCAAGCCAACGATGACCAGTCAATTATGCAGGATATATTTACCTCTGCCCATATCTCTCATTCTTTTTCCATTTAATTATTATAACATTTTTTTCTCAATCCTTCTAACAATTTCAGATCCTGCTACTGGATGAGCTAATCCCATTCATTCAGTCATTCATGCTATCCCTGCATCATTCAATGCTACTTCTGCTAACTAGCAGTAGACTGGCAGCAAAATCCATCATCTGGGATTAATAAAAGAATGATGGCTGAAGACCCATGCGAAAAAAAAGTTAAAGTTTTCACATATTCTTCAAAAGATTTAAGGCCCTGTTTGGTTCAGCATTGTAATTGCGCTTTGGGACTCTAAAATCCCTTGGGCAAATGCATGTGGCACTTGGTTCATTTTTTTGTTCAACTTTGGGAAATGCAATTGATTTCTCAAAGCCTCTAACAGCCTTTAGCCTTGGCAGGTCTGGAGATACTTTGAAAAATAGCATTCTTCAAATGTAAGTAGATTTTTCTTCATTCCAACTTTGCACTAACTCAACTTTCATAATTTTATAAATGTCCTAGAAAACCCTACCTTGCTGGCAAGCTACCGATGAGCCACTACTATCTTCGCTTGAGGTTGTGAGACCCAGGTAGGCAATCCCAAGTGGCCATCGCTTGGGGTTGCGCGACCCCAAGCGACAGCTGCCTGGCATTTGGCAACCTTAGGTGACACTTGGGTCAGACAATGTAGCCGCTAGCAACTAAGTTTTGCCAACAAATAGTTTGAGATTTATGTTATATAAAAAAATTAGCAAAAGTCATTGATAATGTGGAGGTTTTACCAATCGACATTTTTGTCAAAATCTCTTCCCTTTGTGTTTTTAAAATACAATTTTACCAACCACCATTTGCATTTCAAAAAACCCCTTTAGGTCAAAGGCATTTGCATTTCCCCAAAGCTGAACTACATGGGGCCTAAGTATATAAAATTGCCTTTCTGCAACAATGCAAAACAAACAATGTACCATTAACATCATCATCTAAGCAGCTTACAATTATATGTCCAGAAAAAGAGAAAAGATATCAAAGAAAGCTGTAGCATGACATGATCAGAATTCAGAATGATAGAATGAGATAAGAAATCAATGAACAGCAGAATATCCATACAAGATTCTCACCATCCCCAGACATACTCAAGAACAACGAGGCAGAGGTTAACCTTAGTTCGCAAGTCATTTACTGACTACATTAACCTCCCAGGCTAGGAAACTATAGAATCTTGGTCAGGGATCCATTTTCGACATACACTAGAACTAATAAGCTACTCCATGTGCTGTAAGAAAAACCAATGATATGCATATTTCAGCAGTTACAGACCAACATTCATGATATTTCAGCATCACATCAAACTGATATTCACTATAGACCATGAACGTAAATCCTGAAACCACCATCATTAGAAAGGCCTTTCCAACATGCAGAGGTGCTCCAATACATGCTAAGCAAAGAGTTTTATTTAGATTAATAGGATCCGAGCATATAAATCCACTTCCTCCATAGAAGCTTGCAGATAGATAAAGCAGTAACTAATGACACCATCAATCCAACCACAATAGTAGGGAAGGAAAACTTGCATCTGCATTGACTAGAGACAGTAGATAAAACCCACATTGAGTAGTGGGTATAGCCAAAACATATCCCCGCATCAGCTAATAAAGAACTTCTCAGGGATAAACCATTCCTTTCGAATTTCCTCAAATAACCACAGTACTATTGCATAGCCAAATATAGTAAACTCAAGATCATTGTGGCCAAACCAAGAAGCAAATGGTCAAAGGAGACCTCCTTAGAGTTACACGGGTAGGATCCAGAAAGAGGACGATATAGTCTCAAATACAGGCCATGGCCCACACAAAAACCCGTTCAATGAGGGCCTTCCACTCGGACACTATTACTCAATATCAGCAAAATATCATCCCATCAAGAAAACCAGTTCCTACCTACTATGACTTAACCTTGCCTACCCGTCAGTAGTGTATAATTCATTTACAAAGCAACTCGTTCGCATTTCCAAGAACCAATGAACAGAAAAAACGTACTTCACCTTAACCGACCAATTAGATTCGAGATTAAGCAACTGAAGAACTTCCACAATCACAGCAGAGCATATTGAGGACGACTTTAATTCACTGAGCTAACAATCACCTTGGCCAAGAGTGAACTTGAAAGGAGTCCCGCGGTCCCGACTAGAATCGAATTGAGTACCGTCAAGGAGCGTCCCGGTGTAATGCACTGAAAACGAAGACACCCACAAGGTAAACAAAGCTTAGCACGCGACGCATGGGACGAACAACGAATCCAAGAAGAGACACGCCCACCTTCAACTTCGTCGCCATTATCAGGAGTTTCCCAGCCATCGCCTTCCTTGACGAGCTTCTTCTTGAGGCCCTGCTTGCCGATCTCCTTCTCCTCGCCGGCCTTCATGACAGGGGAATCGTCGTCAGGGAGGTCGAAGTCCTCGTTCATCTCGTCGGCGGGCGGAATGTCGAAGTCCTCGCCCATGTTCGCCGGAGCTCACCCGAGAGGGACGGCGGACCGCGATGCTGCAACGGATCGCTCACGACCGGTTCCACGCAAGCTGGGAATATCTCGGCGGTGTCGAGAAGCGAGCGAAGCCACGGGAGAGCGAGAGAAAGCGAGACAGAGAAAGAGATCTATTATACGGCGTCGAGAGGGGGAGGTTCTAGAGAGTTCGAAGCGAGGGTTTTGGGAAGAGGGGTGAAGTCGAGGAGGATGATAATGAAGAGAGAGAGAAGACTTCGCGGAGACTCAGGATGGTTCCAGAGACATTTTGCTCCCTCCTTTTTAAAGTTCTTCCCTTATTTAAAAAAATTCCTTTTTTTGTGACGTGGAGTTGCAGAAAATGAAGACGAAGACGAAGACTGGGCGAGAGAAAGAGGGTCGCTGCTGCGTTTTTCCTAAACATGGCATCCCTAAGAGCCACCTTCCTTTTCACGATCCTGATTCGATTTCATCCTTTTTGCTTACCCCTCGAAGTTTAAAGATCGCTCCCCTTGAAGTACATGTGAGAAGAAGAAGGAATCGTTTGAGAAGTACAAAGAGAAAAATGATGGGCCATATTTCGTTTTCAGGCTCAAAAATCCTTTTGTCTAAATAGACTCGTGATTAGATAAGTGATGGACCGTATATTTTAGCATTTTCGAGTATGGATTAGATCTAAGTTAGGTAACCATTTCCATTTCTCATATTAACCCTTTTTTTGGTTTTATTGACCATCTTAGCGATTTTTTCTCTTTTTCTCCTAGGAATATCAAATGATATAAGAGTAAAAGAAGCTTCCACACTCCATTGAGGGAAATGTTAGATACGCCATCCCCCTACGGGTTGTGAGCTTGTTTCACTAGTCCATGTCGTGTGGCCCGCTTAGACATTAATGGGTGTCTATGAGAATTTGAAAATAAGTAGGTAAATGGTTTCAGGGTGAGTAGGCTTCAAACTTAAAACTTGAAACTGACATTGTTATAACCAGTTTTCAGTTTTTGGAACTTATACCTGATCCTATTTGTACTAGAACCTATTTTGGAACTTACCTTATTTTTCCGGTCTGATTCCAGAGTCTACATGAGAACCCGTTTTTCATAAACGCTCCAAGCAAGAAGCACCTGACTGATGTCCTATACGGCTTCGGATTTTACATAAACACGCAAGAAAAAAATAATCTAAATTTCCTAAACTTATGAGCTACTGAATATGATAATCAACCTAGTCATTACTCCATACATCAACAAATTCTTAGTAAATGTACAAATCCAATCAACTTGGTTTATCAGCCAATAACTCCATGATAGTATAATGTTAACGCTTAAACAACATAAAAAAGTATCCTTCTAAAACAAATATAATAAATAGAAACAAATGAATTGAGATTAAGACTACTTCTCCTATAGATTGTCTCAAAAAAGAATGTCCAAATAAGAAATTGCAAAGCTAAATACTCCGACGGCCTTGCCCCGAGCCTTTGTGGCCTAAGGTGAGGGCGCCACGGTCGGTGAGGGTCATTGATGACCCTAGTCGGCCCTAAAGAAAAAAAAAAAGGCAAAAAGAAGAGAGACGAGATGAGAAGAGAAATAATGTCGTTTTTTACCATTGCACAAAGAGAAACGACGTCGTTTCTGATTGCAATGCAAAGAGAAACCACGTCCAAATTGAAAAAATCCACATTGGAAATCAAAAAGTATTAAAAAAATATGGAAAATCATTAAAAAAATCCACATATGACTTTTGGCCAGAAGTGGCACTTAATTGAATGATTTGGCACTCAAGTGAGCGAAAAAAAGTTGTGGCACAAACATGAACGCCATACGAAAGTTTTGGCACTCCTAGTGTTCTTCTCCCTCAAAATTCTGTACAAAGATTCTCACCGTATTACTATGCACTTTTGGTCAAATCGGCTCACTATTTACTTTTTACTGTAGAGTAATAGTAATTTCTCGTGAACACATTGTTCACTTTTTATTTGTAGTGACTAGCCTCTTCTTTAAATAGACTCTTGCATTGAAGAAGAATGCGGGCTTTGAACTTCCAAAGCCTTTCCATTTCCTTCTTCCCTTAATCCATAAAAGACCTCCCTCATTCTAAAAGAGTTCTTCCCTTGTTCTTCCTACGACCAATCTTCTTCTATTCCCTTTCAAGATCAATAACCAAATACTTGGTTCCGATCGGCCCTTGGTTAGATCTTCATATTTCCATCTTGCAGTTTTATCTCTATAAACCCTTGTTGGATCTATAGCTACAAACCATGTTCATGGTTTGTGAATCAAAAGATCTTGTGAATATTGCACTTATATTTCATAAACTGCAACTTTCAATATATGTACTTATGACTTTGAGTTAATGCCATATTTTATTTAAAGTTTCCTGTTTATATAATTTATTGCTCATATCCCCACAATCAGTAGGTTTAACCGCTTGTGGTTGGTGATTTAATTATCTACAAGTTAATTATATGCCATTTTAATATTCTGACCATACCCCCACAAACGTCAGGTCTCACCACCTATGGAAGGTTTTGTCATTATTATTTAGATATGAGCATTTATTGACATCCTTAAATAATCATTACTTCTTACTATTTTACCCTTATGCTTGCAATTATATTTCATTTTATTCAATTATAATTTCTTTTTGTATGTTTTATCATTGTAAAATTAGTATATTGAAATCATTATCAAATATTTTTAATATCATATTTAATTAATTGAATAAATATAAAGTCTATTGTGTCTACATGTTTTCCTTATTATTTGTTTGTTGTTTGTGATTGGGTGATGAAGTTATGCGCTTCGGCATGTGCATAATTGAAAGATAAAAAGAATGGGTCGATGACACCTCCTTGGACGTCGCAAGTCAATGACGTCGAGAGGATGTCGCACGCCCGCGACTTGGGAAAGAAAGGTCCAAGGCATGACAAGATATCACGTTATTTTATTGATACTAAGTTTAATGGTAAGATGAATCTACTGAGTTGTGGCTCATTGCTTTATTTTGCAAATTTGTAGGGTAGATCCCCCTTGATGCCACGTTTTGGAATACCCCTATATGTAGAATGGGAATATCATGACATAGTTATACCAAGAGCCGAGATAGTGTATGGTAAGCATAGTTCCACTTTCTAGGTGGATGTAAGCTTACCTAAGCTTCTACTCCACAATTTCGTTGCATGATATGCTGATGTAAATGGGGAGATGGTTGAACCTTTGAGAGGGTTCGATGGTCCCCCAAGGCATGACGATGGAAGAGACGTGATAATGCCAAAGGCATCAACCCTTGAATTGGATGATAGTTGAAAGTTGTATAGGCTTGCTTTTGAATCAATATGGGAATAGTGATGCTAGTTGACTAGACCCTCTTCCCAAGACTTAAGTAATGTATTGTGTTTTGTTTGGACGATAGTTTGAAAATAATAGTTACTAATGTTGATATGAAGATGCATATGTGTATCACTTAAACTTGTTGGATTTCTACTATGGAATGATGTAAATATATCATTATGTTTTTCGCTTGCTTTTAAAAAAAATGTACGTGTCGTGCGTGACGTTCTGGAACATCACATTGTTGACTACCACATTAGGCCTCTAGGGAATATATACAAGATTAGTTTATATCAACACTTCTCCTAAAGGTCTTTGTCCATTCTGCCCCCTAAGTGGAGACGTTGGTCTACCTTGATTGGTTGATTACAGCAGTAGGCCTAGTAAGGGGCAAGTACTATGTTTGATTGAAGTGTTATCCCATTAGGCCTTACATTTTCGATATGAAGTATTGGCACAACCGATTGTATATTCTCTACATTTGACAATGTTAATTTTGCTGAGCATTCTAATCTACCAAATTGCCATTATTATTTTCCCCTTAGTTGGTCTAAACGAGATTGATTAAGTTATTCCCATTGATGATTGCAGCTATGTTATTATGAATTGAACCAGTGACTTCAGATCTTTGTAAAATCTTAACCAAAGGTAGAGGTGGAATTACTTAACCTACCATACCAAAATAGCTCCAGCATAAGTCAATGAAGGAACATACCTGATAGGTTTGGCTTAGGGTGCATTTGGTTCAGCATTTTGAAAGCTCATTGGGAAAATGCAAAGCAATTTAGCTTAAAGGACTTTGAGGAAATGTAAAAGACTGTTTGTTAAATTCTACTTTCAAAGGCAACTTTGAGAAAAATGTTGTTTGGTATAAAATACATTTGAAAAGCCCTTTGGGACTAATCTAAGCTTTTAAATTTTTATATGCTTAAAATTAAAAAAAAATGTTTACAACTTTTTTAATTTATATTTGACAATAATGTTAAAGATGTCATATAAACAATTTTATTAAAAATAATTTTTTTTGCTAAAAATATCAAATGAAAAAAAAATTCATGTACCCTTTTTTTAATTACAAGAAGAATACTTTCATTATAATAAATATAGTAACACATACTTCGAGGAAAGAAACCCATTATCCTTAAAAATTACAAACATCCCTAACTATTTATTAAATTCATAGCTATTTGATCACGTAAACGTGTCATATCAGACGCTACATCATTATTTGAAGAATTACTCTCATCATTTACATCATTGGAACCCGATGTATATAAATTGAGCATCAAAGTATCCAAGAAACGAACAAAAACATCAGTAAAATGCTTCCAGAAATAAATACAGCAGGGATGTTATTACTTAAAAGATCAATATGTTAAGTTGGCCACCAAAACATGCCCTTTCAAGCTAATCTCTTGTCGCTCATTTTATAGAAAGAATTTCCATCTAAGATCACGTTAGTGGCAACACATAATATTGTGTTCCTCTATTCTTTTACACACTTTTGCAAGAATATATGTCACTACATCAAACTCCCAACACAATACTGCCGTCTCATTCCTTGCGGATCTTCTCCGGAGGGAGAAAAAACAATGACAACTCATTGTTCCTGTCAACAAGTGAGAGTCATCTTTGAATCGATTGCTGTTCTGCTTGGTTGAGCTCCGCCAGTCTCATTCCAACATGTGCTGATACCTTGAGGAATTTTTCAGCACAGTGAAGCACACATCTCTCCTCTTGCTTGCCAAGAGACTTGCGGTAGAAAGAATTAACACAATCGATAAAGCATCTCTCCACCAAAGAATTATACAACCTTCGACTGCAATAAAATATCCGAAGCAGGAGAAAGAAATCAAATTCTCACATATGGCATAACCCTCCCTCTCATAAATGAAAAGTATAAACAAGGTGCACATAACCAATCTAAGTACAAATGAATAAGTAAGACTCATAGAATCACAATGGAGTGAAGAATCAACTGGAGGTTTATTGGGGTCTGCGAAAGTGAAATGTGAATTCTGGATGGATTGATGCCATGATTGATGAAAGAGAACACGCTAACTTCTGTAGATTAAGGTAACTAAGGATGGGCAGAAAAAGAAAAGGCATGGGTTAAAAAAATAAAAAATGTTGTTCTATTAGAAGATGAAATCTCATCTTCTGTAATGTCAGTTGAAAAGGCATTGGATGCAGAAAAGAGAGGACATGTCAAAGATCAAACTAATAATCCTTAGACCTTTATGGGATTAACTAGAATAAGCCAATCTCCTGATTAGTTAGCGTTGCTAAGTTCACAAGAGACTTCAATGAGCAGGGGTTGGGTATTGTTCTTGGACAAGTTATTACCGGTGAGTTAATTGTCCAAATGAACGAAGGCACCCATGGAATATCAACAGGACACAAGATTGGCGTGAAATCTTCTTAGTTTTCATGATCATTTAGGTGGAGATAAACCTAATTGTTTCTCGTGACAGCAAATCTCGAAGGTCAAAGCCCCATTGAGTCACTTCTGTTAAATGCACAGCATGTTCTGACAAAATACAAACTAAACTCTGTAATATTACCATGTTGAGCCACGCTTTCCTTTGCAAGAAGAGAGCCATCTGTGGATCATATTATAATCCATTTTCTATCTATGACTAGAACTTTTTTTAATTGAAAGATGGAACGCTCCTAGTAATGCCACAAAAAGCTTCTTCTTACTGGATATGAAAACAGAGGGTTAGATTTGAAGGCTGATCAAGAGATCAGTTGAAGGCTACATCAGTATATCTTAGTTGGAAAAACCTCTCCATATGTTTGAGTCTTGATTTCCTTTATTTGTACTTTTTCTTTTATCCGCACAGGATTGTAATTATTCTTTATTGATTAAACTTGTTAGTCTTCACAAAAGCAAAAGGAATTTGAGTCTTTCTGCACAAACTTTTTACTGAAACTAGACATCAAAGCAATTGAAGCTCAGTGAGTCATCTCCAACCATAAGATAGGTGGAATTCCTCCCATTACAAGCAAAACCCATAATCGGAGCAAGCAAAATCCAGAATCGCAAAACTCCAAAATCGGAGCAAGCAAAACCAAAAATCGGAACTCCTTGTCAAAACACCAAAACTCGATTTTTACCTCAGAGCTTGCCGCGATTGTTGTCGGCACAGTTGAGTGAGAAGCAACAGAGCTTAGCTTCAGAAGAGGAGCCCTCGCGACGTGCGTCGAAAGAGGAGCAATAGTCGTCGCGTCGGAAGAGGAGCCGAGGTTGTTGCCGGCGCAATCAAGCAAGGAGTAGTAGAGCGTAGCATTGGAAGAGAAGCCCTCGCGACGTAGCGCCGGAAGAGCAATGGCAGTCGTCGCGTAGGAGAGAGCGCAATGTCGGAAGAGGAGTAGCAATTTGATGTCGCGAGGGAGAGAGGGAGAGAACGTGGAGTTGCAAAGGAACATGTGTGAAAGGGGTTCACTTTTTTAAGAAGGGTAAAAGTGGATTTTCAATAATATTTTAAGGGCAAAATAGGCAAACAATAATTTTTCATTAGTTGGTGCCTTCAGCATTCCGAAAATGCTGACTTTCATTTGAAAGCTCATTGGAGATGAGTTGCCAAACACCCCAAATTTTCCCCAATGGGCTTTCTAAATGCCCAACCAAACGCACCATTAATGATCTAGGCTTCAACATAACACCATTAAGGGTGTTGGAGACAATTGGCTTGACTACATCAACATGATATTTCATCATGTGATTAGATAGATCATTCCATTGTTCCTCAAACATCCCTTTCATAGTAGCCAGTGCATCGAGCTTGGCTTTAACTACATTCTCTGCTTATTAGTGAGTTATCTTAGGATATCTTCATGTCCACATTGATTTTGCTCTGCCATCAACTGAGTAGTCAATGACTCAAATTGTATTGTCCTTTCATTGCTGAGTTTTTATGACTAGTTATTACTAGCGGTATTGTCAAGATTGAGTTGATTCTTTATTCTGACCATTGTATGTCCTCACATCAACCACATCGGTCCTACTGAGTGTGAAAAAAAATGTTCCACCAAAATTTACTCTATGACAAAATACATTTCACCAATAGCCATTCTTTAGCTTTTATTCTTTCTTTTTTTTTTTCGATCCTTCTTTACTTCTATTGTAACCTTTACTCTCAGATTTTTGCCATGTCTCCTTACAAGGCTTGGGAGTTAAAACCCACACTTCAAACTAAATCGTTCTCATCCCAACCCCCCTAAGAAGGTGGAAATTTGAACCCCCATCTTCCCACGTTCTTTGGTTTTTATTCAAAGACATAGTTTATGTGATGATTTCAAACAAAAATATTATAGGTACACAATGAACTTAAAGTACACAAACTTTTCCAAAATTAATTGACAATGAGGCACTTAAAAACTACATCAAAGATACACTCCGGAAAGTATTTAAAAACTGAGCCATAATTACAGTGCAAGAATTAAAAGATAACTGAAGGATAACAAGTTTTGTGTGTTGTTTGTTGGGAGGTTCTTCAGTAGATGAACACCAATATTTATAGCATTCACAGCATCATTGCCTATGAGCAGTTCTTCTGCAGTTTTAGCAATGCTTGCAAATTTCCGAGAATCTTGGTTTCATGTTGTTATGTTGCCATGATCTAATCTCAAAGTGGTTGTTCCTTTATAATCACGCCTCAATCTACAGTGCATGTTTGCTGCTACTTTGAATTTCATTTGAATGAACTTTATTCTTCCTCCACGATTTGCTGAACTACATAGTCCTATCCGCCGGTGACTTCAAATTTGAATACCATACAACCTCCAGACATTCAATCTTCATTTGGTTTCTCTCATCAACAAACTTTGTTATGATAATAGGCAATTAGACGCCATCATGGATTGATAACTGATCCATGATTGTTGATGGTCATTGATGTATATCGACAGCCATTCTTATGGTCATCGACGATAGTTCACGTGATGAGTAAATCACTCCATCCCTAAGTCATATGCTTACTCACGTTCAGGAATTGATAATGTTTTTGTGCAAACACCATGTTGTTGCTTTCGAGAAAACTATCTAGTGGTGTGTATTTTTTAGTAATTAGTGATTTCTATAAGTTTCCGCAAAGAAAATTGACTGTCGACACGCGAAGGATTAGCAATTATTACATAATCTCGTCATGAATGGTTTTCCCCGTTGAAAGCTCACGTCCCGAGGTTCCCGAGCGAAGTATGGGCTTTCTTTAAGCATTCATGCGTAGAAACAAACCTTATCCCCTCATCGAGACTTAAAGTAAGCTGTCAACTCTCTTCAAATTCTAATGTCTTATAGTTAGACGACAAATAAAACTGATATATCCGACCAAGTTGAACGCTTCTTTTTTGTGCTAAATGACCAAGTTGAGAGCTAACGACAACTATTATCGTCCTTTTTCTAAACCCCCCTTTCAAGTGTCATTAGCAAATTCATGGAGATCTACAAATTTCGGTCCTTGAAACTAATTTAATCCGCAAGCCCTCTAGGTGCTTTCGAATATAATTTAGGATTTATCCTTGGAGCGTTCTGCGGCTAAGTCAAATCAATCAAAAGGAGTCGGGATTCTGAGTTCTATATGAAGCAGAGCTTCCCACTTCATGCCCCACACTCTCCATATGCCAAGTGAGTGCTCAGCGCTCTCAGCTCTTCTTTGCGCCTTTCACTTCCCCAGCTTCTAAGGAGTTTCGAGCGTCCAATGGGTGGTCTACTTCACTTGCTCGTCCTCTCATTTCTGCTCTACTTTTCGAGTGAGTTCCTCTTCCTCTCTTGAGAAAGCTCTGAAGTAAAAACTCAAGGCTAGTCTAGAATGTACCAGGTGGGATACTTGGCTGTCATAGAGTTGCTTAAACATGCACGGTTGCAATCTTTCACGTTACTTGATGCATATTCCATTACTATATTTCGACGGTGAAGCACTTTGTTCATGAAGCGAGATAATGGTTTTGGGTGTGACTTGTAGGGGCTGAGGCGACCAGTGCAGTGGGGGTGAACTATGGCCAACTAGGCAACAACCTCCTGTCGCCGCCGGACGTAGTCCGACTCATCAAGAACCGACTCAGCTCCAAGAGTGTCAAGCTCTACGATGCCAACCCCCAAAATCCTCCGAGCCCTCAAGAACACGGGCCTTGAGGTCAGCACCATGGTCCCCCAACGAACTCATTGCCAACATCTCCGCCGACCAAGCCCTAGCAGACCATTGGGTCGAGGCCAACATCATGCCCTTTTACCCGGGTGCCAAGATCCGACACCTCCTCGTCGGCAACGAGATCCTCAGCGACCCTGCCAATAGGTGTTTCTGGCTCAAGCTCGTCCCCGCCATGAGAAGAATCCAAAAGGCCCTCAAGAAGCATCGGATTCGGAACGTGAAAGTTGGTACCTCGATGGCCATCGAGACGCTCGAGGGTTCCTCGGTCTACCCCCTTCCAACGGGTCGTTTAGGTCCGACATCTTGGCCTCGGTCATGAAGCCCATGTTGCAGTTCTTGAGCGAGACCAAATCGTTTCTCCATTTGGATGCGTATCCATATTTCCAATGGGCCAAGGACCCAGAAAAAAAAAATCAATCTTGATTACGCATTGTTTGAATCCAAGAGCATCGGGTATACAGATCCGGGCACGGGTTTAATTTACACGAATCTTTTTGACCAAACGGTAGATTCAATGGTCTTCGCTATGAAAAAACTTGGGAACCCCAACGTTCGCATCCTCATGGCCGAGACAGGCTGGCCCAGTGCCGGAGATTACGACCAGATCGGGGCGAATATCTACGATGCCGCCACCTACAATCGCAACTTAGTCAAGAAGCTCAACGCCAGACCGCCTGTGGGGACTCCGGCCCGACCAGGGTGGGCCGTGCAAGGATTCCTCTTTGCTGTTTTCAACGAGAACCAAAAACCAGGCCCTACGACGGAGCGGGAAGATGGCCTCATCGGGTCACGAGCCGTTGCCGTCACCAACGAACAATAAGCCATACAGGGGGGCCCATATGGTGTGTGGTGGCGCCAGGATCTAACAACAGGACGGCGCTTGAGGCGGCCTTAACGTACACTTGCTCGCAGGTAAGCTCGTGGAAACATCATGACTTCCATGGGATGTGCTATTTACAATTTCTTTCGAGTTCATGTTGCGTTCAAATAGGCGTGCCTGAGTTCCTGAACTGGGTCCAATACGAACTGAACGCGTAACTGGTGTTTCCTCAATGGGCTCGCCACCCAAACCATCAAAGATCCAAGCAAGTCTCGCCAACCTATTTCCATTCTTGCTTTATCCTATGACTCAATTCTCAAGAAGTCTTCGCAGCAATATTATCATTCAATCTTGCAGACGAGAGGCACTTGTCGATAGGAAAATTAACCTATTTTGGATGTTATGTTCTTGATTGCAGGTTACGGATCTTGCAAGTTTCCGAGTGTTACTCATTGAGGACGACGAGTACTGCAATTCTCCCACTTTGTCAATCTTTTTTTCTTTTACCCAAAGAAGAAAACAAAAGGGCTATGTCGGTTGTTATTCCCCTTCCAAAGCCGTTTGGGGCATCTCTCTTTTCTTTGTTGCTTTCTTCTTTTCCCCCTTTCCTCATCTTTATCAACCGTGCCTTCCAGGATCTTGACGTTGTAATCCACGTTATGTTCTATTTTATCAACCAAATATTAAACTATCAGATTTGGAAAATTTACAATCTTATCTTTAAAATATTAACTAAATATTAGACTATTTGATGTGAAAATTTTAGAATTTTTACCTCTAGAAATTCGAAAGTTTTCTATCTTGCAAGTAAATATTTTAATATATATTTTTGGGTATATAAACATTCATCCAAGCATAATGAAAATATACAATAATTTCTGCATCAATATTCTTATTAAGAAATTTCCTCTAGTGCGGACGGAGTTAGTGAGAACTGACGGGAACTGGTTATGCACCCGAACCAGACAACAATTATATGGGTTGGTACCAACATGTCAGAGGCTTTGACCCCAGATTTGGTCCGTCGAATTAAATTATTGACCTAAAAAGACAGGAATAAATAAATAAATAAAAATGGAAGAAAATGACAATATAGAAACGTGGGTGGGAGTTCTTCTCTGATGTGAAGGGAAGGGGAAATTGATAATGATATCTCTGTAATTAGTCAGGCTCCTAATCAGGGAGACTTCGTCCCTACCACGGGCAGATTGCCGATTGGGACGTTCGACAATAATGACGACGGTCATGATGATCGTTAACACGAAATTTAGGGATTGATGTGGATTTGCGGAGGAAGAAGACGCTGCCACCTCGTTTGCAAAGGAAGCATCTGGGGTTTTAGATGCTGTCTGTCAAATCCACGTGCGAACGCCGTTGGGGAGAGAGGACTTGGGGGAGCTTATCTTCTTTGTTTTCTATGATCATGTTCGACGATGGAAGGGTCCACTTCGGACAAGTTCCCTGTCCTTCTCCCACTGGTTTTTGCTTAGTACGTGACGACATTTGGAGCGGTCGTGTTCTTAAGCGATATCGCAAATAAATCGCTCTGATGACGCAGGGAAGAAAAACTGATTGAGTAGACTATCTTGGTTTTCATTTTCAGAAACTGAAAACTAAATTGCTACTAGGGAAATAGCCATGTGGATTTGAATTCACTTAATCATATTTGATTGTCTATATCAGTAGTTAGTTATGAGAAGGTTCACATAAAATCTTCATGATTAAAAGATGTGATGCTCCGACCAAAAAAAGAAAAGACGTGATGCACTCAGAGATTCAAAATTCTCATTTGATGGAGTGAGATATCATTAATTTCACTTTATGCATCTCAATTTGGTGGATGATTGCCCATTCAACACATTATCATCACACCATCAAATCGATTCTTAAGCCATATCTTTTTTATAATGATTCTAAAGCGAAAAAGAAAAAGAGAGACAACCCCCAACAACTTTTTGCATTTGCTGCTCCGCATGTGTCAATAATCAAACACCCCATAATTACGCAATATCAACAGAGAATCAAAAGTTTTGACATTTTAAATTGATCTATTTTTCTCTAATAAACATATTTAATGAGTAATAACCAAAAAACACACACACTCATTATCCATATTTTACTATGATGGCTTGAGCCAGTCAAAGATATGGAACATGCCATAAAAGTAGTCTAATTAAATGATGCCCCCATCCATATATTTGAACTAGAGAATTGATTGGACATGCTTCATGGACCATATCATTAATCTAGAGAACACTTTTAACCCTAAGCCCAAGCCAATGAGCAATAATAATAACGTCCTCAATCCATGGCATGTCTTGATTGCCCTACACTGGAGTCCCCACACATCAAACGAGAAAATATTGGGTAGATTAGTGATTTACACATCAGCAAAAAACTAGTCCATTTAATATGCGACACGTGTCCGTGGGCCCCATATTTCTGATTTTTCTCAAAACTTTTAGAAATTGCTAAGTTTCTCTCCCCTCTCTCTCTTCACGGTCTTCTCTCCCTCCCCAAACGCAGCAACGACAGTCACTTCTCTCTCCCTCCCGACTTGCACTTTGCCCTCGGAGAGAGTCCTGAGCGACCAGCCATGGGTGGCAGTCGCCCCTCCTCCTGGTCGATGGCGAAGCCCATGGTGAAATCAACGCCCCGGCAAGCTCCTTAGCAAGAAGCTCAACCTCGAGACGCCACCGCCTTCCTCCCCTGCATCAAGATCTCGGCCTCCATGGCTGGCCGGTCGACTAAGGCCGAGATCTCGATGAAGGAAGGACCGACTTCCATAAACAACCGATATCTCGGCCTCTATTTCTGAAGGAAGGGACGGAGCAGAGAGAGAGAGACGGAGGAAGAGAAAGAGGGAAGAAGAAAAGTGAGGAAATTTTGTAAAAAATCAGAAATATGAGGCTCACGGGACACGTGTCACGTATTAAATAGACTAATTTTTTTTCTGAAGTGTAAATCACTAGTCTACCAATATTTTCTCCACATCTAACGGCTAGTCGGACCGCACCTTTGGCGTCTTTCTCTCTGTCTCTCTCTGTCTCTCTCGTTTCGATCCGAGTCACCTCGTCCTATTCTTTCCCACTTTCTGACAGAACCTAGCAAAAAGCGAAACCCCAAATGGGATGGCCCCCACTAATTCCTCTTTCCTCTTTCCTCTTTCCTCTTTCACATCTTTCAACTTTTCTTTCCATCCCTGTCCTCCCACCCTCTCTCTGTCTCTCTTTCTCACTGGACTTTTCCTGCGACGAATATAATGGACCTTTTTCCACTACTCTCTCTCTCTCCCTGAGTCCCAACTGACAATTCATTGAAGCCCGGATGATCTTCTCACCTTCCTCAAAATTCTATTAAATCTGCTCTAGATCTCCATAAATCTCCGCGGCTTTCGAGACAACTTCTGAGCATTACTTATCTGTTACGATCTCCCTAATCACCAATCTCCACCAATTTCCTTGACCCTTTTTCCAGCGTTCCTCAATCCCCCCGCCTCTCGCTTGCTTTCTCGGTTTCGACCATCATTGACCTCCCAAGGAAAAAAGAAAGTTGCAGCCTCTGGGTAGATAGAAAACAGGGCACCTGGTTAGAAATAGGCGGGGTCGTTGATTTCGATGCAAATGGGTCTTTTGCATCTGCTCGCCTTCTCTCCTCTGCTCCTTCTTGCACTGTGCAGTGAGTCCCTCCTGTTCTTCTGAGGAATCTCGACAATGCTGATATGGGTTTGTCTATCTCAAGCCTCACTCTCGTGGGTTTTGTTTTTTCTCCACAGGTGCGGAGATTTCGAGCAAGGTCGGAGTGAACTACGGCCAGCTAGGGAACAACCTCCCGTCGCCGACCCGGTCCGTCCGGCTCATCAAGCACCAGCTCAAGGCCAACCGGGTCAAAATCTACGATGCCAACCCGAGCATTCTCCGAGCCCTTAAGCACACCGACATTCAAGTCTCGGTCATGGTCCCGAACGAGCTCATCAACGCCATCGCCGTCAACCAGACGCTCGCCGACTCGTGGGTCGTTTCCAACGTGGTGCCCTTCTACCCGGCGACCCAGATTCGGTACCTCCTCGTAGGCAACGAGATCCTCAGCTCCGCCGACAACACGACTTGGTTCAACCTCGTGCCGGCGATGCGAAAGGTCAAGAATGCCCTGAAGAGGCACAAGGTGCTCAAAGTCAAGGTGGGGACTCCGCTAGCGATGGACGTTCTCGCGTCGTCGTACCCGCCCTCGAACGGTTCGTTCAGGCCCGACGTATCGGACCGCGTCATGAAGCCGATGCTGCAGTTCTTGAACCGGACCAAATCGTTCTTTTTCCTGGACGTGTACCCGTACTTTCCCTGGTCCTCCGACCCGAAGAACATCGACCTCGATTACGCATTGTTCGAGTCCAAGAATGTGACCGTCACGGACCCAGCCACGGGCCTGGTCTACACGAACCTTTTCGACCAGATGGTGGACGCGGTAATCTTCGCGATGAAGAAACTCGGGTACCCGAACATCCGGGTCTGGATTGCCGAGACGGGCTGGCCCAATGCCGGCGACTACGATCAGATCGGCGCCAACATCTACAACGCCGCCACGTACAACCGCAACGTGGTCAAGAAGCTCTCGGCCCGACCGGCCATCGGGACACCGGCTCGACCCGGTTGGGTCCTGCCTTCCTTCGTATTCGCGCTCTACAACGAGAACCAGAAGACGGGTCCGGGCACGGAGCGGCATTTCGGGCTGTTGTACCCGAACGGGTCTTTCGTGTACGAGATCGATCTCAGCGGAGAGACGCCGGAGAGGGAGTACGGCGAGTTGCCGGCGCCGATGAACAACGAGCCGTACAAGGGGAAGATATGGTGCGTGGTGGCGAGGGGAGCGAACCGGAGCGCGTTGGCGTCGGCATTGTCGTTCGCGTGCTCGCAGGGGAACGGGACCTGCGGGCCGATCCAACCGGGCAAGCCCTGTTATAGACGGGGTTCGCTGGTCCGGCAAGCGAGCTACGCGTTCAGCTCGTACTGGGCCCAGTTCAGGAAGGCCGGCGGGTCTTGTTACTTCGATAAGCTAGCCACTCAAACCATCAAAGATCCAAGTAAGATTTAGCAAAACCCGGCTTCGACATTCCCTTCATTTTGTCTGGTTATTGCTCTATGATATTTCCCTAGTTCTTTTCAATAGCTTTATTTGTTAATATTCTCTGAATTTGCTTTTTAATTCTGTCGGAAATGCTATAGTTGGATAGTCATTGATCATTAAAGTTTCAAAAGGTGAATCTTGCTCTAACTTTACTAGCTATGATGTTAAGCACTGGATGCATTATGAGTTAGTATAGCTGGTCTATATATACTTCAGAGTTAAAATATACGCAGAATTTTATCTTCTTTGTGAAGTGCATAGGATTACATACTTGCAATTTTACTTCTATATTCTCTCTTTTTTTTATTTGGTTTTATACAAGTTTTGAAAATGTCTAACCAGGTTTTGGTTTAGCTATACTTATGTCATGACAATGAACTAGTAAAATCCAGATGAAGTAATTGGATGATCAGACAATTTGTCATGCCCGAACCCATTGACACCTCATTGTGTGCTATCCATTTCTTCATTGAATTTTGATATTTCTTGATAATCTTGGTTTCTCCCTCTGTGGTTGTGTTTTATCCTCTCCCACGTTCGAAGTTCTCATATCAACCGGTCTTAATCCCTTGTAGCGAATGTTGATGCTCACATCTGATAAATCTACCATACCAACGAAATTTGATGCTAACAATGATTGGACAGAGGCTATATGACAATTCCAGTACGTGGAATCATAGATGGATATTGACAGTTGTCTTAAATTGTTGTTGATAGGTTATGGATCCTGCAAGTTCCCTGCAGTGACTCTTTGAAGAACTTCCACTGGCTAGAAGAGGTGATACTGCCATCTCTGTTTTTTCCTCCTCCAGGACTGGGGCGCTTTTCACCTCCGACTGCACATTTTCTTGGAACAACTTATACTGATTAGGCCAAACTTCCAGAGCATATGGCAAGCTCAAGTCAAGCATTTTCATCGTCTTTAGTTGTTTCATCACAACGAGCCTTAGAGATGAATGATGGGGAGATGAAATCAGTAGTCAGGTTTCATCAAATGCTGTCTTGGTTTCCAGATTGCTACTAGAAAGTTCCAACGGCTACATCCCACCATTTTTCGAACCACACTCGACCTTACCTACCTTCTGATTGAGACAATTTGTTTATGATTTATGGCAAGCAGTTATTTCTGCATGTTCAAACAAGACTTTTATTAAATTCACTCGAAGCATTGCCGCAGCATTTTTTTTTTTTTGCCCATTTTGGATTGTTAGTTGAGGATATTGCTAAAAACATGACCGATTATTTCATGACATTTCCTTCTTTGGATTTCTAGGAATAAAGATGGTTACAGAATGATCTATATTTGAAAGAATAGCGAGAGTACCGCCGCTGTAGATGAAATTTTACACAAACGCTTTAATCACCCTTGATGTGACTTGATGTGAGATTGCAATCATCCACTCCCTCAAATCAAATGGTGTATGAGGTCACTTGTGTATTAGAAACCCTTCCTTGAACGAAGTAAACTCTTGCATGTTTTCAAAACCGATTTGCAAGATGATCTCCAAAGTGTTGTGGCAAAACTGCAAGTGGATGTTCTAATTGGAAAGGCATATTCAACACTCAGATGGCAGTTTTCATGTCACTCTGTACCTCATTTTTGTAAGAACTCGGTCCAAACAAGCAGCATGAAAAGAATTCGGTCCGCTTGGCTCGTTTGCCCAAGGTTGGCAACTTCCACACATCTATTCCAAATTACCTGATCACCACTTATAAGAACTCGGTCTGCTTCTCTTATGGTGTTCTCTGCACTTTCCAGCCACCCGTTCTCTTAAAGGCGTTAGCTGATTGGTCTCGTTTTTTTATTCGTATCTTGAAGGAAGGTGTTGAGTCAATTCCTTTTGCTCAGAAAATTTCCAATTCGATATTGCAACAGCAGGCACCCAGTTTGGCAGCCAACTAGATAGGCAAGTGACGACATTGGATTCTCGAAAAATTCAGTTGTTGATCCAATTAGATCACCCCCAAGTCCAGCTCCTGTGATATTAGAAGACGGTGAACTTGCACGTTGAAATTATTTTCAAGATTCAAACGTGGAGTTCATTCACCGGTCTTCCTATTTTCGCTGAGTCTTCTTATCCTGACTCATTTGCAAAAGCTTAAGGAATTTATCTAGCATGCTCGATTCTGCATTTGACTGTTAACTAAACTACTATCCAATTACCACCTATGTGATGCCGAAACGGTACACCTACTGAGTCACAATTGCTTTAAGGAAAGCTTCAGAATATAGTGACCAACCCAGTGAAGCCTTTGGCAGACACATGAAGGAACAGATATACTGCTAAAAAGCATAATGCAGAAACAATAACTTAGACCAGTAAAGTTCTTCACATCGTCTCCAACTAGAAAGATGAAGTGGAGATAACTTTCACCGGACATTATGCTATCTTACATCACATTTCATTTGGATCGGGGAAGGGACATATTCTAGTATTCAAACGAAAGAAGAAGATCCAGCATATAAAAAACTTAGCAGTCATAATTTAGAGGTCTTTTTTACTGCTCAAGGACTCCGCAATCTTCATGGCAACGCAATATGCAGTGGACTCGATGGTGATCATGGGGTTGACCCCAATTGCAGTAGGCATCAAGCTTCCATCACAGACAAACAAGCCCTTAGCTTCCCAGCTCTCCCCGCTCTCATCCACTGCGCCGTCTCTCTCACTAGCCCCCATCCTGCAACTTCCCATGGGATGTGCACAGCAGTACAAGTTCCACAGCTCTTCTTTCGATGTGGGCCCTCCACTGATCACAATGCCGTTCAAGAACTCTTCGATGTCTTCTTCCTTAGTCCCTTTACATTTCATCCTCTGCCCATCGCTCCTGTGGGTACCCACTTCCTCGGCGCCTGCAGCTATCAGTATCCTCAGAGCTTGCCTCAGCCCGATTTTCATGTTTTCCTTGTCAAATTCACTTATGTTGTAGACGATTTTTCCCTCCTCTCTAACTTCTCCTGAGCCCTTGTCTCGGACCAGTGTGAAGAGATGGGCAGTCCTCGAGTACTTTCTCATCCTTTCCTTCATGTTGGTGCCCGAAGTCCAAGGACATAAGGCAGAAAATAGGCCGGGTCCAAGAGAAGGAGTCTCTATAATCGCTGGGACAGGGGCGCCCGTTTCCGAGACAACCTTGTGGAGCGAAGTGATGATTCCTCCTTCGTACACTTTGCCTTGGATCCCGGTCGGATTCTCTGGGAAATATCCCCAAGCTAAAGCGCATGGGTGCAAGTGCAGGTTCCTCCCGATGTTTGGGTTCTTCAGGCCGCTTGAGATCAGCAACGGTGGGGTTGAAATTGCGCTGCATGCGGCAATCGTCACTTTAGCCTCGATGTGAAGCTCCTTCGTAATGTCCTTGTTGAGGACAGACGATGCAATCACTCCTGAGCATTTTTTGGGTTTTTCTCCATATTGGGTATCTTCCAGAATGAGCTTCTTGGCCTTGCAACCCGTTAAAATGACGGCTCCATTTTCGACTGCGTCCACCAACCATGTTGAATCGGTCCCCTTCTTGTCCCCTGTCCTACATCCATAACAGCAAGATCCACAGAAATGATCCTCTGATGAATTCCTAGCGACAGCTTCGACTTTCAAGCCAAGATTCTCACACCCTTTCCTGAGGATTTGATTCTGAAACCCTTCCTGTTTACATTTCTGAGTGACACCAATCTTCTTGCACACAGCATCCATAGCAGACTCATAGCCAGGTGTCCCGAAAAGCCTTATCTTGTGATCCGCCGACCACTCCTTCAGGACATGGTTCGGGGTCCTGATGCAAGCCGACCAGTTCACGGCAGACCCACCTCCCACGGTGGAGCCAGCAAGGACCACGATTTTCCCATCGACAGTGGAGAGCAGGGCGCTGGATTCATACAGCTGATCCAGCGACGGCCCTTCTAGGGACGAGTAATCCTGCGGGACGAAGTAATTGCCCTTTTCAAGAACCACCACTTTTTGGCCCGAGTGTGCGAGGACCGCGGCAGCAACGCCTCCGCCGCAGCCGGATCCGATGACGACGACATCACATTTGATCCTGAAGGCGTTGTGCTGCGGAATTTGAGTGACTTCGAGTCCTTTCTTGGTGAGGGATTGAATGAGGGATGAGTCGGTTTCATGCACGGTTTCCACAAGGCCTCTTTGAAGAGGCCTCTGTTGCTTGTTATGGGACTCGTTGGGTTTCTCTCTGGTGTCCACTTGGTACCCGATTGCTTCCCATGCTGGATTGCTTGAGTTTTCATCTGCCTGCAAGAGAAAACAATGCAGAAGATAGAAGAAGAAGAAGAAGAAGAAGAAGAAGAAGAAGAAGAAGAGAATTAAATCAATTTCTATGGATGATTTTAGCGTGGAACAAATATTTTTCAAACTTGTAGATTTCGAAAGAGTTTATATACGTAAAAAAACAAAAAAACTGTTGGTGTAAAAAAGATTATAAGTCACAAGTTTTCCTATAACTTATGGATAACCACTCCTATATAATGAAATTATCAATTTAAAATTGTCAACAATTCTTATAACTTATCAAATTTTATTTGCTTTTCTTATCAACGCCTTTTAATCGATTGTTATATGATTTATCAATTTTCTTCCAATTAAATTACCATTACCAACTTACGGACACATTTGGACAGTAAATAATTTATCAACTTTTTTTTAATTTATCAAGTTGTTATACTAAACAACTTGACTGACTTGCGGACACTTTTTTTTTTTTAATTTATCAACTTTTGTCATTGTTTACAAACGGCTCTTACCATCTTTTTTTATTTTTATTTTTTATTAAGTTTACTAAATTCATTTTCTTCTTGAATTTACCAACCATACTATTGAGTTGCCACTTTTCTCTGCCTTGCTTATCAACCATTTTTCTAGGATTAAGTTACGAACTAATTATGTATTTCGAACTCTTATTTAAACTGGTTACAAATGGTTATTTTGTTTTTTTTAGACTACCAATTTCTCTTATTTCTAAGAAAAAAATTCCCGTATTTTTTTTATCAACTTTCATTAATTTTCTCACCATCGCCTTCAATTCATCAATTGTTATACAAAATTACAAACATATATTTGACTGACTAACTAACTTTTCCCAGTTAAGTAACCAAATAGAAAGATTATCAAATAAAAGAAATCAAATAAATGTTCGTGACTAACTCAAATGAGAGATGATATTTGGTAATAATTTAGTAATTAA
Source organism: Corymbia calophylla (assembly GCA_014182845.1). Taxonomy (NCBI): domain Eukaryota; kingdom Viridiplantae; phylum Streptophyta; class Magnoliopsida; order Myrtales; family Myrtaceae; genus Corymbia; species Corymbia calophylla. The sequence goes on from CM024703.1 coordinate 15,603,806, forward strand.
ATTGAAGAAAATTTTATGAATTAAAGTAACCCAATTGAACATTTGTATGCACGGAACAATAAAATTCTACCCTTTTTGAATTCAGTTTACGAAATCAATTCACCAAATGATGCGATACGACCCACTACTTGAAGTGCACATTGCCAATTTGCCACTGTCATTTATGAAATGATTTGGTGCTGACTACCGAGAAATAAAAAGGACATGACAGCAACGTGATCTTACCCTAGTGTAGAAGACGAAAAGGCAGTAAATTTTGATCATCACGAAGACAACCCTCAGCGGAACCACGAACTTCTGTCTCGACCAGTTCATGAGAACTCTCTCTCTGCTCTCCACAGGCATTTCGAGAAGTTGAGGATGAACGGCCATGTCGAAGCCAAGCACGAGCCCCAGCACAGCACGAGCGTCCCCAGCCTGTAGGACAGCATCTTCAGCACTATGCTTATCATCACGACAACTTGGCGTTGAGCCCTCTTTGTCAAAAGCTCTGCAACCTGCTTTCCATTATCATGGGATGTTTCAGAAACGAACATCAGCCAGGTTCTGATAGAAGTGAACTCCATAACAGGAAATTAGGGTGTCGTACATATTAAGATTGGTCTACGAAATTGGGTTGGTGTAACAAATTAGTTTTCCACGATAAAGAACTAGATCATTCTCGGTTTGGAGTGAAACATCAAGAAAGGGAGACGAAGACTTTTAGGCGCCGTTTACATACAATTATCTTTGTTTTCCTTTATAAACAGTAAAATCATTCAGATTTTTTTTTTAGTTTATTTACACGTTTCTCAATTGAGAGTAAATGTTTGGCTACATCTAATAACAAATGCTCATTTACATATTTAGAGGACAAAATAAAAGAGAGAAAATTTGAAAAAAAAAGGGTACAATTGCATGAATTTTAGCTCAAAGCACTTTAACACCTAGAGGAATTCATATATTTTAGTAACTCCATATATTTATCACTTCCAAAACGAGCTTTCTCTAAAAAAACGAAAAGCCAATTTCAAGACGACTTTATCTTTAGAGTAATTGAAGATAGCTTTTAAGATATCTCGACTAATTTTATTGTAAAGAACGAAACAATGCACGTTCTTAAATAGAAGAAAACGGCACTCTTTCCACGCCAAAATTTCCAACCATCAATATAAAAAAAAAAAACATAGACAAAATCACTTTTCTAAATTATTAGAAACCAAACTTTTCTATTCTTGATTTTGCTATAATTGATCTTATCCATGAGTATCCAAATGAATTTTCACATGAAAAGCCCTTTTTCGCTTACAATATAAAATAAAGAATCAAACATTGTTCTAGCAATGTTTGAGGAAAAGTGTTAGAAAAGTCTTAAATCTATTGCATTTGTGCTAATTTAGTCCTAAACCTTTCAATGGTGTCAATTCAGTTTTAATATTTTTGACTTGATATCAATTTAATCATAAACATTTTAAAAGTGTCAACTTAGTCCAAAAGATTCTAAATTAGTGCCAATTTAGTCTTAAACTTTTTAATTTGGTGTTAACTCAGTCATTTCAGCAAATTTTAGCCAGATTTTGCAAATGCAAATGTCGGCTGACTTTCATGACACTGTCGGCTAACGTGGACAATTTTTTTTTCCTTATTCTTTCTTTTTTCCTCTCTCCTTCCTTCCTCTGGGCAATGGTCGGCTAACAGGTGATGGCCAACCACCAACCATGGTGGGGCAAGCTAGCTGGCCTTGCCTGGCTAGGGCAAGGGCTCCCCTCATTGAGCATCTCTTGGGCAAAGGCGATGCTCGATAAGGTTGGCTTGGCCTAGGTGAGGGCCAACCTCGCTGGATCTAGCCTAGGCAAGGTCAACCCTTGCCCAAGTGAGGCTGGTGGTTAGCCATTGCCTAAAGGAAGAAGAAAGGAAGGAAAGAGACAGAGAAAAAATAATGAAAAATAAAAAAATATTATTTAAAATTGTCCATGTCAATATTGGTGATGTCATGTAAGTCGGCCGAGGTCCACATCAACAAAATCTGATCAAATTAGCACTATTAAAAAGTTTAGAACTAAATTAACATTGACTTGTAGTGAGCTCAAAGCTCACTGATTTGGCGAGGCTCGCCAAACACTTGTGGTAAGACTCAAGCTTGCTAGATCTATCGAAGAGGAGCCTTGCCCAAGGTTGGTGAAACTTAGCTCACCGGCCTTTGGCAAGCTCGAGCTCACTTATGGACGATCGTTGTTACCGACCAAAGAAGAAGCAAAAAGAAAAGAAAAAGCAATTAACAAAGGTTTGCATTTTTTTTATAATTTTGCCCTGGATTAGGTTTTTTGTACCAAATGGTAAAGAATATTTCTAGTTCATTTTCAAGTTTTAGTTAAATATCGAAAAATATCGTCATTTTTTTTTAAATGACTTCTTGAAATGATATATTTTTTGCGAAACAAATAAAGTATTTATGTTATTTCTTTATTTTAGGAAAAGTACATTAAATAGAAGATGTGAGACACTCAATAATTTCCTCTCGGTTGCAAGGCAGATAAAATGGAAGAACAGGGGAGTAATCTCATACTCACAGATGAATAAATGAGGGGCATGAAGAAACTGAAAAGATAATATCATGTCAAAATATCTAAAATCCTAGACAAATTACATAAAGCAAGTGACCAAAATGGACTGCCGGTATGTGGCTCAAACAACATGATTCTAGAGATAAAGCCAATAATATCTCAAGTTTTTATTTTTTATTTTTGGCCATAAGGAGAATAATGCATTTTATGGCCAAAAATAATATCTCAAGCAACATGATTTTTGTCGGACCCAGCTCAGACAAAAACCAGAAAGATTCCGTAACAAAGGAGACAAAAATACCTTTCGTGCCTAAAAAAGTGTCGATGGCCATAATTTGCCACCAAAAATGTATTAATTAAGATTATATGCTGCATGAAATCTGAAAATAAAATTAGCTTACTATTTTTTCTCTTTTTTCTTCGAATTTTACCCTAATAAAAAGTTGAGAAAGATAATTTCACCTCGTCGGGAGCAGGAGGCTGAGACCCAGAAGCGCTGTAGAAACCATGCAGAGCCGGATCATCATGTGGGATTTTGGGATTGATGGAGTCAAGCGAGACAGAAGGGATTAGGGTTTCACAGATAGCGGCAAGAGCTTGGATCTGAGCTGGAGAGAATCCATGGCTGTATCTCCTCTCCCTCCTTCCTCCTCTCAAGAGAGGATGGCACTCCCCCGCCATTCTTTTTGCTTTTGAAGAAGAAGAAGAAGAAGAAAGGATATCTCAAACTGCTTAGTATCGAGGGGCTTTTGGTGTTTTGCCTATATTTTGCTCCAAAGGCCGAGCATGTATTTATACGCACCCAGCAGGCACATTTTTCTGTCTCGGGACCATTGTCTAATCAGCATTGGCACATTGCTGCCAAATATCTCTCCTTTTTGCACGTCTGGGCTCCGTTAACTTTGCAAAAAGCAAAAGATTTGAAAAACATTTTTTGAAAATAATAATTTATATCATTTAAAATAATTAATTAATTAAAATATTTTATTATTAATAATAATTTATATTTCAAACACTTTTATAGATAACGAAAGTATTTATTTATTATTTATTTTTATAGACAATGAAAATTATGAAAAATATTTTTCAAAATCTTTAGCATTTCTATCGTATGATTGATTTGACGTGATTTTTAGACTTGATTCGATGGGTTCTCAGGCTTTTTCAAAATTGTGGTGATGCTTCTCTCTACCGTGCCATAGTTGTGTGTTGGGGTTCTCGAAGCTTCATTAATGGAACTAATGATATGGTTTATATATTTATTAATCTCTTCAAAGGTAATCGTTCCCATCATAGCTATAATGAATCAAAGGTACTGGCAATGATCCAATTACTTTTAAGCGGAAGACAGCACCAAAGAGGGAGATGGAATCATTGAGAGTGTTTACGGGACCCCAATCGTCGATTAAGGTATTGATCGTACACGAAAGACGTACACTTCATTCTAAGAGGTCGCATCTTTAAGATACGTAATCTTTTTCGTCTTCTAAGGGTGTGAACGAGTTTCTGAATCAAAAAATGTATTTGATAATAACACAAAATTTCTATTTTTGGAATATAAATTTGTTTGATGATCAATAAAATTTCACTTTCCCGAGTAGCGGTGGCAATGGGAGGGGCAGCAATCGGCGACTAGCGACCGGCAACGGCCGACGACCGACAGCGACGACGAGAAACTCCTTCGGATGAAAAATAAGAATAATTTCTAATTTCTATTCTATAAACAAAAAGTAAAAAAAAAAATATTTATAATTTCTATTCCAAACCTATTTCTAGAGTTTAAATCTGTTCTAGAAATAAAAAATAAAATTATTTTACTAAATAGATTTCTATTTCAAAAATAAGAAATATAAATTTATTTTAAAAATAAAAATAAAATAATTATCATGGATATTTTTATTACTTTTTGTCGTTTTTCCCGGCTAACAGACGTACCGAGTGTGCTTGGAAGGCACCGCCCATGATCCCGAAGAGGATGGTCTCCCCGCTCGAGAAATCGACACGGATCCACGTCTCTTGTTACAGTCCAATCTGCTGTCTTCGAACACAAGATTATGACACGTGGAAACTGCATGCCAGCTCACTGGCCCCAAACCTATCAGTCCCTTTCTCGCCCCAAGACAAACCAAACTTTAGTTTGGGACAGATTTGGGACTAAACTAAAGTTTGGGGTTTTTAAAATAAAAAAGTTTGGGGCAGATTTGGGGGCGAACCTAAAGTTTGAGGTTATCTTGAGAATATATAGTACCACTTTGTATATTGGGATGGCCAAGTTTGGGGTTTTTTTTGGAATTAACCCCTATGGAGGGAATTGGAATGGGACCCAACCTTAAGCTGTGCCTCGCGGCCACACACGAAGTGGGCATTGATGTTTGTGCATTGGACGTAAGCTCTGTTTTTTGTCTCGCGTTAAATCTTTCCATTCATTTACCCATGGAGATCATTGGCTGGAGACATTTTCTCTATCCCTTCTCACCTCATTCGCAATCACCAATAAATCTTGTGATGACAAGTCTCTCGTTTCGAGATTGTATGCATAAAAAGAATCAACCGAAGAAACATATAAATGTCAAGCCGATTTAGATTTATTATCTCATCTTCAACGTGTAACTATTTGCATGCGATTCGCTCATTTCCACTTTTATCTTCCATTCGACCTAGCTAGACCTATAATCTTGGCTTCATAAATTCTCACTTTTGAGAGGTCAAGAATTAACGAGATACACATTTAACTATAATAAGAATTAAAGATAAGTTTACTTTTACATAGTTATCTAGTAATTAAAAATAGGTTTGGCGATATCATTTCCTTTATCCATCCAAAGCTCATGGGCTTCCATGGCTGATAGTTTTCTACAGCATTCGTAGTATATAATTCCACACCAATGAAAGTATTAATCCAACTCTTGCACTATTTATGTTGGAAAGATAGGGACAAATAGCCAACATAGTCCAAATTTAATAGGAGATTTGGCTCAAATATATATATATGGATATACTCCATCTTATTTAAAGATAATGAAATACCCTCAAGGTTATATGATGAATTGGGAGTTTCTCATTGTGGAGATATGCTTCCAAGGGTTTTCTCCATGGTCGACTAAATTACGTTAAATCATGTTCTCCTTCGTGTGTGTGATTATAAAGAAAACAATTTATATACCTCCTGCAACTCTCACACCACCTTGTTGAATAGCTTTTATTGAAGGAAATTGTCCAAAAAGTCATAAATCTATAGTATGATACCAATTTAATCATAAACTTTCAATTTGACTAATTTAATCTTACACCTTTGGACGATTTTTCAATATAATCATTTTGGCTAATTTTGATTGAAAATTGCTCGCTTGCCAGTTCAACTAGCATTGACCAGCGAAAAGTTGACATGATCGCTTTTTGCAATTGTTTTAAAGTCTTATGAAATTTTTCCCTTTTCTTTTCTTTCCTTTTCTTTTCCAAGCTAATGGTCATCTTCTTCGGAATGCCTTCATCTCCTTCCAGTTCATCACCAAGAACACATGCATAGAGTGAACTTGCACTTCATCACCGCCGATACGCTCCATAAGCTCATCATGCTCGCCAGCCTCAACCTCTGGGCCAACTTCACCCAAATTTTGGAGATGGTATAAGGTCGCGCAACGCAAATCTGAGGTTTGCTTGATTGCCTCCACTAATGGAGGCTGACGGGCTTGGATGTCTTGTGCAAGGTGGCATCAGTGAAGACGACAACCACTCAATCATCTAGTCTGACAACCACTCAATCATCTAGTCTAGTGTTTGGAGGCTGGTTTCCCCGTTGATTAATACTCTTAACTCGGGCAACTTGATTTTTGAGAGTATGGGTGTCGAATTCGCCCTTGATTTGTTTTCTTTACGGCTTGATCTCAATCCTGGCTCTCTATAACAGTATGGGTAGATATTCTTGTGGAGGAGTTAGGAGCACACACCAAATGTCCAATACTTTTGCCTAAGGCAATATATAACAGGAAGCTCGAATTAAACCTATCAACATATCTAGTTGAATCCATTTTTACTTGAAAGTTTACGGCAATAAGTTATGAGCCAATAGTGATATATTAACTGCTCCACACCATTTAGTTATCAAATGTGAGACTCTTCTAACATAATTCACATGTGTATCTCAATAATCCCACTCTCATGTGTGAGCTTAACATTAGATTTACTCTTCCTTAATTAAGATACCCTTTTGCATCAACATATCTTAACTTGAATCTCCATCAATGCCTACCTTCATTTCTGGTCTCTTTCTCTAGACCAAACCATAGAGGGTACCATTAGGACTACATTCATACACCACAACACCTACCTTCACTTAGGTCTCTTCCAAAAGACCAAACCACAAAGGCTACTCGGAAACCAAGTTAGTCATGAGATTTTTTCTTTGAGATATTCACCATACATTGGAATAGGGTGAGGCCCACCATATTTTTTCCAGTATGTGGGTGATTTAAGGAAAGCCTGTGGCCTATCTAGCCCGATGAAGGTGGTGAGTGATCGTCAAGGCTGAGAGGGCTCGGACTACGTACAGCTCTCGTCAAGCTTCTACAATGATAATGGGGAACAAGAATGAACTTAATTACTCATCAAATAGGAAAAGCATTCTTGATCATGGGCGAATCTCAAGAGTTGGTTTGTTACCACATTTCCAACAAGGAGAAAAACCTTAATTAGTTTGCTGACATTAGGAGAAGCCAAGTAGACACATGAAAAAGCCATCAAGGAAGCATGGTTGGCTCAAGATACCACACTTGTCAGGAAGAGCATAAGTCTTGAAGATTCACAAACAATTTTGATAGGGGGAGGCTACTAATTAAGTGTAGTGGTTTGTTTTATTGGGTGAGACTTTGATATATATGTAAGTCCTGAGAGAGTGGCATTGATGGTTGTGGAACACAAGGAAGCGACAGAGTAGCCCGCAATGGGAGCATTGTGGAATTGGGAGGGAGAAAATTTCACGGACCGAATTTTCCTGTACCTCGTGAGTTGAAGAATGGAGCTTTGTAGTATTGTGGTGAAGAGTGAGTAATATAGAAGTGATGATAAATTGGTTTGTAAGAGTGACATCAATATGTTTGTACAAAGAGTCCTAAAGTGGAATGAATACCATCTTAGAGGATCTTTAAAGGCAACGTTGGCCTCTCGTGCACAAATTAGTCGGGAGTTGATTTCACTCTTTTGATAAATTGCACCGAAGTGTTCAATATGTCTCGCTTAAAGACTAGATACCTAAGTTGAGTATCATGCAATCTGATGTGATAAAATCACTTTTCTGATTATTATAGGCAAAATTTTCTAATTTTATTGATTTTGTTTTAGAAATAACCTATTTTATTTGTGTTTTTGTGTGAAAATTTTTTTCCACTTTCAGGAAAAAAAAAAAGTTGCTTATATAAACAAAATCTAACAATTTCTTAACTTAGAAGGAGAGTTTCGTTCCAGCATTTATCGCCGCGTGAGAGAGCCGACCTTCGCCCGACCGTCAGGGCGAGTAAGCCTTCAGTGGTGGCTCCACGAGGGCCGACGGCTTTCCTTTTAACTCGGAAAAGGAACAAGCAAAACTGACACGGGACAAAAGGCCTCGGCCCATCCACTAGTTTAGCCTATAATCGCATTCAATCATTTTAATGCTTTACTTGGTTATTAAGCATACCTTGTATCTTTTATGTCTACCTCTTTTTTTCCTAATATCTTATGCTCCCACTTCATTATTATGTATTGGTTTTGTGAGCAAATCTTCACGCCCCTCATACATAATAAGAGGGAAAATTAGAGCATGCTCCATAAGTGTTTTCACATAGACGATCTCATTCACCCTTAGTTTAAATCACTTAATTGCTCACTCTCTTGCTAAATGTTGAGTAAATAATGGATACAATTACAACTATATGCTATACTTACCATCTATTCAGTGGTCTCCCACGGAAGAATAGATGAAGAGGACATTAAAAAGATGATGTCAGATGCTTAACAATTTCCTCTTAATTGCGAGGCAGATGAAATGATTATAGAGATAAAGCCAATAATATCTCAATTTTTTTTTTTTGGCCATAAGGGGAAACGATGCATTTTGTCCCTACTTTGTATGACAAAAAATATGTGGTATTCGTTTCTGGAGAAGAAGACAAAGGGTAAGAATAGAAAACTGCTTCTCGCGACGCTAGTATCAAGCGGCTTTTGGTGGTTCCTTTATTTGGCTCCAAAGGCCAAGCATGTATACACACGCACAAATATCTCTTTGAAGCTATTGTTAAACTGTTAAGATAATTATTAAACCATGTCTATAACTAACCGTTTAAGCCTTTAAAATAGTTAGCAATGATCTTAAAAAATCTCACATTGTATCAAAGTAGAAGGTACTGAATTTGCATCTTTCCATGTCTCATTTGCCTCTCGATTACATACTTCAATGCCTTTAGGTTGAGGCTAAAGTCTAGCCTACGAGTGAGGTGGAGTGTTAGAATATTTAAATATCAAACTATGACTTCATTTAAGAGCTTAAATTTTTAAAATAATTGACAATAATTTCACAAAATTTCATATGATATCAGAGCAGGAATTATAGTTTAACACTCATTTGCTAAACATGCAATTTGGCATAGTTCCAAAGCTTTAAGAATGAAAAAAAGATAATTACGCAAATGGTTCCTAAATCTTAATCCAATTTGGAACGTAGTCTTTGAACTTTATCTCAAAATATAATATCATTCCTCAACTTTTAATTTGTTTAATGTGGTCCCTGGATTTTCAGTAAATGTTTGATCTAATCCTTAAAATTTATGAAGACATCCAATATTATCATTTTATTAATTCAAGTTAATGGAATTTGCTAATTTGACCTCCAATCCGATACATTTGGATGGTAGACAAAAAAATAATGTTATACATTCACATAAGATATTCGACTCAAATAAGGATATAACCTACCAGTCCCCCCACGGCCCAACCACAAACCAATGAGTGATCTTAATCGCTTCTCCGTCATCTGAAGTTTGGCTCGCCCGCTGCTATTAGTTTTTCGTCAACAATATTGTACAAGAATCTTGAACAAATCTGGCGTATACAAATCTTGGCAAGAAAGAAGGCTGTCCCAGCTTGCCCTTATTCTTTGATTATAGTTTCTTTGCGCTTTTCTACCGACACAATAATAAGATGATGCTTTAGATTTGCTTCTAACACTTGCAAAACGGTGGGGGTTTTCTAGGCCTGCACAAGAGTCATTAGCAATGCCAGCATATTGTTTTTAGAGAAATGCTAAATGTTCTGAAAATATTTTACTGAATTTTTTATATTGAGTGAACTAAAAATGGATTGGATTTATAAATAACCCTATTATCTTGAGAATATATAGTACCACTTGCTTGACCATCCAATATACAAATTAGACAAGTCATTTACTAATTAAAAAAGTTTTGTAGTTAAGAAACCTAAAATCCCTATGCACTTCTCATTCTTTTCATTTTTTTTTCTCCAATCTTTCCTAACCCGGCCCATCAATTTGCTTTGTGTTTAGGCAAAGTCTAAAAAAATTCCTAAATTTATTACATTTGTATCAATTTAGTTATAAACTTCTCAATTTGATCAATTTAATTCTAAATCTTTTCACATTGGTACCAATTTAGTCAATGCAATTAATTTAGGCTAAAAATCACAACACAGACACCAATCGTCCTATGTTGCACAATTGGTGCCGACATGGAATATTTTAATTTTTTTTTACTATTTTTTTACCTTTTCTATTTGTTGGTGGCCATAGCTAGCTAGGCGGTGGGCTAGATTTGGCTAGGGGGGTCTTGCTAACACTCACCCACCATTGGCAAAAAGAAAAAAAATTTAAAATATTATTAAACATATTCACATTAGTTCTAGTTGTGTCATGTAAAATAGTTAGCATTCACGTCAACAATTTCCTACATAAATTATCCGGATGGACTAAATTGATATCAATATGAAAATGTTTAAAGCTAAATTAACTCAATTGAAAGATTGATGATTAAATTGATATTAATGTAATATATTTTGAAATTCTTTATACTCTTGTCCTTTGCCTTCACATGCATGCTAAACAAGACATGTGAATGTGACCCAACATGCTGAACCTCGGGGTCACAGATCAAGTGGGCTTCGATGTTTGTGTTTCAAATGTGAGCTTTGTTTTTCATCATGTTTTCTAGTTATATGTTAAAAAAATCAACCAAAGACACATCAATATCGGATCGACTAAGTTCATCATCTTGTCTTCGACCAAAAAACATAAAAAGTTTATCATCCTGTCACTCATGGGCATGCTGCACGCAATTCCATGTTTAGCTCCCATTCAAAAAAGCTAGATCCTGTTGACCCTTAAAAAATTGACCCACTTTGATTATTATTGACAAGTGACAAACTAAGTTGATAAATGATTTAATTAGAAGATCGACAACTTGAAAAGAATCAACAACTCTCCGGTGAAATCATCAACACCAAACATCAATTATTGATGAAATTCTTCACCAGTCAACGAAACCATCAATAGACATTATAGATTTTACTAAATGTTGGAACTTGAAAGTAATAATGATGAATGCACGTTGGCATTGGAACAAAAAAAAATGATAAGTACTTTGGAAATTTGGAATAAGAACACTACAAATTGAGGGAGAATTTTCTATTGAGAATGCTTTCTCTTCTTTGTGTCTTCGTGCTTATGGTTTGAGTTACAACCCACCACTTCAACCCTTTGTATAGGAATTGAAGTTTTCAAACACTAATGATTACATTTATGAAAAAAGACACAACAACCCACGAATGTCAATGCTGGGGATTTAATGAAGAAAACAAAACAGCCCCATGCATAATTACTTAAGCACAAATCAAAACGAACAATAAATAAAGCAACAGAAGTTTTCAGTAACCTTTATTCTTGAAGTCTGTGGAGAACATGCAGCCAACCGTGAATCATAGCTTTCTTTTGTCCTCTGTCACTGATTGATCTGTTGTCAACAAAAATCAATTTTACTGTTATTTCAATAGTCGGAACATAATTGCTGGATGGTTTTTTTATTTATTTATAACTTCTTATCAATAATTGCTGCTTAATAGTTGGAAATTGCGAAGTCACTGCATGTGACCGAGGATAGGATTAGGAAGTTATTTGTTTTTTCAAATTTAATAACCACTGTATGTAACCACCATTTGTAAAGAGTTACAAATACGTAAGTCTTCCTACTTTCAATTTTCTCATCATTCATTTTTTCTGTGTAAAACCAGTAAAGTATCCTTAGCAACTTATCAATTACTCATCAAGCCACCGACATTCTCAGAAGATATTTCATCATTTTCGATGAAACAGACTCAAAACTTTACTTCATTCAACCTTTTGAGAAAATATTGCTTAGACTCATTATACAAAAAAGCCAATCACACACCGAAAATTTCAATATCGTCTTGTCTTATCCATCGAAAGCTCATGGGGCTTCCATTGCCGGAAGTTTTCGTTAGCATTCGTAGTATATAATCTCATACTAATGAAAGTACTAATCCAACTCTTGCACTGTTTATATAGCTCCCCAACTCTCATACCATCTCGTTGAATAGCTCTTAACTAATTGATTGACGCAGCAACCTCAAGCAGTGCCTCGTCGTCCCAAATAAAGTGGCCATTGATGTTTTGTTTTTAACGTAAGCTGTTTCATATTTGTATCTTAAAAGGAATCGGCTGAAGACTCATATGGCTATTGCATCAATTAAGATTTTATCGTCTTGTCGCTAGCATGGAGCTATTTCACGCAATTCCCTCGTCTTCACGTTTCTACGATGGCTCGAGCTCACCGCTGCCTTACATTTATAAACTATCATTGACATCTATTGAGGGACCGATCAGAGTACCATGAAAGGTCTGCGTACCGTACAAAATAGAGGACCTACGTTTCTTTGTTCGAATGGATGAGACACCGAATGTAGACATCAATGGATGGAACATCTCTCTAGTGAGGCTAGTTCCTCGCATACGTACATTGGGCAATCAATCAATGAGTCTATTTTCATCCCATGTAATCAACCCATCAATCAATTATCACAACTTTCATGCTCCTCGATTGACTTCAAAAGATGTGTATTAATCGATCAATGAGTTAGTCATTACAACACGTCAACTTGTCCAAGAGTTTATTTCATCTCATGCATTTTCTGTCCTTGCATTTTTCATTTTTCAATGGTTTTATCCTAAGTTTCATTGAGTTTTGGATATCGAACATTCATTTAATTTCGACACATTTCCAATTCTAATGTATTTAAAATTCCTCCCAGTCTTTTTATTATTTTTTTCCGGACTTAGATTCACAAAGATTTCACAATCCATTCGATCCCCAACTTCGTGCACTTAAAGAAACCGATTTGCTTTGCCTTTGGATGCACGCGAACAAAGATGGCTGCAAGGGAATGCGAATGCAACATGACCTCAAGCCGTACCTTGTAGTCCCAAATCAAGAGGGCATTGAGGTATGTGTTTTTGCTCAACTTCGTGCATTGGTCAGGAATCAAATGAGAGGTCCAGATCGCTTCCGCATCATTTGAAGTTTGGCCCTGCTCACCCCTATTTATTTTTTCATCAACAATATATCATACAAGAACATTGAACTAAATTGGTGTGTATTAAAATGAACTTACAAATGGATTGGACTTTTAAATAATCCAATCATCTTGAGAATGTACGTTCCAATTTATAATTTCGAGAGTCATTTGGTGACTAAATAAAGCTTAACAGTTAAAAAAAAAAATACTTTAACATCCCTAGGCATTTGCTCGTGTTTTCTTTTTTTTTTTTTTCCTTCTAAAGATGCTTAGTGTTTTTTCTTTTTCTTTTTCTGTCCTTTTGGGTTTCGAGATGGTTCGAAATTAAAGGTTTCGGCTTCAACACGCTAAGGATTTGACGGCCCAGCTCGGGCAGTCGACTTGCCTTGGCATGCATACAAATGGCACGTGAATGCGACACAACCTCGAGCCGTGGCTTGTCGTCACGTTCGAGCGAGAACACATATGACCATCGGATCGATTAAGATTTATCATTCCGTTGCCGGCGTGGAGCCATCGTGTGTGGTTCCCCCGTTTCCATGTTTACCTGCCAGAAACGGATTCCACCAAAAACACATACAGAAACGTGTTCAAGGGAACTTGAATCACCGGCCATAATGTACATCACCAAAAAGGATGTGCCTTGTCTTCCACGGATTAAATGCTCCCCTTGTAGTGTCGTGAGAGAGATCAAGTGATTCCATTGCGTGCGATTTCCCTGTCTCCATGTTTACCTACCAAAAAGGGATTCCACCAAAAACACATATAGAAACGTGTTCAAGGGAACTTGAATCACTGACCATAATGTACATCATCAAAAAGGACATACCTTGTCTTCCACGGATTAAATGCTCCCCTTGTAGTGTCGTGAGAGAGATCAAGTGATTCCATTGCATGTGATTCCCCTGTTTCCATGTTTACCTACTAGAAACGATTCTACCAAAAACATACAGAAACGTGTTCAAGGGAACTTGAATCACCGATCATAATGTACATCATCAAAAAGGATGTACCTTGTTTTCCACGGATTAAATGCTTCCTTTGCAGTGTCGTGAGAGATCAAGTGAGAGCAATTCTCTCTCGGGAAGAGAGCTTTTTTGTTTTTCTTCTTTTTTTTCTTTTGAGAACAAAAACTTTCCATCCTTTTACATACACGCACTCACTTAAAGAAAAAACGTGTTGTTTTCTCTTTTGAAGAAGTAATTCTCAAAATAACTACCTTAGCGATTATTTTTCTCTTATGAACATTTTCATAACCCAACATGGACGGCCTGATATCTATAAAATTCATCACTTCCATTCAACTTAGCCTGACCCCATAATCTTTGCTTCATCAGTGCTCTCATCTTTCGAGAGGTCATTGCTTAACACTCATTTTACAAAACACAATTGCTTACGCACCAAAGAATTAGAGAGATACCCGCAACGAAGAGCAATGATCCTAGCCACAAAAAACCTCCAAGGCGTTGGTTGGGTCCAATTTGAAAGCCAAATATTGATGAAATTGGTTCAAATTTAAGTATGTTGTTCGTGAGACCGAAAGCTACAAGTTGATTGGTTTCATTCATTAAGGACTTCATCATAATTATTTAATAACGATTAGGGTTTTTTTTACTTCATTTATGTCAATCTATCCTTGTGGTGAGGAAATATTGTTTTATTATTGATATTAAGACTCTAGTGTATGACTATAGAATAATATATTGTTTATCATATTATTCTTAGTAATTAGTGAAAGTTTTTGGATGATCCGTGATTTTTCACACATTGGGTTTTCACGTAAAACCTTAATGTTATTGTTGGCTTTATCTCCTTATCATTTAAATGCATATGGATTGCATGGGATGGTTGTTGCTGGTGTTAAGTTAATCTTGATCGATTTAGTTTTGGGAGAGATATTGATCCTGGATTGGGTTAGCTCTAGGTGAACTATTGCCGGGTTCTCCCCGGCACGTCATTTGTCAGTGCCCAAACAACGACTTTAGCAATGACAAACACATGGTTTAAACTGGATGACGATCGATACCGACTCTCTCTCTCTCTTCTTTTCTGTTTTCTTTTTGATTTGTGCTGAGATTGATGCTATCATGGATGTGTTTGTCTTCATACCACGGTTACAAATCCAATCAATGTTTTTTAATGGAAATCGTCGATGCAAAAAAAACTAGTCTGCAATATAAGCTTCCTTCCTGTGTCCTTGAGATTATATTGTGAAATTTTGTTTGACCATTACCAATTATTCGAAACGCTTAAACTATTAAATAAAAACGTGATTTATTATTTAAATATTCTAACATATATAAAGAGAACAGTATTTAGAGCGAACTCGAGCTCATTATTTAAGATTCGAAGATAGCAATGTCTATCAATAGATTCTGAAGGAAAACAAAAATTGAATTACATGTTAGTCACATCTTAGTCATAATCATAGGCACCAAAGTAACAATAGGTCCAATTCCAATTAGTGTTTACTACAATCCATTAGTTAATGAGGCTTTTGAATTGCTCAGTTTAAAAATGCTATGTCATTTATGGAGACAAGGACATGATTGAGAACTTTTTTCAGAACTGGGACTGATGTGTCATCCCGAAATGTTTTCGGGGCCTTTCGTCCTTCACACAAAAGAGGCTCTCCGCTACAAATTCGAGAGGCCTTTGGGTCTCAATCTCATCCATGAGTCCATCCCCTATAAGAGGCTTCACACCTATGCAAAATCAGCCCATGGATTGGTTTAGCGGTTGGTTTAGCGGTTATGGAACGGATTTGCATATGTAAACTAATCGCCGGCCCGAGTCCCGTTTTCTACACCGCGAAATGCGAATGATTTCGCAATTGTTGACTCAGGGTTTTACTCGCATCTTACTCGGTCCATAACATGCATGCTATGCTATATGGGCATGGGTCACTCCTTGCTGCAAATCTCGTTTTGGGTAAAGTTGTCTTTAGATGGGCTTTAAGGGGTTCAAAAGACTTAGGGTGCGTTTGATTCAGCATTTGGAGAAAACCTTTGGGCAAATGCAAATGCCTTTAGGCTAAGGGTGTTTGGAGAAATGCAAATATTGTTTGGTAAAATATAATTGAAATATGCCTTGAAAAGCAACTTTGGGGGAATGTTGTTTGGCAAACAATAATGGGTCCATTTGGTTCAGCTTTCCCAAGGGGCTTTCAGCCCCCAAAGCCCCTTGGGAAAATGCTGGGGTGTTTGGTTCAGCATTTTGGAAGACTTTGGGGAGTTGCAATTGCATCTCCAAAGCTTGAGAAGGGCCTTTGGCTGAATGCAAGGTCAAAGATGCATTGGGAAGTTGTATTTTCGTAATGCAACTTCCCTGATTTAATGAAAATGTCAAAGCTTCCAATTTTTCCCTCATTTGCAATGTATTCTTCCAATTTTACCCATTTAAAAACAAACCCTAAACTCCTCTTTCTCTTACGTCTCCTGTTCTCTTGCCCATCGCCCCCACTCACCGTCTCTCTTAAAAATCACTCGACCTCACTTTTCTGCTCTCAACTGTGGACGCTGCTCGTGATCTGGACGCCGCTCGTGATCTGGACGCCGCTTGGGCTCTCGACACCGCTCGCGCTCTCGACACCGCACTCGAGTTGGTATTTTACACATACACGCCGCTCTTGTTTTCTCTTTTTGTTGCGTGAGATCCATTCGCTTTTCGAGCTTTGTTGGGAAATCTCTCAAATTGCGCTGACCGCTAATTGATCCGTTCACTCTCAAACCCAATTTGATCCAAATTGCTCGAAATGGGAGCGTTGGGAGCTCTAATGGTGAATCGAATTTGTTTTTTTGTCTTGTATTGAATCTTCGTGTGGCGTTTGCTGCTTGAGAAGCGACGTTTCAATCTGGCGTTGGCTAATTGTGTATTTTGGTCGGGGGTTTAGCCATCGCTTGTGATGGGTATCGAACTGGCTCGTGAATGGACGGATAGCTCAATGGCCCTATGGTGCACTATTGCTTCTTCGATTCAATTCTGGACTTGAGCTGTAAAGAGGATGATGTGTTTCGAAGAAACCTCTGCTGACTGAGCTTTCTGCTTAAGGTGTTATGCCTGGTGGAAAAGCATAAAAAATCGCATTTTTTAACGTCTGGCTTTAATTGCTTCGCAGTACTTTTCGAGGTCTCTAGATGTTAGTGTTTTGTGGTTCATGCTTTGGCTTTGATTTGAAGATCTTAGTGTTCTTTGGCCCTACTTTTTATTGGCTATGATATCGTGAGGGATATAACGCGTTATTTTCTGCATTTCTGGGAGTAACTGAAATGATTGCTTTGAATTAGAGTTTCTTTTTGAGAGGCTATGAGATACTTCCACGGGATGAAGGAATGGCTGAAATGTCCTTAATTGAGCTGTCATTTGTTCACTTTCTAGGATTCGATGCTATTAACAAAGTGTTGCCCTCTTGACCAGTGATTTTTCAATTGAAACTTTTTTTCTGATAGGGGTGAAGCAATTCTCTTGAACTCAACCTTTTGTCATTCCCAACAGAAAAACTTAGATATCTTAAAACTCATTCCAGTAGTAGTGGAAAATTGAGGTAAAATTATCAACTAAGTAAAAAATGAAAGATGACTTCCTTTTTTTTTATCAAGACATATGCAATCGTGTTTATTTTAATGAAATTACTCTTTTTTTATTGAGAAGTTCCACTTTGATATGCTTTTTAATTTATAAATTTGTTAATATGTCTTTTTTACATTGCTCTCAATGCAAAAATATTAATGTTAAATTCACTATCTTTTTATAATTAAAAAAATTAAGAAAAGTTAAAAAAAAAATTAAATTGGTCACACGCTTTTCCAAATATTAATCAAGTGGAAAAGCAACTTAGGGCTCTCGAGACATGCCAATTGACATTCGAAAGGTCCGTTTTCCCATCTCGGCCCAGCCACGTCATTAACAAATGTGAGCACCACTAAGTCCCACCATCCCTTTCTCGTAATTAAGAGCTACTCCTGACAAATTACACTCTGATTTTTCTACGACACGGGATATTCGAATCTTGCGCCTTGACTAATCCCCGTGGATACACGCTAGCACGTCCCGTCCATGTGCTTAGGGCAAGGCTTCACCCATAGGATGGCAGGTGTGGCCCCTCAAGGTTTGTTCATACAAATGGACGACATTATGATTTGAAAACGTAATTTGTGGAATCCAAATCAAGTATTTAACTACTCAATCAATCCCTCTCTTTAGGAGGTTTTATACGCAATATTTTCTTCCCAATTTTATCTCGCCCTTTTCAATTTTGTTTGGTTGTTTTGGCTTACATTCTCGGAAAATCATGTTCGTGCATAGCCGCCTACATGGGCTGATCGATCTGCGATAGATGTGGCTCGTTTCGGTTCTTCATTGTCGATAGAGTAGCGGGGGGCCGCTAAGAGCTACTACATAAAGCATGGACAGTTCATTATTGAAAGTGAAATTCAGAAGGCTCTTTGTTAACAACCGCCGGTTCTAAAAGATGACTGCGCGATGCAAGATAAACCTGGACCAAGGAAATCGTTAGAGTTCCTTGGAGTTCGTTGATCGAATTTAACGTAGACGATCGACCATTCGAACCCTTTGAAGTTGTCGCTTTTAAATATGTACAACATTCTCCCCGACCATTTCGCTATTTCGTGGGAGTCAGGCCATTCACAACGCGGGCCCGGCTCAACGGTGCATTCATACAAGGATTAATTTAGGGATATGGGAAAATTATCAAAAAAATTATAAATTTATTACAATTGTTTCAGTTCAGTCATAAATCTCTTTGTTTGGCCAATGCAGTCATAGATATATTGTGTTTATATCAATTCGGTCATAAATCTTTTAATTTTATTATAAATTTTTGAATTATATGCAAATTTAGTTCTAAACTTTTTAATTTACCAATTTTTTAATTTTTTTAATTTTTCTCAATTTTTTATTTGTAATTTTTCTCCTTTTCCAAACCTAAGCTGACGAGGGCCGCAACCCTTGCCCATTGGCTAGCAACCTCACCCAGATCCAAACAAAGGCCACAACCCTCGCCCATTGGCTGGCGAGGGCGTCGCAACCCTCACTGTCATTGGATTAGGAAAAAAAAGAAAAAGAAAAAAGAAAATTAATAAATAAAAAAGAGAAAATTTTTAAAAACCATTCACATAGATGCTGGACATGCCACTTAGGAAAGTGGCACTGACTATACCATCACATTAATAATTTATGGCTAAAATTGACTGAAATAACTGAATTAGCAAACCGTCAAAATATTTAAGATTCAATTAGTACAATCGAAAGATTTAGAGCTGAGCTATCGTAAGTTCAATAGATTTAGGACTAAATTAATTAAATTAAAAAATTTAGAAATAAATTTGCCTAAGTGTAATAAATTTAGGATTGTCTTTTTTGGTAATCTTCTCTTGGGCTACGCCGTAGAGGCGGCGGGTTTAATTTTACCAGCAATTCAACAACCCGGAACCGCCAGGTTTCTGGGGTCGATAGACCTTTCTCGTCTCTTTCGAATCTTGAAAACGATTAGAGCATGCAGATCACGATAGCAAGGCTGTCGCCTCGCGACGAACGACAGGGACTCGACGAAGTAGGCTTTGGCCCACCAGACATTCTCTCCCTATCGAGCAAAGTGAGGAGGACCAACCGTCTCGGACACCGCAAGAGTCGCTTTCCAGAGATACCTGGTAGTGAAAGTAAAGATTTGCTGAGATGAGATGCTGTACTGATGAATGATCTCGACTACGAAGTGGTTGCGAGTACCGTCCCAACCCTTCCCGTTCCCCCGACGTAAAAACGATAATTGAATCAGCGGCTATTTATAAGTGCTCACCTTCGAAGGGACGTACCCGGTTTTCATCTTGTGCCCGAGAAAATACTGCCCGATCTTTTAGCCTCTTCACACGATCACGTGGAGCTTCGGGCTAGGCAATGGTGGACATGAAGCCTACCATGCACGCGGTTTGGTTTGAGCGTTACGGCGGAGGACCTGCCGGCTTGAAGGTGCGAATGTTTCGGCTCTCTCGATCATCTCGATCTTCACACACATGCATACGTGCATTACGAAAATGAACAGAGGAGGAAGCTGTTCAGTGTTCTGAAATGTTAGTGATGGGAATTTTAGTTTGGTGGGAACAGAGAAGATCTTCGTTATATTACATTCTGCTGATGCAAGAGCGGACAAAGTGGCACAAATTGAGCCCCAAGCTTCTAGCCCTCTTGTCACGGTTTATCTGTCTTCCTTAATGAGCTTTTTGAGAATAACGTTTGCATCTTCTTTCAGTCCTTTTCCGGCCAAGCATTCTCTTTTATCGTTTCTTTGTCCTGTGTGGCTGGACCGGATCGCAGTTTTGGTTGTTGGCGTTGAGAAAAATCAAAGATGAATCATAAGATTCTTGGGTCGTAAATCATAAGATGCTTAACGAAGGACATATTTGATAGGAATATCTGTCTAATAATTTGAAGTCGAAATTCTGAATTCGATCTGCTCCTACGCCAGAAGAAGACCGGTAGAATCCAGGGATAAACGTATAATCATGCTTTGCGAGTTAATGTTAAGATCCCTTAAGTGTTGTGTCACGGTACTCGTTGGCTTAGAGCGTTTCTCCATAGGCTGCTTATGGTCTGTAATTTGGGCATTGTAAGACGGCGAAAAATATGCTCCTTTTCAAGTTAATCGATCTCTTTAATTTCTCTCTTCTTTCGTGAGCTGACATGCATTCATCCTAGAATCTGATTGATGTTTATATACGGCTCCTCTGTTCTTCTTTGTGTGGATACCTGTTGAGTGGTTTGGGTTGTCGATTATTGGGGTACCGATAGTGCTTTTGATTTTTATTTTCATACCGCGTTTACCTGTTCTTCGCGCTTCTTGCAGCACGTGAATCTCCCGGTTCCTGTACCAAACAAGGGTGAGGTTTTGATAAAAATAGAAGCAGCCAGTATAAATCCTTATGATTGGAAAGTGCAGGAAGGACAACTGAAACCATTTCTTCCTCGCAAGTTCCCTCAGATACCTGGTATTGGTCTGAACCCTGAAATCGCACAGTTTTTTACGATGTATGGATCTCTGGGTGAAGAGCTATTTCTTAAAGATTGTTCACGTTCGCTTGAATAGGCAACACAGTCGGTATAGTTACATAATGTCCGCATTCACCTGTTTGTGCTTAGGAGATGACCATTTTGTAGACTTCAGTATGTCGACAAGAACCCATTCATGCAGACTATTTTTACTACTTAAGAGCATTCATGTCTGTCATCCATCTTCTCCCTATCTATCCCATGGGTTCGAGCCATTTCAAAGGCTGTGCAATCGCAAATATTGTTCGGTTGCTTCTGGCTTGTGCGAGCGCCTGGGAATGCTTGCGGGTTTAGTGTTATTAGTGGGAATGATTTGAAGATAGGCTTGCTTATCTTGTCAAAGCATATGTACAGAATATTGAGTGTAACTTGAGATCTTCTGTCTCTTTGCCTTCATTTTACAGCCAACGATGTAGCAGGAGAGGTCGCTAAGGTTGGACCAGCCGTCAAGAAATTTAAGCCCGGCGACAAAGTCATAGCCATCCTCAATTGCCTGGTAATGCTCACCTTTCATGTCTTGCATTGGTGTTGGATGTTGCTGTGATTGTGGATCGCAGACTGGAATTAGAACAGACTTTTCTATAAGTTTGATAACCGGGCAGGTGGGAGGTGGATTTGCCGAGTTCGCCGTCGCGAAGGAGTGCCAAACGGTGGCGAGGCCGCCTGAAGTACCGGCACCCGAAGGGGCAGGGTTAATTATAGCCGGCCTCACCGCTCTCCAGGCCGTCACCGAAGTTGCTGGGGTAAAGCTCGACGGGAGCGGGCCGCTGAAGAACATCCTGGTCACCAACGCCTCGGGCGGCGTCGGCCACCACGCGGTTCAGCTCTTGAAGCTAGGGAACACGCACGTGACCGCGACCTGCGGGGCTCGCAACATCGACTTCGTCAAGAGCCTCGGCGCCGACGAGGTCCTCGACTACAGGACCCCGGAGGGAGCCGCCTTGAGGAGCCCCTCCGGCAAGAAGTACGACTACGTGATCCACGGCGCGCACGAGTTCCCTTGGTCGGTTTTCGAGCCGAACTTGAGCGCCCGCGGCAGGGTGATAGAGCTCACCGCGGGCCTCAAGACCGTGATGATTTACGCTTTCCAGAGACTCACCTTCTCCAAGAAGCTGCTCGTGCCGATGGTACTGTCGCCCAAAGGCGAGAATCTGGAGATTCTGGTCAAGTTGGTTAAGGAAGGGAAGCTCAAGACCGTCATCGACTCGAAGTTTCCTCTGAGCAAAGTTGAAGATGCTTGGGCTAAGTCTATCGGTGGCCGCGCCACCGGCAAGATTATTGTAGAGCCATAAGACTAGGTAATTGGTCTGTTCTTGGAAATTGTAATTTCGCTTGAAACTTGCTATTTCCATTATTATATTGAGGCCACGTTTGTTTACTTTTGCAATCCCAAAACCCTTTGCAATTAAATCTTAGACATATCATTCGGAATAATTACTGAGTCAGTCCTAAACTTATTACGACGATATCAATTCAATTCTAAACTCTTTAATTTTAGCCGATGTGATCTGAGCTTTTGCGCGTAATTCAAATGTAATATTTCCAATCGATTGTCATCAGAAATTGTTAACGTCGATTGTCTTGTGTGGCATGCTGACATGAGCAGCTTTGGTCGAAACAGCACCTTACGTGGACCACCAAATTAGTAATTTTTCCAACGCCAATTGACTAAAAGAACTACTTTCGAATTTCACATAAAGTGTTAGAATTATATGAACGATGTTGATTTTTTTTTTACTGAATTGGTATCCATATAATAAATTCCGAACTCAATTGATAATTTTCCTTGCATATTCTTCCTTGGTATTATCTAAATATTATTCACCAGCAAACTGAACGGCCCCACGTGTTGCCTCATCATATGATGAGCATACTTGCCATGCCATTGCTACGATGCGACGTACTTATGGTGATGGGTCGATCGTGTTCCCTGCCTCAGCTCTTTTTACCATCTTGGCACAGCTTGTAACGACCCGATTTATCTCAAATGAGCCAAACACCCAAAAAAAATATTCGAGATAATCACGTAAGGTGACGACCGATCGGATTGTGAGTCTTAGTCATAGATAACATTACAAGTAGAGCCGGTAAAACAGGTCGATAGCCCACTTTTTCACTAGGTTTATTATAAATTGGATTGCAAATGGATTGCCTGATGTTTTAGTAGCAAATTGAAATGGGTTTTAAGTTAAAACTAGTAAGTTGTGCTTTGCTTGCATGGGTGCTAATCCTATTCATAGCATTCATAGCTTATATATGGTTCGTAACGCCTTCAAAGTGATTTGTCTAAATTTATAATGCTCTCGAGAGAGACCGGCTATAATTGCATGAACCTTGGCGCAGTCGTATAATGTTCTATACATTATAAGACAGATCACAACTCAATGAGATTATTCTATATTTACTGGGGACCATCTAGTGTATTGTATAGATGCTTCAAGATATCCAAAGCATCTTCATCTTGCAAGACAAGGCGACATGTGCAAACAAGTCCGTGTTTTTTTTTTTTGTTTTTTTTTCGAAAAACAAGTCAGTGTTCAATTTTTCAACATTTCGAATTTGTTTACTTCTCATGATGAATCTCAATGGTTGTCACGATTCACATGTAAAAAATTTGTACTTAAGTGAATTGAGTTCCTTCTTTTGCACCGATTTGACAAATTTTAAAATAAGGATATAACAAAAGTTATGTGCCGGATTTTTTTATAAATATTTACCAAGTTTCGAAAATCTGACGTGACATAACAGTTGTGATGAACATTATAAAAAGTTATGACTCTCAAGTGATCTAAAAAAATTTATGGCCCTCGAATGAGCGCCATACAAAAGTTATGTCATTTGTTGTGTCTTTTTTGTACTTCGCCATAAAATAGTGGGCTCGATCAACTTGCACACACTTTAACAAATCCACCTCCTCCATTGATATTAAAAAGGGGTCAATTCCAAAAAAAACCCCAAACTTTAGGTCTAGTCCCAAATATACCCCGAACTTTTTTTTTTTTTTTGTCTCAAGAAAAACCCCAAACTTTAGGTTCGATCCCAAATCGCCCGAACTTTTTTTGTCTCGAAAAAAAACCCCAAACTTTAGGTTTAGTCCCAAATCTGCCCCAAACTTTTCTTTTGTCTTAGAAAAACCCCAAACTCTTAGTCTATTCCCAAATCTATCCCAATTTCTTTTGTCAAAAGAAAATCATCAAAATTTACTCTAATCCTAAATTTGTCCTCGTTAGCCTCTCGTCCAAAAGTCGTATTAGTAATCCCTAATTTTTTATGTCCTAAAATGGTTTTACTTTGAAAATAATTTTCTATGACATATTGCTTATTTGTATTTATTATCTATGTGGAAATGCCATGTTAAGTTGGGACTAGACCATGGGGTATATTTGAGAATAGATCAAAAATTGATGATTTTTTTAGTACAAACGGTGGGTAAAACCCCAAATTAGTATACCCGTAAATTGCGATGCGTTATTTAATTTAGCAATTTGACAATAAAATTTAACAAAAACTAATAGATGGTAATTTGTTTTGGTGATCAAAAATTAATTTTGGGTAAATTTGTCATGTATGTACCAATTTGGGATTTTTCATGATATTAACTCTTTTTTTTAGACAAAACCAAATTCGGGGTAGATTTGGGACTAAAATTAAAGTTTAGGGTTTTTTTGAGACAAAAGAAAGTTCGGGCAGATTTGGGACTAAACCTAAAGTTTGGGGTTTTTCTTAAGACAAAAAAAAGTTTGGGGTATATTTGGGACTTGACCTAAAGTTTGGGGTTTTTTTTGGAATTAACCCTATTAAAAAGGGTTGATATCATTAAAAATCCCAAATTTATACATCTATAAAAAATTTACTTCAAACTAATTTTTTGATTACAAAAAATTCCAAACTACTGTATCTGTGACAAATTTATCATTCATTCGTTTTCGTAAAATTAGATTAATATCATGAAAAACTATAAACCTATACATGTGTGACAAACAGAGAGTAAAACTCTAAACTGGTATATTTGTCAACTGCCACGTGTCATCCAATTCAGTAATTTCATGATAAAATTTAATAGAAACTAACATATAATAAATTTATTATAGATGTAGCAATTTTGGATTTTTTGTGATAAAAAATTAGTTTGAGATAAATTTATCACAAATATATCAGTTTGGAATTTTTCGACATATTAACTCTATTAAAAATGCACACTTCCATCTCGATTTGGTACATTCATGAATTTACTTAGTGCAAGAATGTGTCCACAAGCTGAAACCCTTTCATTCTCTCCCGGCCGGTATGAGAACGACCAATTTCCAAACTGAGAGGATTCCACGTTATCATTCTTTTGTCTGGCCAAGTTATCTCTTGTTTCTTCGACCAAAAAAAAAAGGTTATCTCTTGTTTTCCTCGATAGTTTGTCATCACGGCATCAAGGCCAACAGCTCTCTAGATTTTTGACACAAGGGACAAACCAGCGTGGGTACAACCCTTCTCTTGAACAAGTTTACCTTGGTTGGTAATGCATCTTGGCATACGCTCCATACAAAAAGTTTGACTTTTGAAAGTGTTTTCATCATCCAGATTTTGCTCCATAAAGCATTGGGTGTTTGGTAAGAAGAAGAGGCATGCCTAGAGCTACGTGTAGTTTCATTCTTTCGAAGCTCATTATATCCGCTTTTAACTGAATAGCCTCCAGTTCGATTTGGTGACCACACTAGCAAGTCTTCCATTGGGATGGTTGGCAGTGGAGTTGCTAGGATTTCATTTACAACTTCTTCGTCAAGCCAGGTGTGTAAAAGTTGCTCATTCCAGAGAGGTCCTGTCGAGGCAATTAGTTCTGCGACCATTTTGGGTTCATGTTGGTTTGTTGGTCCTCCTATTACTCCTCTTCCTAACCATCTATCTTCCCTTATTCTAATATGTTGTCCGTTACCCACTTTCCACCTCACCTCCTTTCAAATGGCATCTCTTCCCATAAGTAAGCTCTGCCAACCCCACGATGGACGAGAACCCTTAGCTGCATGCCAAAAATTGCTATTTGGAAAATAACATCCTTTTAGAACTTTGCACCACAATGCATCTGAAGTTTGAGAGACTCTCCACGCTTGTTTACCCATCATTGCTTTGTTAAAAGTGAGGAGGTCTTTAAAGCCTAGCCCTCCGTTGTCGTTTCTTTGTTTCAATATGTCCCATCTTCTCCAATGCAGTCCAACTTTTGATGCATGTGTTTTCCACCAGAATAAAGCTATCTTCCTCTCTATCGCCTTGCAAATAAACACTGAGATTTTGAATATAGACATCGCATATTGTGGTAAAGCTTGTACCACCGCTTTGATTAATATCTCTTTACCTACTCGGGATATAAAACTTTCTTTCCACCCTTCCGACTTCATGTTTACTCTCGCCAAAATCCATGCGAACATTTGCTTTTTTGTTTGGCCCCAATCTGATGGGATTCCTAGGTATTTCCCAATTTTGTCAATTTCCGAAACTCGCAATTCTTGAGCCATATTCCTTCTCAGTGGATGCGGGGTCCCTACACTGAAAAACACTCCTAATTTGTTGAGGTTGATTTCTTGATCTGAAGCAAAACAGTATTGATGTAGAATACATTCACTAACATTTCCATCCACAAAGAAAATAGAATCGTCTACAAAAGGTAGATGAGAAAGTGTCGGGCAAAACCTGTTGAGTCTGATTCCTTTAATACTCTCATCATCCACAGCTTTTTTCATGAGCGAAGATAGCATCTTTGCAACAATTATGAACAAGTGTCTCCCTGCCGAAGCCCTCGTAATGGCGCAAAGAAAGGAAGAGGTTCCCCATTAAACTTGACACTGAGGGAGGTTGTGGTGACACACTGCATAATCCATGAAATCCATCTCTTATTGAAACCCATCTTAGTCATGCTTGCCTCAAGGAAGTCCCACTCAACCCGATCATAGGCTTTTTTAATATCCAGCTTGAGGATGGCCTGAAATTTCCTTTTTCTCTTCCTGATTCTTAGTTGATGCAAGACTTCTTGGACGACCAGGATATTATCTTGTATTTGTCTACCACTAACAAAAGCGCTTTGCTTCATCGCTATCACATTAGGAAGCCAAGGTTTTAAGCGATTTGCTAGAACCTTGGAAATAATTTTGTAGCTGAAGTTGCATAAGCTAATGGGCCTAAACTGGTCAAGACTTTCTGGGTTATGGTTCTTGGGAATTAGAACAATATGGGTTTTGTTCAGATTTAGGTCGAGTTGGCCAGAGTTAAAGAAAGATCTTACCATAGTGAATACATCGTGCTGAATGATATCCTAATGATGTTGATAGAAAAGTCCATTTAAGCCATCCGGTCCCGGTGCTTTCTTTGCTCCCAACTGGAAAGTTGCTTCTTTTACCTCCTCCATTGATACGCTTCTTAACAAGCTGCAATTCATTTGATCCTCCACTAAGCTGGGACACAAACAGCTCTCTAGATTGATGATGTTGTTTTGGTGACTATTTGAGAAATCAGTGATCGACTCAGATGGAACCGATGAGATTGTCGCATTGATAAAATTTCTCCTCGCCACATCTAGATCAAGATCTTACAAAGTTTGTTGTCCCACGCCCCGATTGAAGATTTTGCATCCTAAATGGACTTGTGACTCAACAATTCATATGCGAACTCCATAGTTGTTCAAATAAAATGATTGCATGGTCATCATAAATCGAAATGGGCAGGGTCGCTTGTGGATTGTATCGGTCTCATTAGGTTTTGATTTTGCAAAGGAAATCCATTAGTAGATATACCTCCGATCAATGAAGTACTTTTTGTTCGGTAAACCATTAATTAAGTATTTAGACATAAATTGTTAAGAAGGTATGCTTCATGAAGTATATATGCAAATCACCAATCCCACGCGAATAACATCGTGCTCAATCTGTAATCTAATGGATTTAGGTATGACACGAGCTAAAACTTGAATGAGCAGTTCAAATAGGGAATTGTTTTCGCTTGATAATTTGAGAAATTGAATTTTTGTTGAGAAAATTATCTAATTAGTCCCAAATTTATTATACGAATATTAATTCAATCCTAAACTTTTTAAATTTACCAAATTAGTCCTAAACATCTTTGAGAAAATTCAATGTAGTCCTCCAGCCAATTTTCACCGGAAGTTGTCAACGTAATGGTTCGGTCATCACAAGCTGTTCTACATAGCACATCACTATATTAGGGATTTTCGGTAAAAATTAGCTACAAGGATTACATTGGAATTTTTTTATAAATATTTAAGACTAAATTAAATAAAATTGGAAAGCTTAAAACCAAATTGAAACGCATGCAATAAGTTCAAGACTAAATTCAAAATCGATTGACTGATTTCTCCAAATTCTGTCTCGCATCTAGTTCATACAGCAAATCCGCTCCTTGATTGAAACCGACTAGGCTCGTATGGTGCCAAAAGACCAGTAAATTGTTAGCAATTCTAACGTTTCCAATTATCAATAAATTAAGTCATTGTTCATAGTTCACACAGATTTGTTCCAAATCAGGCTTCTTTCTATTGTTTCGACGCCCTCGTTTTCATCTCCACCTTTCGCTCTCATCCTTCCTTCTCGGTTCTCAATGCTTAGCAGATAAGCGAAACCAAATCCCGATTATGCCCTCGCCTCGTCTCCCCTCTCCGGCCCTGTCCCGCACGCACAAATCCCAGAAAACCGTCCCCCCGCAGCGAGGCTATTCCAGTCATTCGGAACAGAGAATCGACGGCTATTTATACGTCGTTGGCCTTTGATCGGACGGTCCTGGCTCCGTTTCGTGGCCGAAAATCAATAAAGCTTCTCCCCCCCTCTCGCTCTCCGTCGCTCTGCATATCTTCACGCGGTTCTGAGAGCTTCGGGAATCGAAAATGGCAGAGACGAAGCCGACGATGCGCGCCGTATGGTACGAGTCCTACGGCGGAGGACCCGCCGGCTTGAAGGTGCGAATGTTTTAGGCTCTAGATCGTCTCGCGAATATGTAACCAGCACCAGGCCATCTGTGTTAAAGTAACGAAGTTTGCATCGACGAATTTTGTTTCTATGTTGTCGGATGCCTTGTTCCGTCAATGGGTTGTGGTCACTTTGGTGAGAAATGTTGAAGCTTGCCTCTCTTGATTTTTAGATCCTGCTGCTCGAAAATAAACTGAGGAAGATGCTGTTCAGTGTTCTCGAATGTTGGTTCATAGATTCTGCTGGCCCGTTCTGTCGCATTATTTAATTGTGCCGACAGCTTTTTCCTTTTTTTTTAAGGAATTGAGTCATCAGTTGAGAATACTGGACATGAGAAATTGAGTGGTAATGCTATAGGCGGATAAAAATTTAACTTTTGCGCAGGCACAGTTCAGTCAGGTTTTGCTCTCGGGACAGAGTAAACCGCTTACCCTGCTACTGAGATTTTGACTTTAATGAATGTGTAAGGATTGCATATCCATTGATCGACTCACCCTCAATGAACAGAGCTTTGGAAACAGAGAAGATCTTTGTTATAGAACATTCTCCTATTGTAGGAGAGAATAGAGTGGCACCTATTAAGCCCCAAGCTTATAGTCCTCTCGTCCCGTCTATCCATTTTCCTTGTTGAGCTTTTGATGATATCTTTTGCATCATCTCTCGGTCCTTTTTTCGGCCAAGCATTTTCTCTTCTATTTTCTTTGTCCTGTGTGACTGGACCCAATCACGATATTTGCCTGTTGGGGTTGAGAAAAATCCATCACGAAGCACACAGAATATGTTTTTGACAGGTATATCTGTTTAATAACATGAAGCCTAATTTTGAATTTGGTCTGCTCCTATGCCAGAAGAAGACCGGTAGAACCTGGGAATAGACGCATAATCATACTTATATATGTTAGATCTACTACTGTGAGCTAATGTTAAATCCTTCACAACACATGCTGGCTGGAGCGATTCTCCATTGACTGCATAAAAGTCAGGAATTTGGGCATCATAAAACAGCGAAAAAAATGCTCTTTTTCAAGTTGATTGATCTCTCTCTTTCTTTTTTATGTTCTTTCATAGGCTGATAGATATTAAATTTGGAATCTGATTGATGATGTTATAATTGTTTCCTGTGTTCTTCTTTGGCTGATAGATACATGCTAAGTTATATGGGTTGTCGAGATATTTCTGGCATTTGTGCTTTTGATTTGCATTATATATCATGTTACCTATTTTTGTGCTTCTTGCAGCATGTTGATATACCCGCTCCTGCACCTAATAAGGACGAGGTTTTGCTGAAACTAGAAGCGATTAGCATAAACCCTGTTGATTGGAAAACGCAGAAAGGAATGCTGAGACCATTGCTTCCTCCCAAGTTCCCTCACATACCTGGTATTGCACTGAAGCTGGAAATTGCTATTTTTCTTACCTTGTTGAGAAGAAGTGTGATGGTTTCCCAAAATGTATGGATCCTTGGGGAAGAGTCATTTCTTAAAGATCGTTCACATATACTTGGGTAGGCAATAGTCAATAGAGTTGCATTATGTTCTCATTGATCTTTTTTATTTTTTTTTAATAAACTTTGGGCTAATTCGTTCATGCTATCTACATTGGTCCACTTTATCACTGATTTGGTGAATCTATTGTGCTCAAGAGATGACTGTTATTTTCATTTTGTGGACTACAGTATGTTAACGAGAACTAATTCATGCTGACAATTGTACTATTTAAAATATCCATGTGCATCATCGATTTTCCCTGTCTAAACTGTGGCTGTGAGCCATTTTGAATAATTTATGGTATGGTTGCTTCCGGAATGCTTGTGTGTGTGTGTGGGAGCATGTACTGGGTCTGTGTTGGGAATGCTGGTAACTAGATTATCTGGGACGGTCTTGAGGGGAGGACATCATTTTCCATCGATTAGTGTCGATGATTTGGAGGTAGGCATGTTTCCTTTGCCTTCTAGCATACTTAGTCTCTGAGCTTCATCAATGGGCCGGTTATTTTGTTAAGCATATGTGCTGAATCTCATGTCTCGTTGCCTTCATTTTACAGCCACCGATGTAGGAGGAGAGGTTGTTGAGGTTGGACCAGCAGTCAAGAAATTTAAACCTGGTGACAAAGTCGTAGCCATCCTCAGTCATTTTGTAATGCTAACCTTCATGTTTTGCATTTTATCTGTTGGTAAGATTGTATGTTTGCAATGATGGTGGATCACAAACTGGTATTAAAATAACTTTTTCACCAATCGCGAGAGTTCTTAGAATAACTGATTGCTCTCTTATTCAGTATATGAACTCCTACACACTAGTTGAGGCTGGCTGATGTAATATCATTTTGTGCTTTTATATGGTATCACCTGTCAGAAAGGAGGAGGATTTGCTGAGTTTGCCATTGCAAAGGAGAACCTAACAGTGGCAAGGCCACCTGAAGTATCTGCACCAGAAGGGGCAGGTCTACCAGTAGCCGGCCTCACTGCTCTCCAGGCCCTCACTCAAGCTGCTGGGGTAAAGCTCGACGGGAGCGGGCTACTGAAGAATATCCTGATTACTGCTGCCTCAGGTGGTGTTGGCCACTACGCAGTTCAACTCGCGAAGCTAGGAAACACACATGTGACTGCAACTTGTGGGGCTCGCAACATTGACTTTGTCAAGGGCCTTGGCGCTGACGAGGTCCTCGATTATAAGACCCCGGAGGGAGCTGCCTTGAAGAGCCCATCCGGCAAGAAGTACGACTTTGTGCTCCACTGTGCACATGCTTTCCCTTGGTCGGTTTTCGAGCCGAACTTGAGCGAGTGCGGCAAGGTGATAGATATCACACCAGGTGTTGGCGCGATGATGACTTTTGCTCTCAAGAAACTAACCTTTTCCAAGAAGCAGCTCGTGCCATTGTTATTAATACCCAAGGGCGAGAATCTGGAATTTCTGGTTAAGTTGGTTAAGGAAGGGAAGCTCAAGAGCGTCATCGATTCGGTGTATCCGCTGAGCAACGCGGAAGATGCTTGGGTGAAGTCTATAGATGGTCACGCCACTGGTAAGGTCATTGTAGAGCCATAGGGACTAAATCCTCGTTGCTGGTGTTTTTGCGGGTGTTGTTTATGATGATGCTTTTCTTCTTGCTGTGAATGTTTTTGAACGTTTTTGTTAATTTTTACCTTTGGAAAAGATTTCTAGAATGTGTAATATCACTTTGGACAGAGCGATTTTCGTTATAATGAAATGCCTACACATGTGTTCTTCCTTTGAATCTTTGAATCTTTTTCACTTGGTACTTTGGCTCAATCAGTGGCTGTAGCCTACCTAAGTTCAGCTGAATACAGTGTAATACACTGCGGGCACGGTTCTCATACTTGCAACGCTTACTCAAGATTGGTTACGGGTATACATACGTACGTGTATATATATAATTGTGGGAAATCATTTGCAACTTAAGCTTATTTAGTCTAATCACGGGAGAATGACAATAGAAGTGCCAAAAATTGTATAAAACGCTCTCTTTATTAGTTTTGCCGGCTCACTTGCGGATATTTGTGTGTGTATTATATATGTAATTGTGGGAAATCATTTGCAACTTAAGCTTATGTAGTCTAATCATAGGAGAATGACACTAGAAGTGTCGAGAGTTGTATATAACGTTTATTTTAGTAGTTTCGCTGGCTCATTTAAGTGGCAAATTGGAGAGGAAATGATTACTTAAGTGTTTCTAGTGAGAAATTTTAATTAGAGAAATTACGTGATTTGTATAATTAAAAATATTATCTAACGTGATATTTATTGGCACTAAAGTGATTGAAGTGGTCATTTTTTAATAATGATTGACACTGTAGTGGTCAACTTTCAACTTGCTATACGGCGACGTTTAGGGGTTATTTGGTGATTGAGAACATCGGCGAGCCACATTAGGGGTGATCGGGTCCAGGGTGGGTAGGGTTCAGACTTGGACCCTGTACCCGACCCTGTTATAACCGATTCCTCTTTTCTGGACCCTGTACCCTATCCTGTTTTTATTGGACCCTGTTTTGGACCCAACCCTGTTTTTCCGGTCCGAAAATAGGGTCAACCCTGTTTTCATTGTAACCTGTTTTGCAACCGTTTAATATTCTATACGGTTTCGAATTTTACATTAATTAGCAAAAAAACAACAACATAATTCTTCTAACATTATAAGACAAAGCAAAAATCCTAAGAATGCATAAGCATTAGCAACAAATATAGATATAATATTAGTCTCATTCCCACAAATACTTCTAATATGACCTAATGTGCTTACTTATGTGTATGCGATGGAGCTTTTATTAAGAGGACATCTTTCTTGAGTTGGACTGAGAATTAGTTCTACAATAGTTAGTAGCATTTGTCTTGCGACTATAGTAATAGTTGAAAGTGGGATAATTAAAAAAGAAAAATAATTCACGAGAACAATTCTTTTTAACAATTCTTTCAAAACAGTTCTCTTTTAACTTGATTTAGAGAAAATCTTTCTTTTTTTAACATTTCTTCGAAAACAAAGAGACTCAAAAGCATTATACAAAGAGACTCAAAAGCATTATACAAAGAGACGATTTTTTTTTAACAGGGTAAAAATCGGTTCCAAAACCAGTCCGGTTCTGGGTGGGTCTTTGCTTGGACCCTATTCCCGGACCGGTTTCAACCGGTTCCCAAAAATTGGAACCTGTACCCGGACCGGTTTAACCGGGAACCGGTTCCCGACCCTGTTTTTCGGGTGGTCCGGTCCGGGTTCAGGGTAAACCCGGTCCGGTTGCACACCCCTAAGCCACATAGGATTGAAAAATTAATAAAATATGGCAATATTGGATTTCCAGTGATCTACATTGAAGTTGGTATTTAAGTTATCTTTTTTTTTTTTTAAAGTGACACTTAAATTATCTGAAAATAAAAATTTTACATTAAAATAAGCATCGTTATACATAATTTTTGACACTTCAAATGTCCTCCTCCCATCTAATCATAGTACAATGTAAAATTTTTTGGATTATTTATGTTCATATTAGGTCTCTGTTATAGTCATGTTTAAGATATTTTAACAAAAAAAAATTATTAGACAATAAAATACATATCACTGAAACGCGGCATCGATAAAAATGTAAAAAATGTACCCCTATGTTGATACCTAGCACTCTAGAAGCGCCACATGTCAGTGTTACATCAGAACCTTTTATTTACTATTTGAGAGCTAACACAAAGATGATCATGTGCTATGTCATAGCAAAAAGTTCCACGACATCGAGTTGATTAAATGGACAGTACAGTACAAATTTGGTCGAACTTTCAAAATCAATTACCTTGCAATATGGTAAATTAGGGAAACAAATTGGCATCATGCTTACGCTTTAATATTGATAGATATTCACTATTGTTTTCAATTTCTAGAAACATCCATAATTTTGTCATTTGTTATATTTATGAGTAACCATGATTTGATGGTTGATTCCCACCCTAGAATTAAAAACCATCCACTAAGAACTGATTCTGAAAAATTAGAACCAAGAACCGTCCATTTGTTTCATGAATTCATCCAGGAACCAGTCCGCCGGTCTAGTATGGCTTTTGGGTGGGTTCATGGAATCGATCCCATCAAGCTTCACACACTCGGTGTAATATTTTTCAGAAAGCCAAAGTAAAGTAAGAGGCAAAGAACTTTATTATTCTTAATTACAATATTAGTAAAATGTTTTTTCGACTCATATTAAAATTTGAGAGTTGAGATTGTGAGTAGATGGCGTTGAGCTAGAGAGTGGAGACAATTCAAATGAGGTGAGAATCAGATGAGACAAGCACTCAGTTAAGGGGTGTTGAGCTTCAAATTAAGGATTTTAGGATTTTTATTTTTCTTAAATTTTTTTGTTCAAAATTTTTCTTCAAAATTAAATATATATTTATATATTACTGATTCGATCTTGATGGATGAGTAGGCAGTTCCATATCTAAAACTGGGAACCAAATTGGTACCCATAGGTTTCAATAAACTAGAACCAAGAACCAGACTAGCTCCCTTGAAATCGCCAGCTCCGGTCCGGTCCAATCTGTATCCAAGTGATCCGGACAGCTCCCGATTCTTTTGTACACATTTAGTTATATTTACTTTACTTTTTTGTAATGAATTTGTGATCTAAATTATTTTTCTTTTTCTCATCTTCTATATTGACATTGATACTTTGATTATGTTAATTTTCCATCTGATCGTAGATCTAATACCTTTTCTCTCATAAGTTTCCTACGTATCATGTTGAAAAGTTTATAAATGAGAGAGACATCGCCCACAGCCACTCATGTTGCCAGAGATGTCATTCGAAGTGGCGATGCCAAGAAAATATTAGGTGGGCCGGGCACGCCAAGTCAGCGGGCGCCCCAACCAATTAGGAAGTGACACGTGGCTCCACGTTTGCTTGAGTGGCCCAATGGCTTTTCCGCACAAAATATATTATTTTCCCTTTTCTATTTAAAAATTTAAGGCCATTAATAGACCCGTCACTGCTGCTTTCTCACTCCTCCACTTCAAAGTAGGCCTGGACACATTAATGGCACTTTCTCTCTCCTGACCCACGCTACTGCAAACAATACCCACACTGCAGCTTCACTTCCCTCCTTTCTTCCCTTCTAAATTCAAAATTTTGGGTAAGAATTCGCTCCCTACGTTGCGTTGCCTCTTTGGCCTACTCCAGTACTAGGTCATCTTTGCTCTCTGCCCCAAAGCTCGTTGCTTCTTTGGCCTGCGTTCTTGTGTTACTTCTCCGCCTTGCTCCGGTGGTAGATTGTGGTTTCCCTACGCAAGACGGCGAGGAATGTTCTAATTGTAAGTCGCAGACTCCAAGCAATTTGCAATCCCAACTCTCTCCGATTCGGCTTCGAATTTGTTACGTCAATTTCTTTTGCGGCTTATAACATTGAGTTGATTATTTCCCTGATTTTTGTCGTTCTCTCTGTTTTCCCTAGTGTTCGTGCGGTTCCCCTAGTTTCGACTCTTGATCTCCCTCCTCGTGTGGAGGTGGGTTGGGAGTAAATTTTGATCTTTGGTAGGAGCTGAAGATGATGAGTCTGCGGAAGGGCTCCAAGGTGTGGGCGGAGGATCGGGATTCCGCTTGGGTCGCCGCGGAGGTCGCCGATTTTGCCGGGAAGCAGGTCTTGGTTGTGAACGCCGCTAGTAAAATTTTTTTTTTTTGGTCTCTTCTCATTAGCGTGCGCGTATGTGTATTTGCTTGTTGGGATATGAGGATGCTGAGTTCCTTTCTATGCGTAGGTTTTGGTTTTGCTGGAGAAGCTACATCCATGGGACGCGGATGGCGAGGAGCACAATGGAGTCAACTACATGACTAAGCTGAGGTACCTGAATAAGCCCGAAGTGCTTTACATCCTTGAGAGAAGATACGCGTTGAATATATATATATATATAGTGAGTCAATTAATGTGGACGTGTGCTGGATACTGTATAGCATGGAGTTAATCACACTCTGTGTGGTCAGTGTGTGATTGATGATGAGTAGGTTGATTAGTTCATTTGGAGTAGTGGAGTTGTGTTGCAATTACTAATATATTCGATTGGTGAACCTAACAGCTTGTTTCATGAACTTAGCAATGAACTATCACTCATAGTGTGGTTACGCTAATTTCTATGGGTGAATGATTTCACCCACAGAATGTGTATAAATGGCATGTCACTCTTTGTCTGGGAACTGTTGTCAATGGGGTCTATTGTGGTTGTGATGAGGAGGTTTGATCCCAACAAGGTGGTCAAGGCCATTGATAGGTATGGAGTCACCTATTTCCCTGTGGGTCTACCCATATTGACCGCTCTGACCAGGACTGTGAAGTTTGCTAGTGGAAGTGGCTTAAGGAGCTTGAAGTAGGTCTCTTGTGGGACTGTTGCTATCAGCAGGAAGAGCATTGAGGACTTTGTTTAGACTTGTTCCCAATTATGTCTTATATCTCAATAAAGGCAAAGGAAGAGGAGAAAATTTACATGGGTTATATCTTTGTAGCTGGTCCTTTTCATTTTTATTTGTTGAATAATTAACTCATAAAATTCCTCTAATGGTAAAATTGCACGTCCAATCATAAATAAAAAATGGTGCAAATTTTTGTTTATTTTCTGAGGGCATAGTGAGTCACTTTGAACAGCTATTCTTAAATAAATTAGACTGACATTTTTTGGGTAGATTATACAGTGTATTAGGTTTTATTTTGTTTAATGTTAGTTCAGTAGTGTAAAAATATATTTTGATTATTTTGATGCAGGTTCTAGTTGTTGGTGGATGTGATGATGTGGCACTGAGAGAAGTTTCTCAAGATAGTTATGTGGAGCTTATTAATATTTGTGAGATAGATCAATTGGCAATTATGTAACTAAGTTTTTTGCTATACTTTGTCTTTCAACTTTTTTGTTGGTTCTTTCTAGGTTAGTGGCCTGATCTTTCTAGCATCTAATCTTCAAGTGTCTAAGAAATTTTTTCCAGAGTTAGTAGTTGGATTTGAGGATCCTTGGGTTCACCTCCATGTTGGTGATGATATTCAAATATCCATATCTCTTGTTTGCTGTCTTGGTTTTGAAACTATCCTTAGTGTAGTTTGCTAGTGTATCTTATTATTTAACTCTTTTGGTATGTGTTCTAGCCATGGAATTTCTTCATAGAGCAATTAGGGCAAGTATGATGCAATTATCATTGATTCATCGGACCCTGTGGGTATGTGAATTCTGATTTGTGTTAATGATTCCATTTTGTTTGTTGAATATGGTTACATATATTATGTATTTTGATTCATCTTGAGTTCAAAGTAAAGTTTGCGAGAAGGAATTCTAGATAATGCAACGATGTGCAGTAAATTATGTTTTGTACACTTGTTTTAAACAAGATTTCTACTACCTTGATGTTTACATAGAATTTTTTGACGTTTTCTGATGAGATTTGAATTTGTTGATAATTATGCATTAAGATTTTTGGTTTCTAGGTTTCTTAATGCCAGTATTTAAGCAAAATATCAAGAAGAAATGTTCTCATCAGATTGTATAGCTATGTGCAGTTCCTGCTCAGGAGTTGTTGGAGAAGCCATTTTTTGAGACTACGGCTAGGGCATAATGACTAGGTGGTGTTCTCTGCAGCATGGTAGAAAGCATGTGGCTCCACACGCATCTTATAGAAGCCATGATGTCTATCTGCCATGAAACATTTAAACGATCAGTCCACTATGCACGGGCAAGTGTTCCTACATATCCAAGGTAATTGTTGAAGTACTCCTGCTAAAGAATCATTATCACATGATTTGTTCAAATTATCACAGTAATGTATGTGTAAAGTGGTTTCTTTAGCTTCTTGTAGGTATTGATGTGATAAAACATGAGTAGGTGTGTAAATGCCAATATGAATACTATGGAAATATTTCTCACATTTGGGCTAATTACTAGTAATGCAATTGAGTGATTGAATTTCTCTTATGCTCGACAAAGGGCCCACGTGTTGATTTTATTCATCCTGTCAACATTACTAAGAAGTTAGAAGGAGCCACAAAGCATAGAATATAACTTCGATTTTACAATTTGGAGGTAAGCACTTTTGGTCTTGCTGAAATTCAATTAGATTGCATTGGTGACTTTAGTCTTGTGTTATTCACAGTAAGTTCGGCTGAATTATGAGAAATGCCAGATGTGCTCAGCTGCTTTTGCACTGCCGACATTTCTGAAACAAGAGGTGAGCTCACTGCAAGGGACTGAGAATCTAGTTCGATGAAGTTGTGCTCTCGTGGGTCAAAGCAGCAACTCTATTATTTAGCAGTATAGGATTGTTCCTTATGGGAAAATATGATTATTGCTGAATATTTAAATAGTGTGAATCATGGAGACCTAACTTCAAGGCTCTAGTTGAATGAAGACTTTTAATGTACTGTCTTTTGACTATTTCTATGCAAATGATATCAAGTATTGTTCATATACTTATGATCACACTAGCAAGTACTGTTGTCTGATCATCCATAGGAGTACACTTCCCTTCCGGAGAAGAAACTACACTTGGGAGCTTCTCGACTGTTAAAATTTTGAGCTATTTGTGTGGATTAGATAAACAAGTCAGGTTTTATGTGTGGTTTTTCTAATCTTTTGGAGAAAATGTTTGGTTTTTGTCACAGGAACACATGGTTTGATTTCATCGCTTGCAATTCACATTGATAGCAAACTCGAGCCAAAACTCCATCGATGGTTTATGTAGGCCTTTTTGTGGAAGGGATCGTGCAGGCTATGCCTTATTCTTGTTATATTTAGTTGATCGCAATGACTTATAGTTTTATTTGATGTATGAGTTGCTAGACGTTTCCTTTTTCTTAAGGTTTCATTTCCACAAGATTTTGATGGTGCAACTTCTATCGAGATTGGAACTTCATGATGTGTTTTTAATCACGCAGCACGATTTAGAACTTAGCCAGTCCCCTAGCTTCAGAAAACTTACAAAGATCACGGTATCATAGCAAGCGCACACGTAGGATAGTAGCCAAGAGATTGAACCTTGAAACTTGGGTGAAGTGGAAAAGAACACGGTATCATGTCAAGCAAGCTACCTCTGCACCTCTTTCTCTCCCTAGTTTTAAGCTATCCTTGCCTTTTCTCTCCAATCTCTCTGGTGATGCATTTATTACAGTACTTTTTTCTGTACTTTATTCTTTCCTTCTTGGATGAAGGAAAGAGAAGCGAACTCTTTCCTCTCCAAAATTTTTCTCCTCAGTTGGTTTTAAATATGAAATTTTGCTATTTTGAATGCGTTGCTGCCGGGTGTTCGTCAAGTAGCTAATCCCCTGTGGATGTCGAAGAAGCACATCGAGGCCGCCCTTGCTCCAATGAAATCATCCTCTATCCCGGCACTCGCTCGATCTCTATTCTGATGCTTGTTCGCTCTCTCATTCGTCACTCGCTTGCTTTCTCCGATCTTGTTGCTACCTAGCATTCGCCAAACAGCCACTCCCCCACGGATGTTGAAGAAGCACATTGAGGCCGCCCCTGCTTTAACGTAGCTCGGAAATTCAAAAGTTTGTGTCGATTGTCGTTTGCCCCGATGCTTGCTCGGTCTCTATTCTGACACTTGTTCACTCTCTCGTCCATTGCTCGCTTGCTCTCTATTGGTGCATTCACTCCATCTCTTCTCTGGCTTGCTCTCCACTTTGTCACTCGCTCACTCTCTGCTTGGTCGCACTGCATTTCTACACAACAAAAAAAAACATTTCACTTTGAACAAAATAAACTTGTCAGTCAGTTGGTTGAAGGATTCCCAACCCAAATGTTAGGTTGTAATAAGGACACAAATGGCATGTGTAAAACCAATAGAAATGATATAGACAATGTACATCAAACAACTTGAGCATTCCCATCTTCTGAAACTTCCATTAAATCAATCATTAATTTGCACTTTGTATATGACCAGGCGTCCCTCCCTCCCTCACACACACACACACACACCACTCACCCACCTACCCGTACATCATGGGCATGCATCCTTCTACGAGCTTTTTCAAGTGATTGAGAATGTGTGTTTAATGGCATATGAATTTCCATTCAAAAGTATGCATATCCTAATATGAGACAGTGATGCAACCTACCAAGGCATTTCTACTGGAAACTTGTCCGAAACCAAAAAGCAATTTTACCAACATAACCATGTAATCATGTCCGCAAGTTATAACCTAAAGTTTGATTATTTCACGACCTTCCCAGACATGGTTCATTTGTTTTCAGTAGCAAATGAAGTTGTAGCATATGAATCTTACTCATTTTTTAACTATTTGTCAATCTATGAGTGAATTTGGTGATGGTTTAGCCAATCTGTTTTTGTAAATTTGTTTTCATGAATTCTGTTATAATGACTAAATGATGTCATGCTTTGATGTTTTATGCCTCTAGTCATTGAACTAATTATAATTTTTTATCTTGTGTGATTCTATTTCTGCCCATTAGATTCTTTCTGATCAAGTAAAGCCTCCGTATGTGTAAACTCACACTTGTAAGGTTATCTGATGGCTGAATCAAAGGTATTTCTAAACTCATTTTATATGAAAGATATTTGCTTTCTCAAAAAATGGACGAAATTTTATCTTGCTTTTAATAGCACTACATTAAATACTTTTTGTTATTTGCTTGCAGCATGAATCTAGCCATCCAGCACATGTAACTCGTGATTTGGAAAAAAGATTTTGAGTTTAAGATAGGAATGATTTTTGCAAGTAAATTTGAAGCATATCATAAATATGTGGCCTATGCTATAGGTAAAGGATTTGGAGTGAGGAAGTCTAAGATTAGGAAAAAGGACAAAAGAGAAAT
Organism: Corymbia calophylla; assembly: GCA_014182845.1. NCBI lineage: Eukaryota > Viridiplantae > Streptophyta > Magnoliopsida > Myrtales > Myrtaceae > Corymbia > Corymbia calophylla. The sequence goes on from CM024703.1 coordinate 15,645,234, forward strand.
AACTTGACACACTTTTATGTGTAATTGTAAGGACTATTCTATCAACTCATCGGATCAAGAAAGAAAATATGAAAGACTTGAAGTTAAATGTGGTTGTTCTGCATTTATTAGGTTTAAAGTTGAGAACGACGCTTATGAAGATAGAATATTTTCTTGGGCATAATCATGAATTTATATCGGAACAATCAAAAGTACTTGATAAGATGTAGAAGAATGATTTCTGATACTTGTAAGGGTGTTTTAGTTGATATGGCGAAAGCTAGTATTGGGGGGACTACGGCATATAAGTTCTTGGCAAATGAAGCAGTAAGAAGCCAAAACTTGGGTTTCATCTTGCGTGATTGTCAAAATTTTTTGCAGAGTGAAAGATCGAATCATATACTTGGGAGAGATTGTCAAAGTATTCTGAATTATTTTAATTGTATCCAAATGCAAAATTCAATGTTTTTCTATGCACAACAGGTAAATCAAGATGGTAGATTGACTAATCTATTTTAGAGAGATAGTTTGTCTAAATTTGATTATGATTGTTTCGGTGATGTGATGATTTTTGACACCACATATCGTACTAATAGATATGATATGATATGTGCACCTTTTGTTGGAGTTAATCATCATTGGAAGAACACTTTATTTGGTTGTGCCTTTTTATTAGATGAGACTGCAAAGTCATTTATTTGGTTATTTGAGGTGTTTTTGAAGTCTATGGGAAATAAAGCTCCAAAAATCAATTTTACCGATCAAGACCAAGCCATAACAAAAGCCATTCAAATAGTCTTTCCAAATACTCAACACCGTTTATGCACTTGGCATATTGAGCAAAATACCATTCGAAATATTTCACATCTTTACCACAAGCTGGGATTTAGAGATAAATATTTCTTAAAACTTATATATAAATACAAATCAGATAATGAATTTGAAGTTACTTGGAGGAAAATGGAAGATGAGTGGGATATCAAGAATAATAGTTGACTTCAAAGGATATACGACTTGAGATATAAATGGAGTTCAGCTTTTGGTCGTGATATTTTTTCTTGTAGTATACAATCAAGTTAAAGGAGCGAGAGCACTAACAATGTCTTCCAACAAATGTCTACTAAAACATCGACCCTTGAAAATTTTGTTCACCACTACAAAGAATAGTTGAAACATATGAGAGAAATTGAAAATCAAGATGATTATAGTTCTCGTGGGAGGCCCAAATTAAGGATTTCGGATAATGGGATATTGACACATGTTGCTTCGGTGTATACTCATGCCATTTTTAAAAGGTTTGATGAAGAATTTTTTCAAGGTGTCTCCGAAAAAATTTCAAGTACTTCTTTCAATAGGTTGGTTTATGAATACACTCTTAAGCGTAATGGGATTGAAGGTGAACATGTTGTTAGATTTAACGCTGTTGACTTATCAATTTCTTGTAAATGTAAATTACATTAATCAAAAGGGTGGTTGTGTCGCCATGCTTTGCATGTGTTGAATGAGAACATATCGGTTTCAGCCATTCCATCTTCCTATATATTGAAAAGATGGAGTAAGGGTGTGAAGCAAGGGCGTGTGAATGATGAATCTCATGAAATATCACTTGGTCCATCCACATTTAATCGATTTTCCAGTTTAATGCAAAGTGCTTTTGAAGTGATGAGTTTGGGAGCCCAAGATGGAAATACTATGAAGATAGAGAAGAAGAACTTGGATGCAAAGGTGGCTAAAATTTCATCATACAGCTCAAATGTGGTTATGACAAATCATGTTAATGATGTTGATAATAATGAGGTTTCTTTGTGTTAGATGCCGATATTGGACCCCCTTTGAAGGAAAGGAAAGGGAACAAGTTACGGAAGGCTTAAAAGCTCAAGTGAAGAAAATAAAAAAAAAATTCAAGAAAGGAACACCTCCAATGCTAATAGAAAGTCGAGGTTGGTTAAGTGATAGTACTCTAGTTAATATGTTGAGTTTATTTTTAATACTTATGCTACATGATGCCAATTAATATATTTCTTATTTTGTAATGTAGAGCTAGTTGTCCAAGTACCGCATGATGAGACTCATGTATTAGATTATTCAAGAAATTCAAATCAGACTCGAAATGCCTTTTGTCCTAGCAACATTGGTGGTCCTATAGCAAATCTAAATTTTTATAATCAGGTTTGTCCCTTGAGTTCAACATTTGTATTTACATTATACTAATTGGTTCAATTTTTTTATATAGATACAAGCACCATACATTATGCCGCCTAGGATTATGAATAATTTTTCCTTATTTACTAGTCAAGTATGTAGTAAGTTTGGGTTACTATAATACTGTTTGGCTGAAATTTGTTGTAAATTATAATGTCTATTGTTAGTGGTTTATCGTTTATAGATGTTGGAGTAGCAAACTAGATCCCATGGAAGCATTTCGTTACATTATATTAACGATCTCATTTTCTCATATAGATGCAACCACCATATATCATGCCACCTGGGAATATGAATAGATTTCCCTCATTCAATAGTCAGGTATTTAGAAGTTTGGGTTACTATTGTAATGTTTAGTTGAAATTTATTGCAAATTTTATTGGTTATTGTTATTGGTTTATCATTTATAGATGTAAGAGTAGCAAAATAGATTCCATGGAAGCATTTTGTTACATTTTACTAATGAGGTCTTTTTTTTAAAATAGATGCAAACACCATACATCATGCCACTGAGGATTATGAATGGATTTTCCCCATTCACTAGTTAGGTACCTATTATGAAAATCATTTTAGATCCCAATATTGCTTCATTTTTAGTGAATTATTCTAATGCTTATTGATAATGGTTTCTTATCGATAGATGTTGGAGTATCATAATAGATCACATGGAAACATTTTGAGTCAGGTATAAGTTGCCTCATTTTTTTCAACGTGGAATTATTTGAGATAATATTTATGCAGGCACCTTGTTAAGTGAACTATGTCTTTCTCAATGTATTATTTATACATTTGTACAAGGATCATCAAATTCTTTTCAACATTCTGGGATGAATGAATTGAACGATTCTGTAGGCATAGACAATGCACGGTCGCCCCATAATTCATTGGAAGGTGGAAGATAGCAGCATATTAAACGGAGTATTGAAAAATGCAGCCTTGACAAGCTTCTATCCAGCATTTCATGGAGCAGAACATATGTAATCCACATCAGATTCAGCAGACTTGTCAGCCAAATCAGGGTCAAAATCTTTAAGCATTTCATTGATAGCAAGACCTAATCTGTGTGAGTACATAGAATTTATTTTTTTTTGGTCGAAGGGTACATAGAATAAGCTTATGATAGAAATGTATCTTATTTTCGTTCTGTCTTAGAGGTCTCTATGACTCCTCTCAAGCATAGTTCTTTTCCACTTCACCCAAGTTCCAAGGTTCAATCTCTTGGCTACTATCCTACATGTGCGCTTGCTATAATACCGTGATCTTTGTTAGTTTTTTGAAACCAGGGGACTGGCTAAGTTCGAAATCGTGCTGCGTGATTAAAAACACATCATGAAGTTCCAATCTTGATAGAAGTTGCACCATCAAAATCTTGTGGAAATGAAACCTTAAGAAAAAGGAAACGTCCAGCAACTCATAGCATCAAATAAAGCTATAAGTCATTGTGATCAACTAAAATATAACAAGAACAAGGCATAGCTTGTGCGATCCCTTCCACAGAAAGGCCTACATAAACCATCGATGGAGTTTTGGCTCGAGTTTGCTGTCAATGTGAACTGCAAGCGATGAAATAAATCCATGTGTCCCCATGACAAAAACCAAACATTTTCTTCAAAAGATTAGAAAAACCACACATAAAACCTAACTTGTTTTTCTAATCCACACAAATAGCTCAAAATTTTAATAGCCGAGAAGCTCCCAAGTATAGTTTCTTCTCCGGAAGGGAGTGTACTCCTATGGATGATCAGACAACAGTACTTGCCAGTGTGATCATAAGTGTATGAACAATACTTGATATCATTTGCATAGAAATAGTCAAAAGACAGTAATTTAAAAGTCTTCATTCAACTAGAGCCTTGAAGTTAGGTCTCCATGATTCACACTATTTAAATATTCAACAATAATCATATTTTCCCATAAGGAACAATCCTATACTGCTAAATAATAGAGTTGTTGCTTCGACCCACGAGAGCACAACTTCATTAAACTGGATTCTCAGTCCCTTGTAGTGAGCTCACCTCCTTCTTCAGAAATGTCGGCAATGCAAAAGCAGCTGAGCATATATGGCATTTCTCGTAATTCAGCTGAACTTACTGTGAATAACACAAGACTGAAGTCACCAATGTAATCTAATTGAACTTCAGCAAGACCAAGAGTGCTTACCTCCAAATTGTAAAATCGAAGTTATATTCTATGCTTTGTGGCTCCTTCTAACTTCTTAGTAATGTTGACAAGATGAACAAAATCAACACGTGGGGCCTCCGTTGAGCATAAGAGAAATCCAATCACTCCACTGCATTACTAGTAATTAGCCCAAATGTAAGAAATATTTCCATAGTATTCATATCGGCATTTACACACCTACTCATATTTTATCACATTAATACCTACAAGAAGCTAAAAAAATCACTTTACACATACATTAATGTGATAATTTAAACAAATCATGTGATAATGATTCTTCAGCAGGAGTACTTCAACAATTACCTTGGATATGTAGGAACACTTGCCCATGCATAGTGGACCGATCCTTTAAATGTTTCATGGCAGATAGACATCATGGCTTCTATAAGATGCGTGTGGAGCCACATGCTTTCTACCATGCTGCAAAGAACACCACCTAGTCATTATGCCCTAGCCGTGGTCTCAAAAAATGGCTTCTCCAATAGCTCTTGAGCAGGACCTGCACACAGCTGTACAATCTGATGAGAACATTTCTTCTTGATATTTTGCTTAAATATTGGCATTAGGAAACCCAGAAACCGAAAATCTTAATGCATAGTTATTAACAAATTCAAATCTCATTAGAAAACGTCAAAAAATTCTATGTAAACATCAAGGCAGTAGAAATATTGTTTAAAACAAGCGTACAAAACATAATTTATTACACATCGTTGTATTATCTAGAATTCCTTCTCACAAACTTTACTTTAAACTCAAGATGAATTAGAATACATAATATATGTAACCATATTCAACAAACAAAATGGAATCATTAACACAAATCAGAATTCTGACAAAAGTGCAATAGATTTAAGACTTTTTAAATAATTTTCCCCTTGCTTCATAGTCGCTGAATTATTACTTGTAAAACAAGGGCTTGGATGTAGAAGCCCTCAACTTAGAGATCCATAAAATATCTTGCAGGTCTCATGAATCTATTAATTCCAATGTTTGGGCCTATGTAAGCGGTCAACACAGAGCAATTTGCATGTAGTTAGTAAGGTTTAAACAAATGACCTCCAATTTCTGAGTTAAAAATCTTCAAATCTTGGAAGTTTCCATAGTCAATGAATTATCATCATTTTAAAATCTTAATAGTAAACTATTTAGACAACAGTCTTCTCCGGATCACATACCTATATGGTATCAACACTAACTCGTTAATTTAAATTGATTGTATAAATTAATTTCATATCCAGCGGTTTGGACACCAATACGACAGAGATTGTCCGTCGTGTCTTGAGATCTACCCGAAATTGGCCTGAATACAATCGGCCTAATTCGAATCCGATAATAACCAGCGGGTTGACATCGTGCCACGTGTCATGTGAATAATTGCGCCCTGGTCAGTCGTGCTATCTCAGCGAGTTGCTCTAACCATGAAGCAAAGCTGTAGGATTTTCGTCCGAACTGCTCTCGCTCGGGGAATCACATTTGGCGCGATTTTCCGCGATATCTCAGGAAAGCAACCAATCAACGACGGTGGTTCTTCTACGTGTTTTGCCATCGTAGGATCGGTCGCGGTATCTCCTGTGCCGAACTCCCGGAGGATCGTCCCTCCTGACGATAAGAGCTCGCGAAGAGTTTCCTCTCACTCTCTCCGACTGTCTACGCCGGAAGCGGCGGACAAGAAGCTAATGCACACGGTTTGGTACGGGTCTTACGGCGGAGGAGCCGCCGGTCTCAAGGTGCGAAACGTCTGCTCTCGAGCCTCCGCAGGATTTATAATCCCCGTGTGTGCTAAATCGAATGGCAACTCCATGAAATGGGAGGAGACGAAGGAAGACTCCTATTTAATCTGCTTTAAGATAATCGATTTCAGCGTCGTGCTTGCTTAACTCAATGTTTGATTAGTCTCTTCGATTGAGCTTAAGCTGCAACAGCTTTCGATTGTTAATGGGTAAATGAAGGAGGATCCATTGATGCATCACACCCTGCTTTGGCAAGGAAGAAGTACCGAAAGAGTGAGAGTGACGCTAATTTAGCTGCGAACTACCGGTACAACATGGAATGGTGTACAACCCTTTAGTTATTATCTTATGAATTTCATGCCATATTGAGCATGGAGTTCTCTATTCTGGCGTTGTGCATATCCAATGATGGATCGCAGGGGCTGGGGTATGCACCCAGTTGCATGGTGCTTCAGTAAATTTATCCCAATATCGACGGAACTCATCACTGATAGATATCTCGCCCCTGAGATTGGTAGTGCCAAACCTTTTTTTCAATCTCTTCCTTCTGTGCAATCTGTGGTGTTAATCTAGTTCCCTCTGCAAGCTTCGAATTGAAACTTATGCACCTTTTTGGACCTGTTCTTGGGTAAAGCATATATCTCTGGTTCGTTCTGGTCAGAGTGGTACTCGACCTGATTGCAATTCTGAATCGATGCAACTTTCTTTTGTTGTTCCTTCTTGTCTGCGTTTGCTGTAAGGAATAAATCCTATAGTATCATCATTGTCATGAATGTCTCCTTTGATCTTGTTTTCATGTCTTACAGATGAGGATGGGTAATGCTGTAGTCCACTCACGTTCGCTCTAGTTCTTGTCCTTCATTACATGTCCTTGTGCTTTTTGTAGCATTTAAAAGTACCGGTTCCTGAGCCAAAGAATGATAAGGTATTGCTGAAACTGGAAGCGGTTTCTATAAATCCCATCGATTGGAAGATACAGAGTGGAATGCTAAGACCTTTTCTTCCTCCGAAGTTCCCTTACATACCTGGTACTGCTTTAAAATAAAAACGTTCTGTTTCTGCGCCCTTTGTTGACAAGAAATACAATGGTTTTGTAACGCATGGATTGGGGCCTGACTCTTTTGGGTGAAGAGATGTTTCTTAAAGATTGATCATGTTTGCTTGGTGATGCAATACAAAGTACACTCAAAATAGTAACGAAGTATGAGGAAGATAATGTCCTCATATGACTGTATTACTTTCGCACGCTTTACCGCTGCCAGATGATGTGGTAATTCTGTTATGCTTAAGAGATGTCTGGCACTTCATTTTGTGAACTATTGTATGCTAATGACAGCCGATTCTGCAGACTGTTGTATTACTACAAGCATGATGTGCCTGTTATGATATGGTTCCTACTCTGTGAGTTTCATAGTTGGCCAGTTGTTTTGTTAAAAGCACATGAACCCAATTGATTACCAAATTGCGACTTCTGCATGCATGTCTTTCACTTCTCTTTGGCTGAAGAGATTCTTCACTTGCGCAGCCTGCGATGTGGCAGGAGAGGTGGTTGAGGTTGGTCCAGGAGTCAAGAAATTTAAAGCTGGCGACAAAGTTGTAGCCTACCTCAGTATTAATGTAATGCTCATCCCTCGTATGCTGCATATTTCATCTCTTTTAACTAGTTTTGCTCTCATGGTGGATCAGTTGGGAGAGTGTTTTGGTAGAACTGATAGCTTTCTATGTCAGTTAGCTACCATGAAGACATTTGTTTTGCCTGCCAGTTGATTCAATATTTTTTTGGTATGCTTTAATTTGATAACACTACAGAACGGTGGTGGATTTGCCGAGTTTGCCGTCACGAATGAGAGCCTTACAGTGGCGAGGCCACCTGAAGTATCCGCACCAGAAGGGGCAGGGTTACCCGTAGCTGGCCTCACTGCTCTCCAGGCCATTACCCAAGCCGCTGAGGTAAAGCTCGACATGAGCAGGCCACCGAAGAATATCCTGATTACCGCCGCCTCAGGCGGTGTTGGCCACTATGCGGTTCAACTCGCAAAGCTAGGGAACACACACGTGACCGCAACTTGTGGGGCTCGCAACATCGACTTGGTCAAGAGCCTCGGTGCTGACGAGGTCCTCGACTACAAGACCCCAGATGGAGCTGCCTTGAAGAGCCCATCCGGCAAGAAGTACGACTTCGTGGTCCACTGCGCGCGCACTTTCCCTTGGTCAGTTTTCGAGCCGAACTTGAGCGAATGCGGCAAGGTGATAGATATCACCCCAGGCATCAGCACATTGATGACTTCCGCTCTCAAGAAACTCACCTTCTCCAAGAAGCAGCTCTCGCCATTGTTATTAACACCCAAGGGCAAGAATCTGGAATTCCTGGTTAAGTTGGTTAAGGAAGGGAAGCTCAAGACGATCATCGACTCGAAGCATCCATTGAGCAAAGCGGAAGATGCTTGGGCGAAGTCTATAAGCGGTCACGCCACCGGTAAGATTATTGTAGAGCCATAGGGACGAATTGCTGGTGCATATTGTGCGTGCTGTCTCTGATAGTGACTTTCTTCTTGCTGTGAATGTTATCGAACGTTCCGTTCATTCTCACCTTTTAGAAAGATTTATGAAAAGTGCGATATCACTTTGAAGTTTGAACGGAGCGATTTACATTGTAATGAAACGCTTATGAATATGTTCTTCTCTTCGAATCATTCCTTCCTTGCCTGTACTTTTGGCTTAGTAGTTTGAAATACTTTCACTTCTATTTCTATCGCGTGGGTTTTTTGACTCGTATTTAGAGATATAAATACTATTCACTACCAAACTTAACTACTAATTATCAGCGCCATCGAATTTTGCAATAAACCCGTAGTGACCTTACTACAACGTGAAAGTACTGATGATGGCGTGTTCACCACCTTCTTAGCTATTTACATTAAAAGCCCACAACACCTAACATAATTCCCGTTTATCTCAGAGGCGTATTTTCACAGATGCCCATGACAAGAGTACCTGTATATATGTTATACTAATTGTAGTGTCACTGCGTTGCTTGTAATGATTCGATTCGTCTGACGTGGGCCAAACTCTTAAAGATTGATCCGAGTAATCACATAAGATGATGATTTTGAGAGTGAGACTTTCTTATTGAATTTCGATTGCAAAAAGAGTTGGTGAAATGAGACCTAGTGTGCTTCCAACTTGCATGACCACGCGCCATTATAATTCATTTTCTTCTAATTGTGGCCAGATTTATTTAATTTACGCTTATTCGGTCTTACCCTAGTATTCAATGTGTTTTTTTTTCTTTGGAACTTTTTGGACCCTTTGTTTTCATATTAGGTATCACTCATAGTCATCTGTAAATTATTTTAAGGAAAATTAGTAGACAATAAAATACAAGTCACAAAAACGTGGTACACATAAACTGTGGGCCGGTGTTGATAATTGAGTTGCAATTATAGGAATTAAGAATAGAAGAATAAAAAAATTATGTATATTTCAATGATATTGTTAGAAGAATACAAGGGCCTATTTATAGGCTTTACAGAGAGACTATTTATAGTAACAAAATATTATACAATCAATTACAATTAATCATAAAGATATACAGAATTTCAAGATATCTTGAATATTCACGATGTTCAGAATATTCTAGATATCAAGAATATTAAAGATATTAAAAATATCGTAAAGATAATTAAGAATATCTCAATATATCTAACATCCTCTCCCCCACCCACCCACAAACTTAAGGTGACATCGAAGAAGTCGGCTTGAGTTTGAATAAAAGATCTCAAAAATGCTACGTGGATGTGCCTTAGTGCAGGTATCAACAGTCTAATCAACGGATGAAGTGGAAACAAGTCGTATAGTGCCACAAAGCACGTGATATCGTATAAAATGACAATCAATTTCAATGTGCTTGATGCGCTCATGGAAAACATCATTATGAGCTATTTGAATAGCACTCCAATTGTTGTAATAAATTACTATTCCACTATTATGATGAACTCCCATGTTTTCTAAGAACCACCATAACCAAAGTAGTTCTAATGTTGTATCAGCAAGAGCACAATATTCTGCTTCAATGCTAGATTGTACGACAACGGTCTATTTTTTTTACGCCATGATATGAGCGAGGTACCAAGAAAGAAGCAATAGCTTGTAGTGAAGAGACGTTCAAAAGGGTCATTGGCCCAATCAGTATCAGAATAAGCCTTCAACTCCAAAGTAGAGTTTGTAGAAAAAATCAAGACCATGAAATAGGATACCCTTGACATAGTGAAGAATACGAAGGATAATAGCAAAGTAAGTTGCACACGGTGTGATCATGAATTGGTAGACTAAGTGAACAGCATAGGTAATATCAGGATGAGTAACAATGAGATATACAAGACTACCAACTAACTGTCAATAAAGTGTATGATTTGAAAGAGCAGTGCCATTATTTGCATCAAATTTGACATTTGCCTCAATCGTAGTTGTAGCAGTCTTGGTATCAATGAGTCCTGCGTGAGAAAGAAGATCAGTGGCGTATTTTTCTTGAGAAAGATAATAGCTTGAGGAGTCTAAAACAACCTCTAAGCCTAGAAAGTAATTGAATTGCCTAAGATCTTTCATTTCAAATTGCTGACTAGATACTACTGGAGCTTCGTGATACTGACATGATCATTATTGATAATAATCATGTCATCTACATATAACAGCAATAAACTATACCCACAAGAAGTTTTTGAATGAATAGAGCATTTTCATGGATATTAGATTTGAAGCCATGACTTTCCATGATGGAACTGAACTTAGAATACCATGCATGAGGCACCTGTTTCAATCCATATAAAACTTTACGTAAACGATATACTTTATTAGAAATAGTAGTGTACCCGGGAAGTGGCTCCATATATATACTTCCTCAATAAGATCGCCATTAAGGAAGGCATTCTTAATATTTATCTAAAATAGAGGCCATTGCTTAATAGCTGTAACAACAAGCGGGTAATTGGAGTAAAAGTCTCGTCATAGTCATTTATATACTCCTGAGTAAAACCTTTTGTGACTAGTCTAGCTTTATAACATTCCATTGTACCATTTGTCTTGGTCTTAATCTTATATATCCATCTACAATCTATAGTTGACTTTCCATAAGGCAAATCAACCATTTTCCAAGTATGAGATTTATCTAGCACGTGCAACTCATCTACCATTACTTATTGCCAAAGAGGGTTAGTTCGAGCTTCTTTGTATGTACATGACTCGTGAAGGGAAGCAATAGCAAAGTAACGATGAAAATCACGAAGCCAAACAAAAGGTTAACTTACTCGGGTGGATCGACAAATAGGGGAAGAGTGAATGACCAAAGGTGAAGAATCCCCGGATAGCCAGGAGCTGTAGAAGTGGGATTACCAAAGGTACCTGCATTAAGATTGGGAGAAGACAACTCCGAAGATGAAGATTCAATTGTTGTATCTTCAGGAAATAGATCCATTGAAGGATTGGTAAAAAAGGAAGGAGCAAGAGAGGAGTCAAAGGGATGAAGTGAAGAGAATATCTTATGTTCCGGAAAAGTAACATGACGAGATATGCGAAGACGATAAGAGATAAGATTCCAACATCGATACCCTTTGTACTCAATCACATACCCAAGGAAACAACATAGATGAGCATGAGGTTCTAATTTTGTGAGTTCATTTGGAAAAAGACAGACAAAGTAGGCACTGCTAAAGACTCGAAAAAGATTAAAATAAGGAATACTACCATACAAACGCTCATAAGGAAAGATATTACCTATAGTAGGTAATGGAGTGCGATTGATAGTGTATATAGCAGTATGAGAAGCCTCTCTTCAAAATTGTTCCAGACAAGAGGCTGAGATTAGAAATGTGCAAACAACATCCAAGATGTGTTGATGTTTATGCTCTACTCAACCATTTTGTTGAGAAGTCCCTAGACAAGAGTGATGAATGATAGTACCGTTTTGAGAAATAATTCGAAGAAATTCCGTGTCTTTATATTCCATGGTATTATCAATACGGAAGATCTTGATGTTTTGAGAAAATTGTGTTTTGATCATGACAACAAAATCATGGTAAATATGAGACAATTTAAATCGATGCTTCATAAAATAGAGCCATGTATGACGAGAATGATCATTCACAAAAATCACAAAATAGTGGGATCCTCCCATAATGGTAGTAGGACATGGTCCCCAAAAATCAAAATGAATTAAGTAAGGGGAGCATAAGAGACAAATCTAGTAAGTTCAAAAGGTAAGTTGTGGTGTTTTCCTAACTTACATGATAAGCAATCAAATTGTTTATTATCAATAGAACCTAAATGACCACTAGAAATCATATGACTTAATCTAGAAAAGGAATTATGACTTAGCAAGAATGCCAAGTTTTAGAAGATACTATGATAGCATAGCTAATAAGAGCAATAGTATTCTTTAGGGAGATAAACTCAAATAGGCATCCTAGTTTATAGCCTATCCTAATTATCTGTCCTATTCATGGATCTTGCACATGACAACCATTATAAGAGAAATGAATATCAAACCCGAGTTCACATTATTGACCCATAGATATCAAGTTCAATGAGAGTTTATAAACCACGAAAGTGTCTGGTAATGACAATGTGGACATTGAAATGTTTCCTATATTGCTAACTAGCATATGTGAGTTATCAGTTGTATGAATGGTAGGTGTTTGTGAAAGTAATGTCTTTCACTTAAACAAATTAGCATTCGAAGTCATGTGATTACAATAGGCAGAATCAAAGAACCATAAATTAGAAGTACTTGGAGTCACAGATAGAACAAAAGTGCTAGAGATAGAAGAATTAGAGGTATCGGATTCTCAAAGAATATAGTGGAGATCCTCTAAAGATATATTAATAGATGAGTTATTAGAAGAACCCTCAATAGCATGGCAAATGAGCATGTAGGTGGACCTTTGTATCGAGATCGGTTTTTTGTCCTTGAAGGTTGCCTAAGTTGTCACCGATAGCAAGTGTTTGCAAGATGACCAATTCAATGACAATATGTGCAATATTTGCTATGTAATGAGGAAGAAAAAGGTGTAACAAAACCGCATCTATAGGATTAGATAAAATAGGATGGTATGCCTTTAAAGTAGCAAGTCGGGTCTCTTCAGTAAATAGCTCTAAAACAACTATTCCGAGAGGAGGAAAAGGATCTCAATGTAGAAGTAAAGCTCGTACAAGTTCAAACTCATCATTTAGTGCTATCAGAAATTGCATGATACGTATACGATTACAATATTCATCAAACTTGCAAGCAATAGCAACAACTTCTCATTGCGGCTCAAATAAAGCCAAGTGATCCCAAATAGCATGCATAGAAGATAAAAAAATCATTAATAGGCTGACATGTCTTTTGATGCATGTAATGCAAACTTCCTAATAGCTAATATTGATGAGTAATATCCAAGGTGGAGTAATGGCCAGCAAGAAAATCCCATGCTTCCTTTGTTGTATTGAGATGACCAAACTAAAGCCTAATAGAAGGAATTGAAGTATTCCGAAACCAGGTCAAAATCTAATGTTTCTTGTTGTCCCTCTTCTCCAAACGCTCAATACGTTTTTCTCTAATTTTTTCAATAATCCTTGTAGGCTCACGAATTTCATGGTAACATAATGCCAAAGTTTGAATCCTCTCAAAAACTTGATATTTCTTGAACCTATAAAATATAATTTAATCCATTAAATACCGTTTGAATAGGTATTGGCACGTCCATTTTATTCATTGAAAATGCATTCATTTATGTAATAAACACCAAGAAAGTAATACCAGGAGTGAAAATATGAAGAAAATAATGCCAAAAATTGAGTCAGCACATCAAAATACCTTAGGAAGTGATCGGTCAACTCTGATTAACGGTCAACTTTGGTCAACGGTTGAGCGGTCCATAGTCAAACTCTGATGACGGGGCCGGTGACATGGTGGGGGTGTCATGGTTTTCCTAGAGCTGTGATTACAGAAGAGGCCATCAAGATAATTGCTGGAAAAATTGGCAAAGTCGAGAAGGTGAAGTTAGATTCCAAATACACTAGCTCTTGCAGAATAGGTAGAGCTAAAGTGATTTTAGACTTGCACAAACCCCTCAAAACAGGAACGATTATTGATTTGGGAGGGATGAAGTGGTGGATAGACTTCAAGTATGAAAGGCTACCCCATTATTGCTATTCATGCGGGTGTATGGGTCATTATGCTACCTCATGCCCAATAATTCCTTACGAAGATTCGGGGTTACCTTAGGACAAACCTAGAAGATACGAATCATGGCTTAAAGCTGAGGTTAAGGACTTAAGTCCCTGCTGGAAAAAATTTTTTGGAGATGTGGAGAATGCAGATATTGAAGAAGAAATGGTGCCCGAAACCCCCCTTTATCCTGCAACAGAAAATACAGCCAAAGTTATGTCACCTCCAAATGAAAGAGCTCTTGTACTATACAACCCAGCAGTAAATGAAGATGTCCAGGAGGGGAATCTCTTGACCCCAGCCCCCCACTCCAAAGGAAAACGACCCCAGCAATCTCAGCAACTTTCGATACCTCAAACTGACCAGAAAAACAGCCTAGGATCCAGTAAGAATGGGAAAGCTGTACTTAAAGTACAAGTGGCTAAAAAACAGAAGAGGTTCACCCCTTATACACTGAAAGGGAACCAAGATTTTCTGCTTGACGAGGAACACCTCTTAGAAACACCCATTCGTATGTGGGAAGGGGAGAACACTCGGGCTTTGATGGCTAGCCCTAATAAGCCACCGAGGATGACATGAAAATTATGAGCTGGAACTATCAAGGGCTGGGTAACCCCTTGACAGTCCAGCACCTCCGACCCCTCGTGGCTCGAGAAAGGCCCAAATTGGTATTCCTTATGGAAACCAAAAACAAAGAGGAGAGGATCCAACGCGTAGCTAAGCGTCTCCAACTTAAATTTGTGAAGACTATAGACCCAGTTGGTATTGCAGGTGGGTTGGCTCTATTATGGAGTGATGAGGTACATGTTCAAGTGGAAGTAAGCTCAGCGGATTGGATGGGAGTGCTTTGTAAAGACCTGGACAGTAATGTTATGATGCGAATTTCTTTCCTTCATGCACCCACGGCGTTTCAAGACAGACTTACACTATGGCAATCATTAAGAAACTTCAACTGTCCTAATTCTCTCCCGTGGTTATGTGTTGGCGATTTTAATGAAATTTTATTTCACTGGGAGAAAAGTGGTACAAGAGAGGCTGATCGATATCGCATGGTGGCTTTCAGGGAGTTTGTGGATTCCTGTGCCCTTATTGACATGGAAAGCAAGGGTTGTGCATATACCTGGACCAATAAAAGGGTGGGTGCTCAGCTTGTCAAAAAACGACTAGACAGGGCTTTATGCAACCTAGAATGGAGAACAGCCTTTCCAAGTGCTGAGGTATATGCTCTTCCTGCGATTGGGTCAGACCACAGCCCAATTCTCCTCACATTACACCCAATCATTTTCAGCAAACAGAAGCCTTTCAAATTCGAAACATTTTGGCTAAATAAGCCAGAGTGTTCAGAAGTCATTCGGCAAGCTTGGGAGGAAGTTGCTGGAGACAAAGGGCATATCACGGGTAAAATAGAAAACGTCGTTCAGATGCTGCAGCAATGGAATAGGAAGAACTTTAAGAACGCTTCTCAGCAAATAGACTCCCTCATGAAGAAACTTACTGCTTTAACAAATGCTGAAGATGGGGCATCAATGGGGCAGGAGTACACTCAATTAGTTGGGCAAATAGATGATTTGTGGAGACAAGAGGAAATGTATTGGCACCTGAGTCTAGAGTAGATTGGTTGAAATGGGGGGATAGAAATACCAAATTCTTCCACGCCACTACTATTCAACGGAGGATACGGAATAGAATTTCGATGCTAAAAATTGATGATCAAACTTGGTGTCAAGACCCTATTCTCCTCAAGAATCACATTTCAGATTTCAACAAGTCTTTGTACTCATCGGTCGGCGCTAGAAACTATGGTCCAATTCTGGACCAATGTCCACAGAATGTTACAAGAGAAATGAATGCAGCCCTGATAGGACCTGTTACTAAGGAAGAGGTGCATTTAGCTGTTTTTCAAATGGGATCCACCAAGGCGCCAGGACCGGATGGTCTAAATGGATTGTTTTATCATAGCAATTGGCAGTTTATACGACATGATATATTTCAAATGGTGGAGTCCTTCTTTGAGAGAGGCACCTTTAGCCCTGCACTAAACAGCACACAAATCACCCTTATCCCGAAAGTCCCAAATCCTGAACATATATCCCAATATAGACCCATTAGCCTGTGTAACTTCAACTATAAGATCATTGCTAAAGTGCTGGCAAACAGATTAAAACCATGGCTCCCACAGATTATCTCCCCAGAACAAAGTGCTTTCATTGGAGGTAGGCAAATTCAGGATAACATCTTCATCGTGCAAGAGGTCTTACACCAGCTCAGGATCAGGAAAAGGAAGAAGAAATTTCAAGCGGTGCTGAAGTTAGATATGCAAAAGGCCTATGACAGGGTGGAATGGGATTTCCTATGTGATTACATGCTAAAAATTGGTTTCTGTGACAAATGGGTTTCCCTTATTAAATGGTGTATTTCTTCAACATCATTTTGTGTTAAGGTCAATGGGGAAGTGACTGAACAATTCCAGTCATCTCGCGGTATTAGACAAGGTGATCCTTTATCCCCTTACCTGTTCATTATTATGGCAAACGCATTATCCACCCTTATTTCTAATGCTGTGTCGGATGAAACCTTAAAGGGAATAAAGCTGAACCCTCACTGCCCTACCCTATCCCATCTTCTATTCGCGGATGATGCAATTTTCTTCTTGGACGGTACCATCAAAGAAGCACAAAACCTGTCCAACATTCTTAACCAGTACTGCTATGCATCCGGTCAGGCTATCAATCTTAATAAGTCGGGAATTTTCTTTGGGAAAAGCTGCCCACAATGCCTACGAACCAACCTTGCAGCTGAGTTGCGAGTGCCCGTGATGGATAGAACAGGGAAGTATCTAGGGATACCTTCGGACTGGGGTACTACGAAAAAAGATATGTTTGCATGGGTGCTAGCTAAGGTGGATAGGAAACTTGAGAGCTGGAAAGAAAATCTAATCTCAAAAGCAGGAAAGGAAGTCTTACTTAAAACAGTGGTCCAAGCGCTTCCACAGTATGCTATGTCTATGTTTAAAATCCCTATGTCCATATGTAGAGCGATGGAGAAGAAAATCTCAGCCTTCTGGTGGAAACAACATATGCATCGAAAAGGTGTTCATTGGAAGAATTGGGACCTGCTAAAAGTAAGAAAGGACAGAGGAGGACTTGGCTTCAGGGATTTGATTGACTTCAATAAAGCCCTGTTGGGGAAACAGACTTGGAGACTTAGCGAATCCAAAGAAGCCCTATGGTGCAGACTGTTTCAGGGTCTCTATTTCCCTAGAGGCAGCATATGGAATGCTAAGAAAGGACCTCACCCATCGTGGGGTTGGCAAAGCATTTTAGCAGGAAGGGATGCCATAGAACCGGATATAAAATGGGAAGTGGGGAATGGGAAGAATATACGCATTAGAGAGGACCATTGGCTGGTGGTGGGAAGGATTGGTGGCCCGGCTACCAACAATGAACCTCACCTAGTAGCTAACTTTATCAATCAAGATACAGGGGAATGGAAGTCAGAGCTGCTGCAAGAGACGTTTGATGCTATCTTTGTCCGAGAAATCCTAGCTACGCCCCTTAGTATTAATCCTGGGCCTGATAAACTACTCTGGATAGCAAACAAGTCCGGAACGTACAGAGTAAAGAGTGGCTATAACAAACTAAGGCAACAACACAGCTCAAATCAGCCTTCCCCTGCCTCCTCATCATACCAGAACCCCCAAAGTCTATGGCAACAAATCTGGAAACTACGCACATCCCCAAAAATCAGGTTCTTCGTTTGGAGCATATGTCACGAGGCTATCCCTACGAAAGTTAATTTATATCGCAGGAAACTAATACCTGACGAGCTCTGCCCGGTGTACGGTTTGGAGCCGGAGTCCACTGAATATCTCTTTCTTTTATGCTCCTGGACAAAACAGATTTGGTCATCATCCGAGCTAGCTTTGGACACCTCCCCGACAAACGTAACATGAATGGACAAATTTATCAGTGATTTCCTCACCTCCGGTGGCACCCCGATGACCAAGGCCCTCTTCGCAACCCTTCTCTGGTTCGTCTGGAAGTCCAGGAACAAGTCCACGTTCGCTGGTCAGCCACCAGATCCACAAAAAACCAGAGACGAAGCTCTGTTACAACACCAATTGACAGAAAAATGGCAACCGCAACGACACACCAGCAACTTACCTCCTTCAGAAACTTGGGACCCGCCTGATGTGGGCGCCCTGAAGCTGAACGTGGATGCCGCTTGGAGAAGCGCGTCTACAGAGTGCTCCATTGCCGGAGTGTGCAGAGATGAGGAGGGCTCCCTGATCGCTGGCTTCTCGTGTCCGATCCGTGCCCAGACAGCCTCGGCAGCAGAAACCCTAGCTCTTCGACATGCTTTGCTGTGGTGGAAGGAAACAACTTCAGTTCGTGCAGCTCATCCCCTCAGTTCAATTCAGCAACTGGTACTTTCCACTGATAATGAAAGTGCTATCAAAATGGTGATGGGCCAGGAGGAGCCGGCGTGGGCCTTGAGGCCGGTGGTCTTGGATTGCCAGAATCTGCTAGCCCAACTTCCATATATACAGCTACAACATGAGCCTAGAAGTAAGAACAAGGCCGCCAACTGGGTGGCAAAAGCCCATTTAGATGGCAAGCTCCCGTCAAATTGGGTATCTCATCCCCCGCACGCACTCTTATCTATCTCATCCTTTGAGTTTGGATCTAGATGTAATCAAATGCAACGTTAGTAATGAAAACGAATTTCCGACCAAAAAAAAAAAAAAATTTAGCAGTCAGTAGCCAGCTTCAATCATGTGAGAGGCACGTAAGCACGTAGATCTCACGTGCAGAGTTTTCGGTTGGCGCATGCGGCGTCGTTTGGCGATGTGATTTGGCTAGTTGGATTCCTTAGGCGATGGAGAACCTGTTTGTGGTATGATATTTTCAATACAACCAGCTGAGTATATCCGAAATGGACTTAATAGTATTCGGCCCTAATGGATTTAGGGCGGTAGCACGTAGTGGTGGCGTTCGAAGACAAAACAAGCAGTAGAAGCTGCTTTAATGGCCACTGAAGTTGTGTATTCGTGGACGAACGAGAGCGACGTGGCCTATACGGCTAGTATCATGACACCTCCATGGAGCAAACATGGCCTATTCGGATGGCGTTGGAAAAAAAAAAAAAATCTAGGAAGAGGCTTCGATACCAAGTTAAGAATAGAGAAATTAAGAATTTGTGTATATTTCGATGATTTTGTAAGTGGAATACAAGGGCCTATTTATAGGCTTTACAGGGAGACTATTTATAGTAATAAAATATTATATAATCCATTACAATCGATTATAAAGATATCTAGAATATTCTAAATATTTATAATATTAAAAATATTCAGAATATCCAGAAAATTATAAAAATAATTCAGAATATTTCAATATATCT
Source organism: Corymbia calophylla (assembly GCA_014182845.1). NCBI lineage: Eukaryota > Viridiplantae > Streptophyta > Magnoliopsida > Myrtales > Myrtaceae > Corymbia > Corymbia calophylla. Next base: position 15,664,932 of record CM024703.1, read on the forward strand.
AACAATAGAGAATGGACAATAATCGAATAAACTTGGTATCCTATGATGCGCCACATCTTAATGTTGCATCAATTTAATGAGAACCTCTTTTTAACTTTTTGAGAGCTAACAGTAAGATAATCATGTGCTAGCAAAACATCTGATAAAACTTAAGATTTAAGAGCATACCAAAAAAAAAAAATGGTCAAACTTTCAAAATCAATTACTTGCAATTTGGTTGATTAGACAAATCGAGCTGATGTCATGCTTAGGCCATAATTTTGATGTATAGTCAATATTATTCTCAAACTTTAGAACCATCCATAGACTTGTCGCTCAATTTACTTTATTTTTATGTAATGAATTTGCCGTCTATTATCGTAATTAGAGTTGAGTTTTTGAAATTTAAAGCTAATTTTAATTTACCGTCTAGCTTTGATATTGATAATCGCCCTACCTGATGAAAATTCTATTTATACTTTCTTTCCAAAAATTGGATATACAAATTAATATGAAAACTTATTTTGCCTTTTCTCATCCTACATACTAACATTTGATACTTTGATCTTGTTAATTTTCCATTGACTACAGATTTGATACCTTTTCTAGCATGAAACTTCGCACATGGCTAACGTCCAATTAGAAAACCCTGTGTTGAGAAAAGTTTAGGAATAAGTACATTGGAAATTCTAATATTTGTCATAAAAGTGGAATTGAGTTCTAAAATTTTCAACAAGTGCAATCAAGTATTAAAACTAATCACGAAAGTGCAATTGAGTGATAAAATTTTCAAAAGTACAATCAACAGAAAGGATTTTATTGGACCAATTTGACGAGTTTTAAAACTTGATTATATCTTTTGAAATTTTAATTGCACTTTATAAATTTTAATATTTAATTGTATTTTTTAAAAATTTTAGAACCCAATTGCATATTCATGATAAGTTTTACTACTTATAATGTGCTTATTTAAAAAATATATAAACCTTGCCAACACTATAGTCAAGATAATGGTATTACTGGCCAACTTAATATACTCAACCATGTCCATTTTATACCTTTTTTTTTTGGCTAGGAATAGAGAGGAAAGAGAGAGGGCAAGGAGAGAGGATCACCATTCGCAATGTCGCTAACAGCCACAGATTTTACCCGAGACGTCTTCCAAAGTCATGATTGTTCACGGATCATGCCTTTTCTAGGGAGCTTCTCGATAGAAAATGATGGAAACGAAGCTAATGCACTAGATTTCTTACCATAGCGGGGGAGCCGTTGGTTTGAAGGCGCCAAACCTTGTGCTTTTGATTATTATTGGGGAGACATATACTATAGCAAAAAATCAGAATAAGAAACTCTTAGGTCTATAAACTATTCTCCTTAGACAAGTATGTCGCAACCTAACTTTTGGGGGCTCGCCAATGACTAGGGGAGCCTTTGATTAGGTTTAGGGGTATTGTTAACTTCAGGCCGACAGCCCTTCATTAACTCGGATTCTCCTAAGCCCATACCCCGCATGATATTGGGTATTCAAAATTTCAACCGGTTTAATCTATGCAAATTTAAACAAATGAGTCGCCACTAACCTTTTTAGGATTGACTAGAAACCTTGTAAGATATGGGAGGATATCTTATTATATATGCAACCAGAGATTCTAAATTCGGGAATTTGGTTACATTAATCATACGACTAACGCCCTTTCGATACCTAACTCAATTGTGTATTAATTAATGTCATGGAAACCTATTTAAGAAATCTAAGGTTTGTCATAATCATTTTAGAGTAGGAAAGTAACATCCAAGATATTTAAAATGCACAATCAGTTATAATTACAAAGTAAAGCAAATGAGCATCCTAATATTGTCCCTAAAAGAGAAATTGCAATGCAAGATAAAGAACCCTATTCTAAAGCCCTAAAGGCTTGTCCAATTTTATCTTTTTTGGCATTCTTAAGGGTGTTTCAAATTTTCTGAATTTTTTTTTTTATTTTTATGGAATTTTTATATTTTCCGAAATTAAAAAAAGAACTTTCTGGATTTTTTTTTTTTTTTTTGATATTTTAATGCTTTCCTGAATTTTTGGGAAAAATTTTTTATTAATACTTTTGAGATTTTCCAATTTTCCTAATTTTGTTTGAATTTTTTAATATTTCGGATTTTTTATAATTTTTTAAATATTTTTTTAAGAACTCGGTCCTGGGCAAGAAAACCGGTTCGACTAAATCGACTCGGACCTATCGGTTTGGATCAGACTAATAATCAGGCCAATAATAAGGCCCATGGGATTTCCGATTAAAATGGCTTATATAAAAAATGTAAATCAGCCCATTAATCTAGTCCACTATTCACTACAGCCCATGTCACACTGGCCTGCAGACCAACTTAAATATTAAAAGCCACGGCCCATTTCCGATTAAAATGGCTTATGTTGACAAGAAGATTTCCATATGTTGATTGTCTGATAGTGGCGAATCTGGTGGTGTAGTTGACTTTTAAAACTAACTGAAAAGTCAATAATCGGAGGAATTGGAGCCGAGCATCATGCATCCTTTGCAATCGACTTTGTTGTCGGGACAATAACTTAAACGCGGTCGATATGGCTGGCATGGTTACAGCAAGTGGATAAGCCAAGCACTATTAAGGGAACCGTTATTGCGTGAAGCTATGTCCTTGCAACATTGAAAAATACCTCCATGGAAATGTGCTAACTCAGCGACGCATTAGAGACTTTGTAACACAACACCATGGTGCTTACTCAAACAAGAACTAAGACATTTGGGTGAACACTATCAAAGGCAAGATGGATTTATTTACCTAGGTGCATCATGTATGAAGCGAAATAAAGTGCCTGAGGCACACCTGGTGCAAAGTGCACTCGGTGCACTAAGTTTATCTTAAGAAATGAGGTTTTAATATCAAGTTAAATATAAAGTAGAAAAGAGAATTGGGAATTTTTTTTAATATAATTCAATATATTGAAAAGAGGACATAAATAGTTTATTTATAGGTTTACAAAGAGAAATCAAGGGAAATCAATCAGATGTGTAAAATCAAAATGAATATTGAAAATAAAAGAAAATATATTAAATATTGCTAGCAGTCTTAACTACTATTTATCTCGATTATAGATAAGGGGATGTGTTACGGAAGCAAATGATTGAATAGTAAAATAAATAGAATGACATTGGATTTACGTGATTCGATGGGATGACCCATGTTCATGGGAAGAGCAATAAAAAATTTCATCATAGATCATGCGATATAATAAATATTACGATCACACTTAAGCCATTTAAACTTTATCAATACTTCCCAACCCCCAATTATATTTTCATAGTGTTTAGTCTTACAATTCCTCATAAAATAATTCTTTAATCTCATGAAGGAATTAATAAATATTTCCACAAGATTTTGGCTTGAACATATTAATTCTAGTGCAATCCCACGAAGAAAAGAACTTTCATTGGACAAGAACGACACGAAGAACACGGGGCAATGACCTTGGCATCTAATGCAAAAGTCATGTATGAAAGCATGAAAAAGATCTTGGTCAAAGTTAGACTGGTACTTTCAAAAATAAAAAATTAAACAAAAGACAAAGAACACTAATCGGTTCCCAAGTAGATTAAAGAATTGTACCGACATAATCAATTACCGAGTTTATAGAGCAGATATTAAATTTCAAAAATTAAAATTTGATTTCGATCAAATAACTTCTAGAATTTCAAGGTGCATCCTATCTATCTTCAGGAACTGTCCCATCTCCAAACCAAATTCCGATGATGCCCTCGTGTCGTTTCCTTCTCCGAGCCTTCCATCCACAAACTGCAGAAACTGTCCCACCGAAGTGAGGCCATTCCAGTCATTCGAAAATGGATACGCGTACGCCTTTGACCAGACGGCGCCGGTCTCATTTCGTGCCTGAAGAGAAGTCTTCCGTGCGAAAATTCTTCTTCCACATCTCGCTCTCCCTCGCTCTTTATATCTTCCCAAAATTCGTTGAGCTTCGGCATTGGAAATGGCGGAGAAGAAGCCGACGATGCACGCGGTTTGCTACGAGTCTTACGGCGGAGGATCCGCCGGGTTGAAGGTGCGAATGTTCCGGCTCTCGATCGTCTCGTAATTCATATGCCCGTGCGCGTGTTGACATGATGAAGTTTGCATGGACGTACTATGTTTATGTGTTCCTGGACAAAACTAGTGATGTGGTTTGTTGTCACTTTAGTGAAAATGTCGAAGCCAGCCTTTCCTGCTTTTTTCCAGATTCTTCTGTTCCAAAGTAAACAGAGGAAGAAGTTCGTGTTCTCGTATGTTGGTTTTGGGAATGTTTAGTTTGGTGGACTTCTTGGGATTCAAATCACGAGTTGTTCTACTAGCCTGTTGTGTTCCATTATTTTATTGAGCCGACGACTTTTTCTTTTTAACAATTGCGTCGACAGTTGAGAATACGGAACATAAAAAATTTAGTGATGATGCTACCATGATTATGACTTTTGCGCAAGCACAGCGACGGGTTCGGTCGGGTTTTGCTTGTGCGCCAGAGTAAATCGCTTAATCTTGCTACAGACACTTTGATTTTTAGTGGATATGTGAGGATTTCATTTACGGACATGCCCTCAGTGATCAGAGCTTTGGTGTAAGAGTGAATAAAGTGGCACGAATTAAGCCCAAGCTTATAGTTCTCTTCTCCCGTTTATCTGTTTCCCTTATGAGTATTTTATGATATCGTTTGCATCTTCTTTCAGTCCTTTCTCGGCCAAGCGTTATCTTTTCTCATTTCTTTGTCCTGTGTGACTGGACCCAACCAAGATTTTGGCTGTTGGAATTTCGAAATTTCAATGACAAAGCAGACAGAATAAGTTTTTGACAGGAATATCTATCTGATAATCTGAAGTCTAAATCGCGAATTTGATCTGCTCCCACCCCTGAAGAGGACCGGTAGAACCTGGGGACAGACGTGGACTGATACTTATATATGTTAGATATACTTTTGTTAGTTAATGTCAGATCCCTTTCTCTTTAAATGTTTTGTCACGATACATGTTGGGTGGAGTGTTGCTCCTTAGAATGCCAGAAGTCAGGAATTTGGTTAGGATAAATCAGTGAAAAAGTGATCCTTTTCAAGTTAATTAATCTTTTCTTTCTGTTCTTGTGTGAGCTGACTGGTATTAATCATAGGATCTGATTGATGTCACAAATGTCTCCTCTGTTCTTCTATGTATGAATACGTGCCGAGAGATTTGGGTTGTCAAGTTATTTGTGCTTCATTTGTGCTCTTGACTTACGTTACATGTGATGTTCCCTGTTCTTGTGCTTCTTGCAGCATGTGGATGTGCCGGTTCCTGAACCTAAAAAGGATGAGGTTTTGCTGAAACTGGAAGCGATTAGTGTAAATCCTTATGATTGGAAAATGCAGAAAGGGATGATGAGACCAGTTCTTCCGCGCAAGTTCCCTCAGATACCTGGTATTGTGTTGAAACTGGAAACTGGAAACTGCTATTTTTCCCACCTTGCTGAGAAGTGTTATGGTTTTGTTTGTGATTTATTGATCTTTGGGTGAAGAGTTATGTCTTAAAAATTGTTTATGTTTTGCCTGGGTAGGCAATATGTCTTCATTCATCTTCTTTTTTTTTTTTTCTTTCGTTTTTGCTTTTGTATGCTTTACCACTCGTCTTGTGCCCTACAGTATGTTAACAAGAACCAATTCATGCAGACTATTTTGCTACTTGAAGTGTTTGTGTGTGTCATTGTTTTTCCCCTATCTAACCTGTGGGTATGAGCCATTTCAAATGATGTGCAATTGCCATAATGTCTGGTTGCTTTCCGAATGTGCATGCACACGGGAATGCTTGTGTTTGTGTGTGTGAGCATGTACTAGATTATCTGGTTTGGTCTTGAGGGCAGGACATCATTCTTTCTGGTGTTGGTGTGAATTATTTGGAGATAGGCATGTTTGTTTTGCCATGTAGTCTGCTCCCTCTCCTAGCTCCATAAATGGGCCAGTTATATTGTTAAGCATATGTGCTGAATATAAGTGTAACTTCCTATCCTTGTCTCTTTGCCTTTATTTTACAGCCTCGGATGTAGCAGGAGAGGTTGTTAAGGTTGGAGTAGCAGTCAAGAAATTTAACCCCGGTGACAAAGTCGTAGCCTCACTCAGCATCCTTGTAATGCTCATCCTTCATTGCATATTTTGTCTTTTGAGTTTTGACTAGTGTTGTATGTTGGTATGATGGTGAATCACAAAATGGAATTTAAATGACATTTTCACAGATGGAGAGAATTCTTGGAATAATTGATTGCTCTCCTAGTCTGTTTGTGAACTCCTACATGCTAGTCCAGGTTGGCTGATGTTATATCATTCTGTGCTTTTACATGATAACCTGCTGACAGGCAGGAGGTGGATTAGCTGAGTTTGCCGTTGCAAAGGAGAACCTAACGGTGGCAAGGCCACCTGAAGTATCAGCCCCAGAAGGGGCAGGTTTACCCATGGCCGGTCTCACTGCTCACCAAGCCCTCACCCAAGTTGCTGGGCTAAAGCTGGATGGGAGCGGGCCACTGAAGAACATCCTGATCACCGCTGCCTCAGGTGGCGTTGGCCATTACGCGGTTCAACTCGCGAAGCTGGGAAACACACACGTGACCGCAACTTGTGGGGCTCGCAACATCGACTTCATCAAGAGCCTCGGTGCCGATGAGGTCCTTGACTACAAGACCCCGGAGGGAGCTGCCTTGAAGAGCCCATCCGGCAAGAAGTACGACTTTGTGGTCCACTGCACGGAAGCTTTCCCTTGGTCAGTTTTCGAGCCGAACTTGAGCGAACATGGTAGAGTGATCGATCTCGCTCCAAGCGTCGGTGGCATGATGACTTTTGCTCTCAAGAAGCTCACCTTCTCCAAGAAGCAGCCCGTGCCAATGATGGCGACATTCAAGGGCGAGAATCTGGAATTTCTGGTTAAGTTGGCTAAGGAAGGGAAGCTCAAGACCTTCATTGACTCGACGCATCCGCTGAGCAAAGCCGAAGATGCTTGGGCAAGGTCTCTCAGCGGTCGTGCCACTGGTAAGATTATTGTAGAGCCATAGGACTAAAGTACTGGTGTTCTTTTGCTGTATCTTTCCAATATGTATCGTGTGTAATAATGTGTTTCTCGTTCATGCCTATAACGGTCGGGTTTGGGACTGTTGAAATGAGAAACAAGCTAGTTCTAGCCTGTTTAGAGTAAGCTAGAAACCTAGTAAGATACGGGAGGATATCTTACAATTTTTACAATTTACGTAATCAAAGATTCTAAATTCGAGAACTTGATTACGTTAATCATACAACTAACGCTCTTTCGATACATAACTCAATGGTATATTAATTAAGGTTATGGCAACCTATTTAAAAAATCTAAGGTTTTAGAGCAGGAAAATAACATCCAAGATATTTAAAATGCATAATCAGTTATAATTCAAAATAAAACAAATGAGTATTCTAATATCGTCCCTAAAAGAGAAATTGTAATGCAAGACAAAGAACCCTATTGTAAAGCTCTAAAGGCTTGTTCGATTTTTTTTTTTTTTGCATTTTTAAGTGTTTTTCAACTTTTCTGAATTTTTTTATTTTTATGGAATTTTTTCGAATTTTTTATATATTTTTATATTTTCTGAAATTAAGAAAATGAACTTTCTGGCTTTTTTTTTTTAATATTTTAAGGCTTTTCTGAATTTTTGGAAAAAAAAAAAAACTTTTATTAATACTTTTGGGATTTTCTAATTTTCCTAAATTTTTTGAATTTTTTAATATTTCATATTTTTTATAATTTTTTAATATTTATTTTTAAGGACTCGGTCTGGGTCAAGAAAACCGGTTCGACTAAACCCTCCCGAACCCTATCAGTCTGGATCAGACTAATGATCGGGCCAATAATAAGGCCCATAGGAATTTCCAATTAAAATGGCTTATATACAAAATGCAAATCAGCCCATTAATCTAGTCCACTATTCACTACAGCCCATGTCACATTGGCCTACAGACCAGCCTAAAAATTAAAAGCCACGGCCCATTTCCCCTTCCTCCTATTTTTTTTCATTTTATCTTTTCTCATCTTTTATTTCATTTCTTTTTTTAGTCTTTTTCCGTTTTGTTTTCTTCTCCTGCACTTTCTTCCTCCTGCATCGTCTCCAACCTCCTGATCATCTTCTTCACCAAAGCATGTCCAAGCAGCTACGAACCTTTTCCTTCGAATCTGCCTACCTCCGACCATCATTAAACCGCCATCATGTGCCGGTCATTCACCCTGACCAGCATCGACCAAATCCGACCACCTATCCCGACGACCCCTAACCCATTCTCCGGCGCGATGCAAAATTTCGTCGATTCGAATACGCACAAATATTTCACACAAGCCATATAAAAACACAATGAATATGAGCAAATCAAGTAGGAATCAACAAACGTGGGGATTGAAATGATTCAGTCTTACCTTAAAACACAAACTATTTTTAGGTTTTCTTTAAAGCATTTTGTTGAACACATGGTGGGCACTAGCTGAAAGGGGGACCTACGTTGGTTTCAAGGCTCGGATTCGTGGTGAGGTTGGAGTATGAGATATAAACAATGATAAGAGACATACGTATAGAGCAACAACTAACACTGAACGCCAACATGACTGAAGAACAGCAAGGTCAGACCAAAACCTACCAAGAAGGTTCGGACTTCACTTGGATATTTATACAAACACTTGGCATGCATTAATAGAACGAGAGTCTCTTGGATCCGATGAGGACTTGTTGACACCCGAATTTTTATTTATTTTGTTCTAATTGCTCATTTATTTTGCACTTATAAATACATATTAATTTACAAAAAAAAAAGTTTAAAAAAATCGGATGGGCTCAGTTCAGCCCAGTGCTCTATTCGCCCATTTCTTTTTCTTTTCCTTCTTCTTTCAGCCCACCTCCCTCTTATTTTCGGCCCGGCCCATCCTCCCTTCTATTCTCTCTTCTCTCACACGCACGCACAGGACAAAGACGCAGACGCACGCCCACGAAGGAAAACGGACACAGACGCAGTAGCAACGAGCGACGACGTGGTGCGGCCCCCTCGGACCCTGATGTCGGCCGCATGGGACAGAAACAGTTAGAGGGCAGAACGTGGGGGGAGAGGGCAACGAGGCCACTAGAATAATCCCCCCACCACAGAGAGAAAAAAGGAGGGGGGAGCAGAGAGAGACCAGGAGGAGGCTGGAGTGACGAAAAAGGAGAAACCAGAGAGAAAAAAAGGGAGAACGAGAGAGCAGAGGCTGAGAGTGAGATACCGCCGGCAGCCACGCCTGACCCGAGGTCCACGTCCCGTTGCCGTGCCTCCGCTTTTTGTCCTTGAAGCCAGCCGGTGTTTAGTCGCAGCTGGAGCGAGGAGACAGGGGGAAGTCAGAGGTGAGAGAGCAAACCCAGAAGCGTGTCTGGACGCTGCCGGAGCCCGCTCGTCGGCCGACGCCCGCCGTGACGTCTCGCCCGAACCAGGTAGTTTTTTTTCTAGGGTCGTTTTCTTCGCTGTTTTTGCAAGGCATCGGGTCGGAGTTCGCGCCGACCAGTTCGGGCGAGCCCCGACCCCTGCCGTGTCTCCATTTACGTCCTTGAGCGTCCCAGCATGTTCTTTTAGAAGCTTAAGCCCGAGTCGATGATAACTCTATTTTTAATAGAGTATTCTTGCTAATTTAGACTTGATATTTGCTAAATTTTGAGGAATTTTTGGGTGAATTTAATTCTACTCACGTAATTTTATTTTGTATGAAATATTTTCGATCTTCCGGAATATTATCAATATCTTTCGAATATTTCATCTTGAAGAAAAAGGCAAATTGCCCAAAAATCGGATATTTGGAGAATTTGACCATGATTGAAGATAAAGTTCAAAGGAAATCAAGGAGGAATCTTTTCCAAATCCTAGTAGAGTCAACCTAGGGCAGATTTTTTGGAGGGCTATATAAACTGCTTTTATCCGCAAAAGAGGAGAGAATCCGAGGAGCCACCATCTCTACGAAGATTTTAGATTTTAGATTTTGTTCTTCTATTTTAGTGGAGTTGATGCATGTCGAGGAGAGAAGGAGGAGACAAACCCGAAGCTCCTTGTATCTCAATTCGGTGAATTTGTTTTTATTTAGTATTATGTTTTCTTTAATTTTTGTTAGTTTAGTTTTTACTATGTTCTAAATTTCTTTTGTTAGAGCTCCATTGGATCTTAATCATGATTGATTAATTTTTAAAGACTTTCATGCAATAGAATTTTTGATTGTGTCGTTCTTTATCATGATCTTAATGCTTTTAGAAGTCTGGCCAACTTTTGAATGATTTTTGATGTATACATGATACCGGGTGGAGATTGTGTGCATGCGCATTAGTGATATTGAACCATAAATTAAATCTAGGTCAAGGTACACTAGGTTATTTATGTGGTACTGCGGTAGTAGATCTAGGTTGGGACTACTTAGATTAAATCCGGAATTTCCACAAGAACTTAATGCTTTTAGGTAGTTTAAATTCACCTAAGGTTAGTGTGGGTTAACATATCTAATTAGGGATTATTAGACCGAGGTCGGCTTTTAATCCATCTTAGGGAAATTTCGCCAACACAATTGGAAATTAATTTGTTGCATGAAAAGTTAAGAAAATTAATTATGAATGATTAAGTGAAGTTGGATGCTCTAACCCTTGGTGATCTTGAATTTGCTTTAGATTAATTTTACTTATTTTTAATTCTTTAAGTTTTGACCTTTTCTATATTTTAGTATTTTAGTTGGTTTAGTTTACTTTTTACTCATCTTTTCAATTTGGTTAGCTAGATTTTTGAATTGATCACTTTCAGTAAGTAATTGGATAAAATAAAATAAAAAACAGTCCTTGTGGGAACGATACTCACTCATCACTTTATTACTTGTTGATATTGTACACTTGCAATTCACCTAACAGTCGATTCTTGTTTGGGTCAAAATCATTTGTTTCGACAATGCATACCCCCTGTTTGTTAAAATGCCTAAATGAAGTTCAGAATTTTTTATCGTCGGATCCGTGCTCGGTAGCTTAGTTTCGTGAATGTTTGTTAGCATATTGTGAATCTGCCCTTGCCTTCGTGCTTTTCTTCATGTTATGACGATTCTTCTTGAGTGGCCCGCGTCGAGTCGGGTGGGGACGTCCTTGGTTCTGGTGATGGAGGGCGTTCATGGTCACCGGCGGCCGGTGGCGCTCGGCGTCGGTCGGACGGAACGACCGACGCCAGACGATGACCTGACGACCCTCTAGAAGCCGGCACGGGCTCGTCGTGCGTGGAGGTAGGCCAGCGAAGAAGCTGCAGGAGCTTTGGTCAGCGTGCATGGGGGCGTGCTGCAGTTGCGAACAAGAAGAAGACCAAAAGAGTAAAAATAATAATAAAAAAGAAAAAAGAAAATACATAAAAAAAATCAGAAAAAAAGCAAAGAAAAGAAAAAAGAAAAAAAAAAGGGCGCCGGGCCAAGAGTTTGAATAGGAGTGGGGCTGGGCTGATTTCGAGTGGGCCGATTGTTTGATGTGGGCTGAAGAGGATTGGGCTGAAAATAGAAATAGGAAATGGGCTGTCTTTTTAATTGCTTTCACTATTGGGCCATTTTTAAAAAATTTCGACCGGGCCGTTCGGCCAGCCCGGTCGCTAGTCCAGCCCGGCCCGATAGGGGCTGGGTCGGTTTAGTAGGGCCGGGTCTCGTGACCCGGTCCGAATCACTTTTTTTTAATTAATTAAAAAAAAAAAAAATCTTTAAAAAAAAAACCAAAACAAATTTCAGAAAATCAGAAAATATTAAAAAAAAATTCGAAAATTCAGAAAATGCATAGAAAAATTCAGGAATCTGGAAATTTCGAAAACAAATATTTTTATTTTATTTTATTTTCGAAAATATTAAAATATTAAAAAAATTTCCAAAAAATAAGAAAAATAAGAAAATTCCAAAAACATTAATAAATATTTTTCTTAAATTTTCAGAAAAGTCAGAAAATATCAAAAATCTTGAAAGCTTGTTTTATTTAATTTTGGAAAATTCGAAAATATTTAAAAAATATTTAGAAAACTAAAAAATATTAAAAATTCAGAAAAATTCAGAAAAATTCAAAAAAAAAGAAAACCCTTAAAAAAGAAAAAAAAGAATAAAATTGAATAAGCCTTTAGGGCTCTACAATAGGTTTTCCTAGTTTACGTTATTAGGATTATTCCCGCACCTTATTTTTTTGCGATGGCATTTTGAACATTATTTTCTTACCTTAACGATTAGGACAGATCTTAATTTTCGACTATGTTGCCATGACCTCATTAATACATGATCAAGTTAGGTACCGAAAGGGCGTTAGTCATATGATTAACGTAATCAGTCCCGATCCTGGCCTCAGTTGCGTAAAGGTGAGGCAATTTATTAACTATTCCACGTTCGGTTCACTGCGGCCTACGACCTCAATAGGCCCAGTGGCGACTCCTTGTTTGAAAGTTTTTGTAAATATCTCACGTCGCGCGGGGTATGGGGCAGGAGGCGAGTTAATGGAAGGCCATCGGCCCGAAGATTAACAAATACCCCTAAACCTACATTTCTAAAAATTAGGTCGCGACAGGACTCAAATCAGGTCTAGGTTTCTAATGAGGCATACTAGCACATAGAGAAATTTCATTGAAGGGTTGACGGGGTCAGAGCTTGCGCGAACCAATCGGCCACAAGCTCCGGCCTGACATCAAGTCAGATACAGAGCAAAACTACTAGGAAGAGGCTTACTTGGTTCCAGCAGAGTGCAACAATGGAAGACTGCGGATAGGTAGACCACCAGTGACGGACAACCACTCTCCTGAATCCTCCTCTCTCTCCGTCTGATCTCTCTCTCTCTCTCTCCTTTCTTTTATGTTTTTCTTCATTTTTCTGTCTCAGGCTCCTTCGTTTTCTGCCGAAAATCCCTTGTGAAGGAGAAGAATCCTAGAACAAAGAAAACCACCCCACCACGGCTCGGAATCCTCTTCTCGTTTTCTTGGTTCCTATTTTTTTTTTTCGCCCCCAAAGACCGAGCAATACCCAAAAACGGGAAGATGATAACCCTTCCAGAAACGAGAAACCCTCACCTCCCTTCCCTCTCCCTCTTTTTTTTTTTTTCATTTTTCTCTCCTACGCCCTCTGCAAAATAACCAAAAAATGGTCCCCCTCCTCACTCATCTCTCATTTGCCGCCTCCCTCCTCCCTTCGCGTGACAGTGCAGCAATGGAAGATTCCCTTGCTAGCATCACACTGCTGACATCACAGTTGTGGCATCGCAGTCCGAGGAGGCGAACGGTGTCGTCGGTCTCTTCTGTGTGTGTCTCTTGTGTGCATTTCAATGTGCAGTACATGAGTGGAGAGTGGAGAGTGGAGAGAAGACGAAAGGGTGATGGGTTGGACTTCTTTTTTAATTAACCTCTAGTGGGCTTCAAGGAAAGAAAATAAAGAAACATGGGCCAAGAGGAAATAAAAAGAAGAAGGGCTAGGAGAGAACTTTAAGGGGCCGAAAATTTATAAAAAGAATGGGCTGGACATGCTAGCTTGCTCGATTTCTCTCTTTCTTCTCCTTCTTTTTTTATATTTAATAATCAATTTTTTTGCTTTGCTTTGCTTTTTTTAATCTTTTTGTAAATTTTTATATTTTTTCAAAATAAATAAATATATTAAAAAATGTCAGCAAAAATTCAAGTGTCAACAAAGTAAATAGAGTAACAATAACTAGGCGTGAGCACTGGTTTTAAAGTAGATGTTGAGATCATACCAAAATGACCATAAATGATCAATTCTAGGCCGATTCCCAATTCTAAGTGCAAAACTAAATCGTCGAGCATTTCTTCTTATTTTCTAATTCTTTTATATATCTAATGAGTAAATTTTGTTAATGACTTGTTTTCCTTTGATAGATATTGTCTTAACAAGGAGATTATCATCGGTGAATAAAGTTTGTGAGTCAAAATAGAAAGAAAATATGTGATGAGGTTCCATTAATTGTTTTAGTTTAACGAATAATAAATTTAATTAATAACTATTACTTGAGTGATTAATTATGTTTCTTGTTTCTTTTATTTTCAAGTGGTTGAAATTTAGAGAAATTTTTATATATGAATGAGGAATTGAGTTTTATAATTACAGTTTTATGTCACGTGTTTTGGATTTTTTATAATTTATTTTATTTTAAGTGTTCATCTTTTATGAATTAGTACTCTTTACAGATTGGAATTTCTATTGTTGCTTTAACTTTCATTGTGCTTGATAAGAATGATGAGTTCGACACTTTCCATATTCTTTATAATTATATTTGTTTTGTATCATATTTCTCATTGTTTTGTTTCTCTATTATTTTGTCTTAGTTAAATTTAAAGTAGAAAAGAGTTGGGGAATTTTTTTATGTAATTCGATATATTGAAAAGAGTACATAAATAGCCTATTTATAAGCTTATACAGAGGAAATCAAGGAAAATCAAATCAGATGTGCATTTCGAGAAAATATCTTAAATATCTTTAAAAGATATTTAATATCCTAGTATTGCTAACATCCTCTCAATCACAAGTTGAATTGAAGCAAATCAACTCGAGTTTGAAAAACGATCCGAACAATGTCACAAAATCTTCGATTAAAATTAGCTCAACACATCCAAGGCGAAGCAATGTTATGGGGCATGTGATGGCTCCAGCTTCTGTTGACAAGAAGATTTTGATATGTTGATTGTCTGATAGTGGCGAATCTAGTGGTGTAGTTGACTTCTTGAAACTAAGTGAAAAGTCAAGAATCGGAGGAATTAGAGCCAAGCAGCATGCATCCTTTGCGATCGACTTTGTTGTCGGGACAACAACTTAAACGCAGTTGATATGGCTGACATGGTTGCAGCAAGTGGATAGGCCAAGCACTATTGAGGGAAACGTTATTGTGCGAAGCTATGTCTTTGCAACATCGAAAAATACCTCCATGGAAAAGTGCTAACTCGGCGACACATTAGAGACTTTGCAACACAACACCATGGTGCTTACTCAAACAAGAACTGGGGCATTTGGGTGAACACTATCAAGGGCAAAATGGATTTATTTACCTAGGTGCATCATGTATGAAGCGAAATAAAGTGCATGAGGTGCACCTGGTGCAAAGTGCACTCGGTGCACTAAGTTTATCTTAAGAAACGAGGCTCTAATATTAAGTTAAATATAAAGTAAAAAATAGAATTGAGAAATTTTTTAATATAATTCGATATATTGAAAAGAGTACATAAATAGTTTATAGGTTTACATAGAAGAAATCAAGGGAAATCAATCACATGTGTAAAATCAAAATGAACATTGAAAATAAAAGAAAATATCTTAAATATCTCTAAAAGATATTTAATATCATAAATATTGCTAACAGTCTTAACTGCTATTTATCTCGATTATAAATAAGGGAGTGTGTTATGGAAGCAAATGATTGAATAGTAAAATAAATAGAATGACATTAGATTTACGTGATTTGGTCGAATGACCCATGTTCACGGGTAGAGTAATAAAAAATTTCATCATAGATTATGCGATATAATAGATATTACAATCACACTTGAGCTATTTAAATTTTATCAATACTTCCCAACCCCCAATTATATTTTCATAGTGTTTAGTCTTATAATTCCTCATAAAATAATTCTTCAATCTCATGAAGGAATTAATAAATATTTCCACAAGATTTTGGCTTGAACATGTTAATTCTAGTGAAATCCCACGAAGAAAAGAAGTTTCATTGGACAAGAACGACACGAAGAACACGGGGCAACGTCCTTGGCATCTAATGCAAAAGTCATATATGAAAACATGAAAAAGATCTTGGTCAAAGTTAGACCGGTACTTCCTTATTTGAGTCCTTCTCACACTCGAAATCCAACGCCAAGTCAGAATAGGAATACAGGTGTAAAAGATCTTCATTTTTCTTCGCTTGCTTTGACAGCCCAAAAGATATGGTGTGCCCATTTCTTTCTATTTAGTTTCACAATCAAGAAACACTTTAGTTTCACGTGTCTAGTTCTTTTAACCTCTTCAATATGGGCCGAGCTTTATTCAACGGATTCAAACTAGAAACATATTTAACAATCTCTACCGTGGCTCAAACCACAGCCCTTCGTGGGCTCAATCGTCATAGACATCCTTTAGTTCCAAGTCTTGCTTGGATTTCGCCATTATTCTGGACTCGTTAGAATACCAAGTCCACATGCACATTTAACTACTCCATAAGGATTTTCTGACACAACTTTCTCTATCATAAATAAAGCAAAATCATTGTTACTTATTATTACGAAATCGAACACATACCTTGTTGAACTCCATGGTTACAAAAAGCGTTGGCTTTACAGGCTTCACCTCTCTAAAAGCACCATTTGTGTCGATTACTCAGCTAATCATCACTGCCTCAAGAGTTTCTAACTATAACTCCATCTCAAGTTGACCATCTTTCAGATGTGTATAAACATGCCATAGACAATCTCACCCAAAAGTTCTAGAAACTCGTCAAATGTAACTTATTTGCTAATAACAGTGAGTTTAATTCAAAGCACCACAACTTATAGCCCCTTACTTTGTGCATAACCTAGGAACATACACTTTCTTACCCTCTCATTGAGCTTAACATCACTTGCTCAACATAACACAAGCAACCATTCTTTGGGCATTAAACATCCAATAGTAGTTGATGGGGATCTATTCACCAGGTAGCTCAGTGAACTAAGCATATCTATTAGGAATCTCTTAGCCATACCAACACTAGAGAGCATTTTATGAGCTATCTCTAGTAACGTTATGCCGATCAACTCTCCAACATACCGTGGTTTACTAGCACTTGTGAGATGTTTCATTGTGCCTTCATTTATGTAAATCCATTTAACAATCTCGAGCAAAACTCTATGTTATTGTCAATTTGCATACACTTGATTGTTTTACCAGTTTCTTTTTCGATCAAAGCTCTTATCTACTTGAAGTATCAAAGTTGTGCTTCAACACAAACATCCAGGTTTTCCTCAAGTAGTCATTCACACTAATTTTCATAAATCTAACACTCTTCCTCAAAGAAAACTACGATAACCCGCGATATCCAAGTGAATTAACTTTGGTACCTTTTTTATATCTTTGATTGTCATTAAACTACACTTTTTGCCATTTAACTAACTCACGACACCTACATACATTTAGTATGTCAATAGCATAATCACACAGTATATTGTTTTCACTTAGAACTCCAAAGCTTATCTTGCTAATGTATCCCAAACGCATATGTCACAATTCAAACTCTTAAATAGATGCATTGGATGTCTCTACGTCAAAATATGTCATTGTCTCACCTTAGAACTCATATAAGTCAATGTGCTTGATTTCTCTCATAATCACCGAGGCACTTTGAACAACCTTTAAAATTCCACTTTTTGAAATATGCCACTCAAGGAAAATCAAGTCTTTCATCAACTTTTGAACACGCCTCGCTTTAATTAATGTCTTCACAATACCATCATGTATTTTGATTGTAATATCGTTAACATCTACAACATCACACTTAGCATTGTTTCCAAATAGTACTTTACTATTATGTAAGCATTGATAAGTAGTAAACTAATTCTTATTTGATATAACATGAAGCGAATGATTATTATCCATAATTCATTTTTCAAACCATAAATCCTTAGTGACAAACAAAACATAATTAACATTATCTGAATTATAGTTGACTGTAGTAGCCACATCACTCAACTCTAGTTCTATTACCCTTTTCGTTTTTCAACTTGAGTCAATTCCTTCTCAGATGTCCCTTCTTACTACAAGTCCTACAAATAACACCACTAATCCTATACCAACTACATCTATTCGGGTTTATACTACTGATGCTAACATGAGTACTAGTTTTTCCTCTACTTTCATCTATTAAACCAGCAATTACAGATTCATCGGATTCTCTTTTGTGAATGTTCTCACTTAGAATCAACTCACGAATCCCATTAAATTTTAAGTTTGTTGACCTAGAGGAATTACTACCGATAGTAAGAATAGTATTAAAATTGTCAAGCAATGAGGATAATATAATTAGAGCATATACCTTATCTTCAAAGTTTTTCTTAACTAACCTCAATTGACCATCGACCATATTGAATTTATTGATATGATTAGCAACTAACGTATCTTTACTCATTTTTTAGTAAAATAGACGTAAAATCAAATATATCTTATTGATCATAGAGGGTTTTTTGTACATATTTGATTGGGCTTTCATCAAAGCCTTAGTTGTCCAACGTTAGTTGAATGACATCCAACGCTTGTTTATCCAATAATTTCCACTTAGCTTGCTCTATCAACTCTAGTTTCTCCTCATATAAGGATTAGTGTAGTCTTTTTTGGTATACATAATTCTCAATCTATATTTTTCAAAAACCAAAGTCTTTCTCATCAAATTTGTTGAATCTCATTTTTCCTTCTTCTTCAATTTTACTAATCAATAGCTTATTTCCACAATCAGATGTTTTACTGAAGTTTTCCTTTCAAAAAATGAAAAATTAAACAAAAGACAAAAAACACTACTCGGTTTCCAAGTAGGTTAAAGAATTGGACGGACATAATCAATTACCGAGTTTATAGAGAAGATTTTAAATTTCAAAAATTAAAATTTGATTTCGATAAAATAAGTTCTAGAATTTCGAGCCGGATCGTATCTATCTTCGTATCACATAGCCCTATAAAAAATTATGCCCTGAGCTGCTGGGAGGATATCGAGCCGCGGATAGCCCCATAGCCATTATTTCCTTAATGTCATGTCATGGGGAGCATGTGATTTTCTGTACACGCATTTGTGTGTATTCAATGACGGACAACCGGTGGTGGTCTCGGGGGCCGTCCGATTCTTTGAACTGATAAGAAGATCGGCACAACACGAGGATAGAAAGTGCAGGGATACCTTTAAACGTTTTACCTTTCCGTGGTCGAGCCAGGTCCACTCTCGGTTTTCAACAACCCCTTCCCCCTCATTCTTCTCGGGGCTACAAGTTGCAGGAACTGTCCCATCTCCAAACCAAATTCCGATGATGCCCTCGTTCGTTTCCTTCTCCGAGCCTTCCATCCACAGACTGCAGAAACTGTCCCACCGAAGTGAGGCCATTCCAGTCATTCGAAAATGGATAAGTGTACGCCTTTGACCAAACGGTGCCGGTCTCATTTCATGCCCAAGCCCGAAGAGAAGTCTTATTTGCGAAAAATCTTCTTCCATATCTCGCTCTCCCTCGCTCTTTATATCTTCCCACAATTCGTTGAGCTTCGGCATTGGAAATGGCGGAGAAGAAGCCGACAATGCACGCGGTTTGCTACAAGTCTTACGGCGGAGGATCCGCCGGGTTGAAGGTGCGAATGTTCCGGCTCTCGATGGTCTCGTGATTCATATGCCCGTGCGCGTGTTGACATGATGAAGTTTGCATGGACGTACTATGTTTATTTATGTGTTCTCGGACAAAACTAGTGCTGTCGGTGGGTTTGTCGTCACTTTAGTGGAAAAGTCGAAGCCAGCCCTTCCTGCTTTTTCCAGATTCTGTTGTTCCAAAGTAAACAGAGGAAGAAGTTGTTCGTGTTCTCGTATATTGGTTTTGGGAATGTTTAGTTTGGTGGACTTCTTGGGATTCAAATCACGAGTTGTTCTACTAGCCTGTTGTGTTCCATTATTTTATTGAGCCGACGACTTTTTCTTTTTAACAATTGCGTCGACAGTTGACAATTCGGAACATTAAAAATTGAGTGATGATGCTACCATGATTATGACTTTTGCGCAAGCACAGCGACCGGTTCGGTCGGGTTTTGCTTGTGCGCCAGAGTAAATTGCTTAATCTTGCTACAGACACTTTGATTTTTAGTGGATATGTGAGGATTTCATTTAGGGACATGCCCTCAGTGATCAGAGCTTTGGTGTAAGAGTGAATAAAGTGGCACGAATTAAGCCCCAAGCTTATAGTTCTCTTCTCCCGTTTATCTGTTTCCCTTATGAGTATTTTATGATATCGTTTGCATCTTCTTTTAGTCCTTTTTCGGCCAAGCGTTATCTTTTCTCATTTCTTTGTCCTGTGTGACTGGAGCCAACCAAGATTTTTGCTGTTGGAGTTTAGAAATTTCAATGACAAAGCAGACAGAATAAGTTTTTGACAGGAATATCTATCTGATAATCTGAAGTCTAAATCGCGAATTTGATCTGCTCCCACCCCAGAAGAGGACCGGTAGAACCTGGGGACAGACGTGGACTGATACTTATATATGTTAGATATACTTTTGTTAGTTAATGTCCGATCCCTTTCTCTTTAAATGTTTTGTCACGATACATGTTGGGTGGAGTGTTGCTCCTTAGAATGCCAGAAGTCAGGAATTTGGTTAGGATAAATCAGCGAAAAAGTGATCCTTTTCAAGTTAATTAATCTTTTCTTTCTGTTCTCGTGTGAGCTGACTGGTATTAATCATAGGATCTGATTGATGTCACAAATGTCTCCTCTGTTCTTCTATGTATGAATACGTGCTGAGAGATTTGGGTTGTCAAGTTATTTGTGCTTCATTTGTGCTCTTGACTTACGTTACATGTCATGTTCCCTGTTCTTGTGCTTCTTGCAGCATGTGGATGTGCCAGTTCCTGAACCTAAAAAGGATGAGGTTTTGCTGAAACTGGAAGCGATTAGTGTAAATCCTTTTGATTGGAAAATGCAGAAAGGGATGATGAGACCAGTTCTTCCGCGCAAGTTCCCTCATATACCTGGTATTGTGTTGAAACTGGAAACTGGAAACTGCTATTTTTCCCACCTTGCTGAAAAGTGTTATGGTTTTGTTTGTGATGTATTGATCTTTGGGTGAAGAGTTATTTCTTAAAAATTGTTTATGTTTTGCCTGGGTAGGCAATATGTCTTCATTCATCTTCTTATTTTTGTTCTTTCCTTTTTGCTTTTGTATGCTTTACCACTCATCTTGTGCCCTACAGTATGTTAACAAGAACCAATTCCTGCAGACTATTTTGCTACTTGAAGTGTTTGTGTCTGTCATTGTTTTTCCCCTATCTAACCTGTGGCTATGAGCCATTTCAAATGATGTGCAATTGCCATAATGTCTGGTTGCTTTCCGAATGTGCATGCGCACGGGAATGCTTGTGTTTGTGTTTGTGAGCATGTACTAGATTATCTGGTTTGGTCTTGAGGGCAGGACATCATTCTTTCTGGTGTTGGTGTGAATTATTTGGAGATAGGCATGTTTGTTTTGCCATGTAGTCTGCTCCCTCTCCGAGCTCCATAAATGGGCCAGTTATATTGTTAAGCATATGTGCTGAATATAAGTGTAACTTCCTATCCTTGTCTCTTTGCCTTTATTTTACAGCCTCGGATGTAGCAGGAGAGGTTGTTAAGGTTGGAGTAGCAGTCAAGAAATTTAACCCCGGTGACAAAGTCGTAGCCTCACTCAGCGTCCTTGTAATGCTCATCCTTCGTTGCATATTTTGTCTTTTGAGTTTTGACTAGTGTTGTATGTTGGTATGATGGTGAATCACAAAATGGAATTTAAATGACATTTTCACAGATGGAGAGAATTCTTGGAATAATTGATTGCTCTCCTAGTCTGTTTGTGAACTCCTACATGCTAGTCCAGGTTAGCTGATGTTATATGATTCTGTGCTTTTACATGATAACCCGCTGACAGGCAGGAGGTGGATTAGCTGAGTTTGCCGTTGCAAAGGAGAACCTAACGGTGGCAAGGCCACCTGAAGTATCAGCCCCAGAAGGGGCAGGTTTACCCATGGCCGGTCTCACTGCTCACCAAGCCCTCACCCAAGTTGCTGGGCTAAAGCTGGATGGGAGCGGGCCACTGAAGAACATCCTGATCACCGCTGCCTCAGGTGGCGTTGGCCATTACGCGGTTCAACTCGCGAAGCTGGGAAACACACACGTGACCGCAACTTGTGGGGCTCGCAACATTGACTTCATAAAGAGCCTTGGCGCCAATGAGGTCCTTGACTACAAGACCCTGGAGGGAGCTGCCTTGAAGAGCCCATCCGGTAAGAAGTACGACTTTGTGGTCCACTGCACGGAAGCTTTCCCTTGGTCAGTTTTCGAGCCGAACTTGAGCGACTGTGGTAGAGTGATCGATCTCGCTCCAAGCGTCGGTGGCATTTTGACTTTTGCTCT
The DNA here is from genome assembly GCA_014182845.1 of Corymbia calophylla. NCBI lineage: Eukaryota > Viridiplantae > Streptophyta > Magnoliopsida > Myrtales > Myrtaceae > Corymbia > Corymbia calophylla. The sequence continues at coordinate 15,687,088 of CM024703.1, forward strand.
CAAGAAGCTCACCTTCTCCAAGAAGCTGCCCATGCCAATGATGGCAACACTCAAAGGCGCGAATCTGGAATTTCTGGTTAAGTTGGCTAAGGAAGGGAAGCTCAAGACCTTCATCGACTCGACGCATCGACTGAGCAAAGCCGAAGATGCTTGGGCAAGGTCGCTCAGCGGTCACGCCACTGGTAAGATTATTGTAGAGCCATAGGACTAAAGTACTGGTGTTCTTTTGCTGTATCTTTCCAATATGTATTGTGTGTGATAATGTGTTTCTCGTTCATGCCTACGACCGTCGGGTTTGGGACCGTTGAAATGAGGAACAGGCTCGAACTAGCCTGTTTAGGGTAAGCTAGAAACCTAGTAACATACGGGAGAATATCTTATAATTTACGCAACCAAAGATTCTAAATTCAGGGACTTGATTACGTTAATCATACGATTAACGCTCTTTCGATACTAACTTAATTGTGTATTAATTAAGGTCATGGCAACCTATTTAAGAAATCTAAGGTTCGTTATAACGATTTTAGAGCAGGAAAGTAACATTAAGATTTTTAAAATGCGTAATCAGTGATAATTCAAAGTAAAGCAAATGAGTATCCTATTATCGTCCCTAAAAGAGAAATTGCAACGCAAGACAAAGAACCCTATTGTAAAGCACTAAAGGCTTGTCCAAATTTTTTATTTTTTTATTTTTTGCATTTTTAAGGGTTTTTCAAATTTTCTGAATTTTTTTTTTTTTATGGAATTTTTTCGAATTTTTAATATATTTTTATTTTTTCTGAAATTAAGAAAATGAACTTTCTGGATTCTTTTTTTTTTTTTTTTTTTTGATATTTTAAGGCTTTTCTGAATTTTTGGAAAAAAAAAAAACTTTTATTAATACTTTTGAGATTTTCTAATTTTTTTAATTTTTTAATAATCATATTTTTTTAATTTTTTAATAGTTTTTTTTAAGGACTCGGTCTGGGTCAAGAAAACCGGTTCGACTAAACCAACCCGGACCCTATTAGTCTGGATCAGACTAATGATCGGGCCAATAATAAGGCCCATAGGAATTTCCAATTAAAATGGCTTATATACAAAATGCAAATAAGCCCATTAATCTAGTCCACTATTCACTACAGCCCATGTCACACCGGCCTGCAGACCAGCCTAAAAATTAAAAGCCACGGCCCATTTCCCCTTCCTCCTATTTTTTTCATTTTATCTTTTCTCATCTTTTATTTCATTTCTTTTTTATAGTCTTTTTCCGTTTTGTTTTCTTCTCCTGCACTTTCTTCCTCCTGCATCGTCTCCAACCTCCTGATCATCTTCTTCACCAAAGCATGTCCAAGCAGCTACGAACCTTTTCCTTCGAATCTGCCTACCTCCGACCATCGTTAAACCGCCATCATGTGCCGGTCATTCACCCTGACCAGCGTCGACCAAATCCGACCACCTATCCCGACGACCCCTAACCCATTCTCCGGCGCGACACAAAATTTCGTCGATTCGAATAGGCAAAAATATTTCGCATAAGCCGTATAAAAACACAATGAATATGAGCAAAGCAAGTAGGAATCAACAAACGTGGGGATTGAAATGATTCAGTCTTACCTTAAAACACAAATTATTTTTAGGTTTTCTTTAAAGCATTTTGTTGAACACATGGTGGGCACTAGCTGAAAGGGGGACCTACGTTGGTTTCAAGGCTCGGATTCGTGGTGAGGTTGGAGTATGAGATATAAACAATAATAAGAGACATACGTATAGAGCAACAACTAACACTGAACGCCAACATGACTGAAGAACAGCAAGGTCAGACCAAAACCTACCAAGAAGGTTCGGACTTCACTTGGATATTTATACAAACACTTGGCATGCATTAATGGAACGAGAGGCTCTTGTATCCGATGAGGACTCGAATCAGGTCTAGGTTTCTAATGAGGCATACTAGCCCATATAGAAATGTCATTGAAGGGTTGACGGGGTCAGAGCTTGCGCGAACCAATCGGCCACAACCTCCAGCCTGACATCAAGTCAGATACAGAGCAAAACTACTAGGAAGAGGCTTACTTGGTTCCAGAAGAGTGCAACACTGGAAGACTGCGGATAGGTAGACCACCGGTGACGGACAACCACTCTCCTGAATCCTCCTCTCTCTCCGTCTGATCTCCCTTTCTCTCTCTCTCTCTCTCTCTCTCTCTCTCGCCTTTCTTTTATGTTTTTCTTCATTTTTCTGTCTCGGGCTCCTTTGTTTTCTGCCGAAAATCCCTTGTGAAGGAGAAGAATCCTAGAACAAAGAAAACCACCCCACCATGGCTCGGAATCCTCTTCTCGTTTTCTTGGTTCCTATTTTTTTTTTCACCCCCAAAGACCGAGCAATACCCAAAAACGGGAAGATGATTCCAGAAACTAGAAACCCTCACCTCCCTTCCCTCTCCCCTTTTTATTTTTTTTTCATTTTTCTCTCCTACGCCCTCTGCAAAATAACCAAAAAATGGTCCCCCTCCTCACTCATCTCTCACTTGCCGCCTCCCTCCTCCCTTCGCGTGACAGCGCAGCAATGGAAGATTCCCTTGCTAGCATCACACTGCTGACATCACAGTTGTGGCATCGCAGTCCGAGGAGGCGAATGGTGCCGTCGGTCTCTTGTGTGCGTGTGTAGCTTGTGTGCATTTCAATGTGCAGTACATGAGTGGAGAGTGGAGAGAAGACAAAAGGGTGATGGGTTGGACTTCTTTTTTAATTAACCTCTAGTGGGCTTCAAGGAAAGAAAATAAAGAAACATGGGCCAAGAGGAAATAAGAAGAAGGGCTAGGAGAGAACTTTAAGGGGCCGAAAATTTATAAAAAGAATGGGCTGGACGTGCTGGCTTGCTCGATTACTCTCTTTCTTCTTCTTCTTTTTTTATATTTAATAATCAATTTTTTTGCTTTGCTTTGCTTTTTTTAATCTTTTTGTAAATTTTTATATTTTTTCAAAATAAATAAATAAATTTAAAAAATGTCAGCAAAAATTCAAGTGTCAACAAAGTAAATAGAGTGACAATAACTAGGCATGAGCATTGGTTTTAAAGTAGATGTTGAGATGATACCAAAATGACTATACATGATCAATTCTAGGCCGATTCCCAATTCTGAGTGCGAAACTAAATTGTGAAGCATTTCTTCTTATTTTGTAATTCTTTTATATATCTAATGAGTAAATTTTGTTAATGACTTGTTTTCCTTTGATAGAAATTGTCTTAACCGGGAGATTATCATCGGTGAATAAAGTTTGTGAGTCAAAGTAGAAAGAAAATATGTGATGAGGTTCCATTAATTGTTTTAGTTTAACTAATAATAAATTTAATTAATAACTATTACTAAGTGATTAATTATGTTTCTTGTTTCTTTTATTTTCAAGTGGTTGAAATTTAGAGAAATTTTTATATGTGAATGAGGAATTGAGTTTTATAATTACAGTTTTATGTTGTGTATTTTGGATTTTTTATAATTTATTTTATTTTAAGTGTTCATCTTTTATGAATTAGTACTCTTTACAAATTAGAATTTCTATTGTTGCTTTAACTTTCATTGTGCTTGATAAAAATGATGAGTTCGACACTTTCCATATTCTTTATAATTCTATTTGTTTTGTATCATATTTCTCATTGTTTTGTTACTCTACTATTTTGTCTTAGTTAAATATAAAGTAGAAAAGAGTAGGGGAATTTTTTTATGTAATTCGATATATTGAAAATAGTACATAAATAGCCTATTTATAAGCTTACATAGAGGAAATCAAGGAAAATCAAATTAGATGTGCATAATTAAAATAAATATTCAAAAATTCAAGAAAATATCTTATATATCTTTAAAAGCTATTTAATATCCTAATATTGCTAACATCCTCTCAAACACAAGTTGAATTGAAGCAAATCAACTCGAGTTTGAAAAACGATCCAAACAATGTCACAAAATCTTCGATTAAAATTAGCTCAACACATCCAAGGCGAAGCAGCATGTTATGGGGCATGTGATGGCTCCAGCTTCACTTGACAAGAAGATTTCCATATGTTGATTGTCTGATAGTGGCGAATCTGGTGGTGTAGTTGACTTCTTGAAACTAACTGAAAAGTCAAGAATTGAAGGAATTGGAGCCGAGCAGCATGCATCCTTTGTGATCGACTTTGTTGTCGGGACAATAACTTAAACGCGGTCGATATGGCTGGCATGGTTGCAGCAAGTGGATAAGCCAAGCACTATTGAGGGAAACGTTACTGTGCGAAGCTATGTCTTTGCAACATCGAAAAATACCTCCATGGAAAAGTTCTAACTCGGCAATGCATTAGAGACTTTGCAACACAACACCATGGTGCTTACTCAAACAAGAACTGGGGCATTTGGGTGAACACTATCAAGGGCAAAATGGATTTATTTACCTAGGTGCATCATGTATGAAGCGAAATAAAGTGCATGAGGCGCACTTGGTGCAAAGTGCACTCAATGCACTAAGTTTATCTTAAGAAACGAGGCTCTAATATTAAGATAAATATAAAGTAGAAAATAGAATTGAGAAATTTTTTAATATAATTCGATATATTGAAAAGAGTACATAAATAGTTTATAGGTTTACATAGAAGAAATCAAGGGAAATCAATCGATGTGTAAAATCAAAATGAACATTGAAAATAAAAGAAAATATCTTAAATATCTCTAAAAGATATTTAATATCATAAATATTGCGAATAGTCTTAACTGCTATTTATCTCGATTATAAATAAGGGGGTGTGTTATGGAAGCAAATGATTGAATGGTAAAATAAATAGAATGACATTAGATTTACGTGATTTGATCGGATGACCCATGTTCACGGGAAGAGTAATAAAAAATTTCATCATAAATCATGCGATATAATAGATATTACAATCACACTTGAGCCATTTAAATTTTATCAATACTTCCCAACCCCCAATTATATTTTCATAGTGTTTAGTCTTATAATTCCTTATAAAATAATTCTTCAATCTCATGAAGGAATTAATAAATATTTCCACAAGATTTTGGCTTGAACATATTAATTCTAGTGCAATCCCGCGAAGAAAAGAACTTTCATTGGACAAGAACGACATGGAGAACATGGGGCAACGTCCTTGGGCATCTAATGCAAAAGTCATATATGAAACATGAAAAAGATCTTGGTCAAAGTTAGACTAGTACTTCCTTATTTGAGTCCTTCTCACGCTCGAAATCCAACGCCAAGTCAGAATAGCAATACAAGTGTAAAAGATCTTCATTTTTCTTCGCTTGCTCTGATAGCCCAAAAGATATGGTGTGCCCATTTTCTTTCTATTTAGTTTCACAATCAAGAAACACTTTAGTTTTACGCTTTTAACCTCTTCGACATGGGCCGAGCTTTATTAAACGGATTCAAACTAGAAACATATTTAACAATGTCTACCGTGGCTCAAACCAAGTCACAATTGCTTCGCCGAAATTTGAATTTTGATGTGACTCTCCCACAGCCCTTTGTGGGCTCAATCGTCATAGACATCCTTTAGGCTTATCTTGCTAATGTATCCCAAACGCATATGCCACAATTCAAACTCTTGAATAGATGTATTGGATATCTCCACGTCAAAATCTGTTATTGTCTCACCTTAGAATTCATACAGGTCAGTGTGCTTGATTTCTCTCATGATCACCAGGGCACTTTGAACGATCTTTAAAATTCCACTTTTTGAAATATGCTGCTCAAGGAAAATCAAGTCTTTCATCAACTTTTGAACATGCCTCACTTTAATTAATGTCCTCACAATACCATCATGTATTTTGATTATAATATCGTTAACACCCACAACATCACACTTAACATTGTTTCCAAATAGTACTTTACTACTATGTAAGTATTGATATGTAGTAAACTAATTCTTATTTGATGTACCATGAAGCGAATGATTATTATCCATAATTCATTTTTCAAACCATAAATCGTCAGCGACAAACAAAACATAATTAACATTATCTGAATTATAGTTGACTATAGTAGCCACATCACTCAACTCTAGTTCTAGTACCCTTCTCGTTTTTCAACTTAAGTCAATTCCTTCTCAAATGTCCCTTCTTACTACAAGTCCAGCAGATAACACCACTAATTATATACCAACTACGTCTATTCAGGTTTATACTACTGATGCTAACATGAGTACTAGTTCTTCCTCTACTTTCACCTATTAAAACATCAATTACAGATTCATCGGATTCTCTTTTATGAATGTTTTCACTTAGAATCAACTCACGAATCCCGTTAAACTTTAAGTTTGTTGACCAAGAGGAATTACTACTAGCAGTAATAATAATATTACAATTGTCAAGCAATGAGGATAATATAATTAGAGCAAATACCTTATCTTCAAAGTTTTTCTTAACTAACCTCAATTGACCATCGACCACATTGAATTTATCGATATGATTAGCAACCGATGTATCTTTGCTCATCTTTGAGTAAAATAGACGTAAAATCAAATATATCTTATTGATCATAGAGGGTTTCTTGTACATATTTGATCGAGCTTTCATCAAAGCCATAGTTGTCCAACGTTAGTCGAATAACATCCAACGCTTGTTTATTCAACAATTTCCACTTAGCATGCTCCATCAACTCTAGTTTCTCCTCATATAAGGATCAATGCAATCTTTTTTGGTATAGATAATCCTCAATCTATATTTTTCAGAAACCAAAGTATTTCCCATCAAATCTGTCGAATTTCACTTTTCCTTCTTCTTCAATTTTACTGATCAGTAGCTTATGTCCGCAATAAGATGTTTTATTGAAGTTTTCCTTTCAAAAAATAAAAAATTAAACAAAAGACATAAAACACTAATGGGTTCCCAAGTAGGTTAAAGAATTGGACCGACATAATCAGTTACTGAGTTTATAGAGAAGATTTTAAATTTCAAAAATTAAAATTTAATTTTGATAAAATAAGATCTAGAATTTCGAGCTGGATCGGATCTATCTTCATATCACATAGCCCTATAAAAAATTATGCCCTGGGAGGACATCGAGCCCCCGCGGATAGCCCCATAGCCATTATTTCCGTAATGTCATGTCATGGGGAGCATGTAATTCTCTGTACACGCATTTGGGGTGTATTCAATGACGGACAACCGGTGGTGGTCTCGGGGGCCGTCCGATTCTTTGACCTGATAAGAAGATCGGCACAGCGCGAGGATAGAAAGTGCAGGGATACCTTTAAACGTTTTACCTTTCCGTGGTCGAGCCAGGTCCACTCTCGGTTTTCGACAACCCCTACCCCTTCCCCCTCATTCTTCTTGGGGCTACAAGTTGCAGGAACTGTCCCATCTCCAAACCAAATTCCGATGATGCCCTCGTGTCGTTTCCTTCTCCGAGCCTTCCATCCACAGACTGCAGAAACTGTCCCACCGAAGTGAGGCCATTCCAGTCATTCGAAAATGGATAAGTGTAAGCCTTTGACCAGACGGCGCCGGTCTAATTTCATGCCCATGCCCGAAGAGAAGTCTTTTCTGTGCGAAAAATCTTCTTCCACATCTCGCTCTCCCTCGCTCCTAATATCTTCCCACAATTCGTTGAGCTTCGGCATTGGAAATGGCGGAGAAGAAGCCGACAATGCACGCGGTTTGCTACAAGTCTTACGGCGGAGGATCCGCCGGGTTGAAGGTGCGAATGTTCCGGCTCTCGATGGTCTCGTGATTCATATGCCCGTGCGCGTGTTGACATGATGAAGTTTGCATGGACGCACTATGTTTATGCGTTCTCGGACAACACTAGTGATGTCGATGGGTTTGTTGTCACTTTAGTGGAAATGTCGAAGCCAGCCTTTCCTGCTTTTTCCAGATCCTGCTGTTCCAAAGTAAACAGAGGAAGAAGCTGTTCGTGTTCTCGTATGTTGGTTTTGGGAATGTTTAGTTTGGTGGACTTCTTGGGATTCAAATCACGAGTTGTTCTATTAGCCTGTTGCGTTCCATTATTTTATTGAGCCGACGACTTTTTCTTTTTAACAGTTGCGTCGACAGTTGAGAGTACGGAACATTAAAAATTGAGTGATGATGCTACCATGATTATGACTTTTGCGCAAGCACAGCGACGGGTTCGGCTGGGTTTTGCTTGTGCGCCAGAGTAAATTGCTCAAATCTTGCTACAGACACTTTGATTTTTAGTGGATATGTGAGGATTTCATTTATGGACATGCCCTCAGTGGTCAGAGCTTTGGTGTAAGAGTGAATAAAGTGGCACGAATTAAGCCCCAAGCTTATAGTGCTCTTCTCCCGTTTATCTGTTTCCCTTATGAGTATTTGATGATATCGTTTGCATCTTCTTTCAGTCCTTTTTCGGCCAAGCGTTATCTTTTCTCATTTCTTTGTCCTGTGTGACTGGACCCAACCAAGATTTTGGCTGTTGGAGTTTAGAAATTTCAATGACAAAGCAGACAGAATAAGTTTTTGACAGGAATATCTATCTGATAATCTGAAGTCTAAATCGCGAATTTGATCTGCTCCCACCCCAGAAGAGGACCGGTAGAACCTGGGGACAGACGTGAACTGATACTTATATATGTTAGATATACTTTTGTTAGTTAATGTCCGATCCCTTTCTCTTTAAATGTTTTGTCACGATACATGTTGGGTGGAGTGTTGCTCCTTAGAATGCCAGAAGTCAGGAATTTGGTTAGGATAAATCAGTGAAAAAGTGATCCTTTTCAAGTTAATTAATCTTTTCTTTCTGTTCTTGTGTGAGCTGACTGGTATTAATCATAGGATCTGATTGATGTCACAAATGTCTCCTCGGTTCTTCTATGTATGAATAAGTGCTGAGAGATTTGGGTTGTCAAGATATTTGTGCTTCATTTGTGCTCTTGACTTACGTTACATGTCATGTTCCCTGTTCTTGTGCTTCTTGCAGCATGTGGATGTGCCAGTTCCTGAACCTAAAAAGGATGAGGTTTTGCTGAAACTGGAAGCGATTAGTGTAAATCCTTTTGATTGGAAAATGCAGAAAGGGATGATGAGACCAGTTCTTCCGCGCAAGTTCCCTCAGATACCTGGTATTGTGTTGAAACTGGAAACTGGAAACTGGAAACTGGAAACTGGAAACTGCTATTTTTCCCACCTTGCTGAGAAGTGTTATGGTTTTGTTTGTGATGTATTGATCTTTGGGTGAAGAGTTATTTCTTAAAAATTGTTTATGTTTTGCCTGGGTAGGCAATATGTCTTCATTCATCTTCTTTTTTTTCTTTCCTTTTTGCTTTTGTATGCTTTACTACTCATCTTGTGCCCTACAGTATGTTAACAAGAACCAATTCATGCAGACTATTTTGCTACTTGAAGTGTTTGTGTCTGTCATTGTTTTTCCCCTATCTAACCTGTGGCTATGAGCCATTTCAAATGATGTGCAATTGCCATAATGTCTGGTTGCTTTCCGAATGTGCATGCGCATGGGAATGCTTGTGTTTGTGTTTGTGAGCATGTACTAGATTATCTGGTTTGGTCTTGAGGGCAGGACATCATTCTTTCTGGTGTCGGTGTGAATTATTTGGAGATAGGCATGTTTGTTTTGCCATGTAGTCTGCTCCCTCTCCGAGCTCCATAAATGGGCCAGTTATATTGTCAAGCATATGTGCTGAATATAAGTGTAACTTCCTATCCTTGTCTCTTTGCCTTTATTTTACAGCCTCGGATGTAGCAGGAGAGGTTGTTAAGGTTGGAGCAGCAGTCAAGAAATTTAACCCCGGTGACAAAGTCGTAGCCTCACTCAGCGTCCTTGTAATGCTCATCCTTCGTTGCATTTTTTGTCTTTTGAGTTTTGACTAGTGTTGTATGTTGGTATGATGGTGAATCACAAAATGGAATTTAAATGACATTTTCACAGATGGAGAGAATTCTTGGAATAATTGATTGCTCTCCTAGTCTGTTTGTGAACTCCTACATGCTAGTCCAGGTTGGCTGATGTTATATGATTCTGTGCTTTTACATGATAACCTGCTGACAGGCAGGAGGTGGATTAGCTGAGTTTGCCGTTGCAAAGGAGAACCTAACGGTGGCAAGGCCACCTGAAGTATCAGCCCCAGAAGGGGCAGGTTTACCCATGGCCGGTCTCACTGCTCACCAAGCCCTCACCCAAGTTGCCGGGCTAAAGCTGGATGGGAGCGGGCCACTGAAGAACATCCTGATCACCGCTGCCTCAGGCGGCGTTGGCCATTACGCGGTTCAACTCGCGAAGCTGGGAAACACACACGTGACCGCAACTTGTGGGGCTCGCAACATCGACTTCATCAAGAGCCTCGGCGCCGATGAGGTCCTTGACTACAAGACCCCGGAGGGAGCTGCCTTGAAGAGCCCATCCGGTAAGAAGTACGACTTTGTGGTCCACTGCACGGAAGCTTTCCCTTGGTCAGTTTTCGAGCCGAACTTGAGCGAACATGGTAGAGTGATCGATCTCGCTCCAAGCGTCGGTGGCATGATGACTTTTGCTCTCAAGAAGCTCACCTTCTCCAAGAAGCAGCCCGTGCCAATGATGGCGACACTCAAAGGCACGAATCTGGAATTTCTGGTTAAGTTGGCTAAGGAAGGGAAGCTCAAGACCTTCATCGACTCGAAGCATCCACTGAGCAAAGCCGAAGATGCTTGGGCAAGGTCACTCAGCGGTCGCGCCACTGGGAAGATTATCATAGAGCCATAGGACTAAAGTACTGGTGTTATTTTGCTGTATCTTTTCTCTGTATTGTGTGTAATAATGTGTTTCTCGTTCATGCCTACGACCGTCGGGTTTGGGACCGTTGAAATGAGAAACATGCTCGAACTAGTCGATGGCAAGACTTATGTGGTAATCTGGCTTGTTGATTGTTGATCCATGCCATCCAAGGAGCAACGTAGTAGATATTTTTGTCGGTACTCACCGATTTCGAAATTTTAGATGTCGAACCTACCTTGTTATTACTGGTTCCACGGGTTCTCACTGGTTCCACTGGTTCTCTTGCACGTCTCTAAACTCAGCTGCTCCCTTCCCGCTAAGTATTGAAGTAATTTTTGAAAGAAAATGAAATCATGTAAATTCTAGATCCAAAGTCATGCTATAGAAAATTAAGACCCGGGTATTGAGTTGTTGGCTCATTGGGATGTTAGCCGGAGGTGGCAGCGACGGCGGTGCTCCAGTCGAGTTGTTTCGGATTCTTCTCTTTTCTTTTCTTTTTCTTTCCCTTTAGATTAAAATGAAATGGATTAAAAATGTGTCTGGTCTGATTAGATCTAACCTAAAGCCCATTAAAACTCGTATTCAACTATAATTTCTTTCTTTAGGTTTATACTCGTTTCATAAAAGTTTAAGTAATGGTAAACAATGTCTTTTGTGTACTTTCCCTAACCGTCCTAGAAGAAGAACCTTACTTGAAAGACAGTTCTAGATTTTTTGGATAGAGAAACTACCTTATAAGATCTTAAAACTATCAACCAAAAAAGTAAAAATCTGAAAACCACCCTGACACTTGTTACTTTTATTAATTTTACATCCTACTTTTATTAAACAAAATATGCCATAAAATTTAATTATTAACACATTCAAGATTCCACATAAAACATGATACGAGACATATTTGTCTCTAATAATAACAAACTCTTAAAATACAATAAAATCTAAAGTGCGTATGTATATAGTTTATTACATAGGGTTCAAGGTACGGGGTGAGTATAGTTTGGGTATGATGCCAAACCTTGGCCCTTTTATATGCTTATCGGATTTGAAATTTTAGATTTAAAACTTATCCATCATACCGACTCGATAGGTTTCGTATTTTTTACGCAGGCGTGTTTGGAAAGAAAAAGAAGGTCAAATTGAGTATAACAAAAGGGGATCTGTTTTTTTGACCCCAAGAACAATACTCCTCCATGGTCAAATCTCTCTCCGTCTCGCTTTTATTTTTTGGCGTGGAATCCCTAACCTTTGCTAAATCCCCCTTCATTTTCTTGTCCAGTTCATGTCTCCCCTATCTTTAGCCTTTTTTTTTTTCAAAAATACCCTCATTTCGGCACGTGAGATGGGCGTGGGAGTCACCCGCCGTCCGCAATTCCCACCAAGGAATGGATCGTGGGGCGCAACGACGCACATTTGGTCGGCATATAGGGGCCTAATTGAACGAATTGAAGTTGTTGGGTCGTTTTGCGAAAATGGGCTCGCAGGGGGCAAATTGAAATTTCCTCAAAACAAAACGGCCCCGATCGGATTGACGATTAAGGCCACAAGCTGGACCTCTAATCACCGAGCGCACCAACGCCCCCTCCCCTCCCCCCGCGGGTCAGTATCGTCATTGCGGGGTGCACCACCGAAATAAACGAAGCAGCCCAGGGACAATTGCGTAATTACGGATTGATCCAATACAATATTGCCACGTGGGGCCCACCCTGCGATCCCCCACCTCTACCTAGCTATCCCGATTTATATTTCTTTTTTCAAATATTAAAATATTCTTTGAATTATTAAAATGTTTTTAAATTTTTTTTTTCTCTCCCCTTCTTTAATGTTTCTTTGGTTTCATCTCCTTTGCTGCGGAATCCTTCTTCTTGAATGGCTTCATCCACACTCTAATACTCTCTCTCTCTCTCTCTCTCGTTTTTGAATGGTTTCACAAATTGGCGTTCTTCGACGTCGGTTCTCTCTCCTTCGATTCAATGGTGAGTTCATCGATCTCCTGGTCTTTCTTTGCCTCCTGCCGTTCGCAGATAACCTCTTCGATTATGCAATTCCGCCCTCTCCATCTCCCTTCCCGTTTTCTTGGCTTTGACGAGGTTGTGTTGTTCGATTGATCGATCGTGTCGGAATGCGCTTCGAGTTCTCTGTCGTGCGGGCTGCTTGTTCTTTTGGGGGGAGAAAAGATGAGCAACTGATGCTGAGAATAGGATTGAGGAATCGACTGAATTCGGAGTTTCGGCTTAGGATGGAGTAGAAAAATTCTTGAGTTGTAAGGGGAGTTATAAAAGGAGTTCATTTATTGGAGTTCGACGAATGTTTGGTCGTGATTTCCAATTTCGAAACGGTTTTGCCTCCCAAGGACTAATCTTGTGTCTTCGTTTCGTAAATGCGTCCGGAATCCGATGTTTCTATTGCAGAAGCGGGATTCTTATTTCCTTTTTGGTTTTCCAATCACGCGTGGCGCAATATAAACATACAGATTCCTTTGTCGTTCCGAAAGATTATCTGATTTGCTGTTTATCTTAGTGTATCATGCATGTAATTGGAGATTTTAAAATTTTCTCTCTATTTTCTTAACATAGCATCTCTGTTTTGAAATTAGTAGTATACGAAAAGCGGAAAGAATGAATCTTGGTATTAGCCAGGAGAGTAAAGGACCCACAGGAAATTAAAACAGCAGATTCATGCTCAACTCCGGCATATATGAGCCTCCTTGCTTTGTTGAACTATTAATGAATTATTAGATTAATTCTGTCCTGCAGCTCGCTTTGCTGTCTTAAATGGGCCACAGTCGAAGGATTTGAAGAAATTATGATTAGATCGATCTTGTGTTGAGTTGGATGCATCTTGTGCGAGTGTGCTAGTTGGGAGTTGCAGCATGTTGGGGGTTTTGTCCCTAACGCTTGATCATTCCAATGCAAAGTCCGATGTTCACAAGATTGGATATTTCATGCGACTCAATAACACCAGAAAGTGTTCACAATCTAGTGGCCTGCACTGCATTGACGGTGTAGAGACCTGCTTCTTGTCTTTTTTGGAAGTCCCTTGAGAAAGTGCTGATTGTCATTTGCTGTGACACGAAAAATGGAAAGGTTTGCTGCTTCTGACTGCTTTAAGTTTGATACTGCTAACATAAATTTTGATAAACTCACACAAAGTATCCAACTAATGTCTATCTTCCAGATATGAAATTTTGGGAGAGCTTGGAGATGGCACCTGTGGCAGCGTTTATAAGGCCCTCAATAAGGAGACGCGCGAAATTGTAAGGGATCTTTTGTTGGAAAAAATGGATATGACATAGCACATCATGCGGATTTTCATGTTGTTTTTTTTACTTATCTTGTTTCCCAACCTCCTTTTCATTTAAACATTATAATGATATTTTTTATCGAGCAGCAAAAGTTGCAGATTGTGCTTGCTACATTCATATGCTGGCTTTGGCAATGTGATGCCATTGCTGGAGTCTTAATAAGATCTGGGGATGGTTGGTTATGTTCCATGACTTAACTTTTTAGGTTCAGTCTCTCCAAACAAAACAGATTCACATGCAATTCTGGGAATCATAGTGTGGTATTTGACATCTTTTGCCCTGTTGATGTGGATTTGGAACTTGATTTGTACAGTTATCATTGTGTCTTCCTCTCAAGCCTTCATTTGATTGACTTTCATGCTTGTTGGAAACTTTATGTTTATACATATAGAGACCTTGGGGTGGGGGGCAGCTTGAGGAGCTCTTTGTGGCAATTCCTTGATCAATGGAGTGTAATCCTTTTAGTTTTACTTTTCACAATCTCAGGTTGCTGTTAAGAAAATGAAGAGGAAGTTCTATTATTGGGAAGAGTGCATGAATCTCAGGGAAGTTAAGGTACTTAAGATATTATGTAATACTGTGATATAAATCTATTCTATGTATCATATCAGCAATAATAACTAATGTTTCTGCAGGCCCTTCAGAAGTTGAATCATCCCAATATAGTCAAGTTGAAGGAGGTTGTCAGAGAAAACAATGAGCTGTTTTTCATTTTTGAGCACATGGTGAGTGAGCATTATTCTACTCGCAGATATTCGTGTAAATTGCCTGGCATGTAATAGGAATGGTAAATGTACTCTCTTTTTCAGTACAGAATGATTTAGCCGCTAAATTTACTTTTAAGGGAAGAACTTTCCTCAAAACTCTCTTTAATTTTTAACTGCCGTGCTCGATTTTCTAAGACATGTTTACAGCCTCATAAAATATTGTCCCTGGTGTGTGCCAATGTGAAGATGGAATTATTATCTACAAGTAAGTTGAAAAGGAGAGGAATTAATTTTAATTAGGATTGAAGAAATAAATGGTTTCAAGATATCTCCTACATCTTGTTCAAAATGAAAACTATTGTTTGTTTAATTTCTAGTGGCAATACTTAACATTGGCAATTGATAAAGCTTCTCTGCTGCTTAAGATTTTATCTTCAGATGATCAGCAGTAACTCATTCTCATGAAATGCATAATATGGTACTCCATGAAAATGGTTTGTTGATTAGTGGCTCTAAGATTTCTTGAAAGCAAGATGGTTAAGAGTTATTTTGGTGCACATGTAGAACAGAACTTCTTGAAGTTCCATGTTGCAACTAAGGAAAGGTCCAGCTCCAGATTTTTCTCTTACACAATCAACCCACAGCTTGTGTAATGACTGTAGCTGAGAGATGAAATTTTTTCATAATGGAATTTAGTAATTAATCCCAGAAAGTTCTCCAAACCAAGAATGCCAAAGATGCTTTGGCACACATGAAGCACTGACTGTAGTAATCTGTCAATTACTATGTATGGTGTTATGTTCAAGTTCCCTTGTGACTAAAGAAAATTGTAGCTCCAGCAAAGTGGTGTTCTTCGATGGTTTGGTCAGTACATGAAAGGTGAGGTTATTGGAGCGAAAATTTAATGGACTCCCATTCATGCCAGGAATGCAACTTGTACCAGCTAATGAGAGAACGTCAAAATCCTTTCTCAGAGGAAGAAATATGTAACTTTGTATCTCAGTTGGTGCAAGGTCTTGCCCACATGCATAAAGTTGGTTATTTCCATCGGGATCTGAAGCCAGGTAACATTCTAATATTGGTGTAGTTGTTTGGTCCTATGCATGCTGAATTCCCTGGTTCAATTTCATTTAGCATCTTCTGTATACTTGAGGATTTTTTATGTTTGAGTTTCAGACAATTTACATTTCCTTCATACAGAGAATCTGCTTGTGACTGGTGATGTCCTCAAAATTGCTGATTTTGGACTTTCTAGAGAGGTGGCTTCCATGCCACCTTACACTGAATATGTCTCCACACGTTGGTGAGTCTCTATTATCTGAATTATCTAGTAATTTTTGCTTTCATAATGCAGCTGTCAGCCTCCGGTTAATGCAAATAGTTTGACTGAGTTGCTACATATGATCATGTGCCTTATTTCTTCTAGGTACCGAGCACCAGAAGTCCTCTTGCAGTCATCGTCATATACTCCTGCAATTGGTATGTTGTCCATTCATAGAAGTCCATACCAGAGATTTTAATACAGTTGTCAGTCTATGCTGAGGGTTGACTTCATATCATCCCGTTGGCATGCTGGATTGTCAATTTCGTTAAGATAATCATTTTGAAGAGGATATTATGTTGATCTATCATGCAAGCCATGAATCAAAAGATGAGCGACTGAAATTGATCATGTCAAGATAGTCAAATCATATGTATAGTGGAGTACATTACATTACAATACTGTGTTAGAGTGATGTAGCATGCAAGGTAACAGCACCATATGATATCTATTGTGTGCGGTGTACAGGACCAAGATTGTTCATAGTTAGTGAAGTTATGTATTCTCTGGTATCGTACGCATCCTGGCATGCATTATGGCCATTATTCATTAGTTTATTAGTTGACAATTGAAATTCCATCTCATGCAATGAGTTCAATATCTATTGTTTGCTGTTAATCAGACTTCCATATCCCATTTCATAGAAGTGAGTTGTACTCTTGTCTAACGAAGTAGAACTTTCTACAGACATGTGGGCTGTTGGTGCAATACTAGCTGAACTGTTCACTTTGTCTCCTATTTTTCCTGGTGAAAGGTGATTTCTAATGTTTGCACTCCACAATTATCATTGAGATTTTTTTTTGTGATTTGTCCAGCGAATCACACGTATATTAGTTGCATTCAAGTATAAATTAGTTTTGGAGAATTATCTGCAGAAAAGAATTTGATCTCATGAAAGAAAAAATTTCTTATGGCCAGTGAAACCGATCAGTTGTACAAGATATGCCGTGTTCTTGGCATGCCGGATTGTTCTCCTTTTTCTGAAGGAAATAGTATTTTTCCCTTCATTGATATCAATTCTGCAGAGGTGAGTATTGAAGTTAATCTATTTGTAATTCCATTATTGTCATACTCTGCCTTCTTTTAACTCCTATGATCCTTTTTTCTCTGGAAGTATTTTGTTGTCATCGTGATGTCATTGTTTCTGGCCAGATTCTGCCTGCCAATTTTTCTGCTATGATACCCAATGCCAGCTCAGAAGCTATTGATCTCATAATGGTGAGGAATGAACAATTGTAAGATAGAAAATCGTGTTTTTCTTGCTAGCTATGGAATTATGAATTAACAGATGGTACTTTTTGACTGATATTAGCAACTATGTTCATGGGATCCTTTGAAAAGGCCAACTGCCGAGCAGTCGCTTCAACATCCATTTTTCAATGTAAGCATCCCTTCTTGTACTTGTTTTTTTATGTCACCTTTAGGGAATGCTTTGTTAATACCCAGTGCACAGGCTAGCAAGCGGGTTCCTTTTCCTCTGCGTGATCCAAATGAGAGAAAGCTGGATAAGATGGGTGAGTCTTGCAGAATTTAGATTTTGTGGAGTTCCTAATGCAGCAGCATTCATAATTTTAAGCTTCAATGTCAAATAAAAGTCAAAACAAAGTTTCGGAAAAGCAATAGGTACTTGGAAAAAGTCTTACCAAACAGACTATGCTGCAGGTGCAATCCCAAACCTTGAGTTGAACTTGTGGGACTTTGGCAACCAACCTGATGACTGTTTTCTTGGCTTGACGCTAGCAGTGAGGCCAAGTAATGAGAACTTGGGTATGTATCTTAAGTTTTCGTTTTTGGTTGATGCATGTCTTGTTAATTTGGGATAAGTTATAGAAATTGCTTGCAATCAAGATCGTCGTCATATGCATCGAGTGAACTTTTTGTCCTTTGAATATTTGTCGTAAAATATTTATATGGAACTTCTCTGCTATCCAATTGTGAAATTCAATTTCACTTATTGGTTCAAGAGGATTTTGAGGTGTTACATGCATAAATTTACATGATAGTTTGAAATCATGCGCACTCTTCCTCTCAGAAATATTAAACTTTCCTTTTCATGCTTCTGGAGTAGGTGAATGATACATTCTTCCTGTCATTTTCTGTGAATGCTTGATTTGACTTGTGCATGGATGCTCATCTCCCTTGCATTGGTTTGACACAAATTTTTGCTTGTCTTCCAACTTCCCCATATGATTTCTATTGGTAATCATCTTTCTTTATATATGCTTGATTCCGGCAGATTTGGTGCATAACGTCTCCCAGGGTATAGCAAAGGTGAGTTTAAACTTTGTAAATGCTTTATGTAAGTCATTGTTTGAACGTGCTGCCAATGGGGATCGCTATGTTTCCTTATTCAATAGCTTTTCAGAAACAAAAGTAGTAAGGGACTTTTTGTTACTTACAATTGTTGTGCTTTATTGCTCCATTCCTAAGAGTAAGTTTTGACTGGTCTGATCAGTTAGTTTGAACTTCACACTGCAGGATATATTTTTTGGCTCCGACTATAAAGATTGTGCCGAACCATCAGGCAAGTGTAGCGTTTGATATGGAAAAGGCCCTTTTCTTTGCTCTGAAGCTTAGTGTAGTGCTTTTTTGGAATAAATATCTCCCATCATTGATTAGCTGTCATTCACATATTTTGGTTTGGCATTTCAGTTTATTGGTCGCTACTCTCTCCTAATCGAAATCAAATTCAGACACCAGTCGACTCTTCATTGTCACTATCCTTTAGGTAAGTGCAGGCTTGTAAAAATTCACTTTCACGACAAATGTGACAGCATTTTCCCTTATGATCATATGGAAAAGTTTTACCTGGATGTTGTTAGATTTGGTTGACTGGTTGTTTTTTGAAAAGAGTGCAAAACTTTTCATGGAGTAAATGTACGGTGAATGTTTTCTTCAGCAAAATCAATGAAAGTCAGCTGTGCAGGCAAATTTCAGTAATGTGGATAATTTCTCATTACAGACCGCATTGTAGTTGTCTAGCTTGGATTGGAAACAAATCTCTATCACGCTAATGGGTAGATTGTGCTTTCAGAGAAATGATATCTAATTATTCTTGTGTGCTGCAACAGTTCAATTCGGCATCCATCAATTGGAATTCCACAGTCAACTGGGTTGACCCTTTCTTCTTTACAACCCGGTATCTTGGACTGCCCTCTATTGGCCATGCCCTCTTCTTTTCAGCAGGGTCGTTGGCTTTGAGTAACTAATTGCGTTGACGTCAATAACATTGAGCTCTGTAATTTATTTCAATTTTTTTCTTCCTGTAAAGCTCAACAGGACATCGGTATGATGTCCACAAATGGACAATGCCCCGCAATACATTTGCTTCTTGGGGAGTATAGTTCAGAAATACATGATGAACACATTGGAATATGGAGAGGAGAAAATTTGTATAGGATTCTCAGCTTCATTCTTACATTTATATCAACGGAGTAATCAAATTTTTCTAGGTGCTTGCAAAGTAGTGGTTGCAAAGTCTATTGTCACGCATGTGGCATAAACTGCTGTCTCAAGGAAAGAATCGTATAGGTTATTATGATCTGGGAGGAAGACAGCTTATATGTCTTGCAGAGTTTTTTAATGAAGTTACGTAATGGTCTGAATTGGGCTCTCTTTTGGTGGCGTAAGATATTGAGCCTTCCCCATGCCTTTGGGGTTTGAAATAGCCGATGCGGTGGTGGACGGATGCATGCTACTGGGAAAGCATTTTCAGGTAGCAAGAGGGATTCTTTGCAGTGGGAAATGTCCAATGTGCTTGTGGACTCGGCCCTGTTGCTTCTCGCTACGAGTCAAAATGGATTGGGATTTGAACGACGGGTGTGAGACGGTGAGTAGAGCCTCATCATATTGATAGTGAGGGAACCGGGAAAACAGTAATATCATACGTACAACTAACCAAAAGGAGGATTTCTAGAGCTGCGTCAAACTTTCCAATTTGTAGAATATTGCACTTTGACTATTTTGGGAGTGTTCTTGTGTTGGAAGGTTTTGCTTGGGTGGCAGGTATGGGGGCTTATGTGAAATGTCACCAAGAAAAAATGGGATTTTGATTAACTCTCCTTGGCTAATGAGGTAAATTTATTGATGATTGGAGAAGAGTTAGTGTTAGATCAAGACTGTTGATTTCATTCTCTACAGCGTCAAATAGAGTGATTAGTTTCAACTATCTCTTCTTCTGCGAATTCGAGCTCCCCAGGACATGCTCTCTGGGTGGAGATCTTTTTCCGTGCTTCTCCTCTGTAACTCATCGATTTGAGACTCCCACCGAAGCTTCCACTCCATTGAGCCGTGTCGTGCCTGTGATATTTTAAGACAACCAATTAAGTAAACATTTTGGTTGGAGTACACAAAACTACCAAACGGTGAAAGAAAAAAACAACTTTATAATGGGCATGATTGGTTTCTACCCTAGACCGTAACTCAACAACACGGTATAAGCAAGGAAATCAGTACTGAGAAAAAGGTGACAAATGAAAAAAGAAGCAAGGTAGCTAATACCTGTTTATAACAGGATGGTTTCCGACCACCAATGGCCTTATCTCTATCGTACAAAGCTCTGCTTGTCGGATCAGACAGCGTCTCGTAGGCCTCCTGCACCTGAATGAATCTCTTGGTATACTCTTTGGCCCTGTCAGGAGGCGACACGTCAGGGTGGTATTTCAGGACCAGTTGCTTGTAAGCTTGCCTGATCTCCGACATCGTCCCGCTCTCGGAAATGCCCAGAAGGTCGTAGAAACTGTCCGAGTCCGTCGCCAACACGCAGAGGTCGTCAACGGCGGCTCTCGAAGCGGTCCTTGATCTTGCGGAAGAAGAAGACCCACATGGAGTTCTGACGAACAGGCCTGGTTTTGGCAAATGGGTACTAAATCTTGGGCGGACACAATGCCGGGGCACGACCTTGGGGTTGAGTTTTGCGCACAGGGGGAAGTAGGTTTGGCTCATCTCTCTCTCTCTCTCTCTGTGTGCTTCTGCTGGTGAAACAAAAGGAAGTTTCGGTGTCTCAGCTCTGGCTACGAGATTGAATTGTGAGTCTCTGCGGTCTCTGTATTTATGAAGGAGAATGGGTGAATTGGCAGAGCAGCCATGACTAATGAAATGATTTTAAATTTGAGGTTGGATTATGATTTGGCTACGAACTGTATCTTCATTCGTTGGCGGACAGTTCTGATTTTGACCCATGTATAAGAAACGATGATTTGATCCATGTATAAAAACGTGTCGTGAATTTTTGGATACCAATTATGATGGCATGAAGCCTCAACTAGTCCCAACAAGTGACAAGCTTTCCTTTGTATTTTATATGATCCCCGTCAACGTCATGAAAAGCAATCAAAGATAAAATCAAAGTGAATGAAAGGCATGTAGCCATCATTGTACCACTTCGTTCCAATTGGTACATGGTAAATGTAAGATTATAATTATAATCAATTCGGTTTCAAAACGTGACACATAAATAACCTCAAATTTAGGGTTTATTATCTATGCTGTGAGACAAAGGTCACTAAAACGTGTACATAGTCATGACGTTCGACGAGCACAAATAGGACAAATGGTGAGTAGAGGGTTTTGGTTACAGCATGCCCGAGTAAGTGTTGCCAATTCGGAATATTTTGTTTTATAGAAATGATTTACGAAAGGAGTAATTTTGCGTGGGTCATGAAAAGCATTCCTCTAAGTTATTCCGATATCCATTTACGACACATCGAACGCCAGTTTTAGAATGTTGAGCAATCCGGAAGACGGTAAGTGAATACTACAGACGGCCGCTATTACAGGTTAGCTGGTGATATGATTGCTCGATTAGAGTTTACACGAAAATATGAAAAGCTGGGATGGCCCAGCGATTCGATGAAGAGAAGGACAGGTCTTAAGTCCATGCAAAAGATGGGCCGACATTGCTTGTTTTTATTGCCAATCACTCTCCACTAAAGTTGTGCAAGCTTGATGACGATTGACAGCATCCTCAGACGATTATTTTGACGGAATTGTCGAGAGTTTTCATCAATTTTATCTCCTTCTGAAACGCTTTTTCCATTTTCAAACAAGTTTTTGTCCGGATTTTATTGAACAGTCTTTGTTCGACCATTCTTTTGGGATCAATATCTTGACAAGTCGTCTTTTTAGTAGAGTACCTCAAATTATCCTCATCCAATTGCTCTAATAGTCTAATTCCATTGGGTACCCTCTTTTACATGAAATTACCAGTTAAAGTTGTGTCCTTTTTTGCAAAATAGCCATTTTTCTTCATATAATATCTTCACTAAGATTCTACATTCCTCGCAAACCCAAAATCTTCTAATCAATTCAAACCCAAACTCAACCAGTATCCTCCTCCCCGTCCGCCATCTCGAGGACCTTCGCCCCTCCTTGGCCACCACCATTGCATCTCTCTCTCTCTCTGAGTTCAAGTGGCCATGGCATTAGTGACCTTGAACCTAGGTCGGAAGCCTTGTTGTCTGATCAAGATCGCAAGTTGCATGGAAGCCGGATTCCAATCTTATGTCCCGAGGCCACGAAAATTCGCCCATGGCTGATGGGGTGCACAAAGGGGTCGCGTTGACTATCTAAATCAAGGAAAATGAATGCCTCCAAAACCAAAGACTTGCTTATTTAGTTATTCATAACAAGCACGGTAGAGATAATCTTTGACAAACCTATTCATTACCCCACCTATGCCGACAATCATGTCATAGGATATACATCATACTTAAATCATTGATGGTCACTTGCGACAGAGGTTTCGTCATTACTTTTACGTGAAGCTCTCACATCCTTGTTCCATGCTCCGTTGGAGGCCAAGTTGCCCAACTTGCCATACCAGACACTCTCCTGTCGGAGAGCAGGACCGACGTAAAGAAGGGGGACGAGATCATTCTCTTTTCTACTCAAGCGTGCGAGACAGCAAGATACGAGCCCACTTGCACTTAGTTTGTGTTTTCTTTAATTTTATTGATTGAAACATTCGATCATGGAAGGCAAGTTGAGGGTAATTCTAGTTATCCCCATGTTTGAAGTTGATATTTATACCTTCCCTTGAACTAATGCAGGTGAAATCCATATTTCACCAACTCTAGTTATTTCTTGAAATCGGATTAACGTAGGTGAAGTTCAAATGCTAACTGCATCCAAGCCTGGACCCAAAGCCGATTGGTTGGTTACAGCATTAGGGGGTCTCCATTTGAGGAATTGAAAAGCATGTGTCCATAATCCCATCAAGTATATGCAAACTGTTTGAGACCCATGATTTGGAGTAAATCAATTCATAGGCCCTTTTTTTATAAATTGATGGTCTATTAAGAACACAATCCCAGATTGTGAGTTCTTTTTTACTATATTACTGCAATCTATGTCGAGATGAATATAGAGCTTAAAGTACATATTGAATTGATTTGCTTTGCTCGCTACATCAAAGTATTTTTATCGTGCTCAACCCGATTCAAAGAAGTTTAAAAAATTTTATTCCAAAAGAGTAGAACATCATTTATTTATTTTTTCAGGCCAGGAATTCAATCTTTTCACTGATGTCGTTTTGGGATCCACAAGACATAAGCCATTGGATAGGTGGATTTGCATGTTCATCAGTGTGTCAATCCGATGTATGACACGCAGCCCTAGCTTCTTCATATCATATGATTCCCTACTTTCTTTTTCCTCTCGTGACAATCAAAGCCAATATGATTCACTCATTAGAATGGTTATGGTTCAAAATACATATCTTGAATTCCCCAAAGTGCTCTCTATAAAAAAATTCCCCCCAAAGACACTAGCTAGAGACTTACTGGGACGAGAATGTACCATTACTTGGCCATTTAAATAACCTCATCGGGCTAGTTTGCGTGTCATATGCGGGTTTGTTGACATCTGATTTTGTCGATCAGGTAAGTCATCCATTCTTATAAAGATATAAAAATGTCAAAATAGTAAAAAATTAAAAAAATCAAAAAGGGGATAAATCATCCAAGACTCGGACTCGACCTGACTTGCCCAAAGGCCCCTGGTCTCGCTGTTTGCTCCCGAAGGACCCATCACCCAACTGGAGCAATCACCCTCTCTATTGCAGAAAGGGCGAGCGATCGAACAATAAAATAGACAGAATAAAGAAAATAAATCGGACCCCAGGTTTACGTGGTTCGGTCGTAGAGACCTACGTCCACGGGGAGAGCATCGACGAATTCCACTATAGAACAAGCGATACAACGGAGATTACACACTCGAGTCACTCAAACACTCTCAGTGTTTCCCAAGCCCCAATTACACCCAATAACTCACGCAGTGTTTAGCCCCACAATTCCTAGTGAAATAATCTCTCAATCTCACAAATGAATTATACACGAATTCTTACCACAAGAATTTAATCGGCTAAAAACACTTGAATCTTCTTGGCGTAATTGCTCGAACGAGATCAACGGAGAAATCTTCTCCCAAGCACTCGATGACGAATCGGCACTTCAAGACCTCTTGCATTAATAACGGCTTAATTCTTCTCCATGTATGACCGTATATATAGTGGACTTGAGGACTCTTCAATTGTTGAAAGTCACTCCTACTTGGAGTAGGAATAAATTAAGAAACCCACTCCTACTAGGATTAGGAAATCCATACCTACTAAGATTAGGAAACCCACACCTACTAGGATTATGAAACAAATCAAACTTTTGCTTTGGGCTCAAACTCGAGATATATTTTCAACACTCCCAATGAGACAATCCTCCTAGACAGCCGTGACTACGATCACTGGTTCGTCGTCATGGAGTTCCCCTCCGACCGCAAGCCCTCCAGTGAAAGATGATCAACGCTTACGCCAAAACCCTAGCCTCCATTATTGCAAGGTAAAGAGTAGAAGAAATGTTATCTTTGATTTTTTTTCCTTTACATGTCGAGTCCTAGTTCAAGTTGAATGTGTTTGGTTTGTTTGTTTATTGTTTCTTGGTGCTCATTTGGATGCATTCGAAGTTTCAATGAGGAGTCTCAGTTGGTCATTGATGTTTCGGTGGTGAGGATCGAAAGAAATGTGACTATAATTGAGGGTAACTCCAAATTGAAAAAGAAAAAATTTGAGAAGCTTACCTTCACTGCTCGAGTTAACTTTTCTAATATGCCCCTACCAACTTGTGAGAATCTGAAGTAAAATTACAGGAAAAATCCATGTATATAAACAGAATAATGATATTCATAATTTATGTTTGGCACATCAAGATATGAATTCAGCAAGACCCAGAGAACACCAAGTAATCCTATTTAATTAAGATGAAGCATTATTCAAATTCAAGTCAACACGATCCAAAACCAAGGTAACACCCAGCCTCAATCGTTGAATTAATTGGTTGGGATCTTCCAACTAGAGCTTCACTAAAAAATGACAGCTAAACCTTTGACCACACTAACCAAAAGCATCTCCAAGCTTTAAAAAAAATAAAAAAATAAAACACCAGCATCCAAAAACCATATGAACATCAGAATCACCTTTAACTTTGTAGGAGAGCTCCTCGGAGATCAAGGACCCGAATGTAATAAAAGGAGTTGTGAAACCAAGTAAGCTCTCTTCTTCGCCTCCTCTTCAATGAAACCTAGAACGCATGCAAATCAGCACCAAGAATATCATTATTCTTCTTACAGCAGCAGGATGAATATCATTATTCTTGTTACATACATGG
Organism: Corymbia calophylla; assembly: GCA_014182845.1. Lineage (NCBI taxonomy): Eukaryota > Viridiplantae > Streptophyta > Magnoliopsida > Myrtales > Myrtaceae > Corymbia > Corymbia calophylla. Next base: position 15,712,768 of record CM024703.1, read on the forward strand.
ATTTTGCCTGTAATTTAACTTCAGATTCTCAAAACTTGGCAAGGGGCGTAACAAAAAAGGTAGCTCGAGCAGTGAAGGCAAGTTTCTCAGATTTTTCAATTTGGACTTGACCTCAACTACAGTCACTTTTCTTCGGGTCCTCACCGCCATTGCATCAATGACCATCTGAGGCTCCTTACTAAAACCTTGAACGCATCCAAATCATCATCAAGAAACAAATAAACAAAAAAAAATCGAACACATTCAGCTTAAACTAGGACCGGAATGTAAAAGAAAGAAAAATATAGTATTTCTTTCTACTATTTACCTAGCAACAACGGAGGCTAGGGTTTTGACGTGAGCATTGACCATCTTTTGTCGAAGGGCTTGCAGTCGGTGAGGAACTCCATAACGATGACGCAGTTGTCACGGGCCGATCGTTTAGGATGGCGACCGTTCGGCAACTTAGGCTATTTCGGACTGCTTAGGATTGTTGGGGCCTAAGCCAAGTCTCTTTGGATCGACCGATCACTCACTCACCCGGATCGTAGAGAGAAGCTCTGAATGAAAGAAATGAACTTAGATTGCTAATGGTTGGATGGACACAAATGAGGGGGAGGGCACCCCTTCTTATACTTGAGGCCCTCAGATAACAATCATTGATCGAGTTTCGATCCGGCGGACGAGATCGTACCGCTCCACCTACCACCTACCACCTACCACCTACCGACATTTATGACAAGAAAAATCTAGACCATGGCGCAATTACATGATCGCCTGTCCCTGAGAATGTTCCGAAAGTGCTTGGATCCTTCGAGGGGCATTTTGGTCATTCTTCCTCGATTACGAACGCCCCATTGACCATGGAAACCTCTGCTCTGTGACATTCTCCCCCACTCATTTGAGCAATGTCCTCGGCACTCACAGCATGGGGAGAGTTTTTCTTGGCACGAGCTTTTCCCGCTTCTTCCTATTCCGCTTGGCCTTGACCGACTCGAACGGTACCTCGAACGGCTTTTCGAACGATCGGTTGAGTGGCTTCACGATTGGTTGGGTGCACGATCCTTTCTTCGACTCGGGCATGGCACGCAGCACGTACTCCACTTCGGGGAAGAGGGCTTCAATCGGCATGTCGTGAGTTGGCGCAGGAGGTCTCAACTCTACCTTCGGCTTCTGCAATGGTTGGGTCTTTGGTTGTTGATCGGCCATGCGCTTGGCCGCCTTCAAGCTCTTGTCAAGGAGATGAACCGCAGCAATCATCTTGGTGTCCATCACCCCTTTGAGCATCGGCATCATGGACAGACACTTCGGATCGAGCACTATGATGCACTTGGACCCCATGTCGATCATGGCTTTCGCTCGGTCGAAGAACTGCATTCCCAAGATAAGATTGTAGTCGTCGAGCGGGACTACTTCAAACGGGAGCTTGCCTTTCCATCCACCAATTTAGACTTCGACCTCCGGGGTTGTGCCTCCACTTGTAAGGTCTTTCGAGTTGACGGTCTTGAATCGCCTTCCGTTCGGTATCACTTCCAAGCCCAACTTCTTCGCTACCTCGGTCGCCATGAACACGTTGGACACACCCGTATCAACCAAGGCATAGAGAGTAATACCACATACCTCGAGTTCGACGAAGTACATGCCCGTTTGCTCCTTCTTCTTGGGCGGAGGTTGGGTTTGCACGGAGTTGAGAGTCATCCCACCAAATCGGATTTGGCGCTTCTCCTCCTTTGGCCGTTCTTCTTTTTCTTTGACGGAGAGGATGTCATTGACCCGGTGTTTTTGCGGACACTTCTGCGTCATATGGTTCCCTTTGCAAATGAAGCAATGAGCGAGCAGAGGTTGATTGTACTTACTTGTGTAGTTCGCATGCGGTCGACCTCCTTGGATGGGTTGTTTGGACGAGCCTTCTCCCCAAGCCTTCATTCGACCGCCTTGATCCTTGGGGCCATGGGAGTTGTCTCCACCTTCATCCTCGGAGGATCGATCCGACCTCCAATCCCTTGATCGATGCTTCGTTGGATCGAACTTGTTGAGATCGATGAGCGACTCGGCCACGGTTAAGGCTCTCGAGAGATTACTCACGTCTCGACGCATTAGCTTTTGCCTTGCCCACAGCTTGAGTTCATCCAAGAACGCTCTGAAGGCCTCCTCTTCTCCAAAATTGTTGATTTGAAGCTTGAGTTTGGTGAATTCCTTCACGTACTCTCGGACCGTACCTCGTTGTTCGAGGCGATGGAGCTTGCTACGGGCTTTTTGTTGAGCAAACTCGAGGAAGAAGTACTCCCGAAACTCCTTCAAGAAGTCATCCCATGTCTCCACGGGATGGGCATTGCGCTTGGTCTCATCACACCTATTGCGCCACCAAAGCATTGTGGTATCGGTAAGTAACATGGCAGCGGTTCGTACTTTAACATTCTCGTGTTGGATGTTGGTGGCTCCGAAGTACTGCTCCATGCTCCATACGAAGTTGTCCACCTCTTTGGCGGATCGATCACCCTTGAACTCCTTGGGCTTCGGCACCTCTATCTTGGGCACCACTTGGGTAGGCATCGCTCCGTTCGCGATGCTCAGTTTGCATAGGGTGAGCTCCGTCTTGAGCTCTTGGATCTCCACCTTCATGGCATCGACTTCGTCCCATTGGGGGTTCTCCTCTTCCATTGTTCGGACTCGTTCCCTCAAGTCGTGGATCGATATCTCGAGGGCATCGTCCTTCGTTTGGAGAGGGACCGTCGCATCGTTGATGGCGTCCGTGAAGTCCTTGCGAAGGGAGCCTTCAACCTCCATGATCCGGTCTTGAACATCATCGAGTCTGTCAATGAGGTCGGCCATGGCATTTCGCATTTTCGCAAACTTCTCATCAAGCGCGGCAACGGTTTCCGACGAGGTTCCTCTTTTCTTGCTTCGGTCGCGAGTCTCTCTGACTTGGGTGACCTCTCCATCCACAATAACTTCTTGGCTCGACATTCTTTTGAACAATTGGTGCTGCTCGGATCTCTCTTCTTTGCTCTGATACCACTTATCACGGGCTGATTGTTTGGGATTGCGACCGTGAGGCGACTTAGGCTATTTTGAACCACTTGGGATCGTTGGGGCCTGAGCCAAGCCTTTTTCGGATCGACCAATCACTCACTCACCTGGATCGTAGAGAGAGAAACTAGAGAGAGAAGTTCTGAACGAAAGAAAGGAACTTAGATTGTTAATGGTTGGATGGATACAAATGAGGGGGAGAGCACCCATTCTTATACTTGAGGTCCTTAGATTAAAACCATTGATTGAGTTTCGATCCGGCGGACGAGATCGTACCGCCTCACTTACCACATACCAACATTTATGACAAGAAAATTCTAGACCACGGCGCAATTACAGAATCGCCCGTCGTTGAGAATGTTCCGGAAGTGCTTGGATCCTTTGAGAAGCGTTTTGGTCGTTCTTCCTCGATCACGAAAGCCCCTTTGACCATAGAAACTTCTGCTCTATGACACAATGCTCGTAGTCGCAGCCGTCAAGGAGGATTGTCTCCTTGGGAAGGCGGTTGTACCGGTCGCGCGACGAGCCCTTCAGGAGTGAGTAGTGAGCCATCTTCAGCTTTTCGCAAGCTTTTTTTTTTTAATTACAACGCTTTTTACTTGTTAGATAGTGAGTGGTCCGATTAGATAAATGTGGACGCGGCGCTTTGATAGCGTTGAATATTTTCTCCCAGGTACACAATGATTTGGCAAGTGGGGCAGCAAAGCAGAGGTCACGCATAACACAAGGCGTGGGGGCAAAGAAAAAAAACTGGGCAGAGTTCTAGTGAGGGAGCGAGGGAAAATAGAGAACTGAAGGGGAGCAGACCGAGAGGGAAGAGGGAGAGATCGGGGCATTGTTCTGAACAATACAAGAGCGAGAGAGGAGAGCAGTTGGAGACACACACAATAGAGACGAGGCAGAGTCAAGAGAAAAAGGGCAGAGGAGGAAAGAGAGGAGGGGGGAGCCGGCGATTTTCTTCATAGGAGGCTCACGAACTCCTTGATCCTTTGCGCGTGGCTCAATCGGCCACTTCTAACTTCGCCGTCAGACGCCTTCACTCCGGCGTCCTCCCTCTCCCGATTCCTGACATTTCTGCTAAGTTTTTCTAGTCGCTCAGCTCGTGTCCCTCTCTCACTCCCGAGGATCTGGTCCGGAGACTTACGCAAGACGATCGACCGTCGTTCGATTTGCCTAGGGCTTGCCTTTCGGCGGCCGTCTCCGAACCGGGTACGGACTCCCACCAGGGAACGCTCACCTAACATCACCCCCTTCCATGCCTCTATTTTTGTTTGAGCTAGAAGTCGAGGCCTGGTTTTTTACCATTTTCCGTGCTGGTGGCATCAACTGCTTTGTTTCCTTTCATTTCACGCATTTCTTAGTGTTTGTTTGAGTTTGGGTATGGGTCCGAGTTCTGAAAAATGGTAGATATCTCCTTCTCGATCCATGCTCACCATGTGCTCGAAGAAATGCCTAAACCATATTTGATCGCCTTAGTCTCGGTTTTCAATCGGCCCAGAAGGGGTATGCGGATATGTTTTGTTCAGCATGAGATTGTTTTTTATAACTGATCATGTTTTTAGCCAGATTTCATGTCCACCAAGTCCGAATCTCCTCAAAATTTTCGATTGCCTTTGCCTTACGCTATTATATATCTCTGCAAATTTTCTCTGTGTTGTGGCTGTGAGCGTGATTCTTGAGTGGGTGACGATGGAGAGAGTAGACTGGTTTTGTGGTGGATGGCGATGGCGGTTGATGGTAGCGACGCCATCCGCAGCTGACCAAAGAAGGGCTTCGTTAGAGGAAAGGCCGATTGAAGGCTTCACTAGGCTTTAGATGGGAGCTGGGATTAATTTTAGCTTAGGGTTTTTGGGGGGTCCTAGGGCTTAGTTCAGCCGAATAGGGAGCTGGGCCGGTCAGGCTTTAGGTTGGTTTAGCTGAAATTATGTATAGATGCAGTCTAGGGCTTGGCCGGGTCGGGCTTAATACGGGAGCATGACCTAGGGCACAGCACAGATCAGCGGACTCGGGTTAAGCCCTTGCCCGACCCTGGTCCGCTCCATAATAATCATAATAATAACAAAAAATCGAATTTTTTCTTTTAAAAAAAAATAAAATTTGAAGATTAAAAAATTAGAAATTTGGCTAGGAAAGTAAGCCTTATTTAGGATGTTAAGTTTTAGTATTAGAATTAGTCTAGCTTATTTTAAATAAATGCTTACATGATTTGGGAAAATGGAGAAGTTGCCCTTAGTGGTCAATTAATTGTTTTCTTGATTTCCAAGGTCAATTAGCTTGATTGCATGTTTAATTGAGCTTGCACGTGTTTGATTAGATGGATGTTAGTTTGATTACGATTATCAATGCATGTATTGGCGGCTAGATTAGTGGATTTGATTAGCTTTAAATTGTGATTAGTGAGTTGGTCTTCTGCTGCTTGAACGCAAGTGGGGGTTAGTTATCGCTAATCTTAATCAATGAACACCTAATGGATTAGTAGGTAGCTTGGGATAATGTATTTGCATGACTAATTCAAAAGCTAATCCCAAGGCAAATTGAATGTTGATTTAGCGCAAACTTTGGTAATCCTTTATTTGATTGATTACATGCTTTGATTGATGATGAATGAGTGGGTGAGAACCAACAACTTAAGCGGCGGGTGAGAGCTTGATAAATTGAAGGCCTACCCATAGCGATCCAATGCAACTGTAGCATAGTATAGCTTAGTTTAGATTAGATTGGTTAGACTAGCTTGTCATAACTTTATGCCTTAATTAGATTGGACTCTAATTCATAAAAATCAAATAGACATAGAATCACTTTTAAAATAATGGTTATTTTAGCTTAGATTAATCTAATCATGAATAAAATTAGTATAAGTAGTAGTCTAGCTCTATTTTCAATATTAGTCTTTAGTGCCAAGCTTATGAGGGTTGTTGTCCTAAGGCTTAATAATAAGACCATGTTATGTCATTTGCCCGACAAGCATCAGGTTTACTTTTATGTACTTTAATTAGTAGTTTTCAAATACTTGAGTGTTTATTTGCTGCATTTCAATAGCTTAAGTGTTTGCTTTTTCACAACTCTCTTCAATAAATTGGGTGTTAATTTCTTTTTTAGATTATGCTAGAGGGCGCCTATAATCTAACTCATAAACTTGAGTCGGAGGCTTATGGCAAGTATGCTATCCCACACACACAGCTCTCTTGACCTCAATAGGGACTGTTTGTTAAACGTCAAGTTTCTCCTCAAGTTATAAACTTATACTATAGAAATCTCTAGGATATTGGAAAATGATGCACAAGATCCCATATGGACTAGTGTAGAGCATTCTTCAAGATTTTTTCAATCATAGTATTTGTTCAAAATCAGAGTTCTGAACTAGAAGAGAGAAAGAGTTTTTAGAAGATCATGTTGATAGAGCACACCACACACTTTGTATTCCCTTTCACTCATGATTTTTACAATGAAGAACTCCTTGCTTATATAGGTAGAGGAAGATACAAACGATAAAAGAGCAAGCTGGCCTTACTTGGACAGACAACATAATTTTAAAAGGAAACTAACCTCTTACGGGCTATAAAAACATAGGGTCTTGTGACAGGCTATCTTTGGTTATGGTGAACAGTAACCTTGTGCATTATGTTATAGTGAACAGTGACCGGTTGTCACGCCCCGACTCTCGAGCTCGCGGCAACCCCTTCTCTTGGTCGATTGAAAGCGACGTCCCAGGACCCATCCATGACCATTCATTTTAATCTTTCGTTAGCGCAGCGAAATGAAGACGAACCATCCCCGAAAAACATACAATCAAACAAGGGATAGAGGGATGAATAGCAAGAACAACAACAACTACTCAATTATTCAATTTATTGGATTAACCAATGGAGGATCGTTTTCCAAATTACAAGCCCGACAAAAGGGCCGATCCATCCTCTAAGCCAAACCAAAAAGACTAGGCTAATCCAACAAGTACACAAAGAACCCTCGGGTTCAACACCACGATCACTCGGACCCATCGGACTCGGTCTCCGTCGAGTCGATCACCTGGAGGAGCGGGCGGGATCCTCCATTGCGGGTACGCCATTCTAGGGACCTGAAAATGTTTAACCACGACGGGTTGAGATAAAATCTCGCGAGTTCTTCCCTAAGCCCCTTAGTACGCCAACTCAACCCGGGGTATCTCTCCGTAACCACCCCTCACTCAACCCAACAAACAACCAAAACCAAACAACAGGCCAACAACAGACAGGGCAACCAACATAACAATATTCGATTCGCATGCAACCTTACCCGGTATGCCATACCCCCCGCACGTTCAATCTCATACAATGCAAGCAAGGCACATGGCCGTCGATGATACAAGATTCATCAATCACATGCGAATCGCGTCACAAGCGATCTCACCCGCCATTGCCACACCTTGCACGACTGTCAACTCATGCGTCAAATCATCACGACATCAAGAGCATGCGAATAATCAGAGTATCTCACACAACTTTCTCATGTCTCACATCCACACATATGCTCCGATTATTACGACCCTTTAGGCCACGGCACAACCTTATGGTTGGCGGTCAACCGGTCGTAAACTGCATCGTCCTCCCCGTGAGGCACGGCGACGTCATGGGCTCTCCCCACCGACGGCATTCCATAAGGAGCATGGGCCCGGCCTCAACCGCGACTCCGCATCGACCACCGTCGGGCGACCCAATGGTCACGGCACAACCCCAATGGGGATTGGCGGTCATCCGCCAACCGGGCTATCAACTTTAATCGACCACGCAACACATCGAAACAGTTCATTCTTGTCTTTGCTTTTGCTTGGTCGTGAATGCAACATCGCTCATGCGTTCATGCTCATGCGACATGCCATTTCGTATAACCCACGCAATATGTCATGCGATCTCACTCGACAATTCCAAAATCCAAATTCCAACCAACACTCGATCACGCATTTCATCAATATTCACGAGCATAATTAACAATCGGCACTCCAATTAATCACAACGATCAATAGCACATCAAATTCGGAGACAAAATTTAGCTTCGGATGAACAAAGTGTGAATAAATATGTGAACAAGAATCAGAGTGAACAAAGATTAGTGAACAACGAATCCGTGAACAGCAAATAATTTGTGAACAATGTGATTTTTTCGAAATTCAATTAATTAAAACATTTAATCCAGAAATTAAACAAAACATTAATTAAAACAATTAATCAATTCAGTTAAATCAAATCATGCTTAATTAATCACAAAAATCACATAACCCTCATTTAAGCAATAATTAAGCACAATTAGCAAAATTAAGCTAATCTAATCCTAACCATCTATCTAACCACCTATCTTAGGGCTAATAAACTTAATTAAACTTCCTAAACCAATCTTACCACTAATTAACCCAACCCTAAGCAAGTTTAGGCACTAAATAGGGATTAGGAGCTAAACTCACCCGTTAAGCGGGCCGGAGACATGGACGCGGCGGCGGCGACGAACCCGACACTGGGGACCTCTACCACGACGATCCAAGGCGGTCCCGGGCTCAACACAGCAGCAACAAACTCGGAATCCCTCGCAACTCGAAAACCGACCGCACGGGAGGAAAGAAGGCGATCGGAGTTGAACGGGCTGCCCGGAGCTCCGGTGAGCGGCGGGCCAGCGACCAACAGCACCTGGGGTCGAGGGGGAACCACTTGTGGCTGGTATGGGCGGTGATTGGGTCGGAAAGGGAGGAAAATGGCCGAAACAAAGAAAACAGAACAGCAGCAGGCGGTCAGAAAACGGTCCGGCGACAGCCGGCTTTCGGCTGGAATACGGGATGATCGGAAGCTCTTTCCGGCGATCGGCCGACGCTATTTGAACGGAAATTCTCTTCTGAACACAACGGCGGGTGGCACGAGACGAGATTCCAATGGGAAGGCAATGAACAACTCAGATTTCGGTGAAAGGTCAAACTGAAAAACGAGAAGGAAGGAAGGAAAACCATGGGAGAGAGGTGCTTTGCGATTTTTGGAGAAGATGAAGAGGAGAGAGAGAGTGAAGTGAAGGCTGAAGGATAAGCCTTATCCAATCCATCAAGGCTTGCCCCACTTGCCAAACAATGACCTCATCTTCTCTTTCTTCTTTTTGACTTTTCTTCAAAATATCCAAGGGCATTTTGGTCATTTCCACCTTGCACATTTCCCAATCTGTCCTTGGGCTGAAAATGGAGGACGGGCCTAGGAAATGGGCTTGAAAATGAATAGGAACGGGCTCGGGAATTTGTTGGGCTCGAATTGGCTCAAGGTTAGACAATAGGATCGGAAGGGTAAAGGGTCGGTTTGGCCCAACGGGCTCACTTGCTTGCCTCGGGCCTTCCATGGCGGCTGTCCCACCTTGGGCGTGAGGCCCACACTGATCTTGCCCGGCCCATGTCCTCGTAGGCTCGTGTTCTCGGTCCGAAAATCCCCTTTTCAATTACTCGGCTTAACTGACACCGTCGATCGACTAAGAAGCATCGTCCAAAAGTCCTTCTCGAACGTTCCCGAAAATTCAAAGTCCAATGCTTTGGATTCTCATGCCATGTCAATTTCGCCCGAATGCCATTTTGGTACTACTCGATCGACAGCGGCTTTGAGGATTCACGCGTAACCGACTCGTGCTAATTCACGTTCAAGACTTCTCGACACATGGACGTCCTTGACTACGTGTAATTGCGAAGGATAGATTCTTATTTCAAAGTACACGATTATCAAGGATCGACATAGGGCCATTCGCGGGTTCGATAACAATAGACGGAATCACCCGTCGTCCCATTATTTCTGTCCGCGAATTGACTTCTAGTCGTCCCCGAAATCAGCCCGCATAACTACGGGATCGTCCCTTACGCAAGTCTCACGGTCCGAGTCGTTTTCCTGTGTCAAGTTCTTTAGTCGCACGAGTTCTCGTTCTCATTAGCCTTTGCCCTCAAGGTCGCATCTCGGAGTGATCGGTTAGAGAGAGATCAACCAACAATGCATCGACGAAATTCACGTTCATTCCTTCCTCAAAAGGGCTCGAATTTCAGGATGTTACACCGGTGCTATAATGATTTATTGCGGCTTTATCTCTCATTCCTAGAGTTGTAGTTATAATATGAGTCATCATAGCTATAATTAAATTTTTCTATGAGCAATGCATTTTTCTCTTTTGAAGGATCAAATAAGACTTTCGATCTCTTCTGCCGACAGATGGGGTTCATGGGAGAAACTAGCGCTGAAAAGATTAGAAAAAGGGCTAGGATTCTGGCTAAATGGTCCTCCCAAGGGTTGAGAGAGTGGTCCATCCCAAGGGTCATGAGGAGTGGATGACTCTGGGTTGTTTTGTTTGAAAACATCTAGAGCTTCTTGGATTTCATGCCAAGTAATGTCCCATGCATCAGAGTGATCCTATGACAAGTTAGTATTTGCTTAGGGCTATGCTTATGGTGGAATGACATGATTTTCTTGGAAAAGAATTCTTTGGAGTTCTCGATATTCTCTTTTGTTGGAGGAGATGGTGCTTGGAAGTGTCTGGTAAATGCGTGCAACTTCCTGAAAGACTTAGGGCCCATAGGTTGTAATTCATGTGAGAAAAGGTTTGTTAGAGATCCACCCAATCGAATGGATGAATGTCCAAGACCTATGAAACAAAATAACTGTGTGTCTTTTTAGCTTAGGACTTCATTCATGGTTTTGAATTATGAAGAGTTCCTTCCAGTAATTGAGTGGTTTGAACCATGTGAGGACATCTATGAGGTGCTCCCGATCGGATTCATCTCATGCGAGTGCCTTGTTAATAACGTGCAAAAAATTTTCAGTGGGAAATTTTATGATTATCGTGTACAAGTTGAACATGTACCAAAATAATCATTTAAGTTCTTATGGGAACTCTTCATCAGGGGACCACCATAAAGGGTGAATAAATGGGATTTTGGGATGAAGTCATTTGATTTGAGTAGTAATCCTCCATAATCTCTGAAAATTCTAAGATGGTATGTCCATAGAAACTCTTTAAGTTTTTGTTAGGATATTGTCTCGGATTGTAATTGGAACCTCAAGAAGATATTTGAAACTTGGCTATTTATTATTTATATCAACAGTGCGGTATGTTTCCAAGAGAGGTTCTTTCGAACATACATGTTGAGTACTTCGAGGGGGCTCTTTTGGCTTGGACAAAAAGTCTGCAAAGATGTTCTTCTTGCCTAGAATGTGATTGACTTCAAATGAGTATTTTGAAAACCATTCTGCCCATTGTAAAAGCTATGGATGGGGAACTTGTTTCTACTTGAATTTCAGCGTTTGTGGAAAAAATGACATATCCATTTCAATGAGGAAATGGTGCCCTATGAGATGGAACTCAAACTTTTTGATTCCATATTTGACTGCAAAAATTTCCTTGAAGGTGGAATGATAATGTATTTTTGCCTAAGAGAGTCTTCCACTCTTATAGGCACAAACGTGTCTAGTTCCGTTGATTTCTTCAAGGAGAACAGCAACCTAGTACTTGTCATTGGCATGAATTTGGAGTATTTGTTTTCCCGTAAAGGGGATCTTCAAAGGAGGAAGTTGTTGCAAAACTTTTTGAGATGAGCAACAACTTTAGTCTATTTTTGTCCCCATGGAGGGGCATTCTTCTTGAGCATCCTTTGGAGCAGTCGGAGTGTTTTAGAGATTTGGAGGACAAAGTCTCTCAAATAATTGACAATGCCAAGGAATTGCTGAACCTATTTGGTCATGAAATCCCTTATCGGGAATTTTTGGAGTTCCTCAGCAATGTGAGATTTTGGACAATAGGTTCCCTCTTTTAAATGCATTCCAGGAACTCTATTTCCTCTAGGCAAGAATTATTTTCTTTTAAGAGGGCATAATTCCATACTTCTTGACAATGTCAACAAATTGGGCCAAAAGTTTATAATGAGAATCCTCATCAGGATTGTACAAGAGGATATTGTCAATGTAAATCTGAGAGTTAAATAAAATAGCTTCAAAGATTTTGCACATGACCTTTTGAAAAAGAGATGGCGTGGTTTTGAGCTCAAAAGGGAGAACTATCCATTGAAAATATTGATTCAAGGATGCAAAATCCAGTTTTGGGTCTGCCTTTGGATCAATGCCTAGTTACCAAAATCATATCTTGAGGTCAAATTTTGAATAGATTTTTGCTTGGGCAATGCTAAGAAAAAGGGAATTTTGGTGGGGGTAATGGGAATTTGTCATCCGAAGGAATTAATTCAGCGTTGATAATTGATTACTAATCATCTTTTCATGGCTTTGTTCAGCATGTTTGTTGACATAGAATGCTTCATAAGCCCATTGGGAATTGGAAGGCTTAATCAAACCTCGTGCTAAAATTCTGAGCATTCTTGTTGAGCAAGAGTAAGGTGTTCAAGGTTTATACCCGAGTGGCTTGCATTCGTCAGATTTATGTCTTCATTCCATTTGAAAGGAAGTTTAACATAAAAGGCTAAGTTTTTCCACAAGGGCTGGTTACAAGTCCGAGAGAATTAGGAATGAGACTTAGCGCAACAAAAGAGTAGAGTTTGATTATTGGGTCCAGTTTGGGTGGCTGGAGAGTGTAAAATCTCTTGATGTCCAAATTCTCAGAACTGGGTTATGAGATGAAGCCCATTGGACACGATTCTAAGCTTTGGAAGTTGGATCAAGATGTTTCAACCAATGATGATGTCTTTATCTAGGAGTTAGAACTAAGGATTTTTGTGGTGATAGAACACCGGGGAAAAATTGGATGGTAATGGGTTTGCTACGGAATTTAGTAGCAAAGATGTCACCAGAAGCAAAGTTGAAATACCTAGTATACGGCTTCCAATTTCTTTTAAGAGAATCTTGGTGTCCAATATAAAAGAGCTAGCTTCGATGTCTACAAGAGCAACAAGAGAGATGGGTTTGTGATATTTTGACAAGAGAATTTGGATGGGTATGTAAGGGTGATGGACTGGTTCAGAAATTTGGATTTCATTTTCCAAAAAAGGAAAGTCTGGAAAGAATGTGAACACTTCATTTTCAAAATCGAGGGCTGAGTCTGAACTATATGTTTGGATGGCACATAAAGTATTCCAAAGTCTACTTTACTCTAGATGATCTCCCATATCATAAGTGGCTTGAATGACTTCAAGAATTTCATGATTGGCTCACTACTAGGCATATTTTTGAACCCAACACTTATGATATCCTTTTGGAATTTATTAGTCGCTTCACTAGAGTGCTCAAAGACTAGTGGCATGCCGCCTCAAAGTAAGACCAGCTATACCCATTGACATAATCAATGGATAATGCTATCTAGATCATTCATGTGTATTTCATCTTAAAGCTAGAAAATTCAAAAGAGCTCAAATGAAAAGAGTTCTTTGAAAGAAAGTGTTGTTCATTAAAGAGAAAAGATCTCGACCGACACTTCCAAGCGATGATCAAACTCTTTTACTTGTTAGGAGCAAATTTGAATCTCAAACCAATCTTCCTAGCATCCATTCCTAAGGAAGTTAGTCAAGCTGCCAAAAAGACCCTCTAGGCAAAGTAGAAAAGTTTGACAAAAGCCATACTTGGAGAAATTCAACAAGTTGTCCATATCTCTCTAAAAGAACTTTGTCTTTGACGAGAAGCTTTTCGAAACTATCTTAAGAAAAACAAGCATCTTGATAAGGCATGCTTAAAGTCAGAGTTAAAGATCAAATGTCCCAAGGATTACATCGACTTATCTTGCACAAGCTACGAGGAAAAGAGACACTTGAAACAATTTTCTCTCAAAAATCAAAGAAAAGAAAATTGAAGTGAAAATTCCTTCGTAAAAGCTGCCATTGCTCTTCAAAGAAACACAACAAAGACGAATGTTATGTTTGTAACAAAAAATGACATTTTGCTAAAAAATTTCCTAAGGCAAAGAAGCGTGGTAACCATCTGATTGAAAAAAATCATGAAAAACACTAGAATCTCTCTCACGATTCTTATATCGAGTCCATCTTCTCTTTAGAAGATTATGTTGATAAAGTACACAACATGCTTTTTATTCCCTTTATAAAATAACCCTACAAAAACAATTATATGAACACTTAACAACTTTGAAAGACCTTTAGGATCGTAATTTGCATAATCAAGAGTGTGTGACCACGTAGATTAAACAACTAATTAGTTAGATATCAAAAAAGTGCTAATAGTAATATTAGCGCAATAAAGTCCCCGAATCTAAAATTTTTGGCTACATAGGAATTAGAATGACACTTCCGAGTCTCAATTGATTTCAAGTCAACCTTAAAAGGTTGGTGAGGGCCCCTAGTAAAGGTGTTTAGGCTGTTAAGAATTTAAAAGAAATTCCATCTCACATAAGATATAGATTTGATAAAATCCACGCTCTTGATCAATGAACCTTCTTTCGGCAATGGAAAAGATTATGTGTTTGAGCCATCTTTTCAAGGAACCATTAGAATCATCTTTGGAGTAAATACCTCTAAACCTATTTGCTGAGGGTGACCCCTCAAAGGTAGGTCGCAATAATGTTCGCCCGTAATGCACATTAGATTCGTCATCAATTCAAGGACGAGATGATATAGTTTTGATGTAGAGGAAGATATGCTTAGAAAGGGATTCCAAATGATAATATTTATTTTGAATAATGAGGTGTTGTTTACATTGTCTTAAGTGACTATTTATAGGGAGGTCACCCTTTAAGAAATAATCAAATAACAAAATTAAGGAAAAAGATAATTACAAAAGGGAAAGTCTTCAAAACATGTCCGAAATCTTAGACGGCTTGCATAACAAGGAAAATGCATGAATTTGGAGATTAAACATTACCCAAATCATAGTAGGCCGTTTGTTGTTTCGAAGATCTCACAATCCTCTTCAATTGGATATGCTTCATAATTCCTCCCAAATCAAAGTAATGACTGTTTGAAGTTGACCCCTCATATATGGTGTGGGTGGGACCACTTGTTCTTACGACACTCAAAAGTTTCCATATAAGTATTTGCCAACTATTCTACATCAATCTCCTCCACTTCAAAAAGAACTTGACCCCAAGTTATTGTTAGGATAAAGGGGAGTGTTTGGAGGATGATACTCAAATAGGTTCGCCAAATTGAATGTCAAGGAGATATGTTGAGAATGTCAGAGAAATCAACAAGATATGCATTATCATTGATCTTATTCATGATTTGGCAAGGGCCAACTTTTTTGTGCTTCAGCTTATTATATGTACCAACAAGGAAGCATTCGTAGCAAAGGTAGACCATCACTTCGTCATCCTCAACAAATACTTTGAGGCGGCGGTGTTTATCTATAGTAGCTTATGGTGGAAGCTCCAGCTTGTTACTTCACAACCTTTTGTATCTCTTGCAATTTTTGTTGCTAGGTTCTCAATTGCAACATTATATCTTAGGACTTTAGGCAAAGGCACAAAATCCACTATGTGTTGTGGCATTCGCTTGTAAATGACCTCAAAATGAAAATTTCCCTTGGAGCAAAAGCAAACTTAGCAGGAGTATGATACTGATCCCATTGCTTTTGCATGTTACTATAGAGGCATTGAATGATATCCACCATAGTATGATTGACGACTTCAATTTGATCGTTAGTCTAGGGATGAAAAGAGATGTTATACTGTAAATCCATCCTAAATAAGCACCATAAGGTCTCCAAATTTGATTAAAGAACTTAATGTCACGGTTGGAGGTGATAGTTTTGGGCACACCATACAAGCAAACTACTTTTTGAAAGAATAAACTTGCTACATGGGAAGCATCAAAAGTCTTTTTGCAAGGAATGAAGTGTACCATCTTTGTGAACCCATCCATTACCACATAAAAAGAATTCATACATCATTGGGTTCAAGGAAGACCCAACATGAAATCCATTGAAATGTCTACCCAAAGTCCAAAAGTAATAGATAGAGGGGTGTAAAAACCAGTATTTTGGGAGTGGCCTTTGGTAGTCAAACTAATGTAACACTTTTTCACAAATCACCCAACATCACACTTCATTTGAGGCCAATAGTATTAGTCTTCAACAAAGGTAACGGTTTTGTCTCACCCAAAATGTCCTCCAAGGGTGTCACCATGGAGCTCTCAAATAAGTTGTCCCTACAAAGAGTTGCAAGGAATGCACAATCTATTGCCAAAAAACAAGAATTTGTCTTGAATGGTCATGTTGCCATGAGAGCATGCAACATAACATTTCTCCCAAATGTCCTTAAAGTCATCATCCTTGGAATAAAGGCCACAAAGTTGGTCAAAGCCCACAACATTAGTGTGCATGGTGATGAGTGTTACAACACGATGACTAAGTGCATCATCAACTTTGTTCAAGTGGCTCGCCTTGTATCGAAGCACAAAGTTGAATTGTTCCAAAAAGTAGACTCAATGTCCATGTGTTTGATTCAAATGCTTTTGACTCTTGATATACTTCAGTGTTTGATGGTCAGTGTCAAGGACAAATTCATGTTGATAAAGATAGGGCAGCCAATGCATGATGGCTTGTACAACAGCAAAGTACTCTTACTCATGGGTAAACCATCACCTACGAACATCATTAAGTTTCTCACTAAAACAAGCAATAGGCTTACTTTCTTGGGAGAGAACAATGCCAATGCCTATGTTAGAGGCATCACGGTCTAGTTCAAATACATTTTCAAAATTTGGGAGCATTAGTGTTAGTACCGTGGAAAGTTTTTCTTGATGATAGCAAAGTTGGCTTCTGCTTCGTCACCATAATGAAATTTTCCTTTATTCAAGCACTTAGTGATTGGGGCCATATTGGTATTGAAATTTCGGATAAAGCGCCCGTAGAATATTGCAAGCCCATGGAAGTTGTGTGCCTCCCCAACGGTCTGGAAAGTTGGCCAGTCACGAATGGCAATTGCATTCTCCTCTACTCCAATAGTATACTCCAAGAAGAGGAGTCAATTTGTCATGAAGCTATATTTCTTCAAAATAATATGCAATTGGTTCATTTGCAAGGCCAATAAGACATCTCTTAGATGTTGTATATGCTGCCGATCATCTAGACTTTATATGAGGATATCATTGAAGTAGACCACCACAAACTTGCCAATGAAAGGTCTGAGGAGCTTAGTCATCAAATGCATGAAGGTGCTAGAGTGTTGGTGAGGCCAAATGGCATGGCAAGCCATTCATACAAACCTTCACTTGTTTTGAAGGATGTTTGCCATTTGTAGTCGAGGCGGATTTGGACTTGATAATATTCACTACACCGATCAATCTTTGTAAAGATCTTTGATCCAGTAAGCCAATCAAGCATGTCATTCTTGTGAGGGATTGGGAATCGGTACTTAACAATAATCCGATTAATTGTATGGCTATCAATGCACATATGCATGCCCCCACCTTTGTTCATAGTGAGGAGTGTAGGGATTACACAATGAGTCATGTTCTCATGCAAGAAGGCTTTTCGAAGGAGTTCTCCCACTTGGTCTTGTAAAATTTAGGTCTTCTTCAAATTCATCTGGTAGTGTGGCAAATTAGGGAGGCTCACTCTTGAAAGAAAGTCAATTTAATGTTGGATGTCCCCCAAGAGAGGTATCTAACAAGTATATCCTCCAAAATAATGTCGTTGAATGCTTTCAACAACGGCTAAGAGTCTCAGGAATAGAAATAACATCTTGGTTATCACCCTTTCTCCAAAATTGTGTACATCCCCTCACGTTTACAGACATTTAGGATAAAGCTTGTACTTTGCTTTTTGGGGCTAGGGAATGCTACTCTTCGGCTTCAAAGTAATTTTTGTCTTTTCCCACACAAAGGAATAAGTGTTCACAAGCTTGGTGGTGATATCAACGCCATATGGCCATGGTCATCATCCATCTCCACCACATCAAAAATAATGGTGTCCTTATAGAACTTTCCAATTGAAATAGGTAAACAACATAATTTGCATTACCCAAAGCTTGGCCTCTTTACAAATTCCACCTTATTGTATAACAAGAGGAACGTGAATTTGTCTTTAGCTGTAAATGATTCATCAAGGCCTTGGACACTATTTTCTCACAACTTCCACTGTCAATGATGAGATCACAGACTTTGCCATTGATAGTTCAACGGGCACAAAAAAGACTATTTTACTAGGTGTCCTTTGTTCATGGGGCAAACAATAGTTGCCTAACAATGTAGTCGACATGCTCGCCCTCTTCATCCTCCACTTCTTCTTCATCCACCCGGTCATCTTTGTATATGTCACCATCGTTCTAGACAACATTGGTCATCTTTTGTAGGGGGTAGTCACTTGAACAATGGCCTAACTAGCATACGGGTTTTGGGCATTATGATTAGTGTTATGGTTATTTGCAACAACTAGTTCCTTGGGCACCCTAGTAATACTCCTTGAAGTTCAGTTTATATTACTAGTATGCTAGTTGGAGAATTCTAGAACATTTGGTTGTCTCCCTCTCCCAAATGATCCTCGGGCGGAATAACTATTAGCCAAATTAGTGAGGCTAGTTCTCTCTACTTGCATTTTGACCTTTTGGGCCATTTCTTGGGCATCCTCAATAGAGAACAAATTGTGTACTAAAACATAATCTCAAATGTTGAATTGCAATTCATTAATGTATGTGGTGGTCTGTTATGCCTCCAACTTAGCCAAATTGTTGTCGGCAGATAGTCGAAAAAACTCCTCCCTATATGCTTGGACTAATTGGGTTATTGATTTGTTTCAAGTAGTGTTACTATAAAAATTAGTATTCTTTGCTAGACTTGCTAAAAAGATGATGGCGCCTTTAGCTCAAGTCAATTCATGTCGACTCCAAATTATGAATTTGTGGATAAGTTGTATATAAAATAAGTGGAATTTAAAATAAGTACATTTTTAAAGAAGAAAATAACACTAAATAAAAATGCAAACATGCACGTTTCAAATGAGGTTGCAATTTTTATTAATTTGTTGAGATTTCAATTTTGTGAATATCAAGTGAAGTTTATTTGAGCAATATAATAAGTTATTGTTCAAATTATTTTCTAACTTATTTTGAATTGAATGGATAAATAATGCATTTATTTGCGTAATTAAGAAAGCTATACTTCAAATTAGTATTATTTATTTAGTACAATAGATTTTTCTTTCTAACTTTAATTTCGAATTAAATGCATTAACCATATATTTGATTTACTTTATCTATCTTTGTTCTTTTCAATTTAAAACCAATAAGCTAAATAGAAAGAGATAGATGTCTTGCAAAGACAATAGAATATATTTCAAGATATTTTTATTTTATATAATTTATTGATCAAATGCATTGAAGAATACATTTGAAGATATGTTAACACCTAAATTTTGGCATTGCATTTAGTTGTTAATTGCATAGAAAATTAGGGACTAAATTTCAGCCCTTAAACAAAAATATTATTTAAAACTACATATTGTCCTTAGGAGCATTTGCATTAATAGTTATTTAGGCCCATACGGTTTGCATATTAATTGAACGAGCGATGGATGAGCCAATGCTAAGTGATATCATGGCCGAAGATATCCTATGATTTGTACTTGGAGCGCCAAGTAGAGAGGATTGATCTTGTGAGTAAATTTGCAATTTTGTCACCAAATTCTTGGCAAATAAAAGCAATCGGCCTGATACTCATATATGAAAGATGTGATTGTTTTTGTGCGGGCGTATCTACAAGAGGATAGAAAAAGAAAATGCTCTTGGGTCAAGCAAAGAGGAAATATGGGCGGCATTATATTTGGCTCGAGAGAGAGAGATCCACGGCCTTGATCAAATAAAATATTCGCATGGAATCAATCAACCAGGGAAAGCAATAATTGATTGAGGATAACAACATTTGAGGAGTTCGATTCCTATACAATACAATAGACCATCGCGTAGCCAAAATGGAGGGCCACACATATTGAAAATACACGGCACTTTTTGGGAGAGAAAGGAAGAGAGAGCTTCATAGAATATACGGCAGCCACAATTGGAACATTGAAAATATCAGAATCTAAACTACTACGCTAAGCTTGTGACAATGGGAATGCCATTTCAATTTCTATATTTCGTATGCACATAAAACTCTTGAAAATAAACTAAAATATGCATCTCGTGTTTCGCCTAACTATCCGTCACATTTGACTTATTTTGGAAATCATGTCGCCTTCAATCTCAATATTCGAACGATGTCTATTTGGAGTGGTTAATGGTCATTATTTTAGGTACTCTCCTACAAATTTGCTCGTCGTGATGCTTGGCATATCATAGAATCTGTACTACTCAAAGGAGTTTTCCCACCCATGTGTTTCATGTATCTAGCTTGATGACAAGTGATGCTATCCACAAACTCATGCCTTTGGTCTATAGTGGACACCCTTGCTGGATGTCGCCGTGAGCTGACAGAGAGGGAAGAAAGAAAAATAAAAATAAAAAAAAGACGAAAATATCATTTAGTTAAAAGTTTGGTGTAAATATATTTCAAATGGTATAATTTAAGGTTTTTTGTGATATAAGAAAAAATTTAGGTAAAATTGTCCCAAAGAACATAATTTTGAGTTTTTGGTAACAAAAAAAAAAAAGCTTAAGGTAAAATTATCTTAAATGGTATAATTTGATATTTTTTATGACGCGAAAAAAAATTTAAATTAAGGGTCATAATTTAAAATTTTTGATGATGTTTTTTTTTTTTCTTTTTTGTTGCATTAAGCGAGGCCACAGGAACCACGACCTTTGCTGCCTTCTTTCATCAAGTCTGGACAAATACCAAAAGAAAACAACATCCACCGCCTTCTGGCCCACTCTGCAAGTTCACGTATGTCGCTTTTCACACTCAATCTGGTGTCTTTCTGTTTGACCGGGTCTCAAACTCCCCTCAGTCTCTTGAAGAGATCGTCATATCCTCTCTTGGGCGTCCGAGACGTGCGTTGCAGGCGATTTCTCAATTGCAGGCCTGTGGATAGCCGGGGAGGCGCAGCTGCCAGCTGCATTGTGAGACTTACATAACCGTTACCGATCGTCAGGCGAGGACTGGACTCGGCGAAGTCGACGGACTGCGAGCAAGCCGTCGAGGGCGTTGAGGAAGAAGGAGGAGCAGTAACAGATGGGGACAAGCAGCGAGAGAATTGTCGCTCTCGCTGTCCACGTCAATCTCTCTGGACGATGGAGACTCCTTTTGGCGTCTTCTGCAAAGTGGGGAAACTCTAAGGAGGCGTGAAGTCAGTCACTCTGTAGGGTAGGGTGAAGGCTCCTTTGGGCGTCTTCCGTACGTGAACCTCTCCCTTCAATGCTCTCAATTGCAGCTGCCGTACGAGGAAATATTAAATGATAGATACATCAGATCTCTACGCGTCAATTTTGGGGCTCACTGTAGAGATCCTACGCCTCCATTCTCTCTTCTCTTCAATTAATATTTTTACTTTTCTTTCTTTCTCTTTTTTCTTTTTTTTTCCCTTCTCCTTACCCCTTTCACTCCACTGGGGATTAAGTGCTACATATGGGCCGATTGAACTCCACCACACAGGTGAAGAGCTTTTGACACGACGGTGGAGATCCCGCAAGCCACCTTAGGTCATGATTTCTGCCCGCCATAAGTGGCGCATATGCAACGCCCTGAAGGCCCTATCGTAGTACTTGGCCACACGAACGCCACCACAAGAGTACTCGATGATGTCGGCGAAGATCTCGGAGTTGATGTCATTGTAGACTGATGCGAGCTTGGCGACGGTGTGGCTTTAGTAGTGTTGGAAATATATCCAAAGATTTTGATATCAACCAAGATTGGAGATTGCGATATCAATTACAAACAAATTGATTTAGTTAATCCGTGATTAGTCTAGAAAATAGGAAATCATATTTCTCATATATTATTTCTTTTTTTTCCTTTACATTATAAAGGAGCCTTGTACACAAATATATATCATTACATTGAATAAAATTTTTTCCACTTTCGATTTTTATCATGGTATCAGAGCAATTTTTCCTGGTCCACAAGCTCCCCAGCAAAAGCCGGCAAATTGCCCTTTCTTTGTTTCTCGGCGCACTTCAATTCATGGAATTGATTTTGCTTCTTCTTTTTGCAGGTTTTCCGGTGATTGTCCACGCACCACGGAGTCCCAATAAATCCCAAAGGCATTCTGTTTTCAGCGCTGCCCCAGTCTGCCCATTGCCGCTTGTCCTTGCTGACGTCGTCACCTCACCCCCGACGACTGCGATGTGACTTTTACCGGCCACTGACTGGCTCGAGCCGACAAGTCCACTCCATCACTCGCCACGCCGCCTGACATCTCATCACGATTCCTCGGCCAATTCTTAGAAAAGAAAATTCAAATTAGGTAACGTATTCTATGATTTGATTGCGATATATTAAGTTTCCTAATTTATTTATATTGTGATCTCAATTAAATGTCTTGAGGATATGTCATATCCAAAAGATTTTTCAAATATTCATGAATTAAGATATTATCATAATTTATAATTGTTAATTCGATTTTATATTGGAGATATGATTAGCAATTGAACGGAAAATTGTCAATCTGGATATACGATTCACGATTGCACAAGAGATTGGTCAATCTCATTTTATGCACGAGATATGATTCGTTAATTTATTTCTAAAGAAAATCCAAAAAAAAAAAAGATACAAATGAATGAGATTATTTTTAGGATACATTGCATGTTTAAATTAGGGAATTTAATTAATTTCGAATTAAAAAAAAAAATAAATAAACATGTGCAAGTTATATAGATTAACTACATCATGCTTGCATCATCACTCAATGTAACTACTACGCGCCATGTTGTGTCATCCTGCCATATCATTTTATCATATGCCATGTCATCATGCTACATCATTGTATGCCATGTCATATTAGCCATTACATGTTAGGTTCATATACTTTGGATATTGTGTACCATGCTAGGATAATATATTTAATCATCGTTAGAATTATGGCATTTAGATAACTTATGTCGCATGTCATGCTAGATTAGTAACATACATTTCATATAGTATAGTTTGTATTTAAATAAGTGAAAATCCTAAAAAGATTTGTATGAAATAATGTGTTAGTTAGAAATCATATTTAGAATAATGATGTGATATTTTACTTAACACCGCGGATGCTTTTGTTGCTCTAAGGTAAGTATTTCCTCCACGCATTTGTAATTGAGTTTTTAATAATGGTTGCGCACTCGCATGATTACTTCACACGTTAGAAAATAAGTTTAAAATCAATTCAAGCTACCCACAAAATATTTTTGAAAATAAAAAGAGAAAATGTGTCGACGGAGCATTAGGGTGATCTAGCTTAACGAAGTCCCCAAACTTACAATATCTGGTTGATTTTATAACCCTTCACCTTCACTTCGCAATTTTGTTCTCCCGTGTAACGGAACGGACAACGGGGAGAGAGAGCATAGAGGAGAGAGATGGCCTGCTCTATGGTGGGCCTGCTCAATGGAGAGAGACAGAGGAGAGAGAGGAGTCTGCAGAGTTTGAAACTTTTCCGTAGGCCCAAACTCCACATGTCAAATTTTGTGTGGTTTTCCACATCGCCTATAGTATGAAACCTACCTAATATTTTCTCTGTCGAGTGTGGCAATATGCCGATTACAGAGGTAAGTTAGGTTCACCATGAAAAGCGTGGGAGCGAACATCACCATAGTTCTGACTTACACATATATCAGAACGATGAGCCAACTGACATTGGCCTTGAGGGACTTTTCTCGGGTGCATTTATTTTTTTTCTAAATTACTATATGCTAAGTTTGTGACAATGGGAATGCGATCTCAATTTCTAGACTTCGATACACACATAAAAACTCTTGAAAATATATATATCAAAACGTGCATCTCATTTTTCACTTGATCATCACTTACGTTTGAAAGTATAGGGCGTACATTTTTGACTTTGAAGATCATATGTCGCCTTTGATGTCATCTTCGAACGATCTCTTCCCTACTGATGTTAATGGCCATAATTTTACCCACTCCCCTACAAATTTGCTCGTCGTGATGCCCGACGTGTCATGGGTTCGATCTATTCAAAGGAGTTTTCCCACCCATGTGTTTCACGTTTCTATCTTGATGACAAGTGATGCTGTCCACAAACTCAAGCCTTTGGTCTAGAATTGATACCAACATAAATCATCGTTGGAGAATATAAATAGGCATGGACGCAAGTGCACTAAACTCATGTCGTTACCAGCAAATCCCTCCATCCCACAATCGATTCTTGCAGTTCCATGGACATCCCTCATGAAATGCATGTCACTCTGGCTTTAGTTTTTTCCTTTCTAGCGCTCTACATCCTCCACAAACTTGTCAAATCCAATAACAAAAAGGCCGCTGGAAGCCGAACCCCAGAATTGCCCGGGGCATGGCCTCTAGTAGGCCACCTCCACCTCCTCTGGGGCCCAAGGCCAGCTTTTCGGAAGCTTGGGGCGATTGCCGATATGCTCGGGCCGGTGTTCTCGCTCCGGCTCGGTGTCCACCGCGTGGTTGTCCTCAGCAGCTGGGAGGCTGCTAGGGAGTGCCTCGCCGTGAATGACAGTGCGCTTGCCTCCAGGCCGGACATTGCTGCTGGCCGGCACATGGGCTACAACAATGCCTTGCTCGGGCTTGCCCCCTACGGCCCCTACCTCCGCCTCATCCGCAAGATTGCCACCCTTGAGCTCTTCTCAAGCCAGCGCCTCAAGGCGCTGCGCCCGGTCAGGAGCTCCGAGGTCGACGCCTTCATCAAGGAGCTGTGGCGTCGACCCACCAGTGGCGGAGTGGCGATCAGCGAGAAGTTAGAACACATGACGTTCAACATGAATCTGAGGATGATAACCGGGAACAGATATGAGGACGAGGAATTCAAGGAGGTCGGGTCCGACGCGTGGAGGTTCAAGAAAGCGATCAACAAGGCCTTGTATCTTTTCGGGGTGTTCGTGCTCGCGGACGCGATTCCGTGGCTGGAGTGGCTTGATTTCCAGGGGCACGTGAGGTCCATGAAAGAGACAGGCCGAGAGCTCGACTCCGTGCTCGAGAAGTGGTTGGGACAACACCTTGAGAAGAGATCAAACAAAGAGATCCAAGTTGATGGTGGCGACGCCGATTTCATGGACTATCTCTTGGAGAGCCTGCCCAAGGACGATGTGGTGTTTGGCCACGAGCGTAAGGACGTAATCAAAGCCACAGCTTTGGTATGAATTTCTGTGTTCAATTATCATCATTTTTTTTAATTAAGTTTGAGATTACACTGCAGGAACAAATATTTATTTGCTTGATGCAAACACTCCTGATTTAAAAGTCTATAGTCGCTCCTTCCAACCTGAAAAACTTTTCTGGACCTCGTCTAAGGAAGATGTCTTCAACTCCGGCACTGTTCATGGAATTTATTTATTTTTAGTTTCTCCATACACTGAAAATAACTTTACTTTCTTAGATTTTGTAAGTCACATAGACGAAATCTTGTTAACTGATTAAAGAAGTCAATTATCCACTCGTGTTCTTGAATCTACTTATCAAACATCCATTGAAGATTTGCGATTGCATCTATATATGATTCTCAGTTTATTTCTCCATTATGACACCTCACTCTTTCACTTTCTCTCGATCTACAGATTCTGATACTAACTGGGACAGAGAGCACATCCATCACAGTAACATGGGCACTCTCCCTCCTCCTCAATCACCCGGCGGCTCTCAAATTGGCCCAGCAGGAGCTCGACGCCATCATCGGGCAAGACAAATGGGTCCAAGAGTCTGACCTTAGCAATCTCAAATACCTCCAAGCCGTCGTCAAAGAGACTCTCCGCCTATACCCACCAGCTCCTATGACAGGGATCAGAGAAGCCATGACAGACTGTCACATCAACGGCTACCATGTTCCTAAGGGCACTCGAGTGCTTGTCAACATCTGGAAGTTACAAAGAGACCCTCGGGTCTGGCCAAAGCCCGACGCATTCTGTCCGGAGCGTTTCTTGGAGGAACACAAGGAAGTAGACTCGAGAGATCAGAACTTCGAGTTCATTCCGTTCAGTTTGGGCAGAAGGTCTTGCCCAGCAGCCACACTAGCGTTGCAGGTAAGGGTCACTTCTGGCATGATTCTCACGCTTCTATAAAAAGACCAACCCAGAGTGACACTAGAAATTAAGGCGTTTTGGTAATCATGCGATTGACTAGAATTGGACTTAAATCAATGCAAAGGTTGGGTCGGTCGGGTTGGATACATAACCTAAATGTCATTGATCCAGCCCCATTTATGTTTCAAATATACCAATCAAGTTACAAAATGAACCGGGCTTGGGTGATGCCTAAAGGACCTACATTGATGGGCTCAAACCAAGAAAGAAAATGCATACGCAGGTTCACTATATCGTGCTTTGAACCTTATCGGCATAAGTATATGTCTAATGGGACTGGGTGACCGTTAGACCCAACTTGAATATGTAAACTAGACTTTGACATGTAAATACAAATTGCAGGTGGTCCAATTCACGCTGGCACGGATCCTTCAGGGATTCAAGGTATCACTGGAAGAGGGGGCGGGGGTGGACATGGAGGAAGGGCCGGGCATTGCCCTGCTCAAGGTGAACCCGCTCCGAGTTGCGCTCGAGCCGCGCCTTCCGCTTCATCTCTATGGGAGCCTGTAAGTCGAGGGAAGGGGATAACATGATCGGAGCTATTTATTATGGAAACCTTCCTTGTTGTATTGATTATCGTTTAGTACTTCAATGTAATAGAAGAAAGTGGTTCAGTTAACTTTTTCTTCTTTTTTCTAGCTTCGAAGTGTGTAATGAATAATGGACTAAATAAAAAGGATTATGTTGAACACTTCATAAGAAGTATTAATACTTTTGTAATTTGGGTTTTTAGTTATGACATGTTAGAAAGAGACTTTATTCAATTTTTGGTGTACTTTAATGTGTACTAAAAATTGTATTTTTCTATATTTATGTTCTTATCGAATACTGTTAAAATGTTTAGTAACAAGACCTAAGTAAAATGGTTTTTCAATTAAATAATTAGATGGTCTTTCAAGATAGATGAAATCATCAACCCATCTTAGTGTATCGGATCCGTTGCTCAAGAGGGCAATTTTTGCAAAATGGTTGTTATCATGTGGAGAGACTTCTTAATTGTTAACATTTTGGTAGGGCTGTAATGAATAACATGTTATCTTACTAAACATTTCATTGCAGTTTTGGGACTCTTATGATGGCACTTCAAAAGGATATCTACCACTGCTTAACCCTCCCAATCCTTTTATTTATAAAAAATGTGATATCGCTCATTATCAGCAAGTACCGCATTTAGATTGCTTAAATCATACTATTAAACAAAAGTTATTGGTAGCGATTAGGCATGCGACTTTGTTGGTAAAGGGGTTGGGGGAGGGGGAGACCTTTGAGGTTTGGACCCATGAGCACTATACGCACAGGTATATAAAAGAGAGGAGTGAAAAGAAAAAGAAAAAATAAAGATCTTGGCCATTTTGGTTAATAAATTCAAGCTTCTACCTATATGATGAGGCCGTAAGCACCGGCATGATCCATGATCATTTTTGTGTGTTACAACATATTCTATAGAACTTATGGCAACAAATTTATGGGGGTATGCATGGGCCCATGAATTAGTAGGGGCCGTTTAACCAATATGGTTCCACCATAATCACAAGCTACCTAATTGTTGACACCTAAAATTTTAATTAATCATTTAGTAGGTAATTACATAGAAAATTAGGGATTAATCTTTAATCCCTAAACAAAAATATTAGAGTTAAATTGCATAACATATAGTTTTATGATCATTTATTATATAGTTTATTTCATTAATTATATTAGCATTTGATCAACGGTGAATGGTTTTGAGCTTAAATCAAGTGAGATGAGCTTACGTAGAGGGGCCAAATTCGGCCAAGCTAGGGGCATTTATGGCCGAAATTCATAGGAAAAGAGGGGTCTTAATTGACCTAATTTGAGCTTTATTCAACCATTGAATGTGATTAGGGACCAGCCTTAGGATATTAGAACCCATCAAGTTAAAAGGCCATGCCCATATAATTAGCAGTATACCTGGGTTGTCACTATTTAAGCAAAGCTATGCCTCATAATTCAAGGTCAGCAAAATTACAATTCTCAGTGTACATAGAGAGATATGGGCATAAGTACAGGAGTGCTAAAACTTGGCACGGAGGGATACTTAAGTGCCAAAAGTTACAAACGGTACACTTAAGTGCCACTTTTCAAAAAAAATGGATCACTTCAGTGCCAAATCGTCGGAACCCTACCGGAAATCCTACGTGGTAATTTTTTATTAATTTTCTTGTCTACGTGGCTCGCCAGAAACTGAGTCGGCGAAAATTAGCCAAAACGACATCGTTTTGGCTAACGTGGATTTTAAAAATTATTCATTAAATAATTAAAAATATATATTATTATAAAATCAATTTTATTAAAAAAAAAAAAAAAAAGAGAAGGGGATCGGCGAGGGCTGCAGCCCTCGCCGCCCGCCAATGTCACCACCCCACCCTTGCGTCGGGAAGGGCTGCGCGACGGTGGGTGAGGGTCGGCGGGGTCGCCGGCCCGACTGGCGAGGGCCTACGCCCTCACCTGAGCCGGGGCGCGACCCTCCCCGATCCGACGAGGGTCGTCGGCCCTTGCCCAATCGGGCCAAGGGCCGTCGGCCGCCTGACCGGGGTCTTGGTTTGGGCGGTTGACGGCCCTTGCTCGGCTGGGCAAGGGCTCGCAGCCCTCGCCGCAGGCCAAGGCCCGGCGACCCCGGCTGACCCTCGCCCACCTTCACTAGCCCTTCCCGGCGAGGGTGGGGCGGCGACGGCGCGGCGGCGGGGCTGCACAGCCCTCGCCGATCCTCTTCTTCTCTTTTTTTTGTTTTAATAAAATCGATTTTAATTTTTTAAAATCTGACGTGGACCACATGGATTTTTATTTTGAAAAAAAATGCTCCGTCAAGAAATGAAGTCGGCGAAAAATGGACACACGTGGCAGTTTGACCGGAATTTTTCGCCGTTGGCACTTAACTGATCCATTTTGCTCCGATTTTAGCACTTAAGTGTACATTTTGTAACTTTTGGCACTTAAGTTGGCACTCCAAGGGTCCGTACCTCGAGAGATACATGTGAGGAGAGAGGTATGTTGGGGGCTAACAATACAACCTAGAGGGGAATGAATAGGTTATTTTAAAAATCTTGACAATTTTTTGCGAAAAATAGATGACACTAAGTAAAGATCTAGTTAATTTGATGTTTCAAAGCTCATGAGCATATTGTGTGCTTATGGAAGAAGTAAGAGAGAAAAATTGTAGCACATAAGGATGTATAATGGTTCAGTTTTATCCCTAAGCCTACGTTCCACTTCTCAAACTAACAGTCACAAGTTGGGCTAGATTAAAGTAGTAATATGATAGATCATACTATCAAGACTTAGTTACTATTTTTATTCTTGTATATTTAATCTTTAGCATAATTACTCAAACAACAAGTATACAACACTCAGAGAAATAGTGCAAGGAGAGCATTTTGTGTTGAAACATAGCGTATAGCAAATTTTTAAATTTTTATATTTGCACATGTCTAACATTTGGTTTCAGAGATCTTCTCTTTTATACCCATCTTCAATCTATCCATTGGAGATGAATTGGAGAAGCGAAGGGCCGTTAAAGTTATCGCTGACTATGAAGCATCGACACTTTCCGGAAGCCTTCGTGTCGTGTCGAACACTTCAACATGTGTTTGACACTCGATCAACACGTGTCGGAAAATCTGACACTTAGTCAACTTTCCCGACACTCGAGTTCGGAATTTCGACACATGATTCCCACATATACAAGATCAATCTTAAAAAATTTCAATAAACAAAAGGTGAAAATATAATTTTGTAAAAAATAATAAAAATAATAAAGGAGGAAAGAAGAAAAATCTATTCTTCTTTTATTTTCCTAACTCACTTCCCATGATACACAATTCACCCCAAGTTTATTTTTTTCTCTTTTTTTGACACACTTTGACACACGAGTCTAGAATGTGGATTGTGTTTTTCCTTCAAGTTTTATAGATTATTAGAATGGAGTTGAGTTTTAAAATTAAAACAATGAATTATATTAACAAATGGTAGATTAATATTTTTATTATAAATTCATTGTATACTTTTTTTATTATTTATTTATTTGTGAATTTGAATTGAATTAATTTGATTGAAATAATCATAAAAATATTAATTTGTCATGTATATATAAAAATATACGTTTATTATATAACACGTCACAACATGTCGGAATTCTATATTTTTTTAGAAACAATGAGTCGGCGTGTCATATCGTATCATGTCGCGTCTCGATATCGATGCTACTTAAACCAATGATGATGTTGTTCGAAGATAGAACTACTCATACAGTCCTCTTCCTTAGCATTTGAAGGCTACTTAAAAATAGCTGCTGCTACTATCCCCTCACTGTAGCTTCTAACATACCCTGTTTAATAGCCTAGCTTCTCACTTTCTGTTATTATCTAAATTTTGCTTTTGTGATATCCACTTCCACAATGGCTAGTAAATGAATGTTGTTGTCGCAGTACCTATTACCTAATGTGTATAGCTTCGATATAACTATTAACATCAGCTGATCTTTAGGTTGTTAGACTTGTTTACGGAAAAATCGTATTAAGACATTTCCTAATCTTTCCCCACTTAGATCACATCATGGACATCACGTAGTCTTTAATATTTGTCACGAACATCTACAATTATCATAATAACTATACTAAGGATAGTTTGGAAATCATCAAAATCACTTCGAGATATTTCTTCAACAACCTCCCTCTTTTTAATTATAACAAAATTATCTGGTAGATGTCAAGATAATTTCTAATAAGTTTTATAGTAAGAGTAATAAATGGTCTATTTATGTGCCAATTTATTTCAACGAATGTGCACCAAAAACAAATAATAAGATCTCCATAAGATATTATTCATATAACCTGGAGATTTAGTCTAAGTGATCTTTTTGTAGATTAAGAGTGAGAAACATAGATCATCTTAATTTTTATAAGCATAAATGAATTGCTTTTGTAATGCTCCCCTGCTTCAATGCGTCATGGAAATGTCAACGCATATTATATCAACATATTTTCACATCTGCATCTCTCCCCCTTTTTATCATTGGCAAAAAGACGTAAGGAAATGACAACTTTATTGATAACTAGGTCATGTCGGTACATCATATTAAAAAGGAAACTAGATATGAGCATCAAAAGAAAAAAAAAAAAGAGCACAAAGAAATTAAAAAATTTCAAGTACAAGGACGTTTGCTTTGCTAGGAGGAGGTAGGAGGTGCAAGTTCGATCTCTTTAGGGTCAAGTTGAATGAGGTTGTAACATTCTAGGTTGAGAATTGTTTGCTCAATCTTCTATGGATATCAAGTCATGGTAGAGAGGATGCTTTTGATTTCTTGCATCTCAGCTTGAAGCTTGGCAGGCCCGACAGTGGAAGAGGCAGAGGTGTCCATTGGAGGACCGGTTAGGAATTGGGAAATGTCCAAATTGCATGTGGACTCGGGCCCTGTTGCTTATCTATACGAGTCAAAATAGATTGATTTTGAGCAACGGGCGTGAGACAGTGCGTAGGGCCTCATCGTACTGATAGTGAGTGAACTAGGAGAGACAATAATAAAAATATCTTACATACAGCTAATCGGAAGGAGGATTTCTAGAGCTTCCTTTCTATTTTCTAGGATATTGTGCATCGAGTATTTTGGGAGTGTTGGAAGGTTTTGCTTGATTGGCGGGTGATTTATGTGGAATGTCACCATGAAAAAAGGGGATTTTGATTAACTCTCCTCGGCTAATGTGGAAACACATCGCCATCCATTGTGAATTTATTGATGATTGGAGAAGAATTTTGAGTTAGATCAAGAACGTTGATTTCATTTTCTTCAGTGTCAAATGTAAGAATTTTTCTTATGTGGGCTAATATTAATTAATATGTATTTTTATTTTACGGGATTGGTCTAATAAAGTGAGATAAGATTTTTTAATTAGTTTAATATAGGGCTGGCTAGTGTGGGTCAAGTTGAGCCCAATCCGTGATGAGAGAGCTTAACTGAAAACTATATAAATAGTGCTTAAGTCCCTCCTCTAATCCTAATACACACAATTATCCTCATATAAGAAGCTTTTGCTAAATGCTAAGGGTGATGGACAGTCTCATTGAACCATTAATATAGAGGGCAATAGAGGAAAAGCGCTTCAGAGTTTGGATCGTCGTTATTCCAAATCAAGAATGATAGGTTCTAAATTAGGTGCACAAATCTCTTTACTTGAGTATATATATGTTCTTAATTCTAACTATGGAGATCTTGGATATGTTTTTTTACGTCTTACATCAAATAGAGTAATTAGTTTCAAGCATCTCTTCGTCTACGAATTCGAGCTCCTGAGGACATGCTCTCATGGCAGTCCATTTATATGCTTCTCCTCTGTAGCTCAATGATTTGAGACTCCCACTAAAGCTTCCACTTCACCGTGCCGTGTCGTACCTGCAATATATTAAGACAATCAATTAAGTAAACTTTTTGGTTGGAACATGTAAAACTACCAAAACGGTGAAAGAAAAGTTTGACTTTCTAACGGAAGACCCAGGTCCACTCCTTAATAATAATATTGCTTTTTTAAAAAATTGAGAAATTTTGAAAATTTCAAAATTAGAATTTTTGGCTGGGAAAGTAAGCCTTATTGATTAAATTTGGCGATTTTGTCACCGAATTCTGGGCAAATAAAAGCAATCGACCTGATACTCATGTGAAAGATGTGATTGTTTTTATGTGGGCGTATCTACAAGAGGATAGAAAAAGAAAATGCTCTTGGGTCAAGCAAAGAGGAAATATGGGCGGCATATATTTGGAGAGAGATCCACGGCCGCGATCAAATAAAATATTCGCATGGAATTAGAAAACCGGGGAAAGCAATAATTGATTGAGGAAAACAATATACGAGGAGTTCGGTTCCTATACAGCATAAATAGACCATCGCATAGCCAAAATGGTAGTTCCACGTATTGAAAATACACGGCACTTTTTGAGAGAGAAATGAGAAAATACTACATGCCCAAGTGATAGACACATCAATTTCCTACTAATTCATCAAACAATCAACACGTCTCAATTTTGAGACTCAAACCCTTCGTCACTTCTTTCTCTTCAAGGAATGTTTTTAATCTTTTTTTTAATCTTTTTTTTTTTTTTTTTTTTTTTTTTTCCTTTTCTTCTTCTTCACCACTTATCCTCTCCGTTGACCCTTCCTCCACCGTGGAGGAGGTCGGCGACCCTGTTACTACATCACCACCCTCTCCTTCGAACCCCGCACCCCCAACGCTGACTCTACTCCCTCACTTACATCTCCTTTAGCCTCGCCTACCTCTATGCCACCCAAGCCCACGACCACATCTCCCGCCTCCTCCCGCATCACTAGCAGCCTCCAATCCTACTGCCACGACCACATTGTCGCCAAGCTCGCATCGGCCTACAACGACCTCAACTCCGAGACCTTCACCGACATTACCAGGTACTCCAACAGCGGTGCTCGTGTGGCCGAAGACTGTGATAGGGCCATTGGGGGCAACGCGTATCTGCTACTAATGGCGAGCAGGAAACATGACCTAAGGCGGCTCTGCGAGATCTACACCGCCGTGTTGAAGCTCCTCTCCTAACGAGGCCCAACTTTGTGTAGCGGAATCCAATCCGGCCATGTGTAGCAGTTCCAACACAATGATAGAGAGAAAAAGAAGGAAAGAAAAGGAGAAAAATAGTAAAAACATTAATTGAAGAGAAGAGAGAGTGGAGACTTAGGGTGCATTTGGTAACATTTCTACTCCTGGAAACAATTTCTTTTGAGAAATAGTTATTTTCTATTTCTACTCCCTAAAACAATTTCTGAGTAAAATAAATCATTTGGTAACTACAAAAATTTCTTATTCTCATAATAGAAAAAGAATAGAAATACGTTTGGCACCAACATAAAATTTTTATTTCTTTTTTTCCCTGATGACGGCGGCGATTGGTGATTGGCGGGCAGGACGGTGGCGAATGCAGTGGCGGGGGCATCGGTCGCCGCTGCCGACCGCCTCTTGCTGGGTCGCCGATCGCCGCCGCCTCTCGTTGGGTCGCCGGTCGTGCTAGGTCACCGGTAGCCTCTGGTCGCACCAAGTTGCCGACTATCGGGTGAAGGGCGATGATGAGAGGCTAGCGACTGCTGGTTCGCTTGCGACGAGCGGGCAAGAGCGGCCGGTGACCGATAGTCAGGGCGGCAGGTGGCAACCAACGGCCAGCGACCAACGACGGCGACGGCGGGTGGCAGGCAGTGGGTGGCGGTGTCCTATAGACGGCAAATAGTCCCCAAGAAATAAGTTTCTAGAAATTGTTCACAAGAACAAGAATCTATTTTTTCTATTTCTCATTTATACTCCAAATCTATTCCTATGAACAACTTTCTATTTCGGGGAATAGAAAAATCAATTGGCGTTACCAAACGGACTTTTGTTCTTTTTTTATTTCAGGAAACAAAAGAACAAAAAAACAAAGAAATTGGCAAGTTGCCAAACAGACACTTAAGGAAGAGATGTGTTAGGTTAAGTTGTTTTATTTTATTTTTTCTTTAAACTCTTTCAATTTACCGGGGACCTAAAGGAAGGTCGGACAAAGTCGCAACATAGGAAATAACTATCTGACGGAAATAACTAATGAAGCAATTTGAGTCTCATCTTTCGACCTTCTGCAATTCTCTTCGGATTGAGAAAGCTCCGCCATAAGGTGCTTGATTCAAGCCGGTCACCGTTAGCCCAAGATAGGTCTCTGACAGAAGAAGTCGAGTCAAGGTTAGAAAGTGAACAAGTAAGGATAGACATTCTCAGATATAGAAAGTGTCAAATGCTTATTAGGAGATCGGGGGAGGACATATAAGATAGATAGATCTTAGTCCACCCAAGAGTAAGGGGCGTGAGTCAAAGCAGTCCTTTTTTTCTTTGAGCTATCTCAACTCTTCGACTTCGAAAAACGAGGATTCTTTCTTCAGTGGAAGAGAAAGAAAACCCTCAATTACATCGACCCTTGCGTAGGACTGTTTTTCTTATGATTTGAAGTCTGCAACAGACAATCTCTAACAATGAGTTCCAAAATTGACACGTATCCACCATTTAATAGATTAGTAGGAAGCTGACATATCCATCACTCAAGAGTGGATATGACGATCTCTTCAGGAGACGAGGGGAGCTTGAGACTCGGTCAAACAGAGACACCAGATTGCGATTGAAAAGCAACGCGCGTGAACTTGCAAAGTGGGGCAGAAGGCGGTGGATGTTGTTTTCTTTTGGTCTTTGTCCAGACTTGATGAAAGAAGGCAGCAAAGGTTGTGGTTTTTGTGGCCTCGCGTAATGCAAGCAAATAGAAAAAAATATAGAAAAGCATATCGTGAAGCCTCGACGCCAGTCACTGCAAATTCAGCGAACAAGCCCGCAAGCTCCCAGCAAAAGCCAGCAAATTGTTCTTTCTTTGTTTCTCGGCGCACCTCGATACATGGAATTCATTGTGCTCTTCTTTTTGCAGGTTTTCCGGTGATTGTCCCCACACCATGCGGTCCCAATAATCCCAAAGGCATTCCTTTTTCATCGCTGCCTAAGATTGCTCACCGCCGCTTGTCCTTGCTTCCCCCACCCTTGACGGCTGCGTCGTGAGTTTTGCCTGGCCACCGACTGGGTCGAGCCGAGAAGTCCACAACATCACGTCGCCCTGCCACCGGTCATCCTCACCACTACTCCCGTGATCCATCATCCCATCCCCGGAAAATTCGAATTAGGTAACATATCATGTGATTTGATTTCGATATATTAGGTTACTATATATTGCGATATGGCTTGAAGATATGTCATATCCAAAAAGATTTTTCGAATATTTGTGAATTAGGGTATTATCGTAATCTCGTAATATGCTACGATAATTAATTTGATCTCATATTCGAGATATGATTTATAATTGCACAGAAAATTATCAATCCGTTCTCATGCCCAAGAGATTATTCGTAATTACATGAGAAAATGGCCAATCACATTTTATGCGTGAGATATGATTGATTAATTTATTTCTAAAATTATTTGGATAACGATAATATCTCGCGTGATTTGATGCCATGTTTGATATGATTTGTTTTTGTTTCTTAAAAAAAATCCAAAAAAATATTAGATACAATTGAATGAGATTATTTTTAGGATATATTTGCATGTTTAAATTAGGGAATTTAATTAATTTCGAATAAAAAATGACATAATAAACATGTGCATCTTATATAGATTAATTACATCATGCCTACGTCTTCACTGCTATGTCACTGCTACGTCACGTTACGTGGCAGGATCATTTATCATATGCCATGTCGTCATACAATGTCATTGTGCGCCATGTCATAACACGTGCCATGTCATGTGCCCTATGTCATCTTCCATATTTGCATGTTTAGGTTCATGTACTTAGGAAATTGTCTACCATGCTGAAATAATATATTTAATCATCATTAGAATTAGGATATTTAGATAAGTTATGTCGCATGTCATGTGAGATTTCATATGGTATAGTTTGCATCTAAATAAGTGAAAACCCTAAAAAAGATTTGTGTAGAATTACATGTTAATAATCATATTCAGGATGATGACATGATTTTCTAACTAACATTGCTCCTCCATGCATTTGTAATTTATTTATTGATTTGATAACTGAGTGTTCAATAATAGTTATGCACTCGAGTAATCACTTTGCATGTTAGAAGATAGGTTTAAAATCAATTCAAGCTGTCCGCAAAATATTTTATAAAATAAAAAGATAAAATGTATCGAAAATGCGTTAGAATAATTTAGCGTAATCATATTCCCGAACTCACAATCTCTAGTGTGTAGAAATAAGATATTTCTCCCGAAACTTTATTTGGATATCTGATCGATCCACAATAAATCGATTAATAGCAACTCCTAAATAAAAAATCATTTACATACTAAAAACTTAAATCCTAAGTTGTGAGTTGGTATGGGTTTGAGAGAGTACGAGTTAAGTTTAGGCTTAATAATTTATTAACCAAATCCCTATGCGGTTCCATCCGCTTCGAGGAGTTTGCGACAAAATACTTTCTAATTTTTCATTCTTGGATCATTTAATAAGTGAGACATTTGGAGATGACAAATCATTAAACTAATGATCATTGGACAACTATGGGCCACGTGCCACAATTATTTCAAATGGCATGCCAAGTGCAATTTATCAATTACAAAGGTAAAGTTAGGCTCTATATGGCGAGCGTGGGAGCGAACATTATCTCAATCCTGACTTAAACTATATATAATAGAATGATGAGCCAACTGCCACTGGCCTTGAGGAACTTTCCTCGGGTGCATTTATTCTTTGTCTAAACTACTACGCTAATTTTGTGACAATGGGAATGCGATTTTGATTTTTAGATTTCGATATGCGGATAAAAATCTTGAAAATAAATTAAAACGTGCATCACATCTTTCGCTTAACCATCACTTACATTTGAAAATATCAGAATCTAAACTACTGTGCTAAGCTTGTGACAAGGGGAATGCGATTTCAATTTCTAGATTTTGATGCGCACACAAAATTCTTGAAAATAAATTAAAACGTCCATTATATCTTTCACCTAATCATCAGTTACATTTGACTTACTTTGGAGATCATATGTCGCCTTAAATCTAATCCTTGGAACGTGTTGGAAATTAATTAAAATTGATTTTGTTAAAGGACACCGCCTGTTGATTCTTAATCAAGAAGAAAAGAGAAGACAAGTTCAACTTGACTTCATTTCCTTTGACTTGAAGGCAAAGTTGCGGCTGCAGGCGGTGGAATGCAGGCGGTGGACCAGCTTATAAATAGAACAGAGTGGCGTGTGAGTAGAATAGAATAATAAGGGTCAGAGAGAGAGAGAGTGAGTCTTAGCTGCATTAAGAGAGAAGAGAGAGTTTAGTTTAAACAGCTTGTATTAGTGTTGTGTTGATTTTTATAAAAGCCTACGCAAGGCCCTTGAAACTTATTCTCTCCTTTGTGTCATTCTCTCCCTACCAAATCCTCCAAAATTATTTGTTGTCCTTTTTGGTTCCTACAATTGGTATCAGAGCCAGCAATGGCGTCCACCAGTTCCGTTCAATTGCAACTTCCAAAGTTGAATGGAAAGAATTACAACAACTGGTCCGTCCGCATGAAGGTTCTCTTCGATCCCAAGATTCGTGGAACCTGGTGGAGAATGGCTACATCGAAGTGGCCGATGCTGAAGAATTCAATGCTTTGAGGAAGGAGGAGAAAGATTTGTTGGTGGAGACCCGAAAGAAAGATCGAAAGCCCTATTTGCGATCTTTCAAGCCGTAGAGGAATCGATATTTGAAAAATATCGAGTGCGGAGACCGCGAAAGCAGCGTGGGATATTTTGCAAAAATCCTACAAAGGCGATGATCGTGTCAGGCGGGTGCGGCTCCAAACACTTCGAGGAGATTTTGAGTCATTACGCATGAATGACTCGGAATCTATCTCGGCTTACTTTGATCGAGTACAAACCATCGTTAACCAACTGAGGGTTAATGGTGAAGAACTCCAGGATGTACGAGTTGTAGAAAAAATCTTGAGGTCTTTGACTGAAAGATTTGACTACGTCGTTGCGGCGATCGAAGAAGGCCAGGATATATCAACCATGACGTTGGAGCGGTTGATGGGTTCGTTATGCTCGCATGAGCAAAGGATGAATCGGAAGTCCACTGGTTCGAATCCCGAGCAAGCATTGCAGAGTCGGGTCATTCACTCAAGTCGAGGAGGCCATCATGGTGCCGGAGGTCGTGGAGGTGCTCGAGGTAGAGGTGGAAATCTGAATTCCACTAGAAGGTATAAAACACATGACAAATCAAAAGTCAAGTGTTTTAAGTGCAACAAATTCGGACATTACAAATCCGAATGTCGAACAAACACGGGCACGAGCTATCGTAATGTACATGCGGTTGATGCAAATGAGGATGTGGTGTTAGCTTGCAAGACGGATGACTCGAATACCATGGACGGCAAAATATGGTACCTAGATACCGGGTGTAGCAATCACATGTGTGGCCGAAAGGAGCTATTCTCACAGTTAGATGAGACGGTTCGTGGTGAAGTCAACTTCGGGGACAAATCAAAAATTCAGGTGATGGGCAAAGGTAACATTGATATTAAAGCAAAAAATGGTACTCATGTTACTATTGCGGATGTTTATTTTGTGCCGGGACTTTGTTGGAATTTGCTAAGTGTTGGGCAACTTTCCGAAAAAGGCCACAAAGTGAATATTGAAAATCGAGTTTGCACCATCAGAGGTGTAAACAATAAGTTGATCACGACGGCGCAAATGACGAAGAACCGGCTGTTCCCTCTATCTCTTCGACGAAGACTCTATTGAGTTTTCAAGCAATGGCGAAAGATGACAAGTGGCTGTGGCATCTTCGGTTCGGTCATCTAAATTTTCGTGGACTAAAACTACTTGTCCGAGAAAAGATGGTGACTCGGCATGCCTTTGATCGACAGTCCGGACAGCCTATGTGAAGGATGTCTTGTTGGAAAGCAAGATCGAGAATCTTTTCCGCTTGGAAAAGCTAGAAGAGCCAAGCAACCTTTGGAGCTGGTACATACCGACATATGTGGTCCTGTTGAAGTGGAATCATTCGGACAAAAAAGGTACACACTAATTTTTGTCGATGATTTTACTAGAAAAACATGGATATATTTCTTGAGAGAAAAATCTGAAGCTCTTGTCAAATTTAAAGAATTCAAAGTCTATGTTGAGAAACATAGTGGGTTTAATTTAAAGACATTAAGGTCGGATAGAGGTGGAGAATTTACTTCCAATGAATTTGACAAATACTGTAAAATTCATGGAGTGAAACGTCACTTGACTGCTAGCTATACTCCTCAGCAAAATGGTATAGCGAAAAGAAAAATAGAACAATTTTTGAAATGGCAAGAAGTATGCTAAAGGCTAAAGGTTTACCGAAGAAGTTTTGGGCGAAAGCCGTTGCTTGTGCTTTGTGTTTATACTAAACAGGTGTCCAACAAGGAGTGTTCTTGGAAGAACCCCAGAAGAGGCTTGGAGCGGCAACAAGCCAGATGTTTCGTTCCTACGAGTATTTGGGTGCGTAGCATATCCCCATATACCAGACGAACGGAGGAAAAAGTTGGACGACAAAAGCCGGAAGTGCATTTTCATCGGCTACGGTGAAGTGACTAAGGGTTATAAGCTGTATAATCCAATCACGAGAAAAAGTAATTATCGCAGGATGTTCAATTTCTTGAAGATGAAGCCTGGGATTGGAATCAAAAGGATAACCAGAAAGTATCTCTATTGAAGATGAATCACCGGTGGGAGAGACAAAAAGGTCTTCAACTGAAGATCCATCAGCTTCGCCTGGAAGTTCGTCTTCTTCACCAACAACGGGTTCAGAACCGTTGATTCGTCGTTCGCAACGATCACGCCAAACGCCAGTTAGACTCAAGGATTATGTGGTCACAAGAGATGATGACAGTGATAATGATGAAATCACTGATGAAACAACGGTAAATTTCTGTTTATTTGCAGAATGTGACCCTATATCCTATAATGATGCAGCGGTAGATGAGAGGTGGATCCAAGCAATGGATGATGAAATCCACTCCATTGAAAAGAATGACACATGGGTACTAACTTCTTTACCACCCGGTAAGAAGCCCATCGGTGTCAAGTGGGTGTACAAGACAAAGTACAAACCCGACGGTCGGGTGGACCGTTATAAAGCCGATTGGTCGTGAAAGGCTACAAGCAAAAGCCGGTATTGATTATTTTGAAGTATTTGCACCAAAAGAGCTCGAATGGATACCATTCGAATGATCTTAGCACTCGCAGCTCAAAAACATTGGAAGATCCATTAAATGGATATGAAATCAACATTTCTTAACAGTTTCCTTAATGAAGAAGTATATGTGAAGCAACCACAAAGTTATTTGAACAAAGGGCATGAAAATCAAGTGTACAGACTGAAGAAAATATTGTATGGCTAAAACAAGCACCTCGAGCTTGTTACACGAGGATTGACACATACTTGTTGGAGCATGGTTTTCAAAAGTGCCCATATGAGCATAAACTGTATATCAAGTCAAATACTAATGGTGATCTCATAATTATATGCCTTTATGTGGATGACTTGATATTTACAGGAAATTGTGAAAAAATGTTTGCTGAATTCAGGGAGGCCATGACTAGTTAGTTCGAAATGACGATTTTGGGACGATGTCCTATTTTCTTGGGCTTGAAGTGAAGCAGACAAATGATGGCATATTTGTATCACAGCAGAAATATGCTAAGGATATTTTGAAGCGATTCAATATGGAATCACTCAAATCAATTCGAACTCCTGTAGCAGAACGGTTGGAGCTGAAGACAGAAGGAACTGGTGAATTGGTAAATCCCACTTATTTTAAAAGCATCGTTGGCAGTTTAAGATATTTGACTTCCACAAGGCCAGATATTACTTATGGCGTAGGAATTATTAGTCGGTTCATGGAGAAACCATAGCAATCACATTTGCAGGCAGCAAAAAGAATTCTAAGGTATGTTAGTGGAACTCGTGATCATGGAATTTTATATTCCTACACTAACAATTTCGCTTAGTGGGGTATACGGATAGTGATTGGGCAGGTGATACGAAACGCGGAAGAGTACTTCCTGATATGCGTTCTTTCTTGGATCGAGTCATTTCTTGGTCCTCGAAAAACAACAAATTATTGCATTGTCAACAACTCGAAGCGTAAATACATAGCAGTGGCCTCGGCAAAGCATGTCAAGCAATATGGCTTCATAGGATGCTTTTTGAGTTAATGCATGAACAGAAAAGGTCCTGGAATGCAGGCGGTGGACCAGCTTCGTGTGGTTAATGGTCAATTATTTTAGGTACTCTCCTACAAATTTGCTCGTCGTGATGCCGACATATCATAGGATCCGTACTAATCAAAGGAGTTTTCCCACACGCGTTTCACGTATCTAGCTTGATGACAAGTGATGCTATTGCTATCCACCAACTCATGCCTTTGATCTAGAGTGGACACTAACATAAATCATCGTTGGAGAAGATAAATAGGCATGCATGCAAGTGCACTAAACCCAGATTATTACCAGCAAATCGTACCATCCCACAATTGATTCTTGCAGTCCCATGGACATCCCTCATGATATGCATGTCGTTCTGGCTTTATGTTTTTCCTTTCTAGCGCTTCGCATCCTTCACAAATTGTCAAATCCAATAACAAAAAGGCCACCGGAAGCCAAACCCTGGAACTGCCCGGGGCATGGCCTCTAGTAGGCTACCTCCACCTCCTCTGGGGCCCAAGGCCAGCCTTTTGGAAGATCGGGGCGATGGCCAACACCCTCAGGCCTAGGGGTGAGTATGGTTCCAAGTAGAGCCCGGAATCGAGAATCGACCTGCGAACCTGCGTGGGTGGGAGCACTCTAGGTCTAGGGTTAGGTATGCATGGTAGGTTCT
Source organism: Corymbia calophylla (assembly GCA_014182845.1). Classification (NCBI taxonomy): domain Eukaryota; kingdom Viridiplantae; phylum Streptophyta; class Magnoliopsida; order Myrtales; family Myrtaceae; genus Corymbia; species Corymbia calophylla. Next base: position 15,755,278 of record CM024703.1, read on the forward strand.
AGGTTCCAAAATTTGGAGAACCTGTACCCGATGGTAGGTTCTAGGTTCTCGATTGGTGTAACCTGTAACCTGTAACTTGTAACTCGGAATCTAAAACCTAGTACAAATTTTTATGTTTTTCTTAATCTATGTCTTCACGCGATTCTGAAGTATTCCATGGTGTTTGATGATAAATGTATAATCCAAAACCATTAGTCTAATATTCCATTTTATGATTGAGAATTTTATTTTCGTAAACTATCAGACTAGTGGAAACTCCAATTGTTTTTTTTAAAATAATGATTCTATATAATACAAGAGTAACCAATGCATTAAAATTACAAAATTTCCTTAATACTATTCGACAGGTCCATATAGACACTCGTTCTCAGGCAATCGATAATAAAATCCTTATTCATTTTTATTGTTGTGTTTATTTTAATGTTGCTTAATTAAAAATGAAAAAAAGAACATGTTGGAACCTGGAATCGATCATGGAAACCTATAACAGGGTAGGTTCCAGGTTCCATATTCCGATAGATAGGTTTCACGTTCCAAAAAATGAGAAACCTGTACCCGAGGGTAGGTTCTAGGTTCTAGACGGAACCTGTAAGGAACCTAGAACCGCTCACCCCTACTTAAGCTAGTTTTCTCGCGGTGGCTTGGCGTCCACCGCGTGGTCGTCCTGAGCAGCTGGGAGGCTGCAAGGGAGTGCCTTGCCGTGAATAACAACACGGTTGCCTCTGGGCGGACATCGCTGCCGGCCGGCACATGGGCTACAACAACGCCTTGCTTGGGCTCGCCCCCTATGGCCCCTACGTCCGCCTCATCCGCAAGATTGCCACCCTTGACCTCTTCTCGAGCCAGTGCTTCAAGGCGCAGCGCCCGGTCAGGAGCTCCGAGGTCGACGCCCTCACCAAGGAGCTGTGGCATCGAACCACCAGTGGCGGAGTGGCGATCGGCGAGAATTTGAAGCACAGGACGTTCAACATGATCCTGAGGATGATAACCGGGAACAGGTATGAGGACGAGGAATTCGAGGAGGTCGGGTCCGACGCGTGGAGGTTCAAGAAAGCGATCAACAAGGCCTTGTATCTTTTCGGGGTGTTCGTTCTCTCGGACGCGATTCCGTGGCTGGAGTGGCTTGATTTCCAGGGGCACGTGTGGTCCATGAAAGAGACAGGCCGATAGCTCGACTCCGTGCTCGATAAGTGGCTGGGACCACACCTTGAGAAGAGATCAAACATAGGGACCCAAGTTGATGGTGGCGATGCCGATTTCATGGACTATCTCTTGGAGAGCCTGCCCGAGGACGATTTAGTTTTTGGCCACGAGCGTAAGGACATAATCAAAGCCACAGCTTTGGTATGAATTTCTGCGTTCAATTATCATCATCTTTTTTAATTAAGTTTGAGATTATAGTGCAGGAATAATGCTTGATGCAGCCACTCCTGATTTAAAAGTCTGCAGTCGCTCCTTTCAACCTGAAAAACTTTTCTGGACCTCGTCTAAGGAAGATGTCTTCAACTCTGCACTGTTCATGGAATTTATTTATTTTGATTCTCCATACACTGAAAATAACTTTACTTTCTTATATTTTGTGAGTCACATAGACGAAATCTTGTTAACTAATTAAAGGAGTCAATTATCCCCTCATGCTTTTGAATCTGCTTATCGAACATCCATTGAAGATTTGCGATTGCATCTATGTATGCTTCTCAGTTTATTTCTCCATTTTGACACCTCACTCACACTCTCTCTCTCTCTCTCTCTATCTACAGATCTTGATACTAACTGGGACAGAGAGCATCCATTACAATAACATGAGCACTCTCCCTCCTCCTCAATTACCCGGCCGCTCTCAAATCCGCCAACAAGAGCTCGACGCCATCATTGGGCAAGACAAATGGGTCCAAGAGTCTGACCTTAACAATCTCAAATACCTCCAAGCCATCGTCAAATAGACTCTCCGCTTATGCCCACCAGCTCCTTTGATGGGGATAAGAGAAGCCATGGAAGACTGTCACATCAGTGGCTACTATGTTCCTATGGGCACTCGAGTGCTTGTCAACATGCGGAAGTTACAAAGAGGCCCTCGAGTCTAGCCGAACCCGTTGCGTTCCAGCCGAAGCGGTTCTTGGAGGAACACAAGGAAGTAGACCTGAGAGATCAGAACTTCGAATTTATCCCATTCAATTATGGCAGGAGGTCTTGCCTAGGAGCCACGCTGGGGCTGCAGGTAACAGTCACTTCTGGCATGATTCTCACACTTTTATAAGAGGATCAACTCAGAGTGGCACTAGAAATTAAGGTGTTTTGGTAATCGCGTGATTTGCCTAGCATTGGACTTAGATCAATGAGAAGGTTGGGTCGGGTTAGGTTGGATACATTACCTAAATGTCCTTGATCCAACCCTGTCTATGTTTCAAATATACTAATCGAGTTACAAAATGAACTGGCTTGGGTGAGGCCTAGAGGACTTATATTGATAGGCTCAAACCAAGAAAGAAAATGCATACACAAGTTCACTATATTGTGCTTCAAACCTTATTGGCATGGGCACATGTCTGATGGGACTCGGTGACCGTTAGACCCAACTTGAATATGTAAACTCAACTTTGACATGGACATGCAAATTGCAGGTGCTCCAATTCACGCTGGCACGGATCCTTCAGGGATTCGAGGTAACACTGGAAGAGGGGGCGGGGGTGGACAAGGAGGATGGGCCAGGCATTGCCCTGCTCAGGGCGAACCCGCTCCGAGTTGCGTTCGAGCCGCACCTTCCGCTTCATCTCTATGGGAGCCTCCAAGGGAAGGGAAGGTGATAATATGATCGAAGCTACATATGATGAATACCTACGAAGAGACTTGAAACTAATCACTCTATTTGGTGTAAGCTGCAAAAAATACACCAAAGATCTTCACACCTGAAATCATGAACACGTATAGAGTCAAGTAAAGAGATTTGCGAATCTGATTTGGGCCCATCGTTCTTAATGCGGAAATAAAGTAATTTTAAAATAGGTGAAGAAGGTGATGCTGAAGATGATGGTGATTGATGTCCCTTTCAACCTTTTTTTTTCCTTTGTAAAATGACAATGATCAATGTCCATTCCTACCCTTTCTTGTACCATTCATTTAATACTTGACATATATCTCAGGTTTTCCCTTGTCCTATATAAAAACATGACAAGGTGTGGGTTTCTTCTTTTACTTTCTTTGTTCCTTTTAGGATTGCATGTTTAAATGTATTGCTTTCAGTGAGTGTTTATTTACTACACTACAATTTCAATTCAAATTATTTGCTTTTCTTTTTCATCTTTGAGTAGAATTAGAATGGCATGAAATCGATATCTACACATGGTCACTCTTTTTAATTTCAAATGGCACTAAAAAGTAAAAAGATATGCATGATCACTTTAGGTAAACACGATGATTGTCAAGTACCAAAAGGGTAGAATCTTAGATTTTTGGTTGTGTGAAAATCAAGGAAACACTCTCAATTCTTGATTAGGCTTTCTAGCTGGCTCTCAAAATTGAAGCTAGTAGCGACTCCTAAAGTCTTATCTTAGGTTGTCTAATCAACTTATGGGTCTCATTGAGCACTCACAAGGATTTAGCATACTCAAAAGGAGGAGCCTAAAAGATGAAGTGATGCCATCTTTTGAGAATGTGCCATTTGAGAGGGCCATCGTAGTGGAAGTACCCCTAAATTCGTCTTTCACACCCGATTTTCTTTTTGTAAGATTTGCCATGCATGTGGGAATGAATCACAATACTTTCCTACTATCGCGTGGGGTATGGGTTTGGAAGAACTCGCATTCCTATAGACCTCAATCTCAATGAGTCGAGATCAAAAGGTGAGGTGATGATGCCTTTGGTTGAGATGGCTCGAGTGCGAGCTCGCAAGCAAATGCCCCTAAACTCCGTCTCTCTCGACACCGACCGTCACTGAGGGCGGGTTACGACACATGACAGCAAAATTCATATGATAATAGAAAGTGAGAAGCTAGGCTATCTAGCAGGTTAGTCAAAAGCTGCAGCAAAGGGATAGCAGCAGGAGCTATTTTAAAGAAGTTTGTAAATGTTAGGGAAAAGAACCATATGGGCATTTCTATCTTTGAAAAGCAGCATTAGCAATAACTCTAATGGCTATTTGCTTCTCCCATCCACTCCTAACAAATAGATTGAATATGGGTATAAAAGAGAAAATCTGCTATACGTTGTATTTCAAGCAAAACACTCTTTTCCGATAGGTGTTGTATTCTTGTTGTTTAAGTAATTGCGCTAAAGATTAAGTGTACAAAAGTAAAAACAGTAGCTGAGTCCTGATAGTTTGATCTATTATGCAAAAGGATCAGTACCTACTAATTGTAACTTTTTGATTAGATTATTAGTATAATCCAGTCCAACTTGTGGCTATTAGTTTGAGGAGTGGATACATGTTTGGGGATAAAGCTGAACCACTATACATCTTTGTGTGCTACTATTTTTCTCTCTTACTTCTTCCACAAGCACACAATATGCTCACGAGCTTTGAAACAACCTAATTATCCCCCTCTAGGTTGCATTGTTAGCCCCCACATTTCTCTCTTTGGAACATCATCTTGACCAGATTTTTACTTAGTGTCATCTAATTTTCGCTAAAAATCATCTAGATTTTTAAAACAACCTAACTATCCCCCTCAAGGTTGCATTGTTAGCCCCTAACATCTCTCTCCCCCCGGACGTGTATCTCTCTATGTGCTCTTAGAAATGTAATTTTGCTAAACTTGAACTATAAGGCATTACTTTGCTTATATCGTAATAACTTAGGTATACTCCTAATTACATGATGGTTTCTAATATCCTAATTTGATGGGTTCTAATATCCTAAGGCCAATCTCTAATTACACTCTTAATGGGTTTAATTAAGTTCAAATTAGGCCAATTAAGGCCCCCTTTTTCCTATGAATTTCGGCCACATATGACCCCCAGCTAGGCTGAATTTCACCCCTCTACGTGAGCGCAACTCACTTGATTTGAGCTCAAAACCATTCTCCGTTGATCAAATGCTAATATGATTAATGAAATAAACTATATAATAAATTATCCTAAAACTATATGTTATGCAATTTACTCTAATATTTTTGTTTAGGGAATAAAGATTAATCCCTAATTTTTTATGTAATTAACTAGTAAATGATTATTCAAAATTTTAGGCGTTTACAAGTAGGTAACTTGTGATTCTGGTGGAGCAATATTGGTTAAGTGGCCCCTAATAATTCATGGGCCCATGCATACCCCCATAAATTTTTTGCCATAACTTCTAAAGAATATGTCGTAACACAAAAATTAGCATGGATCATGGCCTGTGCATAAAGCCTCGTCGTATAGGTATAAGCTTGAATTTATCAACCAAAATGGCCAAGATCTTTTTCTTTTTTTTCACTCCTCTCTTCTATATACTGTGCGCATGGTGCTCACGGTTCCGAACCTCGAAGGCCCACCCCTTACCTCAATTCCCTTTACAGAAAGGGTGCATGCCCAATCACTGCCAATATCTTTTGTTAAACAGTATGATTTAAGCACTCTAAATGATGCACGTGCTAATAAATGCCTATTCGCTACCATAAGAGTCACAAACCTGTTATGGAATGTTTAGTAAGATAACAAGTTATCCATTGCAGCCCACCAAGATATTAACAATTAAGAAGTCTCTCCACATGATAACAATCATTTCGACAAAAATTGTCCTCTTGAGTAACAGATCTGATACACTAAGATGGGTTGATGATTTCATCTATCCGGAAAGACCATCTAATTATTTAATTAAAAACCCATCTTACTTAGGGTCTTGTTAATAAACATTTTAACAATACTCAATAAGAACATAAATATAGAAAAACAGAATTTTTAGTACACATTAAATACATCAAAAATTGAATAAAAGCCTTTTTCTAACATGTCATAATTAAAAACCCAAATTACAAAAGTATTAATACTTCTTATGAAGTGTTTAACAGAATCTTTTTTATTTAGTCCATTATTCATTACACACTTCGAAGGTAGAAAAAAGAAGAAAAAGGAAAGAGAACCATTTTCTTCTATTACATTGAAGTACTAAACGATAATCAATACAACAAGGAAGGTATTCATCATATGTAGCTTCAAGTCTCTTCGTCTACGAATTTAAGCTCCCGAGGACATGCTCTCATGGCAAAGATCTTTTTCTGTGCTTCTCCTTTGTAGCTCATTGATTCGAGACTCCCATTGAAGCTTCCACTCCACCGGGCCGTGCCGTACTTGCGATTATTTTGGGACAATTAATTAACTTTTTGGTTGGAACATACAAAACTGCCGAAACGGTGAAAGAAAAGTTCAACTTTGTGACGGGCACAATTGGTTTCTCCCCTTTCATCCTACATAAATACCGATTCTTTACTTGTGACAAGCAAGTGGGTTTACGTTGAGAACGATATCTGACTGTGATCAGTATATTAACATGTATAATTTTGAATTCAAGACAGTCAATTACAATAAGACAGAAGCCAATTATTTTTGTCATGAAATGTGGTAACCGACAAGATTATCCGAACTTGTGTGTAGTTTCCAATCCACACATCAGCTATGATCTTTCAAATACAACTTCCAAATATCAATCTTTAACACGCAAGCTGCTTCACAAGAGCAACTGGATTCTCATAACCTTAGACCATATCTCGCACCACTTTCTCAATAAATTGTGTGTTAATTCTTTTCTAGATTATGCTAGATCCAGTTAGACTTTGATAAAATAACCTTGCAAAAACAATTGTACGAAGATTTAGGGACTTTGAAAAACCTTTAGGATCGTAATTAGCATAATCAAGAGTGTGTGGCCTTTTAGACTAAACAACCAACAGTTAAGTACTGAAATGATACCTATAGTAACAGTAGCGTGATCTTTCTAAATCTAGAATCTATGATTCGTAGGAATTAGGACAATACTCCCGAGTCTCAATTAATTTCTAACCGACCCCAAAAGACTAGTAGCGGCTCCTAATAAAAATATATAGGTTGTTAGGAATTCAAAAGAAATCCCATATCATACGATGTATGGACTCAAGAGAGTCCACGCTTTTGATCGGTGAACTTTCTTTAGGGTAATGGAAAAGATGATGTGTTCGAGTCTGTCTTTTCAATGAACCATTAGGATCTTCTCTTGAGCAAATACCTCTAAATCTATTCGCCAAAGGCAGTAAGGGTAAGTCACGACAACGTTGGCTCACAATACACATCACATTCATTTCAATATTCATCAAATAAAGGACAAGATGGCATGGTTAAGTCTCTGCTTATTGCCCGTTTTCCCTCCACTTCGGTGGCTTGAATTATGAAGCTTCGTAGCTATATCTCATCACAACATTGAATTCCCGAGTACTTCTGCCAAATTGCAAATCCGACCAGCTCGCGTCTACTGGGCTGAGGCGACGATCCGGAGGCCCGCAGGAAGTGCCTAACCTGCGCACCAGAAGCAAGGACGCCTCCTGAGTTTTGCTCCAACTTGGATCTCGCCGCATTCAACACATCTCAACCCCGCTCGGATGATGATGTTGTGGAGCATGTGGTGGAGGTTTTTTCCGTGTTACTTCGTACGGCTGGGGGAGCCCGGGTTCTTTTGTTTCGTCCCACTGTGCTCCGAGATACTCTTTCGCGTGTACTGACTCCATGCCATGGGGTTCTTTGATTTGCTGCTTTAGTCTTCTCCATCCACTCCTTCCTAAAGGATTGATTGATTGAATTATGGGTGGGCAAGACTTGTGATGGCGATCGTAATCGCGTGACACGTTTGGGTTATTGATTCATTTCAAGTAGCATTGCCGTAAAAATTAGTATTCTTTGCTAGATGTGTTAAAAAGTCAATAGAACTTAAGGTCGTGTCGATTCTAGATTATGGATTCGTGGGTAAATTATGTATAAAAAAAATAGAATTTAAAATAAGAGTGTTTTTGAAGAAGGAAATAAAACTAAATGAAATGTAATTGTGCATGTTTAAAATTAAGTTGCAATTTTTATTGATTTGTTGTGAATTGAATTTAGTAGATATCAAGTGAAGTTTATTTAAGTAATAAATAATTTATTTTTCAAATTAATTTAATCCATTTTTGAATTGAATGTGTAAATAATGCATTTATTCGTATAATTCAAAAAGCTATACTTCAAATTATGAGTATTATATATCTAGTACAATAGATTTCTCTTTCGGACTTAATTAAAAAATTAAATGCATTAACTCATATTTTGGAACCACTTTATCTATCTTTGTTCTTTTCAATTTAAAAATAATAAGATAAATAGAAAGAGATGGATGTTTGGGAAAGACGGCAAAATATATTTCAACATTTTATTTTGTATATTTTATTGATCAAATATATTTGAAGATACTTTCTAATTTCTCATTCTTCTTTTAATAAGTGCTAGACATTTGGAGATGACAAATCATCAAACTAATGATAATAACTAATGATAATTGGACAACCATGGACCACGTGGCACAATCATTCCATATGGCATGCCACGTGTGGCAATTACAAAAATAAAGTTAGGTTTCACGTGGTGAGCACGGGAATGAGCATTCTTTCAATTCTAACTTGAACTATATATAATAGATAGATGAGCCAATTAACACCCGCTTTTAGAGACTTTTCTCAGGTGCATTTAATCTTTTCTAAACTACCACGCTAAGTTTGTGATAATGGAATGCAATTTCAATTTCTAGATTTCCATACGCACATAAAAAAATTTTGCAGAAAAAATATTAGAAAATGCATCTCATCTTTCACCTAACACCTAATAACATATCTCTGGCTTTGAAAATATCAAATATGTACCTAAGTTTTACTTTGGATATCACTTTACAAGTTCTCATTAGTTAATCTTGTGCCCCTAATATAAAAATGTCAATTTTTGTTTTCCACATATACTCATCCTCAAAACTCAAATTTTCACACCCAACACTCACAACCAATTGCTCAAACCCTTAGGAAAATGTTTAAATGAATTTACAATGAACGACTATTTGGTCTTTTTGATATGAGATTTATTTAGAGATATGTAAATAATATTTGAAAGAACAGAGATATATGAGTGACTATTGGAGGCGAACTTTTTGTTCTGCTTTATTTTCCGATATCCCAATATATTTGTCACCTTCAATCCCAACCAACGATCGTGTTGCACGAGTTTTCCATTAACAGTCATAATTTTAGGTGTTATCTAACAAATTTGCTCTTGTCGTGATGCCGGACATGTCATGATTGATACTAATCAAAGGAAAAGATTTTGGATATGAATAAGTCATTAAACTATTTCGTCTGAACTCTGGAATGTAAAATGCAAAAATATTCTACTATGTTAGAGAAAAAAAATATACAACTTAAAATAAGAAATACGAGGTGTGTAGACATTGGTATGTAAAAATAAAAAATGCAACTAGGCAGGACACCCTCCTAAGAGGGATTATTGCCGGTGGCCCTCTTAAATGAAAACGCCCTTAAAAAAGGATAAGTCGGTAAATACAATCTCAACTTCGTTTCACTGAAAGTCCATAACCCTTCAACAAGCCTCGTTTGAGATCGACTTGAGATCTCAACTTGGAGCCTCTTTTATTTTTCAATATCCTATATATTTGTCACCTTTAATCCCAACCTACGGTCATGTTGCACGAGTTTTCCGTTAACGGTTATAATTTTAGGTGCTATTTGACAAATTTGCTATTGTCGTGATGCCCGACATGTGTTGATTCGTACCAATCAAACGAAAAGACTTCACCCACAATTTTTTTCCTGCGATATCATATCCTCGTACAACAAGTTCTGTCTACAAACCTAAAAATCGATCATAGTATAAATAGGCACTTGCATACAACTGCACTGAACTCAGATGGTTACCAGCAAATCGCACCATCCCACCATCGATTCTTGCAGTTCCATGAATATCCCTGATGATATGCATGTCGTTCTGGCTACAGTTTTTTCCCTTCTAGCGCTCCGCATCCTCCACAAACTTGTCAAATCTGACTAGAAAAAGACCGCCGGAAGCCGAACCCCGGAGCTGCACCGGGCGTGGCCTCTGGTAGGCCACCTCCACCTCCACCTCCACCTCCACCTCCTCTGGGGCCCGGGGCTGGCCTTCCGAAAGCTCAGAGTGATGGCCAACGTGCTCGGGCCAGTGTTCTCACTCCGGCTCGGCGTCCACCATGCGGTCGTCCTGAGCAGCCGGGAGGCCACCAGGGAGTGCCTTGCTCCGAACGCCACGCAAACATCGCTGCCGGCCGGCACGTGGGCTACAACAGCGTTGTGCTTGGGCTCGCCCCTTACGGTCCCTACCTCCACCTCATCCGTAAGATCGCCACCCTCGAGCTGTTCTCAAGCCAACGCCTTGAGGTGCTGCACCCGGTCAGGAGCTCCGAGGTGGATGCCCTCACCAAGGAGCTGTGGCGTTGACCCGCCAGTGCCGGAGTGGCAATCGGCGAGAAGTTGGAGCACATGACGTTCAACATGAACCTGAGGATGATAACCGGGAACAGGTATCAGGACGAGGAATTCGAGGAGGTCGGGTCGGATGTGTGGAGGTTCAAGAAAGCGATCACCAAGGCCTTGTATCTTTGCCGGGTATTCGTGCTCTCGGACGCGATTCCATGGCTGGAGTGGCTTGATTTACAGGGGCACGTGAGGTCCATCAAAGAGACGGGCCAAGAGCTCGACTCCGTGCTCGAGAAGTGGCTGAGACAACACCCTGAGAAGAGATCAAACGAAGGGATCCAAGTTTGTGGTGGCGTCGCCGATTTCATGGACTTCTGTTGGAGAGCCTGCCCGAGGACGACGTGGTGTTTGGCCACGAGCGTAAGGACATAATCAAAGCCACAGCTTTGGTATGAATTTCTGCGTTCAGTGGTCATCATTTTTCATTGAGTTTGAGATTATACTGCGGGAACAAATATATATTTGCTTGATGCAGCCACTCCTGATTTAAAAGTATACAGTCGCCCCTTTCAACCTGAAAAAATATCCTGGACCTCGTCTAATGAAGAAGGTGTCTTCAACTCCGGCACTGTTCATGGAAAATGACTCTACTTTCTTAGATTTTTTGAGTGACGTAGACGAAATCTTGTTAACTGATTAAACAAGTCAATTATCCCCTCATGTTATTGAATCTGCTTATCGAACATAGATTGAAGATTTGCGATCGCATCTATATATGCTTTTCTGTTTACATCTCCTTTATGACACCTCATTCTCTCTTACTCTCTCTCCTCTCGCTCTGTAGATCCTGATACTAACAGGAACAGAGAGCACATCCATCACAATGACATGGGCGCTCTCCCTCGTCCTCAACCACCCGGCCGCTCTCAAATCTGCCCAACAGGAGCTCGACTCCGTCATCGGACGAGACAAATGGGTCCAAGAGTCTGACATTAGCAATCTCAAATACCTTCAAGCGATCATCAAAGAGACCCTCCGCTTATACCCACCAGCTCCTTTTACGGGGATCAGAGAAGCCATGGAGGACTGTCACATTAACGGCTATCATGTTCCTAAGGGCACTCGAGTGCTCGTCAACATTTGGAAGTTACAAAGAGAACCTCAGGTCTGGCCAAAGCCCAACGCGTTCCAACCGGAGCGGTTCTTGGCGGAGCACAAGGAAGTAGACCTGAGAGCTTAGAACTACGAGTTTATTCCGTTCAGTTCGGGCAGGAGGTCTTGCCCGGGGGCCACACTGGGGTTGCGGGTAAGGGTTGCTTCTGCATGATTCTCACACTTTTATAAGAGGACGAACTCAGAGTGACACTAAAAATTACAGTTTTTCGTAATTACGCGATTGACTAGAATTGGACTTAGATCATGGGTGTATCGAGTCAGGCCGAGTATACATGACAAAATGTCCTTGGTCCAGCCCGTCAATGTTTCAAATATACTAATTGAGTTACAAAATGAACCAAGCTTGGGCAAGGTCAAGAGAACCAATGTTGACAAGCTCAAACCACAAAATAAATTGCTTATGCGGATTTGTTATATCATGTGTCCAGCTGACACATTTATCAGCTTGAGTATATATGGGAACTCCATGACTTGTAGGACACACATTCACATCTAATTTGATAACATAAACTCGGCTATAACACAAAATACGAATTGCAGGTGGTTCGATTCACGCTGGCACGAATCCTTCAGGGATACGAGGTGACACCGGAAGAGGGGGTGAGGGTGGACATGGAGGATGGGCCGGGCATTGCCCTACCCAAGGTGAACCCACTCCGAGTTGCGCTGCAGCCACGCCTTCCGCTTCATCTCTACAAGAGCCTTTAAGTGGAGGAAAGGGGATAATATGATCGAAGCTATACATTATGAATACGTTCCTTGTTGTATTGATTATCGTGTTTAGTACTTCAATGTAATAGAAGAAAATGGTTCTTTTCCATTTTTCTTCTTCTTTTTTTAACCTTCGAAGCGTGTAATGAATAATGGACTAAATAAAGAGGGTTCTGGTAAAAACTTCATAGGAAGTACCAATACTTTGTAATTTGGGTTTTTAATTATAACATGTTATGTGTACTAAAGGTTGTTTTTTCTATCTTTAGATTCTTATTGATTACTATTAAGACGTTGGTTAACAAGACCTGAAGTAAAATGGGTTTTCAATTAAAAGATCAGATAGTCTTTCCAGATAGATGAGATTAGCAACCTATCATGGGGGATCAGATATGTTGGTCAAGAGGACAATTTTTGCAGGAAAAAAAATTTGTTATCATGCGAAAAGACTTCTTAACTATTAATATTTTGATGGGCCTACAATGAAAAATTTACGAACCTACCTAACATTTCATAGTAGTTTTGGCACTCTTACGATAGAACCTAAAAAGGATTGCTAGCACTGCTTACTCCTTCATATCCTTTTATTTACATAAAATAAAAATAAAAGACATGATCAGCAAATGCGGCATTCGGAGTGCTTAAATCATACTATTTAACAAAAGATCTTGGTAGCCAACAGGCGTGCAACCCTATTGGTAAAGGTATTGGGGAGTGGGCCGGAGAGTACTAGGTCTAGGATTCGGGCTGTGAGCACCACACACACATAAACAAAAGAGAGGAGTGAGACCCAAAATAAATAAATAAAAAGATGTTGGCTATTTAGGTTGATAAATTCGAGCTACCACCTATACAATGGGGCCATATGCACAGGTTATGATCCATGTTCATTTTTGTGCATTATGACATATTGTATAAAAGTTATGGCATTAAATATTTATGGGTGTGTGCATGGGCCCATAAATTATTAGGGGCTGTTTAACTAATATGGTACCACCAAAATCACAATCTACCTACTCTCCCATTCAAAACGTAGTTTGCATATTTCTTCATGGTTCCATATTATAAATCAACAAGCAATCAAATTTCAAATCTTAATGTGCATCTCGACTACAAGTACCTCATGGCCTTTCCCTAAATTATTTATGGAAGTTAACAGTGTGAAAAATTAAGAGAGATAGGTTTCGGTAAAATGTTGTCTTGAGGAAAGTTTTATTATATTTAGAGCTATATGTGTTTTTGTATAAAGGAACCAATATATAATACAAAGGATGATTAATGAAAAGAAATAATATATTTTCCTTTTCTAGGTGTATCAATTCTAATCCTAGATTGATTCAATTAGTCATTACGAAGATTCAAGAGAAATATCTTGTGGGTGATCTTCCTTGGAAGGGAAGTTGCAATGATTTGGTGATCTTCCTTGGATATTCTTGGGTGATTCTAGATTATTCCTCTTAGCTGGCAGTCTTTCCTTTTTTTGACGGCCCAGGCACGTCACTCACTACGTGCAAACGGAAGCACTAAGAAGAACATCACTAGTAAAATTTTATTGGCGGTGGTCCTCATAACCGAAAATACCTTATCATTGAAGGTTAGCATTTATTATGAAAGTTTTGGGTGATGTGAGCTCTCTTAAACACAGGCATCTACTAAATCTTCTTATGACACTACAGACATACACAAGTATTAGGCACCCACATTAACTTCACTACTCGAATCATTCGTAGCTTCCAACTTACAAGGCAGAGTTTACATGCTTTCCAACGAGATTTATGAGCATTTACATCACCAAAGTCACGTACCAAAATGAACTGGGAAGAGGGCCAAAAATATGTCTATCTCGTCTACCCATCACCTCCCTAATATTTCAAAATGTTTTCCCCAACAACTAGCTACGAACCGAGCCCGGCTTGAGCACCTCGCCCATCACCGCCCCCATGGGTTCACCAATCTAGAGGACCGATCAGCTCGCCATCCAAGTTTGGAAACCAGGAAACAAAATGCAGCGGGAACTAGGTGGGGCAGCCATCATCGATCCATATAGTATTGTAACGAGTGAAAACTAAACCCAACTCCATATCCACAATGTCTTGGAGCACGCCTTCAAAGCGTACAGGTGCTCCATAAGCGGCAACGGGCGAGATATCCATACTGGCAATCTGAAAAATAATAAAGGGATGAGCAATGCCCAATAAGAGAAAATGATTAGGCTCTAAACTACACCGTCCACTTATTACTCACAGAATAGCATAAACCATGAATGACTAATGCAATCACAAGGCATGCGGCAATTATAACTGAACTAGCATGCTCAACACTCATAGGTCACAATCATATCATTTCCATGCATTTCAAGCCACACGAAACAAGCAACCATGATTTCCATGCATATCAATAGTGCATACATTCCATGAATCACACGCGAACTCATGCGCCTCTTGTATTTAACTTCGTATGATTTCATAATCCACTCTTAAGTCGGATTTACCTCAATCACCAGCCGGTCCACTCGAGTCACTTCTAATCCCTGACCGAACTTCCATGGAAATCTTTCTACAGGCATCTCACTCCAAGACATCCCGATATCAAACAACCGAAGCATCCTAGACTCACCGTTGGGGCATCTCACTTCGAGGCATCCCAATGTCACTTACCGAGGCATCCATGATCATACGGCATGGCATCCTCCTCCCTGGGGCATCATCAGCGTTACACAATCAATGGACATCTTTTAAATTTAATTCATTCACACAATTTCACGCATACGCTCCTTGAAATAATCACATGGCACTAGCATATACAAGCCCTCAAGGCTTCATAATCACATCATGGCGCATAAGAATCAATGGTGCATATCATTCACAAACATGGCACTCACATAGGCATACAATTTTCACTATACATGGCATCTCAGTTCATCCAAGGAAAATGCACTAAGGATCATCATATTAAGTGCCAACATGGTCATATGTAGATTCTCAACAGCTTGCAATCAAATTCTCATTATTTCTCTCAAGTTCGACACAAAAACAATACATGAACAAAACTGCGCAATTGGCAATATCAAAATCAAAACCCTAGTAAACCACTTCGAAAAATTATGAAATTTTAGTATGTTATAGAAGAGACATTAAAAAACACTTTTTGCAAAGGGCACTAGGTCTAGTCTAATTGTATAGAGAGTTTCTATAATTAATGTGCACAGTAATAGACACATTTCCACATTTGAAACTCAATCAAACATTATGAAATTTTACTATGTTGTACGTGAAAGTATATTAGACCACTTCCATGAAGGTGACTAGATCCAAATCTATCTCAAAAATTACAGAAAAATCGAGAAACATACTCACCTACCCTATTTGCGCATATGGATAGATTACTATCATAGAATACAATTGCGATTTTGACCACTTATATCATTCCAGAAAAATCCCAGAAAATATATATGCTATAGCCTAGGTTCTTTAGAGCAGATTTCATAAGAGTTTTTTTGTCTAAATTCCAATAGATCAATTTATACAAAACAGCAAGCTCAAACATGCAGAAAAAATTCTGCTTTGAAGAAACAGCAAACCACTTAGAATTTCTTACAAACTCAGCATTTATTATACACACCATCTATATGCAAGCTATTTGAAACCTCAAGGCACACGTACAAGGCTTTAATTAGAACACCATTCCCTAATGAGATCACCATAGCACAAAATGCATATCGAAATCCACATGTAAGCCACTCGGCTTTCCCGAACCACATGCACGCCCATTTCCTCAACATGCATGACATTCTACCAACCAAATGGCACACTACAGCCGCTACACGAGTTCCTACTCCCATTCTAGCCATGAACACAGTTAGCAACTAAAGGGAAAATGGTCAACAAACCAAAACAGCAACAACGCAGCAAGAAGAACCAAAGAGGACGGTTTCTACACATCCCCAAGCAACACAAAGACGCCAAAGCTTGGTACCTAATATTCCCTTACCTAGTGACTACACAACCCTCTTTTCTCCTTCTCCTTGCCTATTCTTCAAGATTCGAACCTCAAAAACCCAAAATCAAGCGAGAAAGAAGAAGAGAAGAGGGGGAAACGTTTATGTCAAGTGTGTGTGTGTGTGTGTGAGAGAGAGAGAGAGAGAGAGACGAGTGAGAGATGACGGGAAATGAGAGAGGGCCGGTTGCTTAAGGGTGTGGGTTGAGATTCTCACGATTTCTCGTGCAACCAATGATTATAGGAAGCCAATGATGACTTGCAACTTTCCATGCAAGCTTCAATGACCGAGGGGCTGAGCAGAGAAGCAAAAGGGGAGAAGAGGTTGCTTCATGCATGCCACTTCCATGCAACATTGCTTAATAATGAAGGTTTTAAAGGCTAATTTGGGAATTTCTCTTCCATTCAAATTATTAATCCCTACAAAATGCTTACTTCGTCCCTTTCGCCCTTCATTACTCAACTCTCATAAGTAGTAATAGTAGACTAGTTTCCGTAGGGTTAATTAGGTAATATCAACCTATTACTTGTGAAAATGTGCTCTATAATGCATCTACTAATCTCCTTAAGTTATATGGTCATTAGCAATTCCTTTCGTCACATAAAGTAATAACGTCAATCAAGGCAAATCAAGGCTATATAACCTTCGTTGGATAAGTATACAATTAACCCGAAACCCTTACTATACTGACGGGCCAGAACATCTGTACTTAATCCTAGGCTTATGCATGCACGGCCCATTAGGCCCAACTCACCTTGCCGGCCCAAATTCACGGCCCATCACTTGGTCCATCGAGCCCACGCTCGTGGCCTTCACATGGCCCAAGGGGCCCATTGCTCGGCTCATCTACAAATCCTCCGAGCCCATATAGTCTATTCGTCATTTTGGGATTGTAGAAATTTCGGGGTGTTACACCTTTGACACCCTTCACAAGCTAGTATGGGTGAGTACACAATAAGCTTGGCTTGCGGGGGCCAAAAAGAGAGGTGGAGAGCCCTTTCATGAAAACGTCAATAGGTTGATCGAGAGTGAAAGTATATTGTACATGCAACTTGTGCCGACTAACCCATTCACAAACAAAATGGTAATCAATTTCCACATGCTTTGTGCGAGCATGAAACACTAGATTGCCACTCAAATAGATTGCCGATATGTTGTCACGCCATAAAACCGGAGGCCATTGAGATGGTACCTCGAGTTCGGCAATAGTATCTACGAGGCACTTGAACTCGGTTTCAGTTCTAGAGCAAGTCATAGTGCCTTATTTGCAAGAGCTCTAAGAGACAAGATTGTTGCCAAGAAAAATGCCAAAACCCCCAACTGAGCAACAAGCGATATGGTCTCTCGCCCATCTGACATCGGAGAAAGCATGAAAATGAAGATTGTTGCTTTGAGTGAACATAATGCCGTGATGAGTGGTACCCCTGGTGAACCGCAAGATCCACTTAATGAATTGCTAGTGTTTAGTTGTAGGAGCATGCATGAACTGGCAAGCTGTATTGACTACATAAGCGACGTCGAGCCTGGTGATGGTGAGGTATTGCAAAGGCCCTACAATACTACGATATAGTGTGGGATCGGGGAATACATCACCATCGCTGACAGAAGAAGAGTCAATAGCGACGGAGCAAGGTGTGGTAATTGATCGAGCATAACATCTTGGCTCAATGAAGAAGGTCAGTAGCATACTTGCCTGATGGAGGAGAAGGCCCTATGTTGAATACTACAATTCAATACCCAAGAAATAATGAAGTGCCCCAGGATCCTTAATGGCAAACTCACACTTCAAATCAACAAGAAGAGTAGACAACGGAGCACTAGGTACCAGAATAACAGTATATCCATCTCGATCCAATATAAAAAGAGAGGAGTTAGCTCGAGAAGTAGTAAATCTAAGAGACAGTAGAAAGGAACTTAGCCGTTGATGCCAAGAACGTTGTGCTTGTTTTAGATCATAGAGGGACTCGTGAAGTTGGCAAACATAATTTGGTCTCTCAAGATCAATAAATCCAAATGGTTGCTCCATATAAATTTCCTTGGTGAGATGACCATGTAAGAACGCATTTTTCACATCTAACTATTGAAGTTGCCAACCCTAATTATATGCAAGAGAGTGGTGTCTGATATTGCCAAGTGAGTGTAAGCAACCAGTTGATGATATAGATAGCAGTCTCAACAGCAAAATCTCAATATTGATATGGAGTGGATGCATGATACATCATAGAGAGAGCCATTTCAACAATATGCATGTGCTTGCATTATGCAGCGCCATTTTGAGCATGAGCATGCATGTGAGGATAGGAAGTCCTGTGATTGATACCACATTCATCAAGCAACCTGCTAAAATGAGTAAATCGAAATTCCCTGGCATAATCACACTCAATAGCCTTGACTCGAGTGTAAAGTTGATTTCAACAAAATTGAGGAATTTAGTGAAGATAGGCAAGAACTGATCATGAGACTGAAAAAGATAAAGCCAAGAGAATTTGGAATAATTATCAATAAAACAAATGTAAAAACAATTGTTTTTAATTGACATTACAATAGCAGGTCCCCAAACGTCAAAGTGAAATGGCGCCATAGACTTATTCCTAGTAGAGAGTCAACTATAATGATGATTTTACTAGACACACGTAAAACATGGTAGAACAAACTCAACAAATTTATTGAAAATGTGACAGACTATTGAAAAAGATGCATTTCTTGGTTTTGTCCTCCAACAATGAATGCATCTTCTAGAAAGGGCAAAATGGTAATTTTTCAAAGTATAGTATACCTTACTATATGCATATACGGGCCAAGATTCCATACGGGCTAGAAGAAAATCGGTTTAGGGCTCAAATTGAAGAGAAACGGGCTAGAAAAAAGCTAACGGGCTCAAAGGCTTGAAGTTGGGCTTCCTTGGGCTCACTTGGCTAGCTTGGGCCCACATGGCCGACCTCTCAAAGACGCAAGGCCCATTGGGCCTCCGATCGGTCCAATTCCTCTTGGTTCCAACTTTTCGGCCCGTTGGATCCTTTTCCGATAATTCCCGAAATGGGTCGAAATTCATGATGTTACAACTCTTCTCCCCTTAACAAAATTTCGTCCTCAAAATTTGCAAGACTTTCTGCATCCTTAAACCAATGGGGGTATTGATGCCTCATTGCATCCTCTTTTTTCCAAGTTTTTCATTCTGCCTCATAATGCTGTCAAATACCTTCAATGTTGCCAAACAACTTCCCGTAATGCCAAATCACCTCCGATCATGCCCAAACCATCTTTGGTTCCAAAAGGCTACGTACTTGTCCACTTTTGCAAATATTAAAGTTGCAAAAAGTTGGTTCTTCTTTTTTCTTTTTTTTCCATGCAGCTACTGCCGCTTTTGGGATTCGAACTCCTGTTTCGGACCAGCTGCTTCATCCCCGCATACCACTTGGCTAAAGGTGCCGACGGTGCCCAAAATTGCATTGTTAATCAATTAACTCAACACTAGTTAATATAACCTAACCATGATTAACTTTTAACCTTGAATACTTTTAAAACTAACCATAGTTACTTTAATTAATTAACCTTAGTTACTATATTACTAACTATGGTCAATTAGCTAACCCTAGTCAGCCTTAATTATCCAACCTAATCAACCAATCAAGCATAATTAAACACAAATACACTAATTAACCCTTAAATAAGGATTAGGAAATTAACTTGCTTGGGTCGGAAATCCGGCGACACTGGCGCGTAGAGGGGGACTAGGCTACGAGGGGTACAAGCTCGGGGAATGACAACGGATGATAAATGGTGGCCGAAACGGGCCAAAACAGCCCCTAGAAAACTGTTCACGCGCAAAGGAGCTGCTGGGCGGAAACGGCCAAAACGGGTGGCCGGCGGAAATCAGGCGTGGCCGGCGGTGTGCAGCTGGCTCCCTGACTTCCGTGGCTACATTTTGGGCTATGGTTGCAGCTTCGGCGATGGCGGCAAGGCTAGATTTCAGTGGGAAAATAGAAAGCACAGCAAGAAAAGGAAGTGGATAGAGAGAGGAAAGAGATGCGGCTTGGCGGCCATGGATGGGCGGCACCACAGCGGCACAGTGGCTCCAAAACAGAGGCAAAACGGCTAGGATGGCGGGTGAGGGCGGTCCGATTGGTCAAGGGGGCATCCAAGAGGAAGAACCATGGAGAAAACAAGAGGAAAAGAGAGAAAATGAGGGAGAAAAGGGAGGCCGGGAGGGGCTGAATGTGGGAGTGGGCAACAACCTTGGGGAGAGAGAGAGAGAGAGAAGAAGAAGCCAAGTCCAAATTCCCTTCCAAAACCTCACTTCCCTTCATCAATTTCCTTGACTTTCTTGGTTTTGTCCTCCAACAATGAATGCATCTTCTAAAAAGGGCAAAATGGTAATTTTTCAAAGTATAGTATACCTTACTATATGCGTATACGGGCCAAGATTCCATACGGGCTAGAAGAAAATCGGTTTGGGCTCAAATTGAAGAGAAACGGGCTAGAAAAAGCTAACGGGCTCAAAGGCTTGAAGTTGGGCTTCCTTGGGCCCACTTGGCTAGCTTGGGCCCACATGGCCGACCTCTCAAAGACGCAAGGCCTATTGGGCCTCCGATCGATCCAATTCCTCTTGGTTCCAACTTTTCGGCCCGTTGGATCCTTTTCCGATAATTCCCGAAATGGGTCGAAATTCAGGATGTTACAACTCTTCCCCCCTTAACAAAATTTCGTCCTCGAAATTTGCAAGACTTTCTGCATCCTTAAACCAATGGGCGTATTGATGCCTCATTCCATCCTCTTTTTCCAAGTTTTTCATTCTCGCCTCATAATCTTTGTCAAATACCTCCAATCTTTGCCGCCAAACAACTTCCCGTGATGCTAAATCACCTCCGATCATGCCTAAACCATCTTTGGTTCCAAAAGGCTACGTACTTGTCCACTTTTGCAAATATTAAAGTTACAAAAAGTTGGTTCTTCTTTTTTCTTTTTTTTCCATGCGGCTACTGCCGCTTCTGGGATTCGAACTCCTGTTTTGGACCAGCGGCTTCATCCCCGCATACCACTCGGCTAAAGGTGCCGACGGTGCCCAAAATTGCATTGTTAATCAATTAACTCAACCCTAGTTAATATAACCTAACCATGATTAACTTTTAACCTTGATTACTTTTAAAACTAACCATAGTTACTTTAATTAATTAACCTTAGTTACTTTATTACTAACTATGGTCAATTAACTAACCCTAGTCAACCTTAATTATGCAGTCTAATCAACCAATCAAGCTTAATTAAACACAAACACACAAATACACTAATTAACCCTTAAACAAGATTAGGAAATTAACTTGCTTAGGTCGGAAATCCGGCGACACCGGCGCGTAGAGGGGGACTAGGGCTATGAGGGGTAAGCTCGGGGATGACAACGGACAACAAACGGTGGCCGAAACGGGCCAAAACAGCCCCTAGAAAACTGTTCACGCGCAAGGGAGCTGCTGGGCGGAAACGGCCAAAACGGGTGGCCGGCGGAAATCAGGCGTGGCCGACGGTGTGTAGCTGGCTCCCTGACTTCCGTGGCTACACTTTGAGCTATGGTTGCAGCTTCGGCGATGGCGGCAAGGCTAGATTCCAGCGGGAAAACAAAAGGCACAGCAAGAAAAGGAAGATAAAGGAAGAGGATAGAGAGAGGAAAGAGACGCGGCTTGGCGGCCATGAATGGGCGGCACCACAGTGGCACGGTGGCTCCAAAACAGAGGCAAAACGGCCAAGATGGCGGGTGAGGACGGTCCGATTGGTCAATGGGGCATCCAAGGGGGCATCCAAGGGGAAGAACCATGGAGAAAACAAGAGGAAAAGAGAGAAAATGAGGGAGAAAAGGGAGGGCTGGAGGGGCTGAACGTGGGAGTGGGCTGCAACCATGGGGAGAGAGAGAGAGAGAGCAAGAAGCCAAGTCCAAATTCCCTTCCAAAACCTCACTTCCTTTCATCAATTTCCTTGACTTTCTTGGTTTTGTCCTCCAACAATGAATGCATCTTCTAAAAAGGGCAAAATGGTAATTTTTCAAAGTATAGTATACCTTACTATATGCGTATACGGGCCAAGATTCCATACGGGCTAGAAGAAAATCGGTTTGGGGTCAAATTGAAGAGAAACGGGCTAGAAAAAAGCTAACGGGCTCAAAGGCTTGAAGTTGGGCTTCCTTGGGCCCACTTGGCTAGCTTGGGCCCACATGGCCGACCTCTCAAAGACGCAAGACCCATTGGGCCTCCGATCGGTCCAATTCCTCTTGGTTCCAACTTTTCGGCCCGTTGGATCCTTTTCCGATAATTCCCGAAATGAGTCGAAAATTCGGATGTTACAACTCTTCCCCCCTTAACAAAATTTCGTCCTCGAAATTTGCAAGACTTTCTGCATCCTTAAACCAATGGGCGTATTGATGCCTCATTGCATCCTCTTTTTTCCAAGTTTTTCATTCTGCCTCATAATGCTGTCAAATACCTTCAGTGCTGCCAAACAACTTCCCGTGATGCTAAATCACCTCCGATCATACCCAAACCATCTTTGGTTCCAAAAGGCTACATACTTGTCCACTTTTACAAATATTAAAGTTGCAAAAAGTTGGTTCTTCTTTTTTCTTTTTTTTCCATGAGGCTACTGCCGCTTCTGGGATTCGAACTCCTGTTTCGGACCAACGGCTTCATCCCCGCATACCACTCGGCTAAAGGTGCCGATGGTGCCCAAAATTGCATTATTAATCAATTAACTCAACCCTAGTTAATATAACATAACCATGATTAACTTTTAACCTTGATTACTTTCAAAACTAACCATAGTTACTTTAATTAATTAACCTTAGTTACTTTATTACTAACTATGGTCAATTAACTAACCTTAGTCAGCCTTAATTATCCAGCCTAATCAACCAATCAAACTTAATTAAACACAAACACACAAATACACTAATTAACCCTTAAACAAGGATTAGGAAATTAACTTGCTTGGGTCGGAAATCCGGCGACATCGGCGCGTAGAGGGGGACTAGGGCTACGAGGAGTAAGCTCGGGGATGACAACGGACAACAAACGGTGGCCGAAACGGGCCAAAATAGCCCCTAGAAAACTGTTCACGTGCAAGGGAGCTGCTGGGCGGAAACGGTCAAAACGGGTGGCCGGCGGCAATCAAGCGTGGCCGGCGCACAGCCAGCTCCCTCACTTCCATGGCTACACTTTGGGCTGTGGTTGCGGCTTCGGCAATGGCGGCAAGGCTAGATTCCAGCGGGAAAACAGAAAACACAGCAAGAAAAGCAAGAGAAAGGAAGAGGAAAGAGACGCGGCTTGGCGGCCATGGATGGGCGGCACCACAGCGGCACGGTGGCTCCAAAACAGAGGCAAAACGGCCAAGATGGCGGGTGAGGGCGGTCCGATTGGTCAAGGGGGCATCCAAGGGGAAGAACCATGGAGAAAACAATAGGAAAAGAGAGAAAATGAGGGAGAAAAGGGACAGTTGGAGGGACTGAACATGGAAGTGGGCTGCAACCTTGGGGAGAGAGAGAGAGAGAGACAGAGATAGAGAGAGAGAGAGCAAGAAACCAAGTCCAAATTCCCTTCCAAAACCTCACTTCCGTTCATCAATTTCCTTGACTTTCTTGGTTTTGTCCTCCAACAATGAATGCATCTTCTAGAAAGGGCAAAATAGTAATTTCTCAAAGTATATTATACCTTACTATATGCGTATACAGGCCAAGATTCCATACGGGCTAGAAGAAAACCGGTTTGGGCTCAAATTGAAGAGAAACGGGCTAGAAAAAGCTAATGGGCTCAAAGGCTTGAAGTTGGGCTTCCTTGGGCCCACTTGGCTAGCTTGGGTCCACATGGCCAACCTCTCAAAGACGCAAGGCCCATTGGGCCTCCGATCGGTCTAATTCCTCTTGGTTCCAATTTTTCGACTCGTTGGATCCTTCTCCGATAATTCCCAAAATGGGTCGAAATTCAAGATGTTACAACTCTTCCCCCCTTAACAAAATTTCATCCTTGAAATTTGTAAGACTTTCTCCATCCTTAAACCAATGGGCGTATTGATGCCTCATTCCATCCTCTTTTTTCCAAGTTTTTCATTCTGCCTCATAATGCTATCAAATACCTTCAGTGCTGCCAAAACACTTCCCGTGATGCTAAATCACCTCCGATCATTCGCCCAAACCATCTTTGGTTCCAAAAGGCTATATACTTGTCCACTTTTGCAAATATTAAAGTTGCAAAAAGTTGGTTTTTCCTTTTTTCTTTTTTTTCCATACGGCTACTACCGCTTTCGGAATTCGAACTCCTGTTTCGGACCAGCGGCTTCCTCCCCACATACCACTCGGCTAAAGGCACCGACGGTGCCCAAAATTGCATTGTTAATCAATTAACTCAACCCTAGTTAATCTAACCTAACCATGATTAACTTTTAAAACTAACCATAGTTACTTTAATTAATTAACCTTAGTTACTTTATTACTAACTATGGTCAATTAACTAACTCTAGTCAACCTTAATTATCCAGCCTAATCAACCAATCAAGCTTAATTAAACACAAACACACAAATACACTAATTAACCCTTAAACAAGGATTAGGAAATTAACTTGCTTGGGTCGGAAATCCGGCGACACCGGCGCGTAGAGGAGGACGAGGGCTACGAGGGATAAGCTCGGGGACGACAATGGACGATAAACGGTGGCCAAAATGGGCCAAAACAACCCCAAGAACACTGTTCATGCGCAAGGGAGCTGCTGGGCGGAAACGGCCAAAACGGGTGGCCAGCGGCGATCAGGCGTGGCCGACGGTGTGCGGCTTGCTCCCTGACTTCCGTGACTACACTTTGGGCTGTGGTGGCGGCTCCAACGATGGCGCAAGGCTAGATTCCGGCGGGAAAACAGAAAACACAGCAAGAAAAGGAAGAGAAAGGAAGAGGAAAGAGACGCGGCTTGGCGGCCACGGATGGGCGGCACCACAGCGGCACGGCAGCTCCAAAACAGAGGCAAACCGGCCAAGATGGCGGGTGAGGGCGGTCCGGTTTGTCAATGGGGCATCCAAGGGGAAGAACCATGGAGAAAACAAGAGGAAAAGAGAGAAAATGAGGGAGAAAAGGGACGGTTGGAGGGGCTAAACGTGGGAGTGGGTTGCAACCTTGAGGAGAGAGAGAGAGAGAGAGAGCAAGAAACCAAGTCCAAATTCCCTTCCGAAACCTCACTTCCCTTCATCAATTTCCTTGACTTTCTTGATTTTGTCCTCCAACAATGAATGCATCTTCTATAAAGGGCAAAATAGTAATTTCTCAAAGTATATTATAACTTACTATATGTGTATACGGGCCAAGATTCCATATGGGCTAGAAGAAAATCGGTTTGGGCTCAAATTGAAGAGAAACAGGCTAAAAAAAGCTAACGGGCTCAAAGGCTTGAAGTTGGGCTTCCTTGGGCCCACTTGGCTAGCTTGGGCCCACATGGCCAACCCCTCAAAGACGCAAGGCCCATTGGGCCTCCGATCGGTCCAATTCCTCTTGGTTCCAACTTTTCGGCCCGTTGAATCCTTTTCCGATAATTCCCGAGATTGGTCGAAATTTAGGATGTTACAACTCTTTCCCCCTTAACAAAATTTCGTCATCGAAATTTGCAAGACTTTCTGCATCCTTAAACCAATTGGGGTATTGATACCTCATTGCATTCTCTTTTTTCCCAAGTTGTTTATTCTACCTCATAATGCTATCAAACACCTTCAATGCTGCCAAACAACTTCCCGTGATGCCAAATCATCTCTGATCATGCCCAAACCATCTTTGGTTCCAAAAGGCTAAGTATTTGTCCACTTTTGCAAAAATGAAATTTGCAAAAATTTGATTTTTCTTTCTTTATTTTTGCACGCAGCTATTGCTTCTTCCGGGATTCAAACTCCCGTTTCGGACCAACGGCTTCATCCCCGTATACCTCTCGGCTAAAGGCACCGGTGGTGCCCAAAATTGCACCTTTATCCATTTAAGGCCAAAATCTTTATTCACTCCAAACTTTGAAAGGTTTGATATGTCTAGGGCTTAGCTTTCCTTTCTTAACCAATCAAGATGTCCCTATCATAGGCGACACCTTAAGGAAAACATGATTCCCTACTTGAAATTCTAAAGGCCTTAGTCCTTTACTCGCATCACCTTTTTAACAACTTTGCATTGTCCCTGATATCTTCACAATATCCATTAACTGCAAAACCATCTCTGAACCAGTGATCTTCATTTCTCTGTCCTTGTTCCAATAGACTGGAGTTCCACAAACTTGACCATATTTCTACTATACCACTCCGATAAAATGTTATCCCACATGCACTCTCTTTTTGCACAGTGCGTAGTTTAGTTCATTTTTGCCCATTTGGACATCCTAGAAGCCTGCCTGGAGTCGCTCCTTGCTTAGGCACTCTGGCCCCGGCGACCACTCCCTTCTTTTTTCTTTTTTTTCCACGCGACTACTACCACTTCCGGGATTCAAACTCCCGTTTCGGATCAGCGGCTTCATCCCCGCACACCACTCGGCTAAAGGCGTTGACGGTGCCCAAAATTGCATTGTTAATCAATTAACTCAACCCTAGTTAATCTAACCTAACCATGATTAACTTTTAACCTTTATTACTTTTAAAACTAACCATAGTTACTTTAATTAATTAACCTTAGTTAATTTATTACTAACTATGGTCAATTAACTAACCCTAGTCAGCCTTAATTATCTAGCCTAATCAACCAATCAAGCTTAATTAATCACAAACACACAAATACACTAATTAACCCTTAAACAAGGATTAGGAAATTAATTTACTTGGGTCAAAAATCCAGCGACACCGGCACGTAGAGGGGGACAAGGGCTACGAAGGATAAGCTCGGGGACGACAACGGACGACAAATGGTAGTTGAAATGGGCCAAAACAACCCCAGAACACTGTTCACGCACAAATGAGCTGCTGGGCAGAAACGGCCAAAACGGGCGGCCGGCGGCGACCGGGGGTGGCCAATGGTGTGTGGCTGGCTCCCTGACTTCCGTGGCTACACTTTGGGCTGTGGTGGCGGCTCCGGCAATGGCGACAAGGCTGGATTCCGGTGGAAAAACAGATAACACAGCAAGAAACGAAAGAGAAAGGAAGTGGAAAGAGAAAGGAAAGAGACGCGGCTTGACGGCCACGGATGGGCGGCGCCACAGCGGCACGGTGGCTCCAAAACAGAGGCAAGATAGCCAAGATGGCCAAGATGGCCAGTGAGGGCGGTCCGATTAGTCAATGGGGCATCCAAGGAGAAGAAGCATGGAGAAAATAAGAGGAAAAGAGAGAAAATAAAGGAGAAAAGGGAGGGCTGGAGGGGCTGAACGTGGGAGTGGGCTGCAACCTTGGGGAGAGAGAGAGAGAGAGAAAGCAAGAAGCTAAATCGAAATTCCCTTCCAAAACCTCACTTCCTTTCATCAATTTCCTTAACTTTCTTGGTTTTGTCCTCCAACAACGAATGCATCTTCTAGAAAGGGCAAAATAGTAATTTCTCAAAGTATAGTATACCTTACTCTACACGTATACGGGCCAAGATTCCGTACGGGTTAGAAGAAAATTGGTTTGGGCTCAAATTGAAGAGAAACGGGCTAGAAAAAGCTAACGGGCTCAAAGTCTTGAAGTTGGGCTTCTTTGGGCCCACTTGGCTAGCTTGGGCCCACATGGCCGACCTCTTAAAGACGCAAGGCTCACTAGGCCTCCAATCGATCCAATTCCTCTTGGTTCCAAATTTTCGGCTCGTTGAATCCTTTTCCGATAATTCCCGAGATGGGTCGAAATTCAGCATGTTACAACTCTTCTCCCCTTAATAGAATTTCGCCATCGAAATTTGCAAGACTTTCTGCATCCTTAAACCAATGGGGGTATTGATGCCTCATTGCATCCTCTTTTTACCAAGTCGTTCATTCTGCCTCATAATGCTGTGAAACACCTTCAGTGCTGCCAAACAACTTCTCGTGATACCAAATCACCTCTAATCATACCCAAACCATCTTTGGTTCCAAAAGGCTAAGTACTTGTCTACTTTTGCAAATATTAAAGTTGCAAAAAGTTGGTTCTTCTTTTTTCTTTTTTTTTCCAAGCGGCTACTGCCGCTTTCGAGATTCAAACTCCCGTTTCGGACTCGTGGCTTCATCCCCACATACCACTCAGCTAAAGGCGCCGACGGTGCCCAAAATTGCATTGTTAATCAATTAACTCAACCCTAGTTAATCTAACCTAACCATGATTAACTTTTAACCTTGATTACTTTTAAAACAAATAATAGTTACTTTAATTAATTAACCTTAGTTACTTTATTACTAACTATGGTCAATTAGCTAACCTTAGTCAGCCTTAATTATCCAACATAATCAACCAATCAAGCATAATTAAACACAAATACACTAATTAACCCTTAAATAAGGATTAGGAAATTAACTTGCTTGGGTCGGAAATCCGGCGACACTGGCGCTTAGAGGGGGACGAAGGCTATGAGGGATAAGCTCGGAGACGACAACGGATGATAAACGGTGGCCGAAACGGGTCAAAACAGCCCCGAAACACTGTTCACGGGCAAGGGAGCTGCTGGATGGAAATGGCCAAAACGGGTGGCCGGCGGCGATCAGGCGTGGTCGGCGGTGTACGGCTGGCTCCTTCACTTCCGTGGCTACACTTTGGGCTGTGATGGCGGCTCCGGCGATGGCGGCAAGGATGGATTCCGAGGGAAAATAGAAAACACAGCAAGAAAAAGAAGAGAAAGGAAGAGCAAAGAGACGCGGCTTCGTGACCACGGATGGGCGGCACTACAACGGCACGGCTGCTCCAAAACAGAGGCAAAATGGCCAAGATGGCGGGTGAGGGCGGTCCGGTTGGTCAAGGGGGCATCCAAGGGTTAGAACCATAGAGAAAACAAGGGGAAAAAAGAGAAAATGAGGGAGAAAAGGGAGGGCTGGAGGGGCTGAATGTGGGAGTGGGCAACAACCTTGGGGAGAGAGAGAGAGAGAGAGAGTAAGAAGCCAAGTACAAATTCCCGTCCAAAACCTCACTTCCATTCATCAATTTCCTTGACTTTCTTGGTTTTGTCCTCCAACAATGAATGCATCTTCTAGAAAGGGAAAAATGGTAATTTCTCAAAGTATAGTATACCTCACTATATGCGTATATGGGCCAAGATTCCATACAAGCTAGAAGAAATCGGTTTGGGCTCAAATTGAAGAGAAACGGGCTAGAAAAAGCTAACGGGTTCAAAGGCTTGAAATTGGGCTTCCTTGGGCCCACTTGGCTAGCTTGAGCCCACATGGCCGACCTCTCAAAGACGCAAGGCCCATTGGGCTTCCGATCGGTCCAATTCCTCTTGGTTCCAACTTTTCGACCCATTGGATTCTTTTCCGGTAATTCCCGAAATGGGTCGAAATTCAGGATGTTACAACTCTTCCCCCCTTAACAAAATTTCATCCTCGAAATTTGCAAGACTTTCTACATCCTTAAACCAATAGGGGTATTGATGCCTCATTGCATCCTCTTTTTTCCAAGTTGTTCATTCTACCTCATAATGCTATCAAACACCTTCAGTGCTGCCAAACAAATTCCCGTGATGCCAAATCACCTCTGATCATGCCCAAACCATCTTTGGTTCCAAAAGGCTACGTACTTGTCCACTTTTACAAATATTAAAGTTGCAAAAAGTTAGTTCTTCTTTTTTTCTCTTTTTTCCATGCGGCTACTGCCGCTTCCGGGATTCGAACTTCTATTTTGGACCAGCGGCTTCATCCCCGCATACCACTCGGCTAAAGGCGCCGACAGTGCCCAAAATTGCATTGTTAAACAATTAACTCAACCCTAATTAATATAACCTAACCATATTAACTTTTAACCTTGATTACTTCAAAACTAACCATAGTTACTTTAATTAATTAACCTTAGTTACTTTATTATTAACTATGGTCAATTAACTAACCCTAGTCAGCCTTAATTATCCAACTTAATCAACCAATCAAGCTTAATTAAACACAAACACACAAATACACTAATTAACCCTTAAACAAGGATTATGAAATTAACTTACTTGGGTCGGAAATCCTGCAACACCGGCGCGTAGAAGGGGACTAGGGCCACGAGGGGTAAGCTCAAGGATGACAACGGACGACAAACGGTGGCCGAAACGGGCCAAAACAGCCCCTAGAAAACTATTCACGCACAAGGGAGCTGCTAGGCGAAAACGGCCAAAACGGGTGACTGGCGACAATTAGGCGTGGTCGGCGGTGTGCGGCTGGCTCCCTAACTTCCGTGGCTACACTTTGGGCTGTGGTTGCGGCTCCAGCGATGGCAGCAAGGCTGGATTCCGGAGGGAAAACAGAAAACACAGCAAGAAAAGGAAGAGAAAGGAAGAGGACAGAGAGAGGAAAGAGACGCGGCTTGGCGGCCACAAATGGGCTGCACCACAGCGGTACGGTGGCTCCAAAACAGAGGCAAAACGGCCAAGATGGCGGGTGACGGCGGTCCGGTTGGTCAAGGGGGCATCCAAAGGGAAGAACCTTGGAGAAAACAAGAGGAAAATAGAGAAAATGAGGGAGAAAAAGGACGGTTGGAGGGGCTGAACATGGGAGTGGGCTGCAACCTTGGGGGGGAGAGAGAGAGAGAGCAAGAAGCCAAGTCCAAATTCCCTTCTATCTAGTCTCGATTACTAAGCGAATTGCAACGATTGACACTAGACTACTGAGTTAAGTATTAGTGGGCACGGACATGAGTTTTCTTCCTAAACTAAACGAGAGTGCCGCATGGACTCTAACCTTGTGTGGAGAAAACCGGTCGCGTCTAAATCGAGCCACTCACGGTTTGTATCGCCAAAGCCAGAAAGGTGATGACGGCGACGAACGAAGCGAGCGGCATGTGTAGACCGAGAGCACTCGAGGCCCAGCAATTGCAAACTTCTTCCGCTTTTGGGGCAACGTGCCCGAGCCCAAAATAGAAACCGAGCCACTCGTGGTTTCTATTGCCGGAGCCGGAAAGGTGACGACGGCGACAAGCGAAGCGAGCGGCGTGAGGACTGAGGACGCAACAATTGCAGACTTCTTCCACTTTAGGGGCGACATGCCTGAACCCAAAATAAAAATCGAGCTGCTCGCTATTTCTATCGCCGGAGCCGAAAAGGTGACGTTGGCGACGATCGAAGTTGAAGTCGAAGAAGAAGCTAGTCGCGTCTAAACCGAGCCACTCACGGTTTGTATCGCGAAAGCCGGAAAGGCGATGATGGCGACGAATGAAGCGAGCAGCATGTGAAAGCACTCGAGACCCAGCAATTGCAAACTTCTTCCGCTTTAGGGGCGATGTGCCCAAGCCCGAAATAGAAACCGAGCCACTCGCAGTTTCTATCGCCTGTGCTGGAAAGGCGATGATAGCGACAAGCGAAGCAAGCAACATGAGGATTGAGGACCTAGCAATTTGTCGGATCAATCGTTACGGGCATCTTCGAATTACACCACTACTAGTAGAGGTGTCAATATAGGTCATAAACCCATATTATGACCCACTTTTAGTTAAATAGGTCAAATATGGGTCTAGTGAAGTTAAATATAGATCAAATATGGGTTAAGTGAAAGTTAAATATGGGTCAAATATGGGTCAAGTGAAAGTTAAATATGGGTCAAATATGGGTTGAGTGAGTTATTAGGTAAACCCATCATCTCTCTCCTTCCATCCCCCTCCTCTCCATCCCCCTCCTCTATGTGTTCTCGACCTCCGTTGCAAATCCGATGAGGTTCACTCAACAATAATTAAAAAATCGATTTTTTTTTTAAATTATTTTCCTCAAATTATTTCAATTTAGAGGTATCCACATTTTTTTATTTACTAATTTTTTATTATTTAATTTACTTTATAAATTTAATGTGAAATTTTTATTCAAATAATTTACATGTGAAAAGTTTAAAGTGGACTAAATAAGTGAGAGTAGATTTTTTTAAATTAAGTTAAATATTAATATGTGTTGGTAATATGGGTCGGGTATGGGTTGGGTATGGGTCGGGTATGGGTCGAGTCGGGTATGGGTCATCAAATTTACATTGCATGAAAATGGGTCAAAACGGATTAAATGGGTTGATGTGGGTCGGACCATTTTCGACCCGACCTAAACCCGACCCAACCCACCCATTTGACACCCCTAACTACTAGCAAAAGTCCCTTTTAGACATGCACCATCTCATAGAAGTATTATCCGCTTTGGTCTGTCCCATACCAAGTCTCACGGTTTTAACCTTGTCTGAGCACCTCAAAGTGCAAAATTTCCTCCAGCTCGTCAACCCATGAGCTCGTTTCCACGGGGTCACTTATCGACGCTTGAATTCTGATTCACCGAATTTCAATCAAATCGCTGTCTGAATTCCGTAAACCATCGATTTTTCTTTCCACATTTCTTTCACGTCCATTTAATAACCTAACCAAGAATTCGCCTTAACCACTTGAAAATTAGTGCAAACCAAATGTCATTTATCACACTAAAGGCTTTCGAATACCTCTTCAAATCATTTCTAATACCTCGAGAAGAAATCATCGATAATGCTATTTCCTCATTCAACCATCTAGCATCAAGGGATAATTAATTCTTAATTCACTGAAAACAAAAGTCCATTCCTCAAATCCCTATCTTATAAATATATCTCCTAAAATAATCCACCTTGGGTAAATTCATATCTTAATCGAATCTAAGACTTCCGAGTAATAAATCATCCACCGTAATTCTTATAAAAGATTATCACCATTTAATAGATCCTCACTTATGATCCCATGCCTACAACTCCTCATATCATCAAGATAAAACTTATCTGACTTTCATTAAATCCAATGACCTCAATTGTCATGACGCGTAAGCAACCAATCTTCCTTATTGCCTTACCATGCAATCAAATCCCTTATACGACACCTCATTGTAAATCTCATAATCTCCGATACTAGACTAAATCCTCAAAACCGGTGCGATAATCAGCCTATACTTAAGCTCTTAAACATTATGCTCGCACTTACCCATCCATTCAAATTCTTACATCCTTCATTAACATTCGCATCGGAGGCGTAGCTATCGTAGAGAACCTTTCTACGAATCGTCTATAATAATCTGTTCGACTTAGAAAATTTCGAACCTCTGTCACTGTCATAAGTCTTGGCCAAATCATGACTGCCTTGATCTTAGCGGATCCATAAAATTTCTTTCATCCAAAATCACTCGACCCACAAAAGCAACACAAGTAAATCCAAACTTGCACGTATTAAACTTGGCATACTATTTATGCTCTTGAATGGTCTACAGCACCACCCTCAAGTGCTGTTCATGTTCCTCTAAATTCCTCAAATATTTCCAATGTATCGTTCACCAACACAATTACTAATCAATCCAAATATGCCTTAATCATTCAATCCATCAAATCCATAAAAACAACTGGCGTATTATTTAATCCAAACAACAGTACGGTAATCTCGTAGCAACCAAATCACACACGATATGTCGTCTTTAGTTTATCCTCCTTTTTAATTCTCAACTACTGATAGCCCGTCCTTGGGTCTATCTTGGAAATTACCGACATTCCTTAAAGTGGGTCAAACAAGTCATCTATCCTTGGTAATTGATACTTGTTCATGACCATCCCTTGGTTACATTGCCGATAATCAATGCATAGGTGCAATAATCCATTCTTGATTCTTCAACTAACAAATTAACCATAATCGTCCAACCTCCTCAGCAACCTTCGTCCAATAACCGAGTTACTTCCAACAACGAATTTCAAAGGGATCGAGGGTCCTCCTTAATTCCAGTAAACTCGAAACTAACCCCACCTAATGGGTTAAACTAGATTACCTTCCAATAGCAATCCATTGTAACTCGATACTTAATAATCCCTTCCAACAATCACATCGAAATCGTACATTGCCAAAACAATCAAATCGATCAATTCCTCTTGATCGCTAATGACCATCGTACAATCTGAACATGCGGTAGGATGTCCTACTATAACATCGCACGATCCTTTAACTGGGTCAACATGCTAAGAACCACTTCCAACGGTTTCGGTCTTAACCCTCAATGACTTAACAAAGTGTTCTGCTAAAAACAGATGCATGGCTCCCAAACCACTTAACGCATAAGTAGCATGATCACACTGAAAGTTGTACCAATAGTCACAATTTGCAAATCATTTGCCTACTTCCTGATAACTACATACACTTATTCTTGCGCCAAAGGGTGATTGAAGTCGTTTTGCGGAGCATTGTCAGTCAGTTGTCTCACTTGTGACTGTTGAGGTTGCGTCTTTGATGGTTAATGAGACTTTCTCGCAACATGACCTTGATGTCACACTCAAAAACACGTCCTTTCTTAACAGAATACGTAATTGTCTCGTAATGTCATCCATAGAATCAACACTTGTCATCTAAGCTGTATACCAATTTTTTTTGCAATGTCATTCCTCCTGTCATCAGCCTTTTCCCAAGCCGATGATTAACTCTATAAAATGCAACCACAATCTAGATGCAGCTGCTCATTCTGCCACATCCTTTACAATTAGTCAGGCTCCCTTGTACCATCCATCATAGTCCTTTAGGTTTAGGGGTACCAACTGATCCTTAATTTCCAATTTCAGACTATCTCCGACCTTCTGACTCAGTCTACTAGATTCCCAATCATTCTCTGTACATACTTCGAGAGCTCTGCGAACTCCTCCTCCTATTGCATGACCGACAAATGATTCTAACAAAGTTGTAAGAATTCAGTTACTTTTTGCTCTCGTGTGCACTCAGAAAAGTATTCCCCGTTGAATGCTTCGACGAAGACACACCACTCGGGGACCATACCTTTGGGCAAAACCCTTCCTTGTTACTTCCCACTACATGCTATTCTTCCGCTTC
This sequence comes from Corymbia calophylla, assembly GCA_014182845.1. Taxonomy (NCBI): domain Eukaryota; kingdom Viridiplantae; phylum Streptophyta; class Magnoliopsida; order Myrtales; family Myrtaceae; genus Corymbia; species Corymbia calophylla. The sequence continues at coordinate 15,790,478 of CM024703.1, forward strand.
AAGGGCGACATGCTTGAACCCAAAATAAAAACCGAGCTGCTCGCGATTTCTATCGCCGGAGCCGGAAAGGCGACGACGGCGACGACGGCGACGATCGAAGTCAAAGTCCAAGAAGAAGGAGGAGGAGGAGAAGGATTCAGGAGGTGAGTAAATAAACGAGGGAAAAATGGCGTCGGGAAGGAAGAGGAAAAGCTTCTTCATATTCAAATGAGAAAAGACTTTGCCTTGAGAGAGAGAAAGTAGCAATTAATGCCCTCTGCTCAGCTAGTGACTGTCCTTCAGCCAGACCTAGAGAAGAGAGAAAGATGGATTTGCATATTAATTTTTTATTCCAACTCAGATGACAGATGTCACTTTATTAGTGGTCCACATGGGCCAATATATGCCAAGTAGGCAGATGACTTGGTGATTGTAAACCATGGAATATTTTCTCCATTATATTGAGCAGCTACTTTCTACTTGGGATACAATAAGTGTAAACCGAGTGAGACACCATGTGATTATAATAACAAACCGAGTCCTAATGAAAGGACCAGCATGGATAAGTTAAAATACTCGAAACTGCTTGGTAGTCTTATGTATGTTATGAGTTGCACTAGACCCAACATAGCCTTTACAGTTGGCATGCTGAGTCGTTTCACTAGTAATCCTAATAAAGAGTATTGTGATGCCCTCAATAAGCTAATGAGATACCTTAAAGGTACTAAAGATTATGCTCTCTATTATTCAGGTTATCCTCCAATTGTGGATGGATATTCTGATGCCTCATGGTGCTCAGATATTGGAAATAGTAAGTCCACTAGTGGATATGTATTCACTTTGGGTGGAGTTGCTATTACTTGGAAATCCAAACGACAGACTTGTATTACATTGTCGTCTATGGAATCGAACTTTTTGCATTAGCCTCAGTCAGCGAAGAGACCGAATGGATAAAGAATCTGATTATGGATATTCCTTTGCCTCGGCTAAAGATTAATTCTTTAAGCGTATTCTATGATAATCAAGCAGCTGTCCAACTTGTCAAGAATGCTTTCTTTAATTCAAAGCGAAGACATGTGAGACTAAGACATGCATTGTTGAATTATCTAAGAGAACAAGGGGTTATCACCTTGATCGATGTGAGATCAAAGGATAACATAACCGATACTCTCACCAAATGTATGCCTAAAGATCGATTATTCAAAATAGTGCGGGAAATGGGGTTAAAGACTATATAGGCAAGTCTTAATTACCATTTACTTACCTTTTAGTTGTGTGTTTTGAATTATCGAATCTTCCTTTATTGGCCACAATGATAAGCACAGTTTATATGTTTTATCGATGTTCACAGTTGTTGACTAATTTGAAAAAAGTGAGTTGTCTCATTCCAAACTTGATGAAGATGACTTTAACCTAATTCAAATGTTCTATCGGGGAAGCTTGTGTCATTCCAAACTTGATGATACAATTCAACTAGGTTGGACTATCTTTTTGGTTAAATGATCTCATTCTAAACTTGATGCTAGATTATTTGACTTTAAGGAATCAGTAACTGTAACATTCCAAATTGAAACATAGAAACAGTTGTTTACATAAGAAGCCTATTGGTTTTGTTCTTAATTGAAACTTGATATTACATGACTAGGTTATTGTAAGTGACTTGACTATGGGTCATGTTCTTTGAAACTAGACAATAGTTATTCTCCTATAAATAAACTTAAGTTGATGGCTCTTTGTAAATCACATTGTTTAGGTCTTGTTCATAATTTATGAAATTGGTTTGATGCTTATGAACATGATATTATGATGCTTTATGACATCAATATATGTTCTCTGCCTGATGGAATTGTGCTAAGTTTTTATTCAAATGATTAAATTCATGATAATATAAAATTCATATTTGACATTCTACAGGGGATGAGATGGATGAGAGCTTAATGAGTGGAATCTTGACCAGGATGATCTACTTGATGAATGAATATATATATATATATATCATTTAGAGCGTGTGGGGACTTGATAGTTTACCTGCTATTGCCTATTTTGATGAAGTCCATTTACTCGAGACTTGCAATTTGCTATATCTATTTTGTGAATATTATTATGCTTGTTTCTTATATTTGTAAGGCCTTAGACTATTTTGACTGGCATAGTTATACTTGACTATTATGCATATGTTAGTTGTGAACTGAGTCTAAGATTTATTTTGGGTGTTGGGATTTGGATAAGTTTAGACTGAATCTAAAACTCATAATACTTATTTTTATTTGTTTATCTCAAAACAGATTCATGATAAGGATGATTCACTTATTTGGATTGTAAATGATGATTGAGTTTAATACTTTACTGCTGAAAAAACTCTTTGACCGATCCGAGTTGATTGTCTTGGACTAAATGTGGATGATTTCTGTTTGTTTGAACATTACACTGACCACCGTATTGGATTGTGCTGTGTGGTGAACATAGGAGGAGATTGTTAGATATATTGTTAATATAGTCCAAATAATATGTTCACATACAAGCCCAATTGGTGAAAGCACGGTTATTTGGGTCCATATGGGCTGTAGCCCAATAACTTGCATATATATAAACTCTAGGGTTCCCTACACTAGGAAGTAACACTGTTGAGCATTTCAAACTTGACGTCTCTTGGTGTAATACTTCAAGTAACTGAAAAGACGTTCTCCTCTCTCAAACCTATAACCTCCAACACCACCATCAGTGCTTTCAACTAAAATCTTGATACCCTAACTCGGTAGTCACTTACTACATGACAAATAATCTTGCACTTCTATCCATAGTTTAGCCTTGCACCAGTCCTAATAATGTCACCACAGGTAATGGGTCCGGTCTTCCTATTTCACATACAGGTAGTCTTTCTCACCCAAATTTTTTGTTGTCTCATGTTCTTGTTGTTTCTTCCATTAAGAAAAATTTACTATCAGTTCGTCAGTTTACTGAAGAAAACAACCGTGATTTTATCTTCTCTCCCACCTTCTATTTTTATGAAGTGTCATTGTGCAGGGAAGACTCTACTCCAAGGGACATTTGATTAGGGTCTCTATTCCCTTCCAGTTTGGTCTGCCTCACCCATCACCTTCTACCTATCAAGTCTTTCAAGTGTCGTAAGGGAAGCGAGGGCACAAAGGCAATTGGGCTTCTATTGAAGCCAACAAATCATGAGGGTCAACTCTTTTTTCCATGGAATTTGACTTCCGAAGGACTAACTTGAGCAAACCAAGTTTATTTGTTTGGTTTAAGTTGTGATTCTATCGAATTGGTTTAGGTGTGGGCTACTAGTTTGGCCATGGCAGTAGCATAAGCTTTCTCTCTTTTTTCCCTTGTAACTAATTACCAAAAAAGATCTTTTAAGCATAATAGATCTAATCGAGTTGCCCACCATCTATTCGATGAAATTCCTGAACATTGTTGCTGGAAATGGAAGCTTGATTACCTTTTCAGAGTTATTACTACTGAACATTGTGAAATATTAGAGGAGATTGGCATGTAGAACAATTTAAATTGGATGAAAGGGAGAGAGGCAACCCTTATCTTGTGGCTCGGGCTTAGCTCAAAGGAAATAGTGTTGAATAAAATCAAAAAAAGATGATAATCTTGATGCAATGCAAATTAAGTATTTGCTGATTTTTCTAGTTCTATTATCATTAAATGTTTGAATGGTGTATGTTGTAGATACCAGCTGAAATAACTGCTGCCTTGGAGCCAATCAAGGACAATGAAGAAGTAGTTAGAAACTACAGAATTCACCTTAGAACTGCAATGTGCAAGAAAATTTTGGCTAATGGAATCAAGACACTACATCTTTAGACACTCAACATGGAGAAGTCAACATTGGCTATATTAGTGGTTGTTCCAATATCCTTAAGCCTTTAACAGTATTTACATTGTTGGAGTAGCTTTGATCTCTTCAGGCTTTTACTGACATCTACTAAGCATGTCATCATAATCTTAGCTTGACTGAGTAGGCTAAAGTTTTGAGGTTTCTTCCTAGGAGACGTCCTACAAATGTCTTCCGTGTTAAGGAAGATGTTTGGCCCATATTCTGGTACAATACATGGATGAGAAGTTCAGTGTTAGTTTATATGTAAACATAGGGGATTTTATTCGTATGATGGGATGATTGGGCTACGGTAGGGAAAATCGTCCAAAGAGTTATATTTCAAGGACCATGGGTTGGGACCAATACACTTGATGGGGTGATTCTTGTAGTGCAGCGTATGGGACACTAACTGACTACCAGGAATAGCATGCCATCAATTTTTGCTCAAGCTTTATAGCATTTTACTGATGTATTGATGACTTGTTTATTGGTTCTTTGATCTATCTCCTATCTTAGGTTTTTCCTAGTCTTCTCTTTGAACTTCATGGACCCAGATTGCTGTGGTAAATTTCCCATTAAATAGAGAAGATTGTGATGTTGCTGCATTTACATTAAATTTAATGGAGTCCTGCAGTCTTTGAGTTCTATGGATTTGCTAATTTAGAAATTGCTCACTCTTTCTTGTGATTTCCTTTATTTACAATTTTTATTTTGCTTTAAAAATATATACAGTTATTTTGTTCATGACGGTTTGCAAGGCTTACACTCGCTATGATCTATAAGTGGCACTAACCATTCTGTAAATTGTCATTTTCAGGTAATAGTTCATGTGTCCACATGCCTATGATAAGAAACTTCATGAAGAATGGGTTGTTCCCTTGAATAGCATTGAAGATGTTCATGAGGTGAAGTTGCTGTCGCGACCTCCCCAAAGGTGAAATACCATGGGAAGACTAATGGATTACTAAGTCCGAAGACTTAGTGTGGACTCTCCCAAGCCCTACCAACCGCAACTTGGTACTCAAAATTTAACCTATTTAAACATGTAATTTTATTCAATTAGGAGCCGCCACTAATCAATTAGGGTTGATTAGAAACCCAAGTAAAGTATGGGAGAACACTTTACTTCTGCGAACTAGAGATTCAATAGGTTATGGTTACGCTAAGTTAAACTAGCGCCCTTTCAGTACCCTTCCTCTTTAAGTTTCAAAAATATTTTTTTGCAAGCAATCTTAGTTGATTTTAATATAAGCCACTAACATGGAAAAGAGTGGTCATGCGAATCACAATCAATAACATTCAGTAAATCCAAAAGGACAAATATAAAAATCATGATCAACCTTAAGGCAAAATAAGCTATAACTAAAATCATGCCCTAAACATAAATTCTAAATGGGATGACATCTATTTTTTTTTTTTTTTTTTGTAAAATTAATTATATATATAACTCTAGTCTAAATTTAATATGCATGATTCTTACTCTAACGACATATGACGTGCAATTCAAATGGCCAAGCTCTAATGACATATGTTAATTGAAAACTATTGTAACATGTGTGCAATCTATTTTACATGACACTAAATATGCATGTGCTACATGTTGTGGGATGAATGGTGTATTTTGCTATATGCATATGCATGGTCTTTTTCATTTTTTTTATTTTTTTTATTTTTATGTCCTTTTTGTTAAAAATACTATTTAACTGATGAAATTTCCTATGCTTCTATGTCATATGCAATGTAGACTATAAGACTAGTCCGACATGAAGTGCATTAATCTACCCTATTATGTAACAGATTTTTTTATGTGTTTTTGTAAGTTTACTAAAAAAATCAACACATAATGCAACCGACATATAAAGCATACAATTTTCTCCGATCCAAGATAGAAAATCAAAACAATCAAAAACCTGATTCGATATCTCGCGGCTCAATATTTTTTATTATTGAGATTTTTTTAACACGACACAACGATCTCACTCAATCGGAATTCAATCAAGCATGCAATACTTCAAACGAGGAAACAAAATATTCAAGAATTAATTTAGATAGAAACTTTACCTACCTTGTTTGTTCTTTCCAAGTTCGGATGATAGCAGATTGCAGGAATCGCACTAATGGCTCGATACCAGCAGTAGTGTCTTGCGGTGATGCTCGGTGGGAGAGCAATGGAGCAATGGTGGTGGGTAGCAGCCTTGAATCGCTACAACATTGTCGCAGGAGACTCCATTAGTGTTGGACAACCACCAGCTTCGGATGTGGACCGGAGTTCGCACTTTTGCCTCTTTTTTGTGTGACCATGCATTAGATGGAATTTTCCATGATTCTATGCACGTCAACTCTGCAGCTATGTTGACCGAAGGTGGTCTTGAACTCAGCCCAGAATTTCCTTCAAATAAAACAAACAACGTTAAGAGAAGATGTGTGAGAGAATCTGCACTCGCCAATGGTGCCCCTAGTCACCGACGGAGAGTCTCTAGGAAGGCTATGGTGGCTTGTGCAGAACTTGCTTGATGCGTGGATGAAGAGTTGGGCAAGATTGGACTGCAGCGTGACGGGGCTCGCTAGACTAGAAGATCGTCGAAATTGCTGTGGGGTCTCGCTTGGAGGCTACGAGGTCATCGAAGGCTAATGTGCCGTTGCAGCGGAGACGAATAAAACTGCAGGATTATTGTTGCAACTCGCCCAGAAACCTGCAAGACAAAACAAACACGAGCTTCGCTGGATCGATCTTTGGTCATGCAGAGGTTGCTGGTGTAGATGGTGACCGTCGCTTCTCTCTTGCGGAGAACGTTTGTTCTCTACGTTGCAGCCGTGCCTCCTCTTTCTCTCTATTGCGCTTCCCTCAATTTTTTTTGTGTGTGCCCCTTCAATGTGTGTGGCCCCCTTTTTATAGGTGAGAGAACTATATTATTTAAGAAAAGATGATAAATTTGCACATTGCCTATTTAGCCCTTATATCCCACGTATAATTTTTTTTAATATTTCATCCGACACCTTCCCTGAATATTGAAAGAATAATGCCAATATTCTCGGAAATATTCTCATATTCCCGAGAATATTCTCATATTCCAACTCGTCACCCCTTAACGGACCTAGCCAAATTCTTTTTCCTTGTGGGCTTAGTCCAACTTGTTAAATTAAAGCTTAGAACCATCAATTGAAGCCCATCTGCCACATGTCCAATGCAAATGCAATAATAAATACTCTTAAAACTATATGCTAAGCAATTTAATCCTAATATTTTTTGTTTAGGGGTTAAAATTAATCCCTAAATTTTTGTGCATTAAATTACAAATGATCAATCAAAATTTAGGTGTCAACAGCTGCTTCTCATTGTTGTTCCTTTTTGTTTATGTATTATGAGAACATATCAGGTCTGAATTTGTGTACTTTGTATTATTGTGCCCCAGAAATTTAAGAAATTATGCCTTGGGAATTTGAGAAGTAAGCAATAAGCTAAAAATATCAAAGAGATTTTCAAGACATGGTAGATCATTTTTAGGACATGGACTTAGTGAGGTTGAAGAATACACTGAAGAATACATGACATAGGGTGGGGAAAAAAATCTGGTGAAAAAGGTGGCTGGATTTTCTTACTTATGAGAATTGGCTCTCTTTGTTTTGCAAAATGAAGAAGCTTAAAACATCTTAAACCCTAGAGTGTTACTAAAGAAACTTAAGTTGTGATTCTTCCATAAATGTTTGTGCTAGTTCTGCATCTGTTACAAGTAGTTAAGGGACTATTTCACATTGCTTGAGTTCAATTTGCTTAATGCTCTTGTCAATGGTGATTGTTGTGTTTAGATAAAAGAAGATGATCATGGCTAAGGCATTTTTTTTTCATGTGGATCACTATGTTCTTGTGTCTCTCTTGCCATTCTAACGCCACGTGACTGATGTTTTGGTGTGATTTTAATTCAGGATGGGGTGGGCCTAGGGTTATGTGTACCAGAAAGCCTACGTGGAGTTTTTTTGTTCTCCGGAAAAATTGAACACCCTCGTGGAGAAATGAAAGAAATTCTCAAACCTAACCTACCTGGCCATTAAAAAAGTAGGTGACAAATGGATATCAAATGTCGGGGAATCCAATGTGAATGCGGTGACTCAGGGAGTCTTCCAGGCAAAGGAGATCATCCAACCGACAGTGATTGATCCAGCTAGCTTTTTGGTCTACAAGGATGAGGCATTCGAAATTTGGTCGAGGGGCTAGGCTTGTCTGTACCCTGAGGGTGACTCATCCCAAAAATTGCTTCAAGAGGTTCATGCACTCTCATCATACACGCCTTTCATATACATACCACTTCATTTAATTGCCTTTACATTCTCTTGTTTTTTTTGTCTCTCCCTCCTTTTTGGAGCTCTTGAATAGCGGATGCCTTTATCTTTGCAGATACAGAGCCCTTGCTTCTTGGTAGTTTGGTAGATAATGATTACATAAAGAGCGACTTGTTCGCCGTGTTCAATGATATATGAAGCGTGCTGCTTATTGCTGTTGAGTTGATGTGGTGATGTTTGTATTTTAGTTTCCTCAAGGAGATTGTCGTGGGACTAACCTGTTGGGTTTCTGGTATTGCAACTTACCACAAAATTTGTAATCTACATCAGCAGATGATTTTGTCTTTCAATTCTTAGAACTTTATATTTATTTAATAAATTTTTTTCTCGGTCGGTCTCATATACCTATATATGGTAGTTCATGTTGATGTAGTCCATTAGTATTCTCAACATGAATGATGCGAAGCATTTATGGTGATAATGATGTTGATACTGTTGAGAAAACTCCTAGTTTTGATGCTTACAAAACATTTTATGAATGATATTTATATCAATCTCTTGAAGGGAAAGTACACAGAATGACATAGGCTTTAAAGTCTGCTGGTAGCAGAAGATAAAGCATGAGATGTCTTAGAGTCGACCGTACCCTGGACGGAAAGACTCATCCAGATCGAGATTTAAGTCGACCGTACCCATCGAGATTTAAGTCTCGACCGTAGGCATCGAGATTTTAAGTCCAATGAACTGAACCCGAAAATCTAGGCGGACTCGAACTTAAGACCGTCGACTTAAGATGAACTTACACGATAAGATCACCAATGGTAGAGTATTTCACTTACCTTATTTATGTTGATTCTGTTATACTAATCGATTGACGGGATCAATTAGTGGGCAACTTCCAAAGAAGAATAGAGCACTTATGGAAGCCCGATTCGATTGTATGGGCGAAAACGAATCTAAGGGGATCGATCTACCATCAACGGTCAAAAAGACTTGCCTTATAAAGTCTGTCCAAGAAAGGGAAGACAAAACTCTCAAGGAAAGAGCCAACGGTCGAGTGTGGCTTAGAGAGTATTTAAGGATAGGTTGAGATTTAGGGGTAGACAAGATGAACATTATTCCAAAGCTGATTCCGTTCTTCAATTGTTGTTCATAGTGCGTATTTGAGTGATCTCAGTGTTTTACAATAGTGAGTGACTTAGTGAGACAAATCATCACCAAGTACAAACACTCGAGAATGTGTAATCACCGTTGATCATATAGTGAAATACAGCTGATTGGCTAGTTGACCGGAGAGTGGACGTAGGCTTGTCAAAAAGCCGAACCACTATAAACAGTGTTTGCAATCTTCTCTAACTCTCTCTACTTGATTTCAATTCGTTGATTGCAAAAGTTATATATAGTTGCGTGAATAATCTCTCTACACCTATTCACCTCCCTCTAGGTGTTTATACTAGTTATATCAATTGGTATCAAAGCCTCGTGCTCGAGATCTTGAAGTGTTTATTACTTCTGAGTTAAAGATCCTCTATGGCTAGTATTCTTGCACCAGGTTTGATTGAGGGCGAGCAACACTCGTCCTCCCTACTTCGACGGCAAAGATTACAATATTTGGAAGAATAAAATGAAGGCTTTTCTCAGATCGAAAGATCCACTCGAATGGGATGTGGTTGAAAGGGGAATTGACCCCACTGACAAAACCGGAAAAACGTCAAAGAGAAACGATGGGAAAGAAACAGAAACATCAGCCACCATCTCTCCAGAAGAAATGACAAAGAGACAAACTCTAGATGCTAAGGCAATCTACTCTCTGTATTGTGCTTTATCACCTAATGAATATAATCGAATATTTTCGTGTGATACAGCAAAGGAAGTTTGGGATAGACTACATGTGACATACGAAGGAACTGATCGTGTCAAGGAGACCAAAGTAAATATATTACTTGGTCAATATGAATCTTTCAAGATGAAACAGGGAGAATCCATAGGAGACATGTTTAGTCGTTTTACAGAAATTGTAAACGGTTTGGCATATCAAGGACAACATGTTCCTGGACCAATGAAGGTCAACAAACTTCTGAAAGGACTGTAAAAAGAATGGAACAATGTGAAGACATCTATCAGAGAGAAACTCTGCGAATTTCACCACTGACAGTCGATGAGCTCGTTGGTACTCAAATGCGGTCCTATGAAGCGGAACAAATGAACGAGGAAGTGGAATCCGAGGTAAAAAGTCCATTGCTCTTAAGTCTAACATTGATTCTGATGTTACAGATTCTGAGGAAGAACTGGATGACGAAGAACTTGCACTGCTGATCAGAAAAGTGAGGAAATTAAACAAGAAAGGCAGGAAGTTCAACAACAGGAATCAAAATAGATCATGGGGGAAAATTTGAGAATCAAGACTTTGCAAATTTTTGTGACAAAAATGGTATACAGCATACTTTTTCATCTCCCTACACTCCAGAACAAAATGGAGTGGTGGAAAGAAAAAATAGGTCTTTGCAGGAAATGGCTAGAACATTGTTTATAGAAAGCAAGGTGGCAACTCGGTTTTGGGCAGAAGCAGTTTCTACTTTTTGTCATATTATTAATAGAGTATTTCTTAGACCATTTCTTGAGAAAACCCCCTATGAGATTTTTAAGGAAAGAAAACCTATTGTTTCCTACTTTCGAATCTTTGGTTGTCTATGTTATATCCTTAAAAATATTAATCATCAACCTAGTAAGTTTGAAGAAATGTCGATGAAGGTATTTTTCTGGCTATTCAAACTCTAGTAAAGCATATAGAGTGTTCAACAAGAACACTCGGACAGGGAAGAATCCATGAACGTAAAGTTTCTGGAGAAAGAAGTTTCAAAACATAGCAGTACAGTAAATGAAGAATCAGATGCTGCTCCTGAAAGATCTGGTCTCAACAAAGAAGCGGAATCTTCCTAGGAAATAGTCAAAGGAGCAACTCATGAAGAACAAGTAATTCAGCCTAACATTCTTGCATCAGCAGAAGATTCCAATAATGATGAAGTTCCAAACCGAAACTAGAAGCATAAGTCTAGTCATCCTAAGGAGCTTGTGATTGGAAACATCAACGAGGGGATTCAAACCGAGATCAAGAAACAAAAAGGACACGAGTATCGTTGCATTGATTTCGAAATTGAACCCAAATGAATTAATGAAGCTCGGAAAATGAAAGCTGGATAGAGGCAATGCAAGAAGAGCTTCAACAGTTCAAGAGAAATGATGTATGGGAATTGGTGCCCAAACCCAAAGGAAGAACTATCATTGGTACTAAATGGGTTTTCAGAAACAAAGTCAATGAACTTGGAAAAGTCACCAAAAACAAGGCAAGGCTCGTGGCAAAAGGTTATTCTCAATCAAGGAATAGACTATGATGAAACCTATGCCCCGGTTGCAAGACTAGAAGCAATCGACTACTACTCGCATATGCTTGCTATCAAAATTTCAAGCTATATCAAATGGACGTGAAAAGTGCTTTTCTAAATGGGTTTATCAAAGAAGAAGTCTTTGTAGAGCAGCCTCTCCCGGTTTCGAAGAACCAAGAAAGCCGACCATGTATGCAGATTAAAGAAGGCACTTTATGGTCTGAAACAGGCATCTCGAGCTTGGTATGAACGATTGAACAAGTTTCTACTAGACAATAAATTCAAGAAAGGTATGGTAGATACAACCTTGTTCATTAAGAAGGAAGGTAAAGAAATACTGTTGGTGCAAATTTATGTAGATGATATTATTTTTTGTTCATCTAATGAGCACTTGTGCAAGAACTTCTCAAAGTCTATGCAGGAAGAATTTGAAATGAGCATGATGGGAGAACTGACATTCTTTCTAGGACTTCAGGTCAATCAAACAAAACGTGGAACTTTTATCAATCAAGAAAAGTATGCCAAAGACTTGATTAAAAAGTTTGGAATGGAGAACTGCAAGAAGACTGAAACTCCAATGGCAACCTCCATCAAACTAGATCAAGATGAAACGGAAAAGAAGGTTGATCAAAAGAATTATTGAAGCATGATCGGTTCTCTTCTCTACCTTACTGCATCTAGACCAGATATTCTATATAGTGTTTGTCTTTGTGCGAGATTTCAAGTGGATCCTAAAGAATCACATCTTTCTGCTGTTAAACGTATAATTAAGTATATAGCCACTTATCCAAACTTGGGATTATGGTATCCAAAAGAAACAGATTTTACTCTTCTTGGATACTCAGATGCAGATTTAGCATGATGCAAAATAGACAGAAAGAGTACTTCAGGTACATGGCAACTTCTGGGAAAAATGCTAGTTTCATGGTTCTCCAAAAAGCATAATACTGTGGCTCTATCAACAGCAGAAGCAGAATATGTAGCACTTGGAAACTGTTGTTCACAGATTCTTTGAATGAGACAACAACTAAGAGACTATGGAAAAGAAGAATCCTGTACAGAAATAAGATGTGATAATACGAGTGCCATAAACCTCACCAAGAATCCGATTCTACACTCCAGGGCAAAGCACATTGAGATCAAACATCACTTTATTAGAGACCATGTGCAAAATGGAGATATATATGTGGAATTCATTGATTCCAAGAATCAATTAGCGATATCTTCACAAAGCCACTTTGGACAAAGGTACATTCGATTCAATATGTGGGAGATTAAATATTATTAACCCTTTTTATAAATTCTATGAGAACAGACAAAGTCGATAGAAGCAATCGTCTCGAATGTATTCTTCGAAGAAGATTGAAAAAGGAAATAATGGTATTTTGGGTTGGTATGTTATTTCCTTAATTAAAACTGATAAATCTTTATTAGTAAGTTTTTGATCTGCATGATTGATTTGCATATTTTCTGGCATATGTCTATGATGATTGAATATTCTTGTTAAGTTTAGAATAACTGCCATTTTAATTTGTTTTGGGTTGCGACTGTTCATTTATTCTCCTAACGAAGGGTATAAAAACGTCTAAAAGTCGAGTCTTTTCCTCACAACTCTTTAGAACGTTTTGTTTACAAACCCTAACAAAAAAAAAACATTTTCTAAATCAATCTTCTCCAAACATGGCCTCGAGATCCTCCGTATCCAGATCAAGATCTCCATCTCCAAGAAGAAGATCAAACAGGATTGCTGGGAGAGAAGGAAGAAGAGTCGACGGAGGGCAGACGCATTTCGACCTCACACAGACTTCCGAAGATACTTAAGGACAATCTCCAAGAGTTTCTTCTCAAAGAAATGAAAATGATACTGAGGAATCTCCAAGAGCTATCCGCTCACAATCTGAAGAAAGGAATTTCTCACGAAAAGGTACGTCTGGACTAACTCTACCCACACCCACTGAAAGCCCTCATGTAGTAATGAGGAGATATGAGAAATTAGTCCAAAGAAATGTTAGGGATGATGTCAAACTATTTTTCTTAAGAAAGAAAGGGTATGCGAATGAACTCCGTCTCATTCAAGCAGTACAGGCTACAGAATCAACATCTACTCGTAGAGAACGAGTAAGTGATAAAGGGAAAAGTAGAGATAATGTAAAAGAAGATGATGAGAATATTTACAGAAATTTTGAAGTGAGAATGGGAATAGCTGCTGTAGCCCGAAACACAACCAGGAAATTATTTTGATCTAGAGAGCATAAGACTTTCTTTAACAGACTGATGGATCGAGGAACCATGAATCACGAATTGTGGATTTTGATTATTTGGATCTTTGAAGTGAATCTGCGAGAATGCTTTGAAAAATTGCAAATTGACCAATTTTGCACTGATTCTGCTACTGTTTATCCTGAATTAACAGCATATTTTTACTCGAATTTGACATTTCTATCTCTAGATAGAATGCAATTCAGTGTGAATAACAGGTTCTATGATGTTAGTTCAGACACTCTAGCTGACATTATAAAAGTTGAAAGAGGAGCATTCAGGCCAATAGACGTCTCTTATGAAACAGTTTGTAAGTTTCTTACAAAGTCTGTAAGAGCCACTATAACTTATCATCTTCTAATTTCTGCAAGAACTATTTTGCATAAGATCATCATCAGCTGTATTCGTCCAAAAGCCTCATCAAAAACTGATGTATCTAAATTTGAGGCCAAACTAATATGGGCTATTGAAAAGGGAGTACTGTTCTCACTGCCTCACACAATAATACTGCATATGTATCGGACAGTGTCGAAGGACAAAGGACAGCTTCCCTATGGAGCTTTAGTGACAAGGATCTTTGATCATCTCAAGATAGACATACCCAGAAGATTCAGCACTAAAACTCTTCCCACAATGGCCATTGATATGAAAATGATCAATAAGATGAGATCAAGGATGTTGCGAGACATGGAGACGAAAAGAAAAGGAATTGGCTAGAGCGAGAGACAAAAAACGAAAAGGAAAAGAATCAGCCGCTGCGCCGAGCCAAGTTCTAAAATGAGAAGACAACTCCTACTGGGTAGATGAAGAAGATGAAGAAGAAAGTATCTCTGCAATTCTCGCAAATATGCGTCAATCTGCTCGAGAGAATGTCCGAACCGAAGCGGAAACACATGCGAAAACATTCTCGGCCACGAGAACATGAGAAGAATGATGTATCCGAATCGAAAGAAGATCCGAGAGAAGAAGAAGAAGAAAAAGAAGAAGAAGAAGAAGAAGGAGATGAGGATGGGGAAAAAGAGGGGCAACAAGGACAAAATGAAGCATCAATTCAGGGGGAGCATCCTTCTGAACATATTGAAATTCAAGTACCTGCAGCTTCATCTGGGAATGCGATTATCGAAGATCTTAGCATTTTTAACGAGAGATCGGGGATCGGCGGGTAGAAATGGAAACCTCCTTCAATAACAAACTGGAGACTCTCGAGAAGACAGTTAATCAGTGTATTGACAGGATTGAGAAGTCTGCATCAGATATGGAGGATTTCACCCTTGTTCGGACCCCAAACAAGAAAACCTCTTAAAAACATCTTCTGCGTTAGAAACTTGTTATTGAAGTTGACAAAAAGTGGGAGAGTAAATATGGCTTTTATTATGGCTTGCTTTTATTACTTTTGACTTTTGATGGATGGATGCATGACAGTTGGCTTTATCATTGTGTTGATGCATGATACTATGATATGAAAGTTCTGATTATGCATGGCTAACGATATTTTCTTATATGTTGATCACACAGTTCTGATTATGCATGGCTAACGATATTTTCTTATGTGCTGATCACACAGTACTGATAAAGTCTGAATCATGTTAAGCTGTAATATGAAATTATGTTGTTGCTGTATTGTCTATACAGGGTTGATATGGGCTATTCTTGAAGCAGGCTCTATTTAACCATATTTTGCAGGGACATTAAGCCATATGTATAAAATGTTTTGTCACCATCAAAAAGGGGGAGATTGTTGAGAAAACTCCTAGTTTTGATGCTTACAAAACATTTTATGAATGATATTTATATCAATCTCTTGAAGGAAAAGTACACAGAATGACATAGGCTTTAAAATCTGGGGTAGCGAGAAGATAAAAAGCATGAGATGTCTTAGAGTCTCGACGGTACCCCCGGACGGAAAGACTCATCCAAACTGAGATTTAAGTCTAACCGTACCAGACTGAGATTTAAGTCTGACCGTACCAGACTGAAATTTAAGTCTGACCGTACCAGACTGAGATTTTAAGTCTGAACGAACCAGACTAAAAATCTAGACAGACTCAAAACTTAAGACCGTCAGACTTAAGATGAACTTACACGATAAGATCACCAACGGTAGAGTATTTCACTTACCTTATTTATGTTGATTACATTATACTAATCGATTGACATGATCAATTAGTGGGCAACTTCCAAAGAAGAATAGAGCACTTATGGAAGCCCGGATTCGATTGTATGGGCGAACGAGAATCTAAGGGGATCGATCTACCCTCAACGGTCAAAAAGACTTGCCTTATAAAGTCTGTCCAAGAAAGGGAAGACAAAACTCTCAAGGAAAGAGCCAACGGTCGAGTGTGGCTTGTAGAGTATTTAAGGATAGGTTGAGACCTAGAGGTAGACAAGATGAACCTTATTCCAAAGCTGATTTCGTTCTTCAATTGTTGTTCATAGTGCGTATTTGAGTGATCTCAGTGTTTTACAATAGTAAGTGACTTAGTGAGACAGATCATCACCAAGTACAAACACTCGAGAGTGTGTAATCACCGTTGATCATATAGTGAAATACAGCCGATTAGCTGGTCGACCGGAGAGTGGACGTAGGCTTGTCAAAAAGCCGAACCACTATAAACAGTGTTTGCAATCTTCTCTAACTCTCTCTACTTGATTTCAATTCGTTGATTGCAAAAGTTATATATAGTTGCGTGAATAATCTCTCTACACCTATTCACCCCCCCTCTAGGTGTTTATACTAGTTATATCAGATACGTGGTGAAATTATTTGCAGCGACACTTCCTTGGATTTTATGTGGTTCTAATCCGTCAAAAGCATCATACATGTAAATCGCAAGATGTTTTATCGCTTGAAGAAAGTTATGATAGTTGATACAACAAAATCAATGTTGCTTATGACTCTTGCAGGTTACAGTTTCCTGATGTAATATAGAAGCACCCAAATTTGAGGGTCTTCTATCTTAGCTTTAGGAACTCTTGTGCCATAAAAATTGGTCAAAATGCTGATATAGACACGATATCCGCACAAGAAAAATGCCCCAGAAAGTGCCTCATGCTCCGCACCAAAGTTGATTAGCTAAAATCCGACAGCTCAAAGCATCTTGCTTCCTTATCGTCACAAGCATTGAGTTTGCATCTCCATTCAAAATCCTTTTACCTTCGAAAAATTGCAAGCCTCTGGTTGTAAAGCACGTTCATGAAAGAACTAAAGAAAAATATTAACTCTAGTCATCTAAATAACTAAAATGTCTAACTCAAGCTCGAAATTGGTACTATATCAAGTCAACTCAATTTGATTACCCTATTACTCTTCACAACGAGAAGAGGACTTAAAACAAAAGAGAGCAAACAAGGAAACACTTGAAACGCTTGACGGAGGAAAGTTTAGTAGCAATTAAAAGATGGAAACCATGTTTAATAATCAAGTCAAGTCAATCTATCTTTAGCTAGGAATTAGCAAGCACAAATAGGGCAAAGATTGCGAAGTGATCTGAGCACAAACATTAAAGGTCAGCAGCAACCACAAAAAAATGCCTAGTTGATTTACAAGCACAAATAGGACAAGGATTGCTAAGTGATATGAGCACAAACATACAAAGTCAGTAGCCACCATGAAGATACACCTAGTTGATTTGCAAACATACAAGGACAGTAGCAGGCACAAAGAGATGCTTGGCTCAAATGTGGTTTCAAGGAGTTAGCACAATTTCATACAAGGTCAGTAGCTTGTGAAATCTTTCCTCAGATTTGAAGAGAAGCAATGATACCATTAATTAACCCTTCACCTAGAATGGTACATATTCCCGCGGGTCAAGTAGCCAATATACTAGATACACAAGAATTGATCTTGTAAGCTATTCTAATACATTTTAATCAACTAGCTTGTCCATCCTCTAAGTAGAGATCGAGACTAGTCTTCTCCAAATCCATCATCCTATTGTTGAATAAATGGAAAAGGAGATCGCATGCCTGCCTGACTGGATGATGGCCTCTCTTGTGGGGCAATGTGCACCGCAATGCAATTTGAAGCACTTGAAAAGCTGCATTGTCTTCCTAATGATGAGTTCCATCAGCTGAATTCCCATACTATAAACATCACTTTTCTAAGTTGCTTTCAAGGAATATGCAAACTCTGAGAGAAAACAAAGCAGCAAGTAAGAAGAGCCTCTACTATTTTTCCATATATTAGGAAGAATAGAAATTTAGATTGTAACAAAACGGTGAAGACCTAGCAACAATCAATTTTTTAAGTACCTAGAGCAATGTAACTACACGACCTTGCAAACCATGAATTGGACTCAATGTGTAGTGATTCATAATTCTGGTTTCATGGAGAGTTTAGTTCACATCAATTCATCCACAAAAACAGCACAAACATCAAAGATTTTGGAAACAACACTTTTGGGTTATCTTCCTAAAATGAACAAGAGTAGAGTAAGAATTCTTACCTTGCATTGGAGAGAATTGGACTGCAAACACACGGCAAAATTGGGCAACGACAAAACTTAATCTGTCCAGTGAAGAAATGCGACAAATAGTTGTTGCAAATATGCTCAATAATGGGCAAAATTGAGCACAAATCAAGTGCTCCCATCATGCAAAAAAAGAACTAAGAAATTTTTTTTTTTTTTTGATGTCATAAAACAGCATCAACTAACACCAACACCCTCTGCTGTCTTCATCTGAAAAAAAAAAGGATGAAGTTCAAACCATAAGGATTATTCAACACTACAAGATGAAAAATATGGTGTACTTTCTTACAACATGCCATGTACAACTTAAAGAAAACCATATTAGAGCCACAAAAAGGCAAGAAAATGCTTTTCTCATATCACGCACTTAGTGTGAGATGCCTCCGGTGCATGAGGATTCTTTCTCGTTCACTTCTCACTAACGCTCTTCAACCGAGTATTTGGTACACATTTTGGCCTTCTCCGAAGAAGATCAAGTATTTGAATTCCACAGTCTGCTACATATTCAGATTCGTCATTTTCCAACAAAGAATTAACATCATCTTGACCTGTGAGAGATTGTATTTTGTTCATAAGATGAGAGCGAAGATCCATCGAGGTTGTAGTTGCAATCTTCTCTGTAACATCATGATTGGCACTGATATTCATAACATTGAAAGCCAATTGCATTAACCTCTTCAAGCGCAATGTCTTTGACTTAACCGCATCACGAGAGCTCTCTCCAACATCATTGCAATGACTACTTTGTTTCGCAATTTTTGTCCACCTCTTCAAAATGTATTGTAATGGAATTCTTGGAACATTTAACAACATGTATCAAGATACATAAAGCATGCCTGCACAACCATCCTTGCATTTCAAATAACTTGCAGCTGCATGTAATAGTAGAATCACCCGGACAAAAATGGACAATATGCTTTCTTTCACTACTATCAGCTCCCAATATGTAAGTGTGCAATGGCCCATTAGTTTCTGATCTAAGAACATGTTCAGACAAAGAATGCAATAACTCATCCTCAAACTTTCTATAAATGACATGTGTGTAGACCTGTGCAACATGTTTCAATATTCCACTATTTTCAACAATAATTCGCGACATTCCTCGAGCACACTCAAAATCATCAATAACTTCATAGTAGCGCATTTTCTCTGCTTGCTTTTCATAATGAGTAACAAATTCAGACAAAGTCATACTCTTACATGCCATTTCTTGAAAGACATTATTAATGCTCTCACTTTTTTGGGTGGATCTAATTCCTGCAAAAAAGTATCTTGGCCAAATGCAGGACACCATTTATGACGTAAGCGATAGATATTATCCAACCACTTGTTGTCCTCTAACTTCCACTCGTGACACATAGCCTTCAAAGTGTTTTCCAATTCAAGTTCTGATTCACACTTATATAAAAGCTTATGTCAATATTTATCGCAAAACCCCGGCTTTCCAAGAAGATGTGCAATATGACACATAGCATTTTTCCCAATATGCCATACACATAAACGATGATTCGTGTTTGAAAGAACAGTTTTGATGGCATTTGCCATTGCATGATCTTGATCAGTGAAAATAGTCTTTGGTGATTTATTACCCATTGCCTCTAAAAAAGATTGAAAAGCCCACACAAAAGAAGCAATGGTTTCATCCAATAGAAATGCACAACCAAATAAAACATTTTTCCAATGATGATTCAAGCCAACAAAAGGTGCACATATCATATTGTACTTATATGTACGATAAGTAGTATCAAATACCACAACATCTCCAAAACTTTCATAATCCAGCTTAG
Source organism: Corymbia calophylla (assembly GCA_014182845.1). Taxonomy (NCBI): domain Eukaryota; kingdom Viridiplantae; phylum Streptophyta; class Magnoliopsida; order Myrtales; family Myrtaceae; genus Corymbia; species Corymbia calophylla. The sequence goes on from CM024703.1 coordinate 15,810,474, forward strand.
ATACACCATCGAACCAAAAAAAATTGGTCAATCTTTGCTCCTAATCCAACTAAAATGTATAAGAAAAATTGCTTCCATTTGATTGTAAGAAATTAAAATGGTTGATGAGATTTTGACAATACCCTGCAATAATCAAGTCCTTTCTCTTTGATTGCAAAAAATTTTGACAATCTCGTAGTGTAAAGCCAACATTCTCTTGTCCTCCCGCTTCACTACTAAGGTACGAATATGCTTTCGTAGCCCTTACACCAACCCCAGTCAAAGAAGCCAAAATACTTCTATTAGTATCCGTTATGTGCCAATATGACCGTATTAGGTGCTTTTGTTTATCATCAACAAAATGATGATTATGAACCTCTTCAAATTTGACAACTACCCAAACTCCATCTTCAATTTTGAATTTAATGCAAGCTTTACATCCGGTTCTTTTCACAGTCCTATATACATCTCTTTGTTCATGAGGTAGGATTGGTGGATAATATCCTTCACAGTTACACAAAAATGTGCATGTCCACAAGATTCATTTACTATTGTTTGCTTTTTGTCCTTTTCGTACTCCAAATCCTTTGCAAATTGCATATGCATTATATGTATTATAAGTTTCATCCTCGTTAGCAAATGTCATGCCAATTTTAAATTCAAAATCTTTATCAACATTATGGATGATGACATTATCCTTTGCAGCTTCTACAAGTTTTGAAAAAAAAAATCATCATTTAAAGATAAAAGATAAATTCTAAAGAGAAGAGTCATACCCATTTATCCCGCGAACAAGTCGGATTAGTTACCGAGGTCTAGGAATCTGGTTTAATTCTTATTTCCAAATCACTAACATCTCCAAGAAGAGCAGGCTTAGTAACACTCAAGAACCTCAACCTATCAAAGGCATCACTAGCATTGCCGATAGAGGGGAAAAAAGGAAACCAATTCTAGCCATAAATCAACAAATAAAGGCAAAGCTTAAATTCTTCACCATGAATTAGAAGCCAATTCACATTGAAATGAAGATATATGTGCAAGTGAAATGCTCACCTAACAAGCTCTCCAAGAAACACTTCCTTGTGGCTGTATAAACTCCAAACAATCAAATCCAATAGATGACCACCTGCAAAAAATGTAAAGTGTAAATTTATTAGCACATAAGTGGAGGGTGTAGTCCTAAACAATTGGAATACAATATAGAAGTCACATTGACATCACAAGTTCTTCAAAACAATCAACCAATCATAATACCTTTCAGAGTAAATCCTTATGTACTAAATTTGTCATTTTAAATTGTTCTACATGCCAATCTCCTCTAATATTTCACAATGTTCAACAGCAATAACTCTGAAAAGGTAATCAAGCTTCCATTTCTAGCAACAATGTTCAGGCATTTCATCGAATAGATGGTGGGCGACTCAATTAAATCTATTATGCTTAAAAGATCTTTTCTGGTCATTAGTTACAAGGGAAAAAAGAGAGAAAGCTTATGCTACTGCCATGGCCAAACTAGCCGCCCACACCTAAACCAATTTGATAGAATCACAACTTAAACCGAACAAATAAACTTGGTTTGCTCAAGTCAGTCCTTCAGAAGTCAAATTCCATGGAAAAAAGAGTTGACCCTCATGATTCATTGGCTTCAATAGAAGCCCAATTGTCTTTGTGCCCTCGCTTCCCTTTTCTTAGTCCTATCTAGTCTTGATTACTAAGTGAATTGCAACAATTGATGCTAGACTACTGAGTTAAGCATTAGTGGGCACGAACATGGATTTTCTTCCTAAACTAAACGAGAGTGCCACATGGACTCTTACCTTGTGTGGGAGAAAGCTGGTCGCGTCTAAACCGAGCCACTCACAGTTTGTATCGCCAAAGCCAAAAAGGCGATGACGACGACGAACGAAGCGAGCAGCATGTGAAGGCCAAGAGCACTCGAGACCCAGCAATTGCAAACTTCTTCCACTTCAGGGGCGACGTGCCCGAGCCCGAAATAGAAACCGAGCCACTCACGGTTTCTATCGCTGGAGCCAGAAAGGTGACGACGGTGACAAGCGAAGCAAGTGGCGTGAGGACTAAGGACCCAGCAATTGCATACTTCTTCCGCTTAAGGGGCGACGTGCCCGAACCCAGAATAAAAATCGAGCCGCTCGCGATTTCTATCGCCGGAGCCGGAAAGGCAACGACGGCGACGATCGAAATCGAAGTCGAAGTCGAAGGTCGAAGTTGAAGAAGAAGCTAGTCACATCTAAATCGAGCCACTCACGGTTTTATCGCCAAAGCCGGAAAGGCGATGACGGCGACGAACGAAGTGAGCGGCATGTGAAGGCCGAGAGCACTCGAGACCCAGCAATTGCAAACTTCTTCCGTTTCAGGGGCGATGTGCCCGAGCCCAAAATAGAAACCGAGCCACTCGTGGTTTCTATCACCGGAGCCGAAAAGGCAACTACGGCGACAAGCGATGTGAGGATTGAGGACCCAACAATTGCAGACTTCTTCCGCTTCAAGGGCGACGTGCTCGAACCCAAAATAAAAACCGAGCCGCTCACAATTTTTATTGTCGGAGCCAGAAAGGCGACGACAGCGATGATCAAAGTCGAAGTCGAAGAAGGAGGAGGAGGAGAAGGATTCAAGAGGTGAGTAAATAAATGAGGGAAAAATGGCGTCAGGAAGGAAGAGGGAAAGCTTCTTCATTTTCAAACGAGAAAAGACTTTGTCTTGAGAGAGAGAAAGTGGCAATTAATGCCCTTTGCTCAGCTAGTGACCGTCCTTCAGCCAGACCCTAGAGAAGAGAGAAAGATGGATTTGCATATTAATTTTTTATTCCAACTTAGATGACAGATGTCACTTTATTAGTGGTCCACATGGGCCAATATATGTCAGGTAGGCAGATGACCTTGGTGATTGTAAACCATGGAATATTTTCTCAATATAATGAGTCTAGCTAAGAGAGATGACTTGCCGTTTAAAGCTTACTTTCATACCAAGAATGGTATTAGCAATACCAAAATCTTTCATGTCAAATTCTTTATCTAAAGTAGCTTTCATGTCCACTCACTACAGAATGATCAAAACCAAGAATTAACATGTCATCAACATACAAGCAAATTATGACTATCTTATTTGACATAAAATGATGGTAAAGGCATTTATCTTAATAGCTAGACTAAAAGCCATAACTCTTTACCACTTTGTCAAATTTAATATGTCACATCTTAGGTGCTTGTTTAAGACCATACAAGGATTTATTCAATTTACAAACTTTGTCCTCAAAACCTTTCATAACATATCCTTCCGGTTGTTCCATGTAAATTTCCTCATTTAACTCCCCATTTAAGAAAGCTGTTTTTACATTCATTTGATGCACTACAAAGTGTTCAATAGATGCCAAAGCAAAAAGAATTCTTATAGTTGATAGATGACACACAGGTGAATAGACATCAAAATAGTCTATTCCACTCTGTTGTTTATAGCCTTTAGCTACTAAACGTGCTTTATATCTAGCTATTGATTCATCAGTATTCAGTTTCTTCTTCAATACCCATTTACAACCTATAACCTTAGCCATTTTTGGCAAATTTACTAGCTGCCAAGTGTGATTCTACAGTAGAGAGTTCATTTCATCATCTATGGCTTTTGTCCACAGTGGGGATTCTTTAGATCTCTTTGTTTTTTTATAGGAGAATGGATCATCCTCAAGATGGTAAGTAACAAAGTCATCATCAAAACTTTTGGGAACTATCTCTCTCTTGTAGATACTCTAACTGGAAATGGTTCAACAACCAGGTATGTGAAATTAGTGTCAAAAGGGCTTGCTTCAAATTTTATAGGAAATTCTGAAATCATATCTGTAGATCCAGAAACATTCAAGCTTTAATCTTTGAGAAACTTATTTTTGAAGAACACTACATCTCTAGATTCTATCACTGTGTTAGTAGATAGATTTAAAAACCTATTTGCAGCACTATCTTCTACACTACCTAGATATACACAAGTAATGATTCTAGGTCTCACTTTAGATCTCTTAGGATCTTGTATGATTACATAAGCAATACAGCCCCAAGTCTTAAGAGTATCATATTTACAAAGGCGCTTATGCCATATCTCATAAGGTGTCATAGACAACTTAGAGTGCGGCAACCTGTTCAAGATGTGATTAGTAGTTAAAACTACTTCTCCCCAATAGGAGGAAGGCATGCCAGCTATAAGTAACATAGAATTTAACATTTTACTTATTGTTCTATTCTTACGATCGATAACACCATTTGATTGGGGTGAATAAGGAGCAATGGTTTCAAATATTATACCTTCTAAAGCACAAAATTCCTTGAACATTGTCATTGTATATTCTCCTCCCCTATCAATCCTAAATCTCTTAGTTTTCAAGTTGAGTTGATTTTCTACTCTAGACTTGAAAATCTTAAATTTTTCAAAAGCCTCATCTTTCGATTTCAACAAATAGACATGACAATATCTAAAAAAATCGTCAATGAATGTTATTAGATACTTCCGACCACCTCTAGTAATGTAATTTCTAAAATTACAAATGTTAGAATGCTCAAGAAGTTGTGTGCTTTTAGAAACCAACTTAAAAGGTTTTTTAGTAATCTTAGCATGTGCACACACTTCACATTGTTCAAATCGAATAGAAGTATCTAATAGAATGTTGTAAGTTTTAGCTAAATGTTGCATTTTCCTGTAATTCACATGTCCAAGTCTATTGTGTAGCAACTTTGGATCAATCAAAGTAGAATTCGCATGATTTATGCTATCAATATTTAAACTCAACCTATACATACCATTAACCATGAATGCACAAACGAAATAATATGAGTTAACAGATAAAGTTACTCTACCATTCATAGTTGAAAAAGACATACTAGTTTTATCAAGTAAACTCATAGATATCAAATTCTTTTTAATTAAAGATACTACTCTAACATATTTCAAAATTAGTAATTTACCCGAAAAAAGCACCAAATTTGCAGTTCCAACATGAGTCACCTCTACCTCACCACCATTGCAATTTTCCACAGTGTCTTTCACTTCTGTGACCTCAGTGAGTAAGTTCTTGTCATTTGTAGCATAACAAGTAGCACCACTGTCCAACCACCACTCAGAAGAGACACTGACCTTTCCATTCTTCATCATTCCAACAAAGGCCCAAGGCTCAAATTCACTAATTAACATATTGGCCTTATTTTGTGGTGTGTCATTCTTTGGCTTTTTTGGTAACTTACACTCTACTGCCCAGTGACCTCACTTTCCACAATTATGGCACTTGCCCTTCTTCTTCCTTTTGGAAATAGTCTTTTTGGCCTCTAATTGTAAAGATGATTCACCTTTTGGTGACTTGGACATTTTCTGAAGTTTATTGGAATGTGAAACTAAGTTGGCAACTGACTTTTGTTATCCTATTTGTTCCAAACTCTTTCTAGTAATGTTTTGATCCTCAATGTGAATATACTTCTTTAATTCATCTAGTCACATCTGTACCTTCATTCTATGCATTTCAGTCTTGAAAAAACTGCATTCAGTTGGTAGCTTGCTCAACACAAGACCGACAAAGAGATTATCGGACATATCAAAGTTATCATCTTTCAGCTTGTTCCTCATGTTCTCAAATTCAACTAACTGAGAGATAATGCTTAAATTCATAGTGAATTTAAAGCCAAAGAATTTCTCTGCTATGAGAGTTTTAGAGAGCCCCTCTTGTTTTTGGAACTAAGCGTTCAAGTGATCTCATATCTCTTTCGCCGTCTTATACTCACTATAAGTCATAGCCAAATTAGGATTTAGAGAGTTTAACAAGTAATCTCTACAAAAATCTTCATCTTTGTTCTATTGATATTTATATACATCTTCAGTGGCAAATGCAAAATCACTTAATACGTATAGAATATGTCACGTTCTTTCATGCCAAATTGAACATGTAATTTCCAGCCATGAAATTCAGTAACATCAAATGATTGCAACTTTATAATATCATAGGAACTATGCTTTGCCATTTTAATCAAAGCAAAGTGTTAGAAAGAGTGCACCTTGGAGTTCTCGGAGCCACAAAGTCGAATAACTCTCTTAACCTTGATCAAACCGCTTGCCAAAACAAACCCCAAAAACAGATCTGGAGCACCCAAAAACCTTAAGATGAACTGCCCTTGTCGCCGAAATTCGTTGGAAATTTCCATCGCCGAAATTCGATGAAAATTCCGATGGAAATTTTCGGGTGCCATAACTTCTCCATCTGACCTTCGATCGACGCTAGTGACCACTCAAAATGTTCGTATCGACAAGTAGAACAAAGCCCAAGTGGTTTCACTCTCTAAAATTGGCTATAATTTTTGAGTTTTTGAATCAAAGATTTCGGTCACCCAAATCTTCAAACTCAGATCCCGTCCAATACCACCGTCGAAATTGAAAGTAAATTACACCTACAAGTTCGTCTTGATGAAATCTTCAAGAAGACACTTTACTCGCTCAAATCCGACACACGAACGTAATACTTCAAAAATGTTGGAGGTTATAAGTTCGAGAGAGGATAACGTCTTTTCGATTGCTTGAAGTATTACATCAAGAGATATCAAGTTTGAAACACTCAACAATGTTACCTCCAGCGTAGGGGAACCCTAGAGTTTATATATATATATATATATGCAAGTTATTGAGCTACAACTCATATGGACCCAAATAACCGTGCTTTCACTTATTGAGCTTGTATGTGAACATATTATTTGGATTATATTAACAATATATCCAACAGGTTGTGGAGGAATCTTAGCTAGGTCAAGCTATGGTCGTTGCTAAGCTAATAGTGCAAAGGACTGTTGATGATAACGATCACGGCAAACACTAGCTTTGTAACCAGGACGATTGCAAATTTGACAGCGAACAGTGCCACGTCGTGGGTTGCGGTTGCCACCATAACTCGGATTAGTTGTTTGCCCTGCCTGTCTACCGCCGAACTAAGATTGAGAGCCATGTGGGTTTCGGCCAACTAGAGGAGTATGAAACCGCTGTTGCTGAGGGGCAGGTGAGAAAGTGATATTGTCGGCTTGAGCAGCAAAGGTTACTGTTGGTGTTGTGGCCGACTCCATCAGCTCCAACTGTGCTTCATGGGAGAGCAATAACCCATGCAAAGATTCACAAGTCATCACTTGATACTAACTCTGAACTAAAATTGCAACTGCAAGACTTTAAAAGTCAACTCCTAAACCTCGAGAAAGATTAGCTTGATACTCTAGAGGAAAGATGGTTTCACCAATGGATGCAAGTTGATTAACAATTGCAGTAGCATGCTAGAGAAATTCCATAACAGTTTGACTTCCTTTGCGCAAATGTGTAGCCCTTGCACTGTTTCACATGGCATAGGAGGCGGCTGGAAATCTCCATGCATCTGCTAATGTTACAAAATTGCTAAGTTGACCAACGATGGCATCTGAAGTAGCGTTGAGGATCCACCCCTAAGCAATTTGATCCCTTGTGCACCAGGTATCATATTCAGGATTGGGCACAATTGTAATTGCTCCATTAGTCCCTTTTTGGACAATCTGACTGGGTGGAGAAGGTGCGTTTCACTCAACAATTGAAAGCAGTTTATTTGCTCGAATAAACGCGAGCAAACAGGCCTTCCATGCAACATAGTTATCACCTGTAAATTTAACACTAATTGCAAGAAAAGTAATAGTGTTAGTCGAATTCTTTGTAATAGGAAGAACAGTGCATTTCAAGTGTTGATGAACCAAGCGATTGACTGGTCAGAGCAAGTGCTAAACTCAAGAAAGGTGTTGAATTGCCAGATGAAGCAATAGCAGGACCAGATTGAATTGTCCATTGGATTTGAAAAAAAAAAACTATGCTTGTGCAATCAATGCTATGATACCATGTGAAAAATTAAGAGAGATAAGTTTCGACAAAATGTTGCCTTGAGGAAAGTTTTTATTATATTTAGAGCTATAAGTGTTTTTGTACAAAGGAACCGATATATAATACAAAGAATGATTAATAAAAAGAAAGTATATTTTCCTAATCTAGGTGTATCAATTCTAATCCTAGATTGATTCAATTAATCACTATGAAGATTCAAGAGATTATCCCTCTTAGCTTCTTAGCTTGCTGTGTTTCCTTTGACAAAAAGATCTAACTTTGATGGACAAAGATTTATAAATCTACCATAATTATGATAACATCACGATTTTCACGCAACTATTACCTATTTTATGGTGAATTTAGAAACTATCATTAATCAAATTGGCCCATCAATTGAATTCATCATCCGTCAAATAATAGCGCAGATAAATCTTGACGTATGACGAAGGTATTCATTTTTTTTAGTCATTAGCAATAAAGATAAAAACATATGTATAACTAACGCAAACTAATTAAATATTGAATAGGTCAGTGTAGGCTATGTCATTAATCAAATTGACATGACTAATCATACAAAACATATTTAAGGCATGAATGATAATTATTTTATTCCAGAAATCAATTTGTGACAAGAAATAAATTTTTCTATTTCAATTCCCTAAACAAGTTTCTAAGCAAAAATATTTGTTTGATGACTTTTATAAATTTTGTTTCGAAAAGTATAAAACTTTTACTTTTTATTTCTCTTTCAAACCTATTTTTTAACAAAAAAAATTTATCTAAAAATAAAAAATAAAATTGCGTTACCAAGTAGATTTTTATTCCAAATCTGATCCCAAGAACGGAAAATTAGAAAAATAAAGAAACGGAATAGTAATCATGTGCACCCTTTTCAAATGCTTAGAAATAATTGCTCAATGTCAAACTTCATGAATTTTTATCTAAAAATGTAATCGTGTTTTTAAAATTTGATCGAATACATACAATCTCGACACCAATACGATGAATGTATTAGCATGCTTCGACATGTGCTTTGAATCAAAATTCACCGACCCTTCTTTAATCTTTTTCCTCTCCCATATTAAACTCAAAATATTTCAAATTTCTTTTTGCAAAAAAAAAAATTTTGACAAGATCCGTCCATTTGATAGGCAGGAAAAGGCAATTCATCGTTTTGTTGCCCCTAAAAACAAAATGCAGCTGGAATTTTAATTTCCATAAATTTCCATTAATGAGATAAAAAAAGAAGAAGGAAGGAAGGAAAATAAAACACTTTTTGTTTTATAGAATATAAATCATTTTTAATTAGGGGGACTCGTACGGACAACTCAGCTTCCTAACAACCGCGAGACTATATATATGGCTAAACCCTGGCGGTACTCTTTTTCTCTCGCCTCGCTCTTTCACTGTCGCGCCTTTGGAACATTCTCAGTGATCGCAACCAAAACCCTAGAAACCGCCAAACCACAGCCCGCGGTGCGCTGAGTAGAGAGAGAGAGAGAAGGGGGGAGAGAGAGAGAGCTGAGGAAATCCTTCTCTCCTACCTCGCGCTCGGCAGATCCCTTCGGAGCTTCCAGGTAATCTCTGCTTTCGTATCCCCGAATCGGCATTGCGATCCGCTTCCCCGGCGTTCGTTTTCGGTGCGAGCATTGTTCGGCGAATCGCTGCGCGGACTGACCTTATCAGCTCTGGCAGATCAGTGCTGTTTCTTCTTTAGGTCGTTTTTCGCGGGGATGATGGGCTTCCTGAGAAGCTGGAAGTCTCCTTTTTTCTTTTTTCTTTGTATTAGAGCTCTAATGGAAGACGACCCTGTGCGAAATGGCGTTTGTGGTTTAATCTGATTTGATCCTGGCCGTGACTTCGTGGGTTCAAGGTGACTGGTCGCCATGTTAGTAGTTTACCGGTATATGTAGGTCGTCAGAATTTTTTTGGAACGGTGTGTCCGTAGAATATATCTGTATTAAACTGTAAGACTTGTCGTGTTACACCAGGTTGGATTGAGGGTAGGCGGAGAAATAAAAGATAGGGAATACTTCTAGAATTTGTGAAGTGGTATCAGATAGTTGCACGGGGTTAAAATAGTTCTTAAATCTTCTGTTTTTTTCATGTGACATTTGGTTTTCTGTTTTAGGGTTGTGATTGCTTTCTGGTGATCAAGTGGTTATGGCGGTGCAGCAAGCCCCTGCTGGAGCACCCTCTCCATCAGCTGATGTTGTATGTATTATGTTGAGTGTAAAATGGGAATTACACTTGTGTGTCATTTCCTCCGTGATTTCACCCCACCTTTTCTTCCCTAAATTATCCTTCATATTGTATAGGTTGGCAATGCATTTGTTCATCAATATTACCTCATCCTTCACCAATCCCCGGAGCATGTTCATCGATTTTATCAAGATATTAGCAAGCTTGGTCGTCCTGAAGAGAATGGAGTCATGGGTCTCACCTCAACCATGAAAGTGAGCTGTCTAATATCTCCCTCCTTCTCTTTCTCTGATTGTGCAACGCTTCTTTTTGTAACGTGCCTTAATGTTGCATTTCATTAGGCTAGATGTACATTATTCAGACAGACATTCCAGTTCTCTCTGACGTGTTGGTTGAGCCATTGTTAGTGTTCTTCTCCACTAACTACGCAGTGAATGCTATTTGTGGATGGTCTGATTAATTGCTGGTAGTATATTGGGTGTTATTTTTTTTGTTTATAACTTAAGCCAATTGCTCCTGATGCAGGCTATTGATGAGAAGATACAGTCACTTGATTATGGTGGATTTAGTGCAGAGATCATTACAGTGGACGCACAAGACTCTTACAACGGCGGAGTCACTGTACTCGTTACTGGATATCTTACTGGAAGAGACGGCATGAAGCGGAAGTTCACCCAGAGTTTCTTCTTGGCACCTCAAGATAAAGGTTACTTTGTTCTGAATGATATTTTTAGATATGTTGAGGAATCCAGTCATCAACAGCCAAACCATGGTTCAGTTAATGATGTGGAAGCTCCTCAAACTATCGAGCAAGGTAATGGGAAGTGATTAAATTCATGTGTTTGAATGAGGCAATCATTGAAATAATTCGGTTTGCAGAGTCAACACCTCCCCAGGAGAACTGCATTCCTCACCAGGTAGCTGCAGATTCAGAAGAAGTTGGTCAGGAGGAAGTTTGCAACCCCTCTGAGAATGGAGATGGTTCTGTTGTGGAGGAGGAAGCCCCAGTGCCTGAAGTAGTTGATGAAACTCCAGTGAATTCACACACAGTGACTGAATCCAATGCTAAAAATGAAGATGTTCCGAAGAAATCATATGCCTACATTGTAAGTTGGGCTGATTCTACATAGAATTTTCTATTTGATGCATGATAGCTAAATGTTCCTGCACTTGTCATAGTGGAGGTAATATCTATGTGCCTGCATTGTTTTTTGTGCTGTAATTAGATCAGTAAAAGGATGATTCTTGGAGTGATAGCCTTGGTTGCTAGTAACTTGATTTGCTGTCGCTTTTACTTACAGTTGGGAGTC